>CM065813.1:137381591-138581591 GCA_033398695.1 Orobanche coerulescens | reverse complement strand
CCAGGCTGGTAACAACAATCGAACAACTCGACAATGCCTTTAAGGCTAAAAAGACTTAGTAGACCGATTTGGCCTTTCAATAAAAACATACAACTCTAACACATTACATGCCCAGGCAGGGGTCGAATACAAAATGCTCCCGTACAACGGGGAAAAATACTGCAGCGGAAATAAAATACAACTAAACCAATACGACATCAACGGGTCCTCGTGTGATTAGTATCGTTCATCTTTCATCATCCTTCATGCCGACCCTGTGCTCTGCTCCAAAACCTGAATGCAATACAGACATCCACCCCCCGAATACTCGGGGGTTAGCAAAACTCCACTGTTTTGCTAGTGCAAATACGAGCCATATAATTCAAGTTCCACGAATAACAATAACCAGGAATCCTTAAAGATTAAAATACCACGAAACGAATATTTCCCGAGGCAGGAATTTGAGTAAAACTTTCCAAATCCGAAAGATCACAAATAACGAGAATGGTTTGCAAAATGGTTTAAAATACCCTCGGGAGTTTTAATAGAAAACAAATTAGGATTATCAAATCCTTCTCTTTCCAAAATCAACAGGTCACACCCAAAGGTTTTATTTTCGCAAATAGAAAACCGACAACAATTCACAGGGCCAGAGCCCAACATCACATGTCCTCAACGGACATAAAATCAACGAAACATAATCACGCACGCGCATCGCCTAGGACCGGGACGCTACCACAGACATCCCACCCGAGGCCTCGAAGGACCCTCCCGAGCTGGCTAGCGAAACAAATCACAACATCTCACGGTTGGATCAATCACTTGTTGCAACCTGGCCACATGATCGCATGCCATGTGCCACCGTAGATTAACTTTGGCGCTCACGGTTGGATCAATCACTTGTTGCATCCTGGCCACATGATCACATGCCATGTGCCACCGTAGTTTTCCTTAGGCTCTCACGGTTGGATCAATCGCTTGTTGCATCCTGGCCACATGATCACATGCCATGTGCCACCGTAGGCCCCGCCCACATTCACACAATCACACACATATCACAATGCAACAAAGATATCCAAATAATTCATCCAGAGGCATCAACACTTAGCAAAACACCACGTCAAACCACAACGCACCGAAATGAAATAATATACGTCCACACGCAATACCAAGTGCAACATCAACACCAAACATATCCATAGAGTTCACATAGTCATTCTCAAACCACACCATTCACAAAACACACGCGTTTTGAAAGCAAGCCTTTAACAGGGCTAAGCCGAATCTTTTGAAAGTTCAAATCAAACGATCAAATAAACACATAGAGACGATCACTAATTATCATATCCATAAAACAAGAATTATATGGACAAGGTACTTGCCTCGAAATCGGCACGCAAGTATTCCGACGAACACGGCTCAACCAGAAAGCTTCGGAACGCCCGATGCTAACGAAAAGGAAGATGACAACGAACGGAAGGGTTCAACACGGTTTCTTCGCAATAAACTCGACCCTAACAATATATAATCCATAAATCAACAATCATACGAGGAAGGATAATCGTAGAACGCCCGAAAACCCCTCTATAACATTTTACCGGACACCTTCAAGGCGTCGGTCAAGAACTCGACCAAAACAACGAATCGATACGATCCAACCATGGAATAACAAGGGAAATGATATAATACATCTAAATAATCATCAATCCATCACAATCCTAAGTTAAAACGGATTAAACGGACGAAAACAACCAAAACACCCAAATTCCCCAAAACTAGATTTCTAGGAAATCTGACCTGATTCGGTAGATCGGAGGATGTTATAGGACGGATGATTGATGATATGAGCCTAAACACTTCATGGATTCATTGTCCAACAACATCTCTAGATGATTCACACACCCACAGCCGCGTACGGGAAGAAAAAGAATGAGAAATGGCTGAAGAAAAACGCTGCCAGGCCTTAAATAGGCCAGATCGGGGTTATATGTACGTAATCGGCCATGGCTTACGTACGTAACCGGCCATGGCGAACTCACCGCCTGGAAATGCGGAGCGTTACGTCGTTACGGCCAGGGCCTTACGTGCGTAACCGCCTTACGTGCATCGCCGATCACTACCGCACATTACTCGGCGAGTGGCTGGCCCGAGCATGCCCGGCCATGACTCGGCCGGGACCAACTCCGACGGCCCGAACGACCCCGAAACCCGAACCTGAGTACGAATCGAAGATACGGTTACGAAGTACTCGCAAAGACGAATCCGAGCACTAATAGAACTCACGATTCCGACTACCCGAAGGCTCGAAATTCGACAACGGAAAGTAATTACCCCAAACTTTGGGAAATTACGAAAATGGCCCAAAACGCCCGAAAATCACGATACGTGATCAAAACACCAAGCCAAAGCTCGCAACATGAATATTAACATTAAATGAACTTACGAGAAAGTCGAAACAACAGTTTCGGACGAGATTCGCAAGAATCGAACTCAAGTGCGGAAAACCGCTAAAAAGCACGGAACTCAACAAAACGACACCGAAACGAACTCGGATGACAAAAAGTGCAGAATTAATCATTCTCAGAATGATGAAACGGTCGTGAGAGAGTCGTCAAAATGGACTTCCGCCGAAAAAAGAAATTACCGGAAATCGAAATCACGGGTATTACATTCTACCCTCCTTAAAAGAAGTTTCGTCCCGAAACTTAAAATAAGTAGGGAGAAGCAATATCCACTGTCATGAAAACTCGACGAGATACCCAAAAACCGAAAACTCGCGCCCGACGGCGAAACGTTGCAAGAAATGCAACGGAACATACGGCGTGAAAACACGCTCCACGACGACCAACACAACGCCACCGATAGAGAAATAATAAAACCAACAAGTGACAAGCGTCATCAAACAGGTAATACAACCAAGTCGATTATCCGAACAATCACAAAACACAACGAACGAAAATCAATATGATTGACCACCCCAACGGTACATCAATCAAAACGTGAGCCAATCGCTGAAGAAATACGGAATTCCACCGCTCAAGGGTTGGAAGATCGAAAACGAGACAAATTTCCCGAATATAAGGAAATTAGGAAGGAGTCTGAACGCTCAACAATTACGAAACGAGATCAACAAAAACCGAACAATCAAACGATCGAACCACAACGGTCGAGACAACAAAAATCGAACAATCATGTTCGAATCACGAAGAATAATAAAATTCAAACAACAACTCTCAGGCTCACGTCTCGGCTCGAGACAATATATGATCCGGTAAAAGAAACAAGATGTGATTCACATAAGATCCATAGGAAAGGGAACAGCAATTGAAAAGTCACAATGACAAATGAGTAATTTCGAAACACCACACTCGTTCGATCAATAAAAGCAAGGGATAGGGCAATCTCAGAAAATGTCAACGAACATAAACGAGTCGACAGAGTCGAAAACACAAGTGTTCCAAATCCGATCCACTTCGAATAAAAGAATTAGTAGAACCAAAGGATGTTACTTCCGAACAAGGTTCACAAGAATCGAACAGAACTCGGAAAGTTACAGCGATAACCAGATCGACCCAAAACAAGATCACAGCTCGTTCGAACGATGAAACCGAAATACAGAACAAGTTCAGAAAGTATCAACGAACAAGAGCGAGCCGATAGACCTGAGAAAGAGGAAAATCAAGAGTCCAAAAATAATACGGGTATTATATTCGACCCCTTCTAAAAGAAGTGTCGTTCCCGAAACTCACAACACGAAATCAAGGTGACAACACAACAAGCAACTGACAGAAACATCTTTCGAAGGCCTCTCAAAGCCGATTCCGATGACTGTGCTGAAGCGCGAACTCCGAAAGTCTTGGTAGTCAATTCGCAAAACTGAATTCGGTGTCCCTCGAGTCCACACTTGAAATGTGTTACTGACGAGAAGGACAATTTACATGTGCATGCCCCGGCACATCACGATTGAAATGCCTCGGCTCGGCATACCGAAAATACAAATGCTAGATACAATGGGGCATAACGTCGCAAAACAACATAGCGGAGATGCCAACTCAGCACAACAAGGAATCATAATACATATCATATACAACGATTATCATCGTAAAATAATACACACAAACACTACAGCAACGACGGTATCGTTCGGCGACCTCAACGGCCCGAACAATAACCAGCACATAATTACAAACATTATGAAACAATCACATATGTACACAAACGTACAAACCCAAGCTTTAACAGCTCACACAGGTGCGTTAACACGCAAGCCACCACGAAATGACAACATTAAGGATCGTCATCACACCTCCCACAAGGGCTAACAAAATATATGCGTGGCGAACGACTCGACGCTCACGCCACCAATTCAATCACAATTCGGGGTTAACACCGTAACGAAAGTTCGAAAACCATACACGCATTTCCGATCCGCAAACAGGAATGATAGGTTTTAAAAACGAAAACCACCTTTTGAAAATAGTTTGGAAACAGCAGTTGATCTTGAGTATCACTTTACAAAAAGTAGTGCAAACATTGTTATCGAGACTTTGAAAATCGTCTTGTGTTTGAACAAAAATGAGGACACCTTCTCTTAGTGAAAGACTTTCAGAATATCCGACCCTCGGGTCTAAGTAAAAGTGTTTATAAAACATTTGAAAATATCTCAAAATATTTTGTCCTCGAGTTAGAAGAATTTTGAAATATATTGTGGCACCTTGGACGTACCACGAGAAAATAATTCATTTTAAAAGTACGTCTCGAATTTTAATTTTCTAAGATACTCAAGGTTTTCAAAAATAATTCAATGGGCTAGAATGCCCAAAAATTTCAGGTAATTATATTACACCCCCGGTTCAGCCCGGGAATATTACACGCCGTGGGCCCCGCGCCGGAACCCACCAGGCTAAAAAACCATTTACAAAAATGCCAAAAAGGCTGATGACGGTATTATTTCAAAAACTTACAAAAGTCATTTAGAAAATACTAAATACCGTCATAAGAATTTCGCCAAAACGATCAAGGCCATAATGCCACAAACTCGGTTAAGGGAATCGGTTTTCAAAATAAAACTCAGTCGGTAAAATACCGAAAGCCATTACAGAAGAACTCACGCAGCGGATAAAAGAAATAAAGTCAAACATGCACATGACAGCAACACTACTCCTCATATGAACGAAAAATGGGAGTCAAATAATCACATATCACGAAATCAGAATCCATAAGAGGATTCCGTCAATTAACTCATAATCAAAAAATAGCTCGTGTCACATGAGGCACAACACAAAGAAGGGAGACTTACATCCACAGGTCGCACGAAGATGATGATCGCCCCACGATACTAATCACAACAAACCAACTCAGACGACGTGTCGCGACACGACTCAGTCAGATAAAATCCGACGAGACAAAAACTCAATAGACACCACTGACCCGACAGCCTAGGTTTCCACAACCTAAGCTCCGATACCATTTATGTAACACCCCCAATCCGCTCAGGGATATTACACGCTGTAGAACCTTTCCTCAAGGATCTACCAGCCGGTAACAACAATCGAACAACTAGACAATGCCTTTAAGGCTAAAAAGACTCAAGAGACCGATTTGGCCTTTCAATAAAAACATACAACTCTAACACATTACATGCCCAGCAGGGGTCGAATACAAAATGCTCCCGCATAACGGGGAAAAATACTGCAGCGGAAATAAAATATAACTAAACCAATACGACATCAACGGGTCCTCGTGTTATTAGTATCGTTCATCTTTCATCATCCTTCATGCCGACCCTGTGCTCTGCTCCAAAACCTGAATGCAATACAGACATCCACCCCGAATACTCGGGGTTAGCAAACTCCACTGTTTTGCTAGTGCAAATACAAAGTGCAAATACGAGCCATATAATTCAAGTTCCACGAATAACAATAACCAGGAATCCTTAAAGATTAAAATACCACGAAACGAATACTTCCCGAGGCAGGAATTTGAGTAAAACTTTTCAAATCCGAAAGATCACAAATAACGAGAATGGTTTGCAAAATGGTTTAAAATACCCTCGGGAGTTTTAATAGAAAACAAATTAGGATTATCAAATCCTTCTCTTTCCAAAATCAACAGGGTCACAGCCCAAAGGTTTTATTTTCGCAAATAGAAAACCGACAACAATTCACAGGGCCAGAGCCCAACATCACATGTCCTCAACGGACATAAAATCAACGAAACATAATCACGCACGCGCATCGCCTAGGACCGGGACGCTACCACAGACATCCCACCCGAGGCCTCGAAGGACCCTCCCGAGCTGGCTAGCGAAACAAATCACAACATCTCACGGTTGGATCAATCACTTGTTGCATCCTGGCCACATGATCGCATGCCATGTGCCACCGTAGATTAACTTTGGCGCTCACGGTTGGATCAATCACTTGTTGCATCCTGGCCACATGATCACATGCCATGTGCCACCGTAGTTTTCCTTAGGCTCTCACGGTTGGATCAATCGCTTGTTGCATCCTGGCCACATGATCACATGCCATGTGCCACCGTAGGCCCCGCCCACATTCACACAATCACACACATATCACAATGCAACAAAGATATCCAAATAATTCATCCAGAGGCATCAACACTTAGCAAAACACCACGTCAAACCACAACGCACCGAAATGAAATAATAGACGTCCACACGCAATACCAAGTGCAACATCAACACCAAACATATCCATAGAGTTCACATAGTCATTCTCAAACCACACCATTCACAAAACACACGCGTTTTGAAAGCAAGCCTTTAACAGGGCTAAGCCGAATCTTTTGAAAGTTCAAATCAAACGATCAAATAAACACATAGAGACGATCACTAATTATCATATCCATAAAACAAGAATTATATGGACAAGGTACTTGCCTCGAAATCGGCACGCAAGTATTCCGAAGAACACGGCTCAACCAGAAAGCTTCGGAACGCCCGATGCTAACGAAAAGGAAGATGACAACGAACGGAAGGGTTCAACACGGTTTCTTCGCAATAAACTCGACCCTAACAATATATAATCTATAAATCAACAATCATACGAGGAAGGATAATCGTAGAACGCCCGAAAACCCCTCTATAACATTTTACCGGACACCTTCAAGGCGTCGGTCAAGAACTCGACCAAAACAACGAATCGATACGATCCAACCATGGAATAACAAGGGAAATGATATAATACATCTAAATAATCATCAATCCATCACAATACTAAGTTAAAACGGATTAAACGGACGAAAACAACCAAAACACCCAAATTCCCCAAAACTAGATTTCTAGGAAATCTGACCTGATTCGGTAGATCGGAGGATGTTATAGGACGGATGATTGATGATATGAGCCTAAACACTTCATGGATTCATTGTCCAACAACATCTCTAGATGATTCACACACCCACAAATGCAGACGGGAAGAAAAAGAATGAGAAATGGTCAAGAAAACGCCGCTGTGCCTTAAATAGCCGATCATTTGCCGGGTTATGTACGAATCGCCACGGCTTACGACGTAATCGCCATGGCCGAACTCATCGCTGGAAATGCCGGAAGCGCACAGACGCACGGCCGTGGCCTTACGTACGTAATCGCCTTACGACGTAATCGCCGATCACTACCGCACATTACTCGCCGGTCGGCCTCGCCCGAGCATGCCCGGCCATGACTCGGCCGACCAACTCCGACGGCCCGAACGACCAAACCCGAACTCGAGTACGAATCGAAGATACGGTTACGAAGTACTCGCAAAGACGAATCCGAGCACTAATAGAACTCACGATTCCGACTACCCGAAGGCTCGAAATTCGACAACGGAAAGTAATTACCCCAAACTTTGGGAAATTACGAAAATGGCCCAAAACGCCCGAAAATCACGATACGTGATCAAAACACCAAGCCAAAGCTCGCAACATGAATATTAACATTAAATGAACTTACGAGAAAGTCGAAACAACAGTTTCGGACGAGATTCGCAAGAATCGAACTCAAGTGCGGAAAAACCGCTAAAAAGCACGGAACTCAACAAAACGACACCGAAACGAACTCGGATGACAAAAAGTGCAGAATTAATCATTCTCAGAATGATGAAACGGTCGTGAGAGAGTCGTCAAAATGGACTTCCGCCGAAAAAAGAAATTACCGGAAATCGAAATCACGGGTATTACATTCTACCCTCCTTAAAAGAAGTTTCGTCCCGAAACTTAAAATAAGTAGGGAGAAGCAATATCCACTGTCATGAAAACTCGACGAGATACCCAAAAACCGAAAACTCGCGCCCGACGGCGAAACGTTGCAAGAAATGCAACGGAACATACGGCGTGAAAACACGCTCCACGACGACCAACACAACGCCACCGATAGAGAAATAATAAAACCAACAAGTGACAAGCGTCATCAAACAGGTAATACAACCAAGTCGATTATCCGAACAATCACAAAACACAACGAACGAAAATCAATATGATTGACCACCCCAACGGTACATCAATCAAAACGTGAGCCAATCGCTGAAGAAATACGGAATTCCACCGCTCAAGGGTTGGAAGATCGAAAACGAGACAAATTTCCCGAATATAAGGAAATTAGGAAGGAGTCTGAACGCTCAACAATTACGAAACGAGATCAACAAAAACCGAACAATCAAACGATCGAACCACAACGGTCGAGACAACAAAATCGAAAAATCATGATCGATTCAAGAAGAAAAATAAAATTAAAACAACAACTCTCAGCTCACGTCCTGGCTCGAGACAATATATGATCCTAAAAGAAACAAGATGTGATTCACATAAGATCCATAGGAAAGGGAACAAGAATTGAAAAGTCACAATGACAAATGAGTAATTTCAAACACCACACTCGTTCGATCAATAAAAGCAAGGGATAGGGCAATCTCGTAAAATGTCAACGAACATAAACGAGTCGACAGAGTCGAAACACAAGTGTTCCAAATCCGATCCACTTCAATAAAAGAATTAGTAGAACCAAAGGATGTTACTTCCGAACAAGGTTCACAAGAATCGAATGTAACTCGGAAAGTTACAACATAACCAGATCGACCCAAAACAAGATCACAGCTCGTTCGAACGATGAAACCGAAATACAGAACAAGTTCAGAAAGTATCAACGAACAAGAGCGAGCCGATAGACCTGAGAAAGAGGAAAATCAAGAGTCCAAAAATAATACGGGTATTATATTCGACCCCTTCTAAAAGAAGTGTCGTTCCCGAAACTCACAACACGAAATCAAGGTGACAACACAACAAGCAACTGACAGAAACATCTTTCGAAGGCCTCTCAAAGCCGATTCCGATGACTGTGCTGAAGCGCGAACTCCGAAAGTCTTGGTAGTCAATTCGCAAAACTGAATTCGGTGTCCCTCGAGTCCACACTTGAAATGTGTTACTGACGAGAAGGACAATTTACATGTGCATGCCCCGGCACATCACGATTGAAATGCCTCGGCTCGGCATACCGAAAATACAAATGCTAGATACAATGGGGCATAACGTCGCAAAACAACATAGCGGAGATGCCAACTCAGCACAACAAGGAATCATAATACATATCATATACAACGATTATCATCGTAAAATAATACACACAAACACTACAAAGAACGACGGTATCGCTCGCGACCTCAACGGCCCGAACAATAACCAAAGACATAATTACAAACATTATGAAACAATCACATATGTACACAAACGTACAAACCCAAGCTTTAACAAACTACACAAAGCGTTAACACGCAAGCCACCACGAAATGACAACATTAAGGATCGTCATCACACCTCCCACAAGGGCTAACAAAATATATGCGTGGCGACCGACTCGACGCTCACGCCACCAATTCAATCACAATTGGGTTAACACCGTAACGAAAGTTCGAAAACCATACACGCATTTCCGATCCGCAAACAGAATGATAGGTTTTAAAACGAAAACCACCTTTTGAAAATAGTTTGGAAACAAAGAGCTGATCTTGAGTATCACTTTACAAAAAGTAGTGCAAACATTGTTATCGAGACTTTGAAAATCGTCTTGTGTTTGAACAAAAATGAGGACACCTTCTCTTAGTGAAAGACTTTCAGAATATCCGACCCTCGGGTCTAAGTAAAAGTGTTTATAAAACATTTGAAAATATCTCAAAATATTTTGTCCTCGAGTTAGAAGAATTTTGAAATATATTGTGGCACTCGACGTACCACGAGAAAATAATTCATTTTAAAAGTACGTCTCGAATTTTAATTTTCTAAGATACTCAAGGTTTTCAAAATAATTCAATGGGCTAGAATGCCCAAAATTTCTGTAATTATATTACACCCCTGTTCAGCCTGGGAATATTACACGCCGTGGCCCCGCTACGAACCCACCAGCTAAAAACCATTTACAAAAATGCCAAAAGGTCGATGACGGTATTATTTCAAAACTTACAAAAGTCATTTAGAAAATACTAAATACCGTCATAAGAATTTCGCCAAAACGATCAAGGCCATAATGCCACAAACTCGGTTAAGGGAATCGGTTTTCAAAATAAAACTCAGTCGGTAAAATACCGAAAGCCATTACGTAAGAACTCACGCAATGGATAAAAGAAATAAAGTCAAACATGCACATGACAGCAACACTACTCCTCATATGAACGAAAAATGGGAGTCAAATAATCACATATCACGAAATCAGAATCCATAAGAGGATTCCGTCAATTAACTCATAATCAAAAAATAGCTCGTGTCACATGAGGCACAACACAAAGAAGGGAGACTTACATCCACAGGTCGCACGAAGATGATGATCGCCCCACGATACTAATCACAACAAACCAACTCAGACGACGTGTCGCGACACGACTCAGTCAGATAAAATCCGACGAGACAAAAACTCAATAGACACCACTGACCCGACAGCCTAGGTTTCCACAACCTAAGCTCCGATACCATTTATGTAACACCCCCAATCCGCTCAGGGATATTACACGCTGTAGAACCTTTCCTCAAGGATCTACCAGGCTGGTAACAACAATCGAACAACTAGACAATGCCTTTAAGGCTAAAAAGACTCAGTAGACCGATTTGGCCTTTCAATAAAAACATACAACTCTAACACATTACATGCCCAGGCAGGGGTCGAATACAAAATGCTCCGCATAACGGGAAAATACCGCAATGAAATAAAATACAACTAAACCAATACGACATCAACGGGTCCTCGTGTTATTAGTATCGTTCATCTTTCATCATCCTTCATGCCGACTCGTGCTCGCTCCAAAACCCGAATGCACACAGACATCCACCCCGAATACTGGGGTTAGCAAACTCCACCGTTTTGCTAGTGCAAATACAAAGTGCAAATACGAGCCATATAATTCAAGTTCCACGAATAACAATAACCAGAATCCTTAAAGATTAAAATACCACGAAACGAATACTTCCGAGGCAGAATTTGAGTAAAACTTTTCAAATCCGAAAGATCACAAATAACGAGAATGGTTTGCAAAATGGTTTAAAATACCCTCGGAGTTTTAATAGAAAACAAATTAGGATTATCAAATCCTTCTCTTTCCAAAATCAACAAAGTCACACCAAAGGTTTTATTTTCGCAAATAGAAAACCGACAACAATTCACAGGCTGTGAGCCCAACATCACATGTCCTCAACGGACATAAAATCAACGAAACATAATCACGCACGCGCATCGCCAGACCGGACGCTACCACGTACATCCCACCCGAGGCCTCGAAGGACCCTCCCGAGTGGCTAGCGAAACAAATCACAACATCTCACGGTTGGATCAATCACTTGTTGCATCCTCGCCACATGATCGCATGCCATGTGCCACCGTAGATTAACTTTGGCGCTCACGGTTGGATCAATCACTTGTTGCATCCTGGCCACATGATCACATGCCATGTGCCACCGTAGTTTTCCTTAGGCTCTCACGGTTGGATCAATCGCTTGTTGCATCCTGGCCACATGATCACATGCCATGTGCCACCGTAGGCCCCGCCCACATTCACACAATCACACACATATCACAATGCAACAAAGATATCCAAATAATTCATCCAGAGGCATCAACACTTAGCAAAACACCACGTCAAACCACAACGCACCGAAATGAAATAATAGACGTCCACACGCAATACCAAGTGCAACATCAACACCAAACATATCCATAGAGTTCACATAGTCATTCTCAAACCACACCATTCACAAAACACACGCGTTTTGAAAGCAAGCCTTTAACAGGCTAAGCCGAATCTTTTGAAAGTTCAAATCAAACGATAAAATATACACATAGTGAAGATCACTAATTATCATATCCATAAAACAAGAATTATATGGACAAGGTACTTGCCTCGAAATCGGCACGCAAGTATTCAAGAACACGGCTCAACCGTATAGCTTCTAACGCCCGATGCTAACGAAAAGGAAGATGACAACGAACGGAAGGGTTCAACACGGTTTCTTCGCAATAAACTCGACCCTAACAATATATAATCCATAAATCAACAATCATACGAGGAAGGATAATCGTAGAATGCCCGAAAACCCCTCTATAACATTTTACCGGACACCTTCAAGGCGTCGGTCAAGAACTCGACCAAAACAACGAATCGATACGATCCAACCATGGAATAACAAGGGAAATGATATAATACATCTAAATAATCATCAATCCATCACAATCCTAAGTTAAAACGGATTAAACGGACGAAAACAACCAAAACACCCAAATTCCCCAAAACTAGATTTCTAGGAAATCTGACCTGAATCTGTAGATCGGAGGATGTTATAGTACGGATGATTGATGATATGAGCCTAAACACTTCATGGATTCATTGTCCAACAACATCTCTAGATGATTCACACACCCACAAATACAGACGGAAGAAAAAGAATGAGAAATGGTCAAGAAAACGCCGCTGTGCCTTAAATAGGCCGACTGTCGGCCGGGTTATGTACGTAATCGCCATGGCTTACGACGAATCGCCATGGCCGAACTTCACCGCTCGAAATGCCGGAAGCGTTACGCACGCACGCCAGTGGCCTTACGTACGTAACCGCCTTACGACGAATCGCCGATCACTACCGCACATTACTCGGCCAGTGGCTCGCCCGAGCATGCCGGCCATGACTCGGCCGACCAACTCCGACGGCCCGAACGACCCCGAAACCCGAACCTGAGTACGAATCGAAGATACGGTTACGAAGTACTCGCAAAGACGAATCCGAGCACTAATAGAACTCACGATTCCGACTACCCGAAGGCTCGAAATTCGACAACGGAAAGTAATTACCCCAAACTTTGGGAAATTACGAAAATGGCCCAAAACGCCCGAAAATCACGATACGTGATCAAAACACCAAGCCAAAGCTCGCAACATGAATATTAACATTAAATGAACTTACAAGAAAGTCGAAACAACAGCTTTGACGAGATTCGCAAGAATCGAACTCAAGTGCGAAAACCGCTAAAAAGCACTAACTCAACAATACGACAGCGAAACGAACTCGGATGACATATAGTGCATAATTTATCTTTCTCAGAATGATGTAACGGTCGTGAGTGAGTCGTCAATCTGGACTTCCGCGGAAAAAAGAAATTACCGAATCGAAATCACGGTATTACATTCTACCCTCCTTAAAAGAAGTTTCATTCCGAAACTTAAAATAAGTAGGAGAAGCAATATCCATCATGAAAACTCGACGAGATACCCAAAACCGAAAACTCGCTACTGACGGCGAAACGTTGCAAGATATGCACCGGAACATACTACGTGAAAACACGCTCCACGACGACCAACACAACGCCACCGATAGAGAAATAATAAAACCAACAAGTGACAAGCGTCATCAAACAGGTAATACAACCAAGTCGATTATCCGAACAATCACAAAACACAACGAAAAAATCAATATGATTGACCACCCCAACGGTACATCAATCAAAACGTGAGCCAATCGAAGAAATACTAATTCCACCGCTCAAGGGTTGGAAGATCGAAAACGAGACAAATTTCCCGAATATAAGGAAATTAGGAAGGAGTCTGAACGCTCAACAATTACGAAACGAGATCAACAAAAACCGAACAATCAAACGATCGAACCACAACTACGAGACAACAAAATCGAACAATCATGTTCGAATCACGAAGAATAATAAAATTCAAACAACAACTCTCAGGCTCACGTCTCGGCTCGAGACAATATATGATCCGGTAAAAGAAACAAGATGTGATTCACATAAGATCCATAGGAAAGGGAACAGCAATTGAAAAGTCACAATGACAAATGAGTAATTTCGAAACACCACACTCGTTCGATCAATAAAAGCAAGGGATAGGGCAATCTCAGAAAATGTCAACGAACATAAACGAGTCGACAGAGTCGAAAACACAAGTGTTCCAAATCCGATCCACTTCGAATAAAAGAATTAGTAGAACCAAAGGATGTTACTTCCGAACAAGGTTCACAAGAATCGAACAGAACTCGGAAAGTTACAGCGATAACCAGATCGACCCAAAACAAGATCACAGCTCGTTCGAACGATGAAACCGAAATACAGAACAAGTTCAGAAAGTATCAACGAACAAGAGCGAGCCGATAGACCTGAGAAAGAGGAAAATCAAGAGTCCAAAAATAATACGGGTATTATATTCGACCCCTTCTAAAAGAAGTGTCGTTCCCGAAACTCACAACACGAAATCAAGGTGACAACACAACAAGCAACTGACAGAAACATCTTTCGAAGGCCTCTCAAAGCCGATTCCGATGACTGTGCTGAAGCGCGAACTCCGAAAGTCTTGGTAGTCAATTCGCAAAACTGAATTCGGTGTCCCTCGAGTCCACACTTGAAATGTGTTACTGACGAGAAGGACAATTTACATGTGCATGCCCCGGCACATCACGATTGAAATGCCTCGGCTCGGCATACCGAAAATACAAATGCTAGATACAATGGGGCATAACGTCGCAAAACAACATAGCGGAGATGCCAACTCAGCACAACAAGGAATCATAATACATATCATATACAACGATTATCATCGTAAAATAATACACACAAACACTACAAAGAACGACGGTATCGTTCGCGACCTCAACGGCCCGAACAATAACCAAGACATAATTACAAACATTATGAAACAATCACATATGTACACAAACGTACAAACCCAAGCTTTAACAAATACACAAAAGCGTTAACACGCAAGCCACCACGAAATGACAACATTAAGGATCGTCATCACACCTCCCACAAGGGCTAACAAAATATATGCGTGGCGAACGACTCGACGCTCACGCCACCAATTCAATCACAATTCGGGGTTAACACCGTAACGAAAGTTCGAAAACCATACACGCATTTCCGATCCGCAAACAGAATGATAGGTTTTAAAAACGAAAACCACCTTTTGAAAATAGTTTGGAAACAAGTAGCTTGATCTTGAGTATCACTTTACAAAAAGTAGTGCAAACATTGTTATCGAGACTTTGAAAATCGTCTTGTGTTTGAACAAAAATGAGGACACCTTCTCTTAGTGAAAGACTTTCAGAATATCCGACCCTCGGGTCTAAGTAAAAGTGTTTATAAAACATTTGAAAATATCTCAAAATATTTTGTCCTCGAGTTAGAAGAATTTTGAAATATATTGTGGCACCTTGGACGTACCACGAGAAAATAATTCATTTTAAAAGTACGTCTCGAATTTTAATTTTCTAAGATACTCAAGGTTTTCAAAATAATTCAATGGGCTAGAATGCCCAAAAATTTCTGTAATTATATTACACCCGGTTCACCCGGGAATATTACACGCCGTGGGCCCCGCGCCGAACCCACCAAAGCTAAAAACCATTTACAAAAATGCCAAAAATGCTGATGACGGTATTATTTCAAAAACTTACAAAAGTCATTTAGAAAATACTAAATACCGTCATAAGAATTTCGCCAAAACGATCAAGGCCATAATGCCACAAACTCGGTTAAGGGAATCGGTTTTCAAAATAAAACTCAATCGGTAAAATACCGAAAGCCATTACTGAAGAACTCACGCAATGGATAAAAGAAATAAAGTCAAACATGCACATGACAGCAACACTACTCCTCATATGAACGAAAAATGGGAGTCAAATAATCACATATCACGAAATCAGAATCCATAAGAGGATTCCGTCAATTAACTCATAATCAAAAAATAGCTCGTGTCACATGAGGCACAACACAAAGAAGGGAGACTTACATCCACAGGTCGCACGAAGATGATGATCGCCACGATACTAATCACAACAAACCAACTCGCATTTACGTGTCGCGACACGACTCAGTCAGATAAAATCCGACGAGACAAAAACTCAATAGACACCACTGACCCGACAGCCTAGGTTTCCACAACCTAAGCTCCGATACCATTTATGTAACACCCCCAATCCGCTCAGGGATATTACACGCTGTAGAACCTTTCCTCAAGGATCTACCAGGCTGGTAACAACAATCGAACAACTAGACAATGCCTTTAAGGCTAAAAAGACTCAGTAGACCGATTTGGCCTTTCAATAAAAACATACAACTCTAACACATTACATGCCCAGGCAGGGGTCGAATACAAAATGCTCCCGTACAACGGGGAAAAATACTGCAGCGGAAATAAAATACAACTAAACCAATACGACATCAACGGGTCCTCGTGTTATTAGTATCGTTCATCTTTCATCATCCTTCATGCCGACCCTGTGCTCTGCTCCAAAACCTGAATGCAATACAGACATCCACCCCCCGAATACTCGGGGGTTAGCAAAACTCCACTGTTTTGCTAGTGCAAATACAAAGTGCAAATACGAGCCATATAATTCAAGTTCCACGAATAACAATAACCAGGAATCCTTAAAGATTAAAATACCACGAAACGAATACTTCCCGAGGCAGGAATTTGAGTAAAACTTTTCAAATCCGAAAGATCACAAATAACGAGAATGGTTTGCAAAATGGTTTAAAATACCCTCGGGAGTTTTAATAGAAAACAAATTAGGATTATCAAATCCTTCTCTTTCCAAAATCAACAGGGTCACAGCCCAAAGGTTTTATTTTCGCAAATAGAAAACCGACAACAATTCACAGGGCCAGAGCCCAACATCACGTGTCCTCAACGGACATAAAATCAACGAAACATAATCACGCACGCGCATCGCCAGACCGGACACTACCACAGACATCCCACCCGAGGCCTCGAAGGACCCTCCCGAGCCAAGCTAGCGAAACAAATCACAAGATCTCACGGTTGGATCAATCACTTGTTGCATCCGGCCACATGATCGCATGCCATGTGCCACCGTAGATTAACTTTGGCGCTCACGGTTGGATCAATCACTTGTTGCATCCTCGCCACATGATCACATGCCATGTGCCACCGTAGTTTTCCTTAGGCTCTCACGGTTGGATCAATCGCTTGTTGCATCCTCGCCACATGATCACATGCCATGTGCCACCGTAGGCCCCGCCCACATTCACACAATCACACACATATCACAATGCAACAAAGATATCCAAATAATTCATCCAGAGGCATCAACACTTAGCAAAACACCACGTCAAACCACAACGCACCGAAATGAAATAATAGACGTCCACACGCAATACCAAGTGCAACATCAACACCAAACATATCCATAGAGTTCACATAGTCATTCTCAAACCACACCATTCACAAAACACACGCGTTTTGAAAGCAAGCCTTTAACAGGGCTAAGCCGAATCTTTTGAAAGTTCAAATCAAACGATCAAATAAACACATAGAGACGATCACTAATTATCATATCCATAAAACAAGAATTATATGGACAAGGTACTTGCCTCGAAATCGGCACGCAAGTATTCCGACGAACACGGCTCAACCGGAAAGCTTCGGAACGCCCGATGCTAACGAAAAGGAAGATGACAACGAACGGAAGGGTTCAACACGGTTTATTCGCAAGAAACTCGACCCTAACAATATATAATCCATAAATCAACAATCATACGAGGAAGGATAATCGTAGAACGCCCGAAAACCCCTCTATAACATTTTACCGGACACCTTCAAGGCGTCGGTCAAGAACTCGACCAAAACAACGAATCGATACGATCCAACCATGGAATAACAAGGGAAATGATATAATACATCTAAATAATCATCAATCCATCACAATCCTAAGTTAAAACGGATTAAACGGACGAAAACAACCAAAACACCCAAATTCCCCAAAACTATATTTCTAGGAAATCTGACCTGATTCGGTAGATCGGAGGATGTTATAGGACGGATGATTGATGATATGAACCTCAACACTTCATGGATTCATTGTCCAACAACATCTCTAGATGATTCACACACCCACAAAGGCGACGGGAAGAAAAAGAATGAGAAATGGTCAAGAAAACGCCGCCAGCCTTAAATAAGCCGATCACGGCCGGTTACGTACGTAATCGCCATGGCTTACGTACGAATCGCCATGGCCGAACTCACCGCTCGAAATGCCGGAAGCGTTACGTTACGCCGTGGCCTTACGTACGTAACCGGCCTTACGTACGTAACTGCCGATCACTACCGCACGTTACTCGGCCAGGGCTGGCCTGGCCCGAGCATGCCCGGCCATGACTCGGCCGGGACCAACTCCGATCGCCCGAACGACCCCGAAACCCGAACCTGAGTACGAATCGAAGATACGGTTACGAAGTACTCGCAAAGACGAATCCGAGAACTAATAGAACTCACGATTCCGACTACCCGAAGGCTCGAAATTCGACAACGGAAAGTAATTACCCCAAACTTTGGGAAATTACGAAAATGGCCCAAAACGCCCGAAAATCACGATACGTGATCGAAATACCAAGCCAAAGCTCACAACATGAATATTAACATTAAATGAACTTACGAGAAAGTCGAAACAACAGTTTCGGACAAGATTCGCAAGAATCGAACTCAAGTGCGGAAAAACCGCTAAAAAGCACGGAACTCAACAAAACGACACCGAAACGAACTCGGATGACAAAAAGTGCAGAATTAATCATTCTCAGAATGACGAAACGGTCATGATCGAGTCGTCAAAATGGACTTCCGCCGAAAAAATAAATTACTGGAAATCGAAATCACGGGTATTACAAAAACATGCACACATTATAATAATCAACGAGAAATATATAATATCAAATAACTTTATTTAAATGTGACAATTACAAACAGGCACATCGAATGTCCTATGGCACTATTCCCAACAATTTTTGTAAGTTGCAAACGCTAAGAAGATCCTGATAGCTTCTGTAACACCCCCAAACCCTTCGGGAATATTACAGCGCCGCAGACCCCCTCCGTGAGGATCTACCAGGCTAAATACAGAAAACACATTAACACTATACATGCCGACATGGCTAAAAAACAAACCATTAGACCGATTTGGTCTTTTACCACAACATACACATCGAGCATACATTACTCTTTCTCGTAACTCATACCCACGCAGGGGTTAATATCAACAATCCCGCATAGGGGAAAGTAAACACAACGGAAAGACAAAACAAAACATCACCAAATATTCAACACCGGTCTTCATGTGATTAGTATCGCCGTCTTCCATCATCCTTCGTAACGATCCTGTGAATTGCTCCCCAAAGAACCCGCAAATACCTGGACACAATACAGACATCCACCCCCGAATACTGGGGTTAGCAAAACCCCACTGTTTTGCTAGTGCAAGTATAAATACAAAGACAGCCATACAAATCATACTCCAAGAACATAGAAATCATGAATATACTTCCCGAGATAATTCACTTGATCAAAACAATTTAGATTACGAAAGATAAGAATAAAACCATTTTACAACTTACAAAACATTTTACGATCTCGGAGTTTTTGAAAACGTTTGGGATTTAAGAATTTTCAAGCCTTTCAAATGCTTAGGGACATAGCCCAACAATCGTTTATTTCAAAATACAAGTCCGATAGCGTATAACAGGCCCACGACCCAATTATAACATTCCAATCACAACACAGGTCCACGACCCAAATCATCCACATCACATACTCGCAAGAATACCCCGGTGGAAATTACACCGTATCCAACATTACCATGACAACAGTCTCACTCATCATACCACAGAGCTACAATGCACGGAGCAACCACATGACTCACGTACCCATACCAAATTATCACAACCAAGAGACAATTCATTCACAACACATTTATTGGTGCCATTCCACTAAGTACCCTACCATTTGGACTGCCATTCTAATCGACGAAATATGCGCCAAAAATCACGGTTCTCCAACAACACATTTCAAAGTTAACCCTGATACGAGACTCACGGCCACCGTACCCCGCAGAGCCCCGTCGGACATCCCCGGGTGGCTAACCACGCTCACGATACGCACACTCACGGCAATACGTATCCCTAGAGGCCCCGTCGGACCGTCCCTAGGTGAACATACACATATCATCCACAACGCCACGGGAAGCCATAATTCGAATACTAGAATATGCATACAAATGCTAGGTACTTCGCTAGAATGGCCACTATAGTCGACGTACACTCACAACTAATGTCACACAACCACAAGCAAATACCAATACCAAGCAACACCAAGTGTCACAACCTCCTCACGAAGGAATAACAACCAATATCGCACACATTACGTTCTTACCGAACAAGTACACATAACATTACGTAATCCCCGGCAAAGGATTACGGTCTATTAAACTCACTCAAAGTGATCGTAGCATCTTTCAACATACAAAACCAACACATATATTCCGAGAACACATATATTCACGAATTACAAGAATTATTGTTGAAAGACAACATTTATCGAGAACATACCGATCCCTTTTTACGTTCATTAAACATTGGATTTCGCATAAAATCATTTATCAATAATTATGCCTACGAAACGTGAAATGTATGGACAAGATACTTGCCTCAAAATCGGTACGCAAGTATTCCGACGAACACGGCTCAACCGGAAAGCTTCGAAACGCCCAATGCTATCGAAACGGAAGACGACGACGAACGAAAGGGTTCAACGCGGTTTCTTCGCAAGAAACACGACCCTAACATCATACAATCAATAAATCATCGACCATACGAGGAAGAATAATCGTAGAACGCCCGAAAACCCATCTAAGGCATTTTACGGACACCTTCAAGGCGTCGGTCAAGAACTCAACTCAAACAACGAATCGATACGATCCAACCATGGAATAACAAGGGAAATGATATAATACATCTAAATAATCATCAATCCATCAACAAAACGGAAAGAATCGGACAAAACCCCAAAATCCCCAATTATCCAAAAAGGTAGGGTTAAAGGAATTCTTACCTCTTGATGAATCAAGCATTCAAATCCAAAAACCACGGGTTAGATCCGCAATCCGAGCCACCCGATCGAAAAGGAATGAAGAAATTTACACAAGTAAGTGATAGATGGAGGAACTCTCCCTCTCAAGTCTCTCTCTCGCGCACGGTTGAAGAAGGGGAGAAAATGAACGATTTACGCCGAAACAACACATTTATAGTGTAACACAAAGAGACTTATCGCCGGCCTATCGGCCGATAGGCCCAACCGATAGCCATACGGAATGCCGGGCAAGTAGGGTCTATCGACCCCTATCGGCCGAAAGGCTCTGGAAGGTGCCCGACAATACGCCTTTCTCTAAAACGACCATAACTCTCTCGTCCGACTCGATTGACTCACCGCTTGAACCATTGGAAAGCTAACTCGATGTTCTATAATATTGCAAGATTTATAATTTTTGGAGTTACCAAAAATTAATGATGATCTAACAAAGACGAACTCATACTTAGAAAAGTCGTTTAGAAATCCCGAATTCAACAAAACGACACCGAAACCCGAGCTCGAATACGAACCGAAGATACGGTTACGAGGTACTCACAAAGACGAATCTAAGAGCTAGTAGAACACGGGATTTCGACCACCCGAAGGCTCGAAATTCGACAACGGAAGGTAATTACCCCAAACTTTGGGAAATTACGAAAATGGCCCAACCGCCCGAAAATCACCATACGACAACGAATAATCAAACCAAAGCTCACAACACGTCTAACAAAGTTAAACGGACTTATGGAAACTCGAACAACAGCTTGGACGAGATTCGCAAGAATCGAACTCAAGTGCGAAAAGTCGCTAAAAAGCACGTAACTCAACGAAACGATACCAAACGAACTCGGATGTCAAAAGTGTAGAATTAATCATTCTCGGAATGACGAAACGGTCATGAGCGAAGTCGTCAAAACGGACTCACCGAAAAAAAAGAATTAATGAAATCGAAAATGCGGATATTACATTCTACCCTCCTTAAAAGGAGTTTCGTCCCGAAACTTAAAACAAGTAGGGAGAAGAAATATTCCGCCAGAAAACTCAACGAGACACACAAGAATGCGTAACTAATGCCCAACGGCGAAATGTTACAAACAACGCAAAGGAATATACGGCGTGTAAACACGCTCCACGGACCAACACAACGTCGCCGTTAGGGATATAATAAAACCGACAAGTGACAAGCGTCATCAAACGGATACTATAGCCAAGTCAATTATCCGACAATCACAAAGCACAACGAACGAAAATCAATATGATTGACCAACCCAACGGTACATCAATCAAAACGCGAGTCAACCGCTGAACAAACACGAAATCCCACCGCATAAGGGCTGGAAGATCGAAAACGAAACTAATTTCCCGAACTGAAGGGAATTACGAAGGAGCCTGAATGTTCGCCAATCACGGAACGAGGTCAATATAAACCGAACAATCAAACGATCAAACCACAACGATCGAGACAACAAAGATCGAAGAATCATGTTCCAATCACAAAGAACAATAAATATCAAACAACAACTCCCGTGATGATCCGGTGAGAACTACAAGACATGCATTGTCGAAGATCCGCAGAAAGGGAATAGCGATTGAAAAGTCACAACGACAACGAGTTATTCCGAAATAACACCACACTCGTTCGATCAACAAAAGCAAGGAGCAGACAAGCTCGTAAATGACAACGATCATAAATGTGTCGACAGAGTCGAATTGACAAGAGTTCCAACGCCGATACACTTTGATTAAATGAAATTGTAGAACCTGATGATGTCACTCCCAAACAAGGTTCACAAGAATCGAATCAACCCAAAAAGTAACATCGATAACCGGATCGACCCACAACAAGATCACACTGCTCGGACGATGAAACCGAAATACAAAACAAGTTCATAAAGTGCCAACGAACATGAGCGAATCGATAGACTCGAGAAAGAGAAAATACCAAGTCAAAATAGTACGGCATTACCACCGACCTCGTCCACGAAATTCACAAAAACGGGAGCAAGGTAACAAGACATTAAACAACCGACACAAAACGGAACCATCACCGATGCACACGGTCATACCAAACCAAGCTCTAACAATGCACATGC
Source organism: Orobanche coerulescens (assembly GCA_033398695.1). Taxonomy (NCBI): domain Eukaryota; kingdom Viridiplantae; phylum Streptophyta; class Magnoliopsida; order Lamiales; family Orobanchaceae; genus Orobanche; species Orobanche coerulescens. The sequence goes on along the minus strand of CM065813.1, from coordinate 138,558,121 downwards.
GCGACAACGCAGAAATCACCACGAGGCGACAACATTCAACACCAACATCCCGCCTCTCACAGGGGCTAGCACAACCCATGTGTGGAAAGCGACTCAACGCTCACACCGCCAATTCGATCATACTCGGGAGAAAGTATCAAAATGACAACGCGAACATCATACATTCATACCTGACCCTCAAACGGAATGGATAGGTTTTAAAACGAAAACCTCATTTTGAAAATAATTTAGATGAACACCGGTGTATCTTTAGTATCTCCTTTCAAACAGTTCTAACTTGAAACATCGTTATCGAGTCTTTGGAGAACCATTTCGCATTTTATAAAAATGAGGACACTTTCTCTTAGTGATAACTTTCAAAATATTCGACCCTGTCTAAATAAAAGTGTTGAAAATATCTCAAAACATTTTGGTCCTCGAGGTAGAAAAATTTTGAAATATATTGTGACATCTAGGATGTACCACAAGAAAATAACTCATTTGAAAAGTATGTCTCAAATTTATTTTTCTAAGATACTCAAGGTTTTCAAAAATCCAATAGCCGTAATGCCCAAAACTCACACATACCGACGTTCACTAAAACAACTCCTAGCACACGCATCAAAACGTTTAAAATCAAGACAATACATGTCTTTAAACGAAAATAAACGATAAAATACCACATTCGTAACAAAACCACCGATAAAATACCCTCCCGCATCAAGCTAGTGAACAAGTCGAACGCATATAAGCACAAAGCTTCCACAAGAGACTTGTAAAGCGTGCAAATCGATTCGAAAATCATCAACAACGAACAAAAACAACAATAAAAAGATATCACAAGCGACGACACTCCTCGTATAAATCAAATACGAGAGTTGACTAAATACATATCGTGAAAATCAAAATTCACATAAAATTCCACCACTTAACAAATAATCATAAAAATAGCTCGTGTCACACGAGGCACAACACAAAGAAGGGAGACTTACTTCCACAGGTCGCACGAAGATGATGGCCGCACCTCGATACTAATCACGACCGACACCTCAGACGACGCGTCGCGACACGACTCAGTCAGACAAAATCTGACAAGACAAGACAAGACCCAACAACACACCACCTGACCCGACAGCCTAGGTTTCCGCAACCTAAGCTCTGATACCATATTCTGTAACACCCCCAAACCCTTCGGGAATATTACAGCGCCGCAGACCCCCTCCGTGAGGATCTACCAGGCTAAATACAGAAAACACATTAACACTATACATGCCGACATGGCTAACAAACAAACCATTAGACCGATTTGGTCTTTTACCACAACATACACATCGAGCATACATTACTCTTTCTCGTAACTCATACCCACGCAGGGGTTAATATCAACAATCCCGCATAGGGGAAAGTAAACACAACGGAAAGACAAAACAAAACATCACCAAATATTCAACACCGGTCTTCATGTGATTAGTATCGCCGTCTTCCATCATCCTTCGTAACGATCCTGTGAATTGCTCCCCAGCAACCTGCAAATACCTGGACACAATACAGACATCCACCCCCCGAATACTCGGGGGTTAGCAAAACCCCACTGTTTTGCTAGTGCAAGTATAAATACAAAGACAGGCCATACAAATCATACTCCAAGAACATAGAAATCATGAATATACTTCCCGAGATAATTCACTTGATCAAAACAATTTAGATTACGAAAGATAAGAATAAAACCATTTTACAACTTACAAAACATTTTACGATCTCGGGAGTTTTTGAAAACGTTTGGGAATTAAGAATTTTCAAGCCTTTCAAATGCTTAGGGACATAGCCCAACAATCGCTTATTTCAAAATACAAGTCCGATAGCGTATAACAGGCCCACGACCCAATTATAACATTCCAATCACAACACAGGGTCCACGACCCAAATCATCCACATCACATACTCGCAAGAATACCCCTGGAAATTACACCGTATCCAACATTACCATGACAACAGTCTCACTCATCATACCACAGCTACAATGCACCGGAGCAACCACATGACTCACGTACCCATACCAAATTATCACAACCAAGAGACAATTCATTCACAACACATTTATTGGTGCCATTCCACTAAGTACCCTACCATTTGGTCGCCATTCTAATCGCATTTAAATATGCGCCAAAAATCACAGTTCTCCAACAACACATTTCAAAGTTAACCCTGGTACGAGACTCACGGCCACCGTACCCCGCAGAGCCCCGTCGGACATCCCTGGGTGGCTAACCACAGTTCACGATACGCACACTCACGGCAATACGTATCCCTAGAGGCCCCGTCGGACCGTCCCTAGGTGAACATACACATATCATCCACAACGCCACGGGAGCCATAATTCGAATACTAGAATATGCATACAAATGCTAGGTACTTCGCTAGAATGGCCACTATAGTCGACGTACACTCACAACTAATGTCACACAACCACAAGCAAATACCAATACCAAGCAACACCAAGTGTCACAACCTCCTCACGAAGGAATAACAACCAATATCGCACACATTACGTTCTTACCGAACAAGTACACATAACATTACGTAATCCCCGGCAAAGGATTACGGTCTATTAAACTCACTCAAAGTGATCGTAGCATCTTTCAACATACAAAACCAACACATATATTCCGAGAACACATATATTCACGAATTACAAGAATTATTGTTGAAAGACAACATTTATCGAGAACATACCGATCCCTTTTACGTTCATTAAACATTGGATTTCGCATAAAATCATTTATCAATAATTATGCCTACGAAACGTGATATGTTTGGACAAGTTACTTGCCTCTAACTCGGTTCGAAAGTATTCCGACGAACACGGCTCAACCTAAAGCTTCAAACGCCCAATGCTATCGAAACGAAGACGATTTACGAGCGAAAGGGTTCAACGCGGTTTCTTCGCAAGAAACACGACCTAACATCATACAATCAATAAATCATCGACCATACGAGGAAGAATAATCGTAGAACGCCCGAAAACCCCTCTAAGGCATTTTACCGGACACCTTCAAGGCGTCGGTCAAGAACTCAACTCAAACAACGAATCGATACGATCCAACCATGGAATAACAAGGGAAATGATATAATACATCTAAATAATCATCAATCCATCAACAAAACGGAAAGAATCGGACAAAACCCCAAAATCCCCAATTATCCAAAAAGGTAGGGTTAAAGGAATTCTTACCTCTTGATGAATCAAGCATTCAAATCCAAAAACCACGGGTTAGATCCGCAATCCGAGCCACCCGATCGAAAAGGAATGAATAAATTTACACAAGTAAGTGATAGATGGAGGAACTCTCCCTCTCAAGTCTCTCTCTCTCGCGCACGGTTGAAGAAGGGGGAGAAAATGAACGATTTACGCTGAAACAACACATTTATAGTGTAACACAGCAGACCCTATCGGCCGGCCTATCGGCCGATAGGCCCAACCGATAGCCATACGGAATGCCGGCAGTAGGGTCTATCGACCCCCCTATCGGCCGAAAGGCTCCTGGAAGGTGCCCGACAGCTGACTGTCTTTCTCTAAAAAGACCATAACTCTCTCGTCCGACCGATTGACTCACCGCTTGAACCATTGGAAAGCTAACTCGATGTTCTATAATATTGCAAGATTTATAATTTTTGGAGTTACCAAAAATTAATGATGATCTAACAAAGACGAACTCATACTTAGAAAAGTCGCTTAGAAATCCCAATTCAACAAAACGACACCGAAACCCGAGCCTGAATACGAACCGAAGATACGGTTACGAGGTACTCACAAAGACGAATCTAAGAGCTAGTAGAACACACGATTTCGACCACCCGAAGGCTCGAAATTCGACAACGGAAGGTAATTACCCCAAACTTTGGGAAATTACGAAAATGGCCCAACCGCCCAAAATCACCATACGACAACGAATAATCAAACCAAAGCTCACAACACGTCTAACAAAGTTAAACGGACTTGGGAAACTCGAACAACAGCTGACGAGATTCGCAAGAATCGAACTCAAGTGCGGAAAAGTCGCTAAAAAGCACAGAACTCAACGAAACGATACCGAAACGAACTCGGATGTCAAAAAGTGTAGAATTAATCATTCTCAGAATGACGAAACGGTCATGAGCGAGTCGTCAAAACGGACTCCGACCGAAAAAAAAAGAATTACCGGAAATCGAAAATTGCGGATATTACAGCTTCAGTCTGGCTACAGGGAGAAATATTTATCATGATTGATGCCTTCCTCCTATCTGATCCTTGGGCGAGTAGTATGGACTTATTTCTTATAACTAGTCCAGTTTATATCCTTCTTGTTCCTAAATACCCATTTTGTGCCTATGATAGCTTGATGGGTTGGTCTTTGAACCAAGTACCAAATATTGTTTCTTTCAAAACCATTAAGCTCTTCCTCCACGGACGTAATCCAACGAGAATTATTGATAGCTTCATTGGTGGAAATAAGTTCAGATTGAGCTAGATATATAACTATTATACACATGTCAAGGCTACATAGTTCATCTGTAGACTTCCATGCAGGAAACTAGGTCATGTGAGGTTCTTACTCGGTTTCTTTCTTTGCACACATGACATTTCCTTCACTACTAGAAAAAACGGCTTTAGTGACGCTCAAAAGTGTCACAATAGGTGGTGTATTGTGACGCTTTTGCTATAGTGACGCTTTTCGAAAGCGTCACCTGATTTGGCGTTTCAATAGACCGTTGTTGTGACACTTAAAAGGCGTTGCAACAGATATCTAATGTGACGCTTTCTTGCATATTGTGACACTTTTCATGCATCACATGAGTAAGCTTTAGTGACGCTTTTTGTCATTTTTTGTGACACTTTTTGGCGTCATAAAAGTGAATTGTAGTGACACTTTTTAACATCACTAGAGTTAATAACTAACTTAACTACTTTTATTAGTGAGATATTTTGGCGTCACAATAGCGTGTTATAGTGACACTTTTTAGCATCACGCAAAAAACATAACTACCTTAACTAACTCTTTTAGTGACTCATTTTTGCATCACAATAGTGTGCTATAGTGACACTTTTTAACATCAAATAAAAGTTTATAACTACATTGACTACCTATTTTTGTGACGCCTACAAGTATCACTAAATAATTTCAAGTAACATATTTTGCTATAATGACAATTGTCAAGTAAAATGTAACATTTTCTTTAAACATAAAATGTTGCTAATTATAATAGTATGAATAGTTGTTTTGTAATAACAATAGCAACATAAAATTTTAATGTCCAACTCAAATACCAAGATCTCTAACCGTAAACATAAGATCCCAAACAGTAAACATAAGAGAAAATCTCAAACAACATTGCGGTCCAAACTACAAAAAAAGTAAGTTTTCATCTTAATGTCAATTAACTCCAAAATAAACCGAAAGTCTTTCATGTCACTTTTCTTATCTCGCATCTTCCACTTCAACCTATAATAATAAACGAAAGAAAAAATTAATGATACTAAAATACTAAAAGAACAAGCAAACGATAATAATGAAAGATTGTTAGAAAAGACTTACCAAACACTTTGGCCAAGCAATGCTACCTCCTGTAGCTTGTCCAATAAATTTGACACTTCCAATTGTCCTTATTAATGCATGATCATATTTAATTGGCACGGTAACTTTCACTTCACACCAATCAACACCTAATTCTTCATTCCCGACTAGCTTTGATGGATTTAAGCTTTGAACGAAACCTTTCGCAATATAATTTTGAGTAATCATGTCTTTCAAAAGAACCTTTGCTCCAACCTGGATCATACATTGGAAACAATGGAAAAACCCATTATAAATAACGAAAAAAAAGTAATAATAGTGCTGAAAGCATAGTGCACCAACAAAGCACTTTCCTGCCTCAACATAGCACACACTGACCATATCAAAAAGCCCAGATATTCCTTCAATCATGTAGAGTAAATCTAGAAACAAGGGGATTACAATACAGAAATCGAACGAACCAAGATGTACAGCTACTGCCACGTTCAAAACCTGAATGGAAATGTTGTAACTCTACATGATATCGCAGGCATACTGTACTCACTGCAAGAGAGAACAACATTTCCATTCTTGAAATTACAGCCATACTTGAAATCGCCTGATTCCATTCGGGCAGGAAAGTGTACTGGACTCGGTTAAATTACAGCCATACTTGAAATTACAGCCATACTTGTAAAGTACAGCCGTACTTGAAATCGCCTGAATTATCGAGTCCAGTACAGTATGCCTGCGATAGGAGCATATGTTTGACAGAAACGACAGTATGCCTGCGACAGGAGCATATGTTAAATTACAGCCATACTATTTTTCAGAATAGAAGAACAAATTACCAAACATACACAGAAACGACAATTAAGAACAAATTACCAATCAACTCACGCATATTATCAGACGTACCTACACCACTGCTATATGCGTCAACTAAGGGCACCGTGTTCGAAATTGACTCACCATGGAACACCCATTTAGTATAGCCTTTCAGAAAACCTCTTGTAATTAGATGTGCTTTGACAATTTTTAGTTCTCTACATATGCCATTTTTACACTCTTTACAAGGACACAATATCAATCCATCATTTGAATTCGAAAATGCAAAGTTCAAAAAGTATTGCACCCCTAGCTTGTAGGCATCCATTAACCTTGGTAATTCCATCCAACTCCTATCTGTATCCATACTATGGGACTGACAATAACATATTAATTTAAAAATATAAACATTAAAGAAAGCAAATCAAGAGAGTTAGAAGGAGAAAAAAGCAGAGATGACAATCGTAGACATTACAAAAGAACACATGATAAATCCTTTTGTTTTATCTGACAAAGATCAGACCAACATGACAATCATAACAATTTAACCTCATAACTCGTTACAAGTATATAACCTAGCCATTAACTTACTGCCCATAATTTTATTCCACATAATTGCAAGATATTGCACATTAAACTCATAAAATCTTAAAACACTGAACTAAAAACCAAAATGCAAAAAACTTGGCTATATGTAACAAAGATCACATCAACATGACAATCATAACACTTTAACCTTAGAACTCCATACAAGTATATAAACCTAGCCAATAACTTACTGCAAATTCGTAACATACTTGCAACCTTATTATTCTTTTCTTTAATTAAAGTAAACAAAAATGTAGCAATAAAAGAAAGAATTCGATAAGAAATCGCCATTTTCCCGATCAAAATCACAAAGATCAAGAAAGGAGAACACGGTGATGAGACTCAAATTCGGGGACTCGATTTGAATTTTGAGATTAAAACCCGTTTAAATTAAAACCGGATCCTCAAGCTCTTGACAAAGATCCGAGGACACTTCCGGTCTGGCAAACAAGATTTGTGATGTTTTGGATTTTAAGGTTTTTATTTGTTTTAGTTTTAATTAATAAGAAAACAAGTCACCTCGAAAATGAATCCAACAAAGAAAATAAAGGCCGCATGCAAGCGAAAACAAGTAACACTAAACAATTCAAGGACTGCATCGACAATAGAACCGAGCTAGCAGCAATAATTAAAGACGAGGTTCAAGTCAACGGAGCCGTAATCGCCCTCCGAGGAGTCCTTTAATCAATTAACTTATCTTATGTGTAATCCTAGTTCACTTAAACAGTAAAGAAAATCCAAATTTTACAAGTAATATTTTTTTATTGAGAAATTACTGAATCAGCTAAAAATTACTGGAACTATACTTACCCAGAAGGCGATAAGATTTTTCACTACCTACCTTCATCAAAAACCATAAGGAAACATATTAAAAATAACATATCAATCTTCAATAAAGAGTTGAGGCAGCATTCGAGATTTTGTTTCTAATAAAACAAAATCCACATTGATCAGCTATTGGTACAAACTTAAACAAATAAAAAGGTTATACAAGCACTAAACACAAACACAAAAAACGGGGCTGTAATATTGACATGTTCTCTGTGGAGACAAGAGAAAATATTTCTCTCAAAGTTCTGCTCCTTATCTCCGATTACAAAAGAACACATAATAAATCCTTTTGTTTTATCTGACAAAGATCAGACCAACATGACAATCATAACAATTTAACCTCATAACTCGTTACAAGTATATAACCTAGCCACTAACTTACTGCCCATAATTTTATTCCACATAATTGCAAGATATTGCACATTAAACTCATAAAATCTTAAAACACTGAACTAAAAACCAAAATGCAAAAAACTTGGCTATATGTAACAAAGATCACATCAACATGACAATCATAATACTTTAACCTTAGAACTCCATACAAGTATATAAACCTAGCCAATAACTTCCTGCAAATTCGTAACATACTTGCAACCTTATTATTCTTTTCTTTAATTAAAGTAAACAAAAATGTAGCAATAAAAGAAAGAATTCGATAAGAAATCGCCATTTTCCTGACTGAAAATCACAAAGATCAAGAAAGGGAGCACACAGCTGATGAGACTCAAATTCAGGGACTCGATTTGAATTTTGAGATTAAAACCCGTTTAAATTAAAACCGGGATCCTCAAGCTCTTGACAAAAATCCGAGGGACACTTCCGGTCCCCGGCAACAAGAAGATTAGTGCCGTTTTGGATTTTAAGGTTTTAATTTGTTTGAGTTTTAATTAATAAGAAAACAAGTCACCTGAAAAATGAATCCAACAAAGAAAATAGGCCATGCAAGCGACAAATAAGTAACACTAAACAATTCAAGGACAATGCATCGCGACAATAGAACCGAGCTAGCAGCAATAACTAAAGATGAGGTTCAAGTCAACGGAGCCGTAATCGCCCTCCGAGGAGTCCTTTAATCAATTAACTTATCTTATGTGTAATCCTAGTTCACTTAAACAGTAAAGAAAATCTAAATTTTACAGGTAATATTTTTTTATTGAGAAATTACTGAATCAGCTAAAAATTACTGGAACTATAGTTACCCAGAAGGCGATAAGATTTTTCACTACCTGCCTTCATTAAAAACCATAAGAAAACATATTAAAAATAACATATCAATCTTCAATAAAGAGTTGAGGCAGCATTCGAGATTTTGTTTCTAATAAAACAAAATCTACATTGATCAGTGATTGGTACAAAATTAAACAAATAAAAAGGTTATACAAGCACTAAACACAGAGACAAAAAATGGGGCTGTAATATTGACATGTTCTCTGTGGAGACAAGAAAAAATATTTCTCTCAAAGTTCTCCTCCTTATCTCCGATTACAAAAGAACACATAATAAATCTAACACAAAAACTTACCTTAGAAGATTCAGTCATCCAGTGATGGCGCGAGCTCGAATCCGTAAGCGTCAGCAACGACTAAGGGACCGAGTTCAAAGATGAATGAACATACGAACAAAATCGAAGGCCAACCAAAGAAGAAATGATTCTTGAGATGGAAAAATTTTCAGAGGTAAGGAGAGATGAAGAGATTCGAGTGGTAATGGAGGCGGAGGAGCAGATTAGATTAAGCGGTGCAAATTAGGTTAAGACAAGCGGTGAAATAGAAAGGAAAAATATTAAAAGCGTCACAAAATATATTATAAAATTAATAAAACATTAAAATGTCATTACATGTACATATAGAAACACTTGTTTAAAAGTGTCATAAAAAAAGTGTCACTATAAGGGTATTTTTCTAGTAGTGCTTGTGTACTCTGTACTCTTATTCTGGTTGTACACTAGTTCATGCGGGTGATCTTTTAACCTTCTCCTGTCAGCTTCATACGCATGTCAAAGTGACGAATTCTATCTCTCTCTTCCCTCACTTGATTTTTCACATGGTTGAGTTGACGGTTGTATTCAATGATTGCCTGAGATACAGGGACATCCTGGGGTTTAGCTTCATAAAAGGCTCGAATCCTGGCCTCCTGAACATGCCACGGTCAGAACTCGGCCTCCATCAATTCCTTAAACTCGTCCCATGAAACCTCACGATCCTGAGGTGCAACAGCTTGCCACCAGCTAGCCGCATCCCTTGATAGGAAGTACTGGGCAACTGGCACCTTACGTGCCTCTGGACAATTCACGGCCATGAAAACTTTATTCATCTCATTAATCCAATCTTCCCAGCCGATCGGATCATTTGCACCAATAAATTGGGGAGGGCGCATACGAATAACATCTTGTAACCACTTCTCAGCCCCAGTGTCAGTAACAGGAGGTGGTTGGTTAAGCTGTACCGCCTGGGTTAAAAGAGCCATTTGGTTCGCCACCTGCTGCAGTATGGCGGCAACACCCACATCCGGTTGGCTCCCTGTAGAAGTTCCCAGACTGGCTGACGGCTCCTGATGACTACCGGTGCTAGGTTGAATAGAGTCCGACAAGCTAGGCGTAGCTGAGCCTTCTACCGAGCTGAGGGACATGGCCGCTCCACCGGCTGCGCCACGCCCTCGGCCACGACCACGGCCGCGTCCACGTCCTCTACCAGTTGACATTCTAAAGAAAAATGTAAGTAAAATCATAAGAATAGTTCGAAGCAATGCCATCTAGAATATGGACTTCTCATGTCCCATAATCGAATGATAGTGAGTGAATAAAGAGGGTAAATAAGATAGGGAACTTACGAGTACCGGTCGTACGAGATGACGGCACACATGATACCGTGTCCTTGGAATAGTACATTTAGACCCAGCAATCCGACAGCCTAGGTATCCATAAACCTAAGCTCCGATACCAAATTCTGTAACACCCCCCGAGATATTCGGAGAGTATCACAGCGCCGTAAATCCCGACCTGGGATTCACTAGGCTTATCTCACTCACAACGTATTAAATTTAATAAAATCCACTTGGGAATCAATAAACTCGATACAACCAAGGAAGTTCAACCACGGACAAACAATACCATGAAGAAATACAAGAAGTTGTACGACAATGGAAAAGGACTTTCCTAAAGTACTCGAGTACCACTTATTATTACAAGGATAAAATGGACCGAAGAGAACAACAACCAAACAAAGTAGAACACAACTAGCCACAGTATCACGCCTCGCCATCCTCATCGTATCGTCCCGGTGCTCGCTCGTATGGTTCCTTAGGACCTGAAAAACACAAAAGTAATTTTCCCCAAACGAGAGGGGTTAGGGCAAGTATTACAAGTGAAATGTCAAGTCTTATACATAAAAGCATATGCACCAATTCAAAGCCATGATAATGATTTTCCGGAAAATACAATTGTCCAAACATATTTAGAAATGATGATATCTCTTGATTAACCGTGGACTCGACAATGCGCGAATCCCTCCTCGAACCCGTCGGATCATCTCGGAGTGGCTAACCCAAATGTTCACGGAACCGACATAAGCGGAACCCTCCTCGACCCCGTCGGGTCCTCTCGGAGTGAACGAAAGCAACTCTCACAATCACATGCATTACTTTTCACATTTAAGAACATAACTTTCACAAGAATCACTTGCTTCGAATCGAGAGGAAAAAGGGTACAAACGACAAGGTACCAAGATTGAAGGATTCGACAACTCCGAACCTAGACAAGTTCGTAATTCAATTGTCAAAATCCCATCGGTATGAAAATAAGTTGGAATCACCCGAATTTACTACCCCGATACATGTGTTCCGGGAATAATTCTCTTGGATAGTGAATCGCAAGTCAAATATTCCAAATACTCAAGAACTCCGGAAATACACCGTTAAATCCATAGGAAAACATGTATCCAAGGTAAATAACTCGTAATCCATATATTCTAACATAACAACAAGTTGGATCGAAGAAATCGGGTGGAAAATCCCCAAATTCCGAAAATCTAGGGTTGTGAGAAGTTTACCTTGATTTGGAGCGGTGGAGAGGATTAAACGTTGATAAATTCGAACTAGAAACTCAAAGATGTTGCTAGATAATTGCAGCTTGAAGAACTTCTCACCAATCGCCCGGAATCGCCTAAAATCGCCCAAGGAGGTGAAGGTAGGAAGAAATGACGATTTGGGAACGGAAATGACCTATTTATACTAAATAGGGACTAGCGTGCGCAAGTCATGAAAAATAGCGCGCGCTATCGGACTCACCAGGCAATCCAATAGCCTCTGCCAGTTCCGTTAGCGTACGCTAACACCTGCTCATAGCGTGCGCTAGTGACTTCAATTAGCGTGCGCTAATTATTTCTAATAGCGTGCGCTACCTGGTAGTCAGTGCCCAGTCCAGAACCTACTGTCCCCAGCTCTGCTCTCTTTAGCGCACGTTACTCTAGTAACGTAGCGTGCGCTACCACCAAAATCTAGCGTACGCTACCAGTCACACCTAGCGTACGCTAGGAATTCCCTTTTCCAGTCCAGTAGCTACTGGACTGTCCGCCTCCAATACATTAGTAGCACTGACATGCCAAGAAAATGTGCCGACTTAGTTAACCGGTCAACAACAACCCAAATCATATTCATCCCCGACTTAGTCCTCGGCATCCCGGTGATGAAATCCATGGTAATATCCTCCCATTTCCATTCGGGAATAGAGAGAGGTTTCAACAGCCCGGCCGGCCGTTGATGCTCAATTTTGACTTGTTGACATGTCAAACACCTTGACACAAACTCGGCGACATCTCTCTTCATATTATTCCACCAAAAACTCATTTTAAGATCCTTGTACATCTTACTCGTCCCAGGATGGATCGAGTAAGGTGTAGCATGGGATTCTCGGAGTATTCTCTGTCTCAGCTCTGAGTCATTCGGAACACAAATCCTACCTTGAAATTTCAAAATGCCATCCTCGTGGATCATAAAACCAGGGGCTTTCCCTTTTTCCACGTCCGCCTTCAGTTGGACAAGCATTGGGTCATTCTCCTGTTTTTCCCCGACGTCGTCGATCAAGGACGGAATAGCCTCAAGAGTACACATCTGACCCTGAACCCGTTGGATCCGTACTTCGACTCCCTGCTCAATTAACTCCCGTCTGATCTTAACTTGAGGCGTAAGGTCCTCAAGCATATGAAGAGATATCGACTTCCGGCTCAACGCATCAGCTACAATGTTAGCCTTTCCTGGATGGTAAAGGATTTCCAGATCATAATCCTTTATCTGCTCTAACCAACGTCGTCGTCTCATATTCAGCTCTTTCTGGCTAAAAATATACTTTAGGCTCTTGTGGTCGGTATAAATTCGACATGAAGAACTGTACAAATAGTGACGCCAGATCTTCAGTGCAAACACTACAGCAGCTAATTCCAAATCATGGGTAGGATAATTCAGCTCATACGGTTTAAGTTGCCGTGAAGCATAGGCAATCGTCTTATCATGCTGCAAGAGTACGCACCCAAGTCCTTGTCCTGATGCATCACAATAAACTGAATACCCACCGACTCCCTGAGGTAGGGCTAAAACCGGCGCGGTAGTCAGACGCCTTTTCAGCTCTTCGAAACTCCGTTGTCTTTCTTCATTCCATTCGAACCTTTCGGACTTCTGGAGTAATTGAGTAAGTGGTCGAGCAAGTTTGGAGAACCCCTCGACGAACCTCTGGTAGTATCCGGCCAGACCCAAAAAGCTACGAACTTCCTTCACATTCCTGGGTGGAGCCCAATCTAACACTGCCTCAATTTTCTGGGGATCTACCCGAACCCCTTCCGCTGAAATCACATGTCCGAGAAACATGACTTCCTTTAGCCAGAATTCACACTTAGAAAACTTTGCATAGAGGTGTTGAGTCCTCAAAATCTCCAATACCAATCGCAAATGCCGAGCGTGTTCCTCTTCATCTCGAGAGTAGACCAAAATATCGTCGATAAAAACGACTACACAGTTATCAAGATGCTCAATAAATATTTTATTCATCAATTGCATAAATATCGTCGGTGCATTGGTTAACCCAAAAGGCATAACCACAAACTCATAGTGTCCATACCTCGTACGGAAAGCAGTTTTAGGAACGTCGGATTCCTTAATGCGAAGTTGATAGTAACCGGACCTCAAATCAATTTTCGAGAACACCGCGACTCCCTGCAATTGATCAAACAAATCATCGATACGCGGCAAAGGGTATTTATTCTTAATGGTCACTTTGTTCAGTTCCCGATAATCAATACACAAACGTAGTGAACCATCTTTCTTCCTTACGAACAAGACCGGTGCACCCCATGGCGAGGCACTGGGTCTAATATACCCTTTATCCAACAATTCTCCCAGTTGTTTCTTCAACTCTTGCATTTCTGAAGGTGCCATACGATACGGTGCCTTAGAAATCGGGGTTGCTCCTGACTCCAAATCAATTGTAAATTCAACTTCCCGCCCCGGTGGTAGTCCCGGTAATTCGTCCGGGAAAACATCCGGAAAATCACTTACAACAGGAATCGAGGGAAGTTCAACTTTCCCATCTTCGACTTTCATGGCATAACACCAATACCCAACACAACCCTTTCTAATAAGTTTTTTCACCTTCAAGGCACTAATCAAAAATTTCTGACATCCCCTCTTGTACCCCGCGAAATGGTGTTCGGTACCGTCTTTGGCTAACATCGATATGATCTTCGTGCGATAATTCATTACTGCACCGTGTCTATCGAGCCAATCGTCACCGAGGATTAGATCTTCATCGACAATGTCTACGACTATCAAATTCGAGAACCACACTCTCTCAGCGATTAACATCGGGCAATCTCTAACTTCTTTGTCTCCCACGATTCTATCACCACTGGGCAACTTAACCACAAAGGACTCACAAGGGGACAAGCCCTCAATATTCAATCGACGCACACAATCCAAAGAGATGAACGAATAAGAAGCACCAGAATCAAAAAGCACTCTAACTGGATGAGATAAAAGAGAAATGATACCTGTCGCCACGGTAGCCTCTGGATCTCCAGCTTTCCTCATCTCATAGACACGAGGTTGCATCGAACCATCACTAGGGACTCCTCCCCTAACGGACTGACCATGGACTCTGCCTCAACCGTAACTCTGGGATGGCTGACCCGTAGATGACTTCTGATTAACACTCGGTTCTCCAGGCGTAGGGGCTGATGCCTGAGTTCCAAGTGGAGTTTCTTCTTCCGTACAGTACATGGCTCTGTGGCCTTCCTGGCCGCAATTAAAACACTTCAATGGGGGTAAACCACAATCACGATTAAGATGGCCCTGTTGGCCGCAATTAAAACATGTCACAAACCGGTTGGACACATTAGCACCAGCTCTGAAATTCCGTTTACCTCCCCATGCACGGGAAGACCCTTTGGTTGTATAGCTTGCCGACTGCGATCCCCGCTGGTTGCCACCTCTACCGCTAGAAAACTTTCCAGTGGTCTTCTGCTTCTTACTCTCACTTGTCGTTTCGGTAGCAGTGAAGGACATATCATAGGCTAGTGCCCTATCTTGATACTCCTTCAATGTGGCGCAAGCGAAGCCCGACATATAGTGCCGAACTTTTGGCTTCATACGCATGTCAAAGTGACGAATTCTATCTCTCTCTTCCCTCACTTGATTTTTCACATGGTTGAGTTGACGGTTGTATTCAATGATTGCCTGAGATACAGGGACATCCTGGGGTTTAGCTTCATAAAAGGCTCGAATCCTGGCCTCCTGAACAGGCCACGGGCAGAACTCGGCCTCCATCAATTCCTTAAACTCGTCCCATGAAACCTCACGATCCTGAGGTGCAACAGCTTGCCACCAGCTAGCCGCATCCCTTGATAGGAAGTACTGGGCAACTGGCACCTTACGTGCATATGGACAATTCACGGCCATGAAAACTTTATTCTTCTCATTAATCCAATCTTCCCACCGATCGGATCATTTGCACCAATAAATTGGGGAGGGCGCATACGAATAACATCTTGTAACCACTTCTCACCCCAAAGGTCGAATAGGAGGTGGTTGGTTAAGCTGCATCCCGGGTTAAAAGAGCCATTTGGTTCGCCATCCGCCGCAGATATGGCGGCAACACCCACATCCGGTTGGCTCCCGTAGAAGTTCCTGCACCGGGCCGACGGCTCCTGATGACTACCGGTGCTAGGTTGAATAGAGTCCGACAAGCTAGGCGTAGCTGAGCCTTCTACCGAGCTGAGGGACATGGCCGCTCCACCGGCTGCGCCACGCCCTCGGCCACGACCACGGCCGCGTCCACATCCTCTACCAGTTGACATTCTAAAGAAAAATGTAAGTAAAATCATAAGAATAGTTCGAAGCAATGCCATCTAGAATATAGACTTCTCATGTCCCATAATCGAATGATAGTGAGTGAATAAAGAGGGTAAATAAGATAGGGAACTTACGAGTACCGGTCGTACGAGATGACGGCAACGCGATGATACTGTGTCCTTGGAATAGTACATTTAGACCCAGCAATCCGACAGCCTAGGTATCTATAAACCTAAGCTCCGATACCAAATTCTGTAACACCCCCCGAGATATTCGGAGAGTATCACAGCGCCGTAAATCCCGACCTGGGATTCACTAGGCTTATCTCACTCACAACGTATTAAATTTAATAAAATCCACTTGGGAATCAATAAACTCGATACAACCAAGGAAGTTCAACCACGGACAAACAATACCATGAAGAAATACAAGAAGTTGTACGACAATGGAAAAGGACTTTCCTAAAGTACTCGAGTACCACTTATTATTACAAGGATAAAATGGACCGAAGAGAATAACGACCAAACAAAGTAGAACACAACTAGCCACAGTATCACGCCTCGCCATCCTCATCGTATCGTCCCGGTGCTCGCTCGTATGGTTCCTTAGGACATGAAAAACACAAAAGTAATTTTTCCCAAACGAGAGGGGTTAGGGCAACTATTACAAGTGAAATGTCAAGTCTTATACATAAAAGCATATGCACCAATTCAAAGCCATGATAATGATTTTCCGGAAAATACAATTGTCCAAACATATTTAGAAATGATGATATCTCTTGATTAACCGTGGACTCGACAATGCGCGAATCCCTCCTCGACCCCGTCGGATCATCTCGGAGTGGCTAACCCAAATGTTCACGGAACCGACATAAGCGGAACCCTCCTCGACCCCGTCGGGTCCTCTCGGAGTGAACGAAAGCAACTCTCACAATCACATGCATTACTTTTCACATTTAAGAACATAACTTTCACAAGAATCACTTGCCTGGAATCGAGAGGAAAAAGGGTACAAGCGACAAGGTACCAAGATTGAAGGATTCGACAACTCCGAACCTAGACAAGTTCGTAATTCAATTGTCAAAATCCCATCGGTATGAAAATAAGTTGGAATCACCCGAATTTACTACCCGATACATGTGTTCCGGGAATAATTCTCTTGGATAGTGAATCGCAAGTCAAATATCCCAAACACTCAAGAACTCCGGAAATACACTGTTAAATCCATAGGAAAACATGTATCCAAGGTAGATAACTCGTAATCCATATATTCTAACATAACAACAAGTTGGATCGAAGAAATCGGATGGAAAATCCCCAAATTCCAAAAATCTAGGGTTGTGAGAAGTTTACCTTGATTTGGAGCGGTGGAGAGGATTAAACGTTGATAAATCCGAACTAGAAACTCAAAGATGTTGCTAGATAATTGCAGCTCGAAGAACTTCTCTCAAATCGCCCGGAATCGCCTAAAATCGCCCAAGGAGGTGAAGGTAGGAATAAATGACGATTTGGGAACGGAAATGTCCTATTTATACTAAATAGGGACTAGCGTGCGCTAGTCATGAAAAATAGCGCGCGCTATCGGACTCACCAGGCAATCCAGTAGCCTCTGCCAGTTCCGTTAGCGTACGCTAACACCTGCTCATAGCGTGCGCTAGTGACTTCAATTAGCGTGCGCTAATTATTTATAATAGCGTGCGCTACCTGGTAGTCAGTGCCCAGTCCAGAACCTACTGTCCCCAGCTCTGCTCTCTTTAGCGCACGTTACTCTAGTAACGTAGCGTGCGCTACCACCAAAATCCAGCGTACGCTATCAGTCACACCTAGCGTACGCTAGGAATTCCCTTTTCCAGTCCAGTAGCTACTGTCCGCCTCCAATACATTAGTAGTGTGCGCTAATGATAATGGATAGCGTGCGCTACCCTCACTAAATTAGCGTGCGCTACAAGGTGTGCGTAGCGTGCGCTACCCATTACACGTAGGTAGTATAATCGCATCAAGGATCCGAAAACAGCGACGATCCGAATAAGAAAAGGGGTAAATCCTATTGACAAGAGTTCCAAGATCAATATAAGCTTACCAAACACTTATACGAGCGTAAAAATTACACAGCACAAGAGTAGAAGATTTACAAAAAGTACGGGTATTACACAACTGATCCAGCACCCTCAGCATAGATCACAAAATCCCTTTGGATCAATACAACATATACAGTACAACTATGTATACACATATACAAATCGATATAACCATCAACATGAACAACATATGAATCAATAACCTGATCGACATCATGACAATTCAACTTGAATGATCTCATGTTAAATAACATGAATAACAATATGCATGATCAAAATCATCAACATTAACCAATAGTCAAATTATGATACTTGCCTTAAAGATGGCAAGAATTAAATACTCCAACAACTGTCAACACGCCTGAAGGTCGTCGCACCTCGATCAATCACCTTGCAAGGCTCAGACCTTGTTCAAAAGAAATAACAAGGGATTCATCATACTTCTCAAAACTAACGTACGAGCACCGAACGTCCTAAGTCATGTCCGAGTTAACATTATCATAAGGCTGGTTCACGGTTTATCTACTTGATGAAAACTAAGCTGGAAAAATGACATACTTCATATGAATTGAATGACTATATTGGAGATGAAATGTCGACGTCTACGGATTCATGGATATACAAGTCACCACAATCTAAACTTCATTCTTTATTTCTAATTCCAATAAATTAATGGTTCGGCTAATCTTACACTTCATAACAAAGGTGTGAATCAGGAAACAAGCATACCATTCATACTTCGTAATGGAACGATACTACGGTGTTCTGGGTTTGATTCTATCGACAAAGCCGGTTCATTTCAGACATGAATATGAAGAAGTTTGATAAACCAAACACCTCTATCAAAACATGAATTATTCTCGGTGAAATATCTTAGTAATCTCAAAAAACTCACTAGAATCATGCTCATAATTCATAACAAACTCAGGACACTACATCCTAAGGTTCTATCCCGACAAGGTTCAATTAATACTCTTAACAACGAAGGAGAACCAAAGTATATGTAATACCCTCGCCTTTAATATTGTATTTCATGATTTAAGTTAAGTATTTTCGCACCATATCTGTGATGTTGTAGCAAGTACCGACGAATTATGTTAAGACTGGATTCATGGTCATTCATACTATATTAATTGTTGGGTGATATTGCGAGAATTCCATTTATGCTTGTTATAGTACTTAACGTACGTTAACATGTATTCTTAACGTACGCTATGTAGGCCGCCTTACGTACGTAACATCGATACGTTAACGTACGTAATGCGGAAGATCCTCCAGTAGTCTGCCTTTCGGCGGGTGGGGCCGAGCAGGGGTAGGTGGTCGGGAGTCGATCGCGACAGCCAAGTCAACGGCTATTACGTATGTAATAGCCTCCTGGTTACGTACGTAACGAACTGCGTGTTTTGAGACAGGGAGATTTAATGAAATTGGTTACGTACGTAATGATCATGAGATTACGTACGTAAAGGCTATAACGTACGTTAACCACGTTCGTTAACGTACGTAATGTCAAGTTCAGATTATAAATTTATGACTTGCCATTCACTTCCTACTCGACCTTTTTCAATCTCCCAACTAAGGAACGATTCCTTTCCCTTCCAACTTCATTTCTAAGCCTTTCTAACTTGTGTTGGAGCCTCAACACTTGATTGATGACTTGGAGAAGCTAGAGATTGAAGTGTATTCCTTGAAGTGTTGGTGTTGTTCTTCATTTTAAGGTTGGTCTTTCTTTAACTCATATCAATTCCATACTTATGATGATGTTAGTAGATAAATACTTCCCATAATGTTAGTTTAAACTAGTGTAGACATGATAAGTTAATTGAATCATGCTCAAACTAAGTGAAGATTAACTTTGAAGGTATTAGTGTTCCTTCTTGTTGTAAATAACTTCATAATGTGATTGTGTTGATAATGATATACTTAAAACCTGAGGTATAGCATGATAATCGGAAGTTGATTTTAGTCTCAACACTAGGAACATGTTAGGGATGATATCCTTAATGATTAAAGTGAGAAATGTTAAATTTGTCTTGAACATTCTATTGATTCTTGAAGGTTGTATGGAACCATGATTTTTGGCCTCTAAAACCCTTGTGATAAATTGTTGGAAAGATGATGTTAACCCTTTGTAGATAATCTTTGTTTGATGGATGAAATTACTTCAAAAATCTCAAGTGTCCAATGATATAACTAGGCTTTTAATAAATTCTTCAAAGTAAAACAATGAATGTTGATAGAAGGAAGTTGTAATCTTCATACGTTCGAATTTATCGATTTCGTTAAAGGGTGTTAATCACTACATTAATAGATTAATAATGTTCTTAAGAGAAGTGTGTTGAGTATGATGATACAAATGCGGTAGATGAGTAGCCGAATTCCATTTCATTAATCCGTGCGTGTTAAGAGACGTAAATTAAGATGATGTTCTTAATTCACTAAAAACTTAAACTTATGTTTCATATAGTAATCAAGTTTTGAATGAAATCGTTGGTAAAATAATGAAGAACGTAATTAAACACAACTTATATCGTAATTGGAAGTGTCGATGATTTGAAAAGATATTTTCACGATATTGCATTGATAATAAACTAGACATCAAGAATTTGACATTAAGGTTAGAATATGTATTGAACACGATAAACATACGATGATTTGTAATAAGAAATGATCAATAGGATAATCGATTTATTCAAGTAAATTTACGAATATTGTTTATACGATAATACCATTATCGTACGAATGTGTTGTTGAATGAATTATATTTCATTCAAGGTTGCTTGTTCACGTGAGTATTGTTAGACGAGGATACCGTTCGTTTGACCATTCAAGGAAGAATTATTCGTCTACGGAATTGAGGCAAGTTATCTTGCTTGGTTATAATGATGTGTGGATTCTTATGGTAATTATGCATTTCGTGTATATGAAACACTTATAAACTTGTGTCTGGTGACTTGAGGTTGTTCTTAATGATGTCCCGTTTTCATCATGGGATTGTATTCCCAAGTTCGTACTTTTGGACCCTTGATGTCGTTGAGCTTTGTTGACACTTCGGTGAGTTGTTCGATTGCTTGGTAAAAGTGTAATTCGTTGAGTTTAGTTGTCATGTTGTATCGTGACATCTCTGGAGTCATATCTGCGCGCCGATTGGTTATGTGTAGGATTTTTAGCCGGGCACTTGATGATCATGCGTGGAGATTTTCCGCATTTAGATCGTGCACACGAGACGTAGTTCGTGAGGCTAATTAGGTACTTCGTCCCACGTATATTCTGGATTCCGTATACGGGGTGGACATGTGCACGGACACATTTCCGGATCGGGCGTACTGTGACGTCCGTCTTGAGCCATAGTATATGGTCGTTCGTATATTTGGTTATGTTCGACAGTTGGGACTGATTGTTTATACGCCCTCGGGGTATATTCAGTAGTCGGTGGATTTCTTTGAGAACAGTATATATATGAATTGTATAATGTCATGAGAATTATTATCATGTATAGCTGACCATGTGGTTTGGGGCGAAATACTTGTATTTCAGGGCGAGGAAAGGGCAAGGCACAGGAGGAGCACAATGGCGACGGAGGATTCTGATGTATGCTATTTCGGGGGGCCCGAGTCTTTTGGTTGTTCGGTTATGTTTAATTGTGACTTTCATTTTATTTTGTGTCGGATGAATGTACTAAACTTTGTTAGGTACGGCCCATCGTCATATGGTCTGTACCGAGTTTGGATCCTGTGTATGTTTGCTTGTATTTAAAAACATGAATAACTCATACTCCACACTGGGGTTTTGATAAATATTGTGGTACGGTGCCACGTTGTCAGATTTTAAATGCGTATTGTGATATCGCCTGGTAGGTCCCAGTAGGGGTCCACGGCACTGTAATAGCCACTGCTTTGGGTCACATGTAAGATGGTATCGGAGAGTGTGTTTTTATTTTGAGTCATTGTAGAATCGAAATAGCATCAAGAAAACTTCGTGCCACGTGTAACCTGTGCAAGCACCTGACCCGTCGAATACGGTATGTTCTCATGAACCATAATTTGATTACTGGCGTGATATTGGTCTCCTTACTTATCTTGGCATCTTGCTACTATGAGGCAAAATTCATCTGTTTGAAGAGAACCTAAATTAATTATGTGATTGGAATTGTTTCGACTTAATGTTGATATAATATTGAGTGTGTAACACTTGTAGTGCCAGTGATTCTTTACAACTGCTTTGTTGGATAGGAAATTCCCTATTGCTATTAACTTAGCATGAATTATGATTGATAAATCGAACTGTACTTGTGACTTGATTCTTTCAGTATGGAAAGGAACCTTAGAGGCCGTGGCAGAGGGGGACGAGGCTGCGGAAGAGGCCGAATTCCGATACCACGAGCTAACAGACGCGCGAATGTGGAACAGAGTTCCGCAGGCAGTGATTCGCCTTCTAGGGACCAATCACACCACACCGGAGAGAATGCACGCGTCGATCCTTACACCGTGATGCAGGGCATGATGGCCCAGATGACCCAAATGGGTCAGCTGATGGAAACTATGCAGAGGAATACTACTGGTCAACAGCAGGGACAACAGCCTCCGCCTCTGGTGCCTGGCGGGATCGTGAGCCGGATTATTAGAAACATATCACGTCAGCGACCTCCGACTTTTGAAGGGTCATCTGAGCCTGCCGACATTGTACACTGGATAGAGCATTTCGAGAAACTGTTCGAGATGGTGGAGTGCCCAGAGGAAAATCGAGTTCTTTGTGGGCACTACTACCTTAGTAAGAGTGCCCATACTTGGTGGCTTTCTGTGAGGCCTGCCGAAGGCGCGAGTACTTGGGTGGAATTCAAGAATCTTATGCTAGATCGTTACTATCCTGCACCCCTCCGTGAAGCCAAACTGTCCGAATTACTAAACCCCGTGTTAGGAATATGCCCTCGAATGCCACTCAGGGGATGAGAGAGTAAGGGCATTATACTTGAAATTATGGAATAATTAATAAAAAGGCAATACGATTCATTCACTGTTTATTGTATTTCAATTGCATTCTTGACTTGGTAAAAATTGAAGTGAAGTCCATGTAAATAAATCGAACATTCCATTCTCGTTATGGGATAAGAGAAAATGTACTAGAAGTGTTTAAAGTTTATTTACGTAAATTGTTCGCAAGTCAATAAACTTAAAATGGGCATTAAGTTTTAATATGACTTGTATAACTGATGCTAGGACGTGTGCACGTCTTGATAGCATAGTTATAAGTATATTGGTGGGGCCAGTATACTCGAACACGACTCATACTCGATTCAGTCACACGGTATTCACTCTCGGAGAGTCGATGACGAATCGAAAGGTTGTGATAGTATACGTGGACCTTTGACTTGAGGGTTCAGTAGAAGATGTGCCTGTGACGTTTAGTTTGTCATTAGAGTAGTTAGACTCATTTGCTTAATTGCTGAGTCGACCTCGAAGTGCGGACTATACGGGCGGTGTAGCGCTTCTACCGTACGCCAAGAAAGAATTCTATCTCTGTTAGTGAGCGGCGAATGTCCTATACGGTTAATGGCAAATAAGATCATAAGTCTTTGGCCAAAGCATTCGATATAGTCGTATTAGATACACTATTAATCGATCGGTCTTGATTTGCATTAACACATGTATAGAGTTTAGTCAACAGTAGGGTTTGACTTTACCGTGACCCGAAGACTTGACCGACATCGATGAAGGGTCTATACGTATATAGTATTCACGACATAATGGTTCTGGAATGATCCCTTCATTCGTTCTCGATCGGGTTTACAAGGCGGCCCGCTAGTGGCTAAGTGCCGCCCGCACTCATTAGTTCCTCCCAATGCCTACCGAGACGGACCTACGAGTCGCGCATCGAGCGTTGACGGATAAATGTGAATTTATTATCTCTCTATTAATATTAGATATTGGATATCTAATTATGATTTATTGGATAAATCAAATATCGGTCTTATGAATTTAAATTAAGTTACCGGGTAATTAATTTAATTCATAAATTATATTTCTTAAAGAAATATATATTTGTATTTGATATAATTAATTAATTAGATTAATTAATTAATATAAATACATTGATGATTAAAAGGAGTGTATTTAACGGAGTCGTTTGACGAACGTCCGGTACACGAGCCGAGTGGCTCGGCTCGTTTTCTAGGAAACTTCCTTGTGGCCACTCACTCCTCATGGCATGGCATGATTCTGCATGTGTGTGGGAACTCACTTAGAGTTGAGATTCCCACATAATTGTGAATGATAGTTGTAAAGGAATAATTATTCCTTTATAATATATATCATTACATTATAAATGACGAGATGAGATAACTACAAACTACTCATACTCATTCATTAGAGAGTCCAGCCGTGAGAGTAAAGTGAGGGAGGAGAAATTTTTTTCTTTTCTATAATTTTCATCTTAGAGGTGTTATAAAAGTTAAGAAAAATTGAGAGAAAAAAATCCTACGAGTTCCCTAGCCGTGTCCTTGGAGAACGGAGTCTCGTCGAAATTTTTCCAGGCAACTTCCGACGCGTGTGAAGTAGAGGCTTCGAACTTTCGGTGCTTGGAACAAAGGGATTTCGTGTTCGGGACGAGGTTCGTGATCGTCATCCAATTTTATGAAGAATTATTTCAAAGGCTTCAAGGGTATGATCTTTATCTTCGTATTTATTTTTCGTATATATGTTACTTGATCGATCCTGTTTGGGATTCGTTTTTATTTTCGCTGCGTATTTCGTTTTATTTTCGGAATCCCAACAGTGGTATCGGAGCGAGATCAATGATATCGTATATACGATTATTGGTGCATTTTGAATGCTTTTGGATGATGATTATGATTTAGAATCATATTTGGAATAATTTTAGATTTTAAATTGTTCGTTGTAGCATCATGTTTTTGGAAACGGGCCGAAAAACGAAGAAACGGGTCGCTGGCGGGGTGCCGCAAAGATCGCTCGGCCGCCGTCAGCCGCCGAGCGTGCTCGGCCATGACTCGGCCGAGGGCTGAGAGTGCTCGGCCAGGGGCCGAGAATGATCGGCCACCGCTGAGCAAGGCTCGCCAGCACCTCGGGTTTTTGGCCCGATTTTGAATCGGGCATGGTCGGGCCTAAACCGGATTGTCCGGGACTCCGTTTTAAGTTTATATTTCATTGTAATTATTTTCCGAATTTTTAATTGGATTTTAATTTGACTAAATTAATATTTGGAATATTTTTGAGTTAAGGGAAATAAATTAAACGAGAATATTATTTTTGGCCGGATTACTTCGAACGAATTAAAATGATGATTATTAGTATTAATTTGATTAATACCATTAAAATTGAATAGATTAATTTTATATTGATTGGATTAATATATTAATTGATTATTTAATTTTAATGCCACTTTATATTAATTGGATTAATATAGTAGAAATTGAATAGATTAATTTTATAGATTAATTAGATTAATTTATATTAAAATTAATTGTTTAATTTCGTTGCCATTACATGTTGTATGGAATCCTTATGTGATGGTGATATAGCTCGTGGACTTAGTTTTTGATTTGTTCGATTCGATTGGGTTGTAAAGGCCGTTTGAGCCTATTTATTTTTACTAGAAAATTTGTATAGGATGCATTTTTTCAATGATGTAAGTATTATTTTGGGTATGACGAAGACCGAAGACAACCGACCGAGAAGACGATGAATCGAAGACTGTATTTTTTTTATTTATTGGGTCATTCGCTTGGCCCAAGATTTAGGAATTAGGTCCATGAGCTATATGTTGGTAGTAACTAGGTTACTATTTTACATTTTCATTTTGAATGATTGACAAACATACAAATGCGCGTATAAATGAATTAATGTGCAAAGTGTAACATTAATCGCGAAATTCTCAGACAACAAAGACTAAGTTTGAAAAAGGTTACGAGGTTTCCTACCCTCCATCAAACTCGTAGAAAATTGATACCCGAGCTGATGTGCTATGCTTCCGAGTTATCGGGGTAGTACATTTGGTAGAGGTTGAAAAATTCTTGAGTGCATTAGATGCCTTCGGTTGGTGATAAATTTCGCCCCTAGAAACCTGATAGGTTGCCGGGTGAGATTCAATAGTCAAACCGATAGACGTTGATGGTCAACAACTTAGATAGTCTGGATTGCCAAGAAACCTGATAGGTTGAGGGTATGAAGACTATGGGTAAAAGAAGATCAAACCATCCGTTAGACGGGTTGGTGTTAGACACCACTTTACAGAAATTAATTGACAAGAAACCTGATAGGTTGCGTCTGTTAAAATTTGTAAAGAACTTGATCACCACTAAGAAGTCGTTCTAATCATGATTTCCGGATTATAACATGGGAGTGTATAATTCCGATAAAATTAGTGGGAGCCGAGACAAGAATTATACAAGCCCTTAAATTCTATACTCGGTCATAATAAAACAAGTCACTAATTTAATCTTGTCTAAATCTTTGCAGAAAACGAAATTGAATCTCTCTAAAATGGCTAAAAACCCACTTGCAATACTACTTGAAAAGAATCTCCTAACTGGCCCTAACTTTGTTGACTGGTTGCGGAATCTGATGATTGTACTCAGTATGGAGTCTCTGGGATACGTCTTGGAGGCGGACATTCCACCGACTCCAATCCGGACTAGGGTAATCAGGAAGACATTGACGTCCATGAAAAATGGGTCAAGGATGATGTGCTAGTCCGTGGTTTTATGATGGGCTCAATGACTAATGAGCTGCAGAGAGCGCACGAGAAAATGACTTCTGCTAGGCAGATTCTCGCACACTTGACCGAACTTTATGGAGAGCACAGTAGGACTGCTAGATATGAAATATCAAAGCAGTTGTTCAGTGCTAGGATGAAAGAAGGGGACAAAGTGGGAGACCACGTCCTCAAGATGATCTCTATGATTGAGAGGCTCGAGGTGCTCAACTTTAATATGGATTTATCCCTTCAAATTGATCTCATCCTTCAATCTCTACCTGACTCTTTCACGCAGTTTGTAATGAATTTCAACTGTAATGAAATTACATGCACATTAGTCGGGCTAATGAATAAACCGGTAATGCCAAGCAGCCTAACATGAAGACTAAACCGAGAGAGGTCGCTCTTGTGATTTCTTCTGGGCCTAAGAGGTCCAAAAAAAGAAGAAAAAGACCTACGAGCAAGACAAACCCAAGAAAGGGGTGCAAAAGGAAAGGGCAAGGCCCGAAAGGTTCAAAAGGTAGGCGGTCCAAAACCTACGGACAAATGCCTTAAATGCGGTGAGTGGCCACCGCGAAGGACTTGTCCCAAGATTAATGGCGCATCAGTGCACGGAACTTTTTGTTTTTGAAACTAATTGTTCCGCTCAGTATATTCTCGCTTCATGGATTCTCGATTCGTGCCACTTCTCACATTTGTACTATGAATCAGGATCTGTAACGAAGTAGAACACTTGATGCTGGGGAAATAATGATCTCTGTTGGAAGCGGACAATGTGTCGAGGCAACCTATTTTTGTTCATTCCTTCTGGGTTTTGAATCTGGTTTTATTTTGACATTATATGAAGTAATTGATTTGCCCAAGGGGCATAAATACATTGTATCCATTCCATCTTGGACCGGAAAGGATTTTGTTTCTTCATTGGCAATGGCTTGTAAAATTTATTTTCAAATAAATTGGTTGGAACAAACTACATTGTTGAATAGTTTATATCATCCGAACATGCAAAATAAAACAAAGAAAGTGAACACTATAACTAGAAAACGTGGTAGGCAAGATACTAATCAAGCTCTTAAATGGCACCTTAGACTTGGTCATGTTGGTCGAGACCAAGGTTCGTAAAATGGAGAAAGATGGACTTTTAAGTCCATTGGGTGTAGAACCCTATCCAACTTGTGAATCTTGCCTTAGAGGCAAAATGACTAAGTTCCCTTCACAGGACTTTTGAAAGGGTGCCGATAAACTTGGATTGGTGCATACCGATGTTTGTGGTGCTTTAGAAGTAGCCCGAGATGGATATCAATATTTCATAACGCTCACGATGATCATACTAGGTATGGGATTGTGTACTTAATGAAACATAAATCAAGCCTTTGCTAAATTCAAAGAATTTAAGGCCCTAGTTGAAAAACAAACTGGATGTCATATCAAAGCACTTCGGTCGGACCGAGGTGGCGAATATATGAGCACCGAGTTTGATGAGTTCCTTAAGGAACATGGAATAGTTTCACAATTCACGCCTCCAGAACCCCACGGTTAAATGGTGTTTCGTAAAGGAGAAATCGGATTTTGTTGGACATGGTTCGCTCCATGTTAAATTACACCGATTTACCTATTTACCGTGGGGTATGCCTTACTAACCGCCTATATCCTAAATAGATGTCCTTCCAAATCTGTTCCTATCACTCCGCATGAGATGTGGAAGGGTAAGAAACCAAGCCTTAATCACATAAGGATTTGGGGATGTCCAGCCTATGTCAAAAAGGCTAAGATGGACAAACTGGAAGCGAGGTCCATAAAAGGACGTTTCATAGGATACCCAGAGGACTCGATGTGTTATCTATTCTACATGCCAGAAGACCATAGGGTCGTTGTGGCATTACAAGCGCACTTCCTTGAGGATGAATTCATTCAGGAGGGTGGCTCGGGTAGAAATATCTCTTTGGAAGAGCATAATGAAACTCCTAAGGAGACATCTGATCAGGGATCAAGAACCGAACCTATTGTAACACAACCTCCACTTCGAAGGTCTGATAGGGTATCTCACTTACCTTAGAGGTATGGCTATACACATGTCGAGGAACTGGGTCTCCACGACACACCTGATAGTAGTGAAAACGACCCTGTCACCTATGACCAAGCAATAGTGGATGTAGACTCTGATAAATGGCAAGAAGCAATGGAAGCTGAGATAGACTCGATGCATACCAATCAGGTCTGGACTCTAGTAGATCTTCCAACTGGCATGAGGACTATTGGAAATAAATGGATCTATAAGATAAAGACTGATGGGGATGGCAAGGTTGATGCCTATAAGGCCAGGCTTGTGGCAAAGGGTTATACCCAAAGGGAAGGAATCGATTATCATGATACCTTCTCGCCCGTAGCTATGATAAAGTCGATTCGCATGATGCTTGCCATTGCTGCCTATTATGATTATGAAATATGGCAAATGGATGTCAAAACAACTTTTCTAAATGGATACCTCGAGGAGGAAATCTATATGGAATGACTAAAGGTTTTGTGTCCAAAGCTAATATTCATAAAGTGTGTAAGCCGCAACGAGCCATTTATGGTCTCAAGCAAGCTTCTCGGAGTTGGAACCTTCGATTTGACGGCGCTTAAGGACTTTGACTTGAACGAAATGAGGAGGAACCGTGTGTTTACAAAAAGATCAGTGGGAGCAACATTGCGTTCTTAGTACTATATGTAGATGATATTCTACTTATAGGAAATAACATAGCAATGCTCAGCACTGTGAAAGCTTGGCTTTCTAAAACGTTCTCCATGAAAGACTTGGGAGAAGCTTCCTATATTCTAGGGATCCGTCTTTACAGAGATAGACCACGAAGAATGATAGGACTTTCCCAAGCCCTTTATATCGATAAAATCCTGAGAAGATTCAAGATGGATGAATCTAAAAGAGGGTTCCTTCCCATGCGACATGGAATTCATCTCACCACGAAAATGTGTCCTCAAAGTGAGGACGACAAGAGAGACATGAGTAAGGTACCCTATGCCTCGGCAGTGGGTAGCCTCATGTACGCTATGTTGTGTACGAGACCAGACTTAGCCTACGCTGTGAGTATGGTAAGTCGATTTCAAGCAAACCCGGGAAGGGAACATTGGACTGCCGTAAAGAACATTCTTAAGTACTTAAGAAGAACTAGAGATTTAGTTCTTACTTATGGTGGTGGAGAACTGAAGGTGATTGGATTCACCAATTCTGATTTTCAAGGAGACAATGATGACTCTAAGTCGACATCTGGGTATTTATTTACTCTCAATGGAGGAGCAGTATCTTGGAGAAGCTCCAAGCAAACCGCTACTGCAGATTCCACCTGCCAAGCAGAGTATCAAGCTGCCTCAGAGGCTAGCAAAGAAGCATTTTGGATGCGTGTTTATACAAGAACTTCAAGTGGTGCCTAACGCGGAGTTGCCTATATCACTATTCTGTGATAATGATGGAGCTGTCGCCCAAGCCAAGGAGACGAGGGCTCACCACAACACCAAGCATATAGAGAGAAAGTACCACATCGTTCGAGAGATGGTGGAAAAAGGATATGTTTCATTGGAAAGAGTAGACTGAAGACAATGTCTCTGACCCGCTGACTAAGCCATTATCTCAGGTCGTCTTAGAAAGACATCTGAAGAACATGGGTATTGGATACCATGATGTGTGGCATTGAGTGCAAGTGGGAGATTGTTAGGAATATGCCCTCGAATGCCACTCAGGGGATGAGAGAGTAAGGGCATTATACTTGTAATTATGGAATAATTAATAAAAAGGCAATACGATTCATTCACTGTTTATTGTATTTCAATTGCATTCTTGACTTGGTAAACATTGAAGTGAAGTCCATGTAAATAAATCGAACATTTCATTCTCGTTATGGGATAAGAGAAAATGTACTGGAAGTGTTTAAAGTTTATTTACGTAAATTGTTCGCAAGACAATAAACTTAAAATGGGCATTAAGTTTTAATATGACTTGTATAACTGATGCTAGGACGTGTGCACGTCTTGATAGCATAGTTATAAGTATATTGGTGGGGCCAGTATACTCGAACACGACTCATACTCGATTCATTCACACGGTATTCACTCTCGGAGAGTCGATGACGAATCGAAAGGTTGTGATAGTATACGTGGACCTTTGACTTGAGGGTTCAGTAGAAGATGTGCCTGTGACGTTTAGTTTGTCATTAGAGTAGTTAGACTCATTTGCTTAATTGCTGAGTCGACCTCGAAGTGCGGACTATACGGGCAGGTAGCAGTCTTTACTGTATGCCAAGAAAGGATTCTATCTCCTGTTAGTGAGCAGGCGAATGTCCTATACGGTTAATGGCAAATAAGATCATAAGTCTTTGGCCAAAGCATTCTGATATAGTCGTATTAGATACACTATTAATCAATCGGTCTTGATTTGCATTAACACATGTATAGAGTTTAGTCAACAGTAGGGTTTGACTTTACCGTGACCCGAAGACTTGACCGGGACATCTGATGAAGGGTCTATACGTATATAGTATTCACGACATAATGGTTCTGGAATGATCCCTTCATTCGTTCTCGCCGGGGTTTACAAAGGCGGCCCGCTAGTCGGCTAAGTCGCCCGCACTCATTCGTTCCTCCCAATGCCGGCCGAGACGGACCTACGAGTCGCGCATCGAGCGTTGACGGATAAATGTGAATTTATTATCTCTCTATTAATATTAGATATCGATATCTAATTATGATTTATTGGATAAAGCAAATATCGGTCTTATGAATTTAAATTAAGTTACCGGGTAATTAATTTAATTCATAAATTATATTTCTTAGAGAAATATATATTTGTATTTGATATAATTAATTAATTAATTAGATTAATTAATTAATATAAATACATTGATGATTAAAAAGAGTGTATTTAACAGAGTCGTTTGACGAACGTCCGGTACACGAGCCGAGTGGCTCGGCTCGTTTTCTAGGAAACTTTCTTGTGGCCACCCACTCCTCATGGCATGGCATGATCTTGCATGTGTGTGGGAACTCACTTAGAGTTGAGATTCCCACATAATTGTGAATGATAGTTATAAAGGAATAATTATTCCTTTATAATATATATATCATTACATTATAAATGATGAGATGAGATAACTACAAACTACTCATACTCATTCATTAGAGAGTCCAGCCATGAGAGTAAAGTGAGGGAGGAGAAATTTTTTTCTTTTCTATAATTTTCATCTTAGAGGTGTTATAAAAGTTAAGAAAAATTGAGAGAAAAAATTCCTACGAGTTCCCTAGCCGTGTTCTTGGAGAAGGGAGTCTCGTCGAAATTTTTCCGGGCAACTTCCGACGCGTGTGAAGTAGAGGCTTCGAACTTTCGGTGCTTGGAACAAAGGGATTTCGTGTTCGGGACGAGGTTCGTGATCGTCATCCAATTTTACGAAGAATTATTTCAAAGGCTTCAATGGTATGATCTTTATCTTCGTATTTATTTTTCGTATATACGTTACTTGATCGATCCTGTTTGGGATTCGTTTTTATTTCCGCTGCGTATTTCGTTTTATTTTCGGAATCCCAACACCCCGACCCATCGGAAGACGAGGATGTGTTAGCGATTGCCGAAAAATTCCAAGCACTTCTCCCTTTTGCTACGTCAGTTGTCCGTTCGGAAGCTGATAAGATCAAATATTTCCTCAAGAGGCTTAAAACCCGAATGAGGATGCAATTACTCAATCACCACTGTACGACTTTACCGGAGTTTATTGAGAAGGCTTTGGAGTATGAACTTACTGCGAAAGAGATTTCTAAGAAGCAGCCTCAGTTTTCCAACAAGAGATCCAGAACTGCACTCCAAGGAGACAGAATCGGGTATTCAAGAAACCCCACTGTACTAAATCCTTCGAGCGGCCACCTATGGCACCGAAACCGGCAGAACGCACTCTCGGGCAATCGGCTCACTGCCGTGTGTTATAACCGTGGGGACCAGGGCATATCAGCTCCAAGTGTCCGGCCGGCCGTTACTGTCACACTTGCGGGAAGAACGGTCATCGTGCTCGCTATTGCCGGGTGGACTCGGCGTGCTCCAAGAGCATCTCTTGCTCCAGATGCCTCTGCTCAGAACGTGCTCCTCCATCCGCTTCTTACCGACTACCGGGCGAACAAAGGGATGGGCCGTGGAAATCAAGTTGGTACACTCGCTCGGGGTTGCAAAACCCGAGTCTACGAGATGAAGAAAGTCGATGATCCCGGCGCATGATTGCAGTACTCGAGATCCACTCTCAGCCCGTTTGTGTTCTTTTTGATACTGGTGCCTCACACTCCTTTTTGTCTAGTTCTTGTTTGAGTCGTTTGCATTTGAATCGTGTTATCAATTGTGAACCTTATGTAATTGGTCTACCCGATGGTAGAAGAATTATTGGGAGTCGTGAAGTGCAGAACTGTCCGATTAGCATGAACAACCGTGAGTGGTTGTCTGACTTGATTGTGGTTGATTTACCTAAAGATGATGTAATCTTGGGTATCGACTGGATGGATCGTCACGATGCCGTCCTTAGCGTCCGTAAGCGAATGGTGACCGTCACATTGGATGATGGCGTCGAGTGTATTTTTCGGGGTGATAATCCCAATCATTCTGGGAGAGTGATCAGCGCTATGAAGGCTATGAGATTACTAAACCAGGGATGGATTGGTTATTGGTGTTACATGACTAAGACAGCTGACCGGCCAGTCAAATTGATTGATATTCCAGTAGTTCGAGATTATCCAGATGTATTTCCAGACGAGCTTCCAGGAATACCCCCACAGCGAGAGGTGGAATTCACCATTGAGTTGGAGCCAGGGACGTCCCCGCTTTCGAAAGCACCATACCGAATGGCCCCGACTGAGATGCAGGAATTGAAAAGACAACTCGAAGAATTAACTGAGAAAGGGTACGTTCGACCCAGTGCATCCCCTTGGGGAGCGCCGGTGTTATTCGTACGGAAGAAGGACGGATCGCTGCGTTTGTGTATTGATTACCGAGAGCTGAACAAGGTAACAATTAAGAACAAATATCCTTTACCTCGCATCGATGATCTATTGGACCAGCTCCAAGGAGCCGCTGTATTTTCCAAGATCGACTTGAGGTCTGGGTACCACCAATTGCGGATTCGAGAGTCTGACATCCCGAAGACAGCTTTTCGCACTCGCTATGGGCATTATGAGTTCGTTGTCATGCCATTTGGACTGACTAATGCACCTGCAGTATTCATGGAATTGATGAATCGGGTTTTTATTAATTATCTGGATCGTTTTGTAGTCGTTTTTATTGACGACATCTTGGTCTACTCTCGTGATCATGAGGAGCATGAGTGTCACCTCCGCCAGGTTCTCGACGCATTAAGGCAAGAACAACTCTATGGAAAATTTTCTAAGTGTGAATTCTGGATGTCTGAAGTTATTTTTCTGGGTCATGTGATATCAGCAGAGGGAGTAAGAGTAGACCCAGAGAAGACGGAAGCTATCCGAGACTGGCTACCCCCGAAGAACGTGAAGGAAGTTCGTAGTTTTCTGGGTCTAGCAGGCTATTACAGGCGATTCGTGGAAGGATTTTCCAAAATTGCTCAACCAATGACTAATCTGTTGAGAAAAGATAAGAAGTACTTGTGGTCGGAAGCCTGCCAACAAAGTTTTGATGAACTCAAAGGTCGATTAATTTCAGCACTTGTTTTGGTACTACCTAGAGGAACGGAAGGATTCGCGGTATATAGCGATGCATCGAGGCAGGGCCTTGGCTGCGTGTTAATGCAGGACGGGAAAGTGATCGCCTATGCATCCAGACAGTTGCGTCCTTATGAGGTCAACTACCCGACTCATGACTTGGAGTTAGCAGCCGTAGTGTTTGCTTTAAAAATCTGGCGCCACTATCTGTATGGAGTTGCCTGCCAGATTTTTACGGACCACAAGAGCCTGAAGTATATTTTTACCCAGAAGGAGTTGAACATGAGACAAAGGAGGTGGTTAGAGCTAATCAAAGACTATGATATCGAGATCCTTTATCATCCAGGCAAGGCAAACGTGGTTGCCGATGCCTTGAGCCGCAAGACGGTGCAGGAGCAGATACTAGCTCGTTTGACCGCCCAGAGGGAGTTGCAATTAGAGTTTATGAGACCAGAGATTGAGGTCTGGATACAACGCATTCAGGGACAACTGTGCATGCTTGAGATTTCACCGTCCCTTGATGAGACGATTAGGACGAAACAGATGACGGACCCATTCTTATCCAGAGTTCGAGGAGAAATCGATCAGGGGAAGGCCCCTGGATTTGTGGTTCACGAGGATGGACTGTTACGCTTTAAAAATCGAGTATGTGTACCCAGACGAAGAGTTGAGGAATACTATTCTAAAGGAGGCTCATGCTACCCGTATTCCATACACCCGGATCAAACAAAATGTATAAGGATTTGAAGCCGTATTATTGGTGGGGTAACATGAAACGGAGGTTGCCGAATTCGTTTGAAATGTTTGACATCATCGTGTCAAGATTGAGCATCAACGACCAGCTGGCATGATGAAACCGCTTCCGATTCCCGAGTGGAAGTGGGAAGACATATCGATGGACTTTATTACTAGTTTACCGACGAGCCGTCGAGGCATGAATACGATTTGGGTAGTTGTGGATCGATTGACTAAATCAGCCCACTTCTTGGAGATCAAGGATACTTGGGGCCCCGAGAGATTGGCCCAATTATTCATCAAAGAGATTGTGAGACTGCATGGCACCCCTAAGAGTATTGTATCAGATCGGGACGGACGGTTCGTGTCGCACTTCTGGAAGGCGGTTCATCGTGCTATGGGTACACAGTTGAACTTCAGTACGGATTTTCATCCTCAGACCGACGGTCAGTATGAAAGGACAATTCAAACTCTAGAGGATATGTTGAGGGCATGTGCTCTCGATTGGAAGCCTGACTGGGAAGCCCAACTGCCGTTGGTAGAATTCACATATAATAACAGCTGGCACGCCTCGATCATGATGGCACCTTATGAGGCATTATATGGTCGTCGTTGTAGGTCCCCTTTGTCTTTGGGACGAATTATCTGAATCTATTGGTACGGAACCCGATATGTTATTGGCGGCCGCGAGAAGATTTCCCGATCAAGAGCCGTCTATTAACGGCCCAAAGCCGCCGAAATCATATGCGGATAATCGTCGACGACCACTCGAGTTTGAAGTTGGTGACCATGTCTTGGTCAAAGTATCTCCTACTGCAGGTGTTTTCCGATTCGGGAAGAGAGGCAAATTGAGCCCAAGGTATATTGGTCCGTTTGAGATCCTGGAACGAGTAGGTGACCTAGCCTATCGTTTAGCATTACCACCAGCTTTGAGTCGGATTCACAACGTATTCCATGTATCTCAGTTAAGGAAGTATGTTGCTGATCCAAGTCACGTTATTCAATTCGACGAGGTCGAAATAGCCGACGACCATTCGTATGAAGAACAGCCTGTGCAGATACTCGAGAGAAGAATTAAACAGCTGAGGAACAAGACGATTCCCTTATTAAAAATTCAGTGGTCAAGACATGGAGTCGAGGAAGCTACGTGGGAGACTGAAGATAGCATGCGAGAGAAATACCCCGAACTGTTTACCCCTTAGTTTCGGGGACGAAACTCCTTTTAAGGGGGGGAGTATGTAATACCCTCGCCTTTAATATTGTATTTCATGATTTAAGTTAAGTATTTTCGCACCATATCTGTGATGTTGTAGCAAGTACCGACGAATTATGTTAAGACTGGATTCATGGTCATTCATACTATATTAATTGTTGGGTGATATTGCGAGAATTCCATTTATGCTTGTTATAGTACTTAACGTACGTTAACATGTATTCTTAACGTACGCTATGTAGGCCGCCTTACGTACGTAACATCGATACGTTAACGTACGTAATGCGGAAGATCCTCCAAAGCATCGCCTTTTCGGCGGGTGGGGCCGAGCAGGGGTAGGTGGTCGGGAGTCGATCGCGACAGCCAAGTCAACGGCTATTACGTACGTAATAGCCTCCTGGTTACGTACGTAACGAACTGCGTGTTTTGAGACAGGGAGATTTGATGAAATTGGTTACGTACGTAATGATCATGAGATTACGTACGTAAAGGCTATAACGTACGTTAACCACGTTCGTTAACGTACGTAATGTCAAGTTCAGATTATAAATGTATGACTTGCCATTCACTTCCTACTCGACCTTTTTCAATCTCCCAACTAAGGAACGATTCCTTTCCCTTCCAACTTCCTTTCCAAGCCTTTCTAACTTGTGTTGGAGCCTCAACACTTGATTGATGACTTGGAGAAGCTAGAGATTGAAGTGTATTCCTTGAAGTGTTGGTGTTGTTCTTCATTTTAAGGTTGGTCTTTCTTTAAATCATATCAATTCCATACTTATGATGATGTTAGTAGATAAATACTTCCCATAATGTTAGTTTAAACTAGTGTAGACATGATAAGTTAATTGAATCATGCTCAAACTAAGTGAAGATTAACTTTGAAGGTATTAGTGTTCCTTCTTGTTGTAAATAACTTCATAATGTGATTGTGTTGATAATGATATACTTAAAACCTGAGGTATAGCATGATAATCAGAAGTTGATTTTAGTCTCAACACTAGGAACATGTTAGGGATGATATCCTTAATGATTAAAGTGAGAAATGTTAAATTTGTCTTGAACATTCTATTGATTCTTGAAGGTTGTATGGAACCATGATTTTTGGCCTCTAAAACCCTTGTGATAAATTGTTGGAAAGATGATGTTAACCCTTTGTAGATAATCTTTGTTTGATGGATGAAATTACTTCAAAAATCTCAGGTGTCCAATGATATAACTAGGCTTTTAATAAATTCTTCAAAGTAAAACAATGAATGTTGATAGAAGGAAGTTGTAATCTTCATACGTTCGAATTTATCGATTTCGTTAAAGGGTGTTAATCACTACATTAATAGATTAATAATGTTCTTAAGAGAATTGTGTTGAGTATGATGATACAAATGCGGTAGATGAGTAGCCGAATTCCATTTCATTAATCCGTGCGTGTTAAGAGACATAAATTAAGATGATGTTCTTAATTCACTAAAAACTTAAACTTATGTTTCATATAGTAATCAAGTTTTGAATGAAATCGTGGGTAAAATAATGAAGAACGTAATTAAACACAACTTATATCGTAATTGGAAGTGTCGATGATTTGAAAAGATATTTTCACGATATTGCATTGATAATAAACTAGACATCAAGAATTTGACATTAAGGTTAGAATATGTATTGAACACGATAAACATACGATGATTTGTAATAAGAAATGATCAATAGGATAATCGATTTATTCAAGTAAATTTACGAATATTGTTTATACGATAATACCATTATCGTACGAATGTGTTGTTGAATGAATTATATTTCATTCAAGGTTGCTTGTTCACGTGAGTATTGTTAGACGAGGATATCGTTCGTTTGACCATTCAAGGAAGAATTATTCGTCTACGGAATTGAGGCAAGTTATCTTGCTTGGTTATAATGATGTGTGGATTCTTATGGTAATTATGCATTTCGTGTATATGAAACACTTATAAACTTGTGTCTGGTGACTTGAGGTTGTTCTTAATGATGTCCCGTTTTCATCATGGGATTGTATTCCCAAGTTCGTACTTTTGGACCCTTGATGTCGTTGAGCTTTGTTGACACTTCGGTGAGTTGTTCGATTGCTTGGTAAAAGTGTAATTCGTTGAGTTTCGTTGTCATGTTGTATCGTGACATCTCTGGAGTCATATCTGCGCGCCGATTGGTTATGTGTAGGATTTTTAGCCGGGCACTTGATGATCATGCGTGGAGATTTTCCGCATTTAGATCGTGCACACGAGACGTAGTTCGTGAGGCTAATTAGGTACATCGTCCCACGTATATTCTGGATTTTGTATACGGGGTGGACATGTGCACGGACACATTTCCGGATCGGGCGTACTGTGACGTCCGTCTTGAGCCATAGTATATGGTCGTTCGTATATTTGGTTATGTTCGACAGTTGGGACTGATTGTTTATACGCCCTCGGGGTATATTCAGTAGTCGGTGGATTTCTTTGAGATCAGTATATATATGAATTGTATAATGTCATGAGAATTATTATCATGTATAGCTGACCATGTGGTTTGGGGCGAAATACTTGTATTTCAGGGCGAGGAAAGGGCAAGGCACAGGAGGAGCACAATGGCGACGGAGGATTCTGATGTATGCTATTTCGGGGGCCCCGAGTCTTTTGGTTGTTCGGTTATGTTTTAATTGTGACTTTCATTTTATTTTGTGTCGGATGAATGTACTAAACTTTGTTAGGTACGGCCCATCGTCATATGGTCTGTACCGAGTTTGGATCCTGTGTATGTTTGCTTGTATTTAAAAACATGAATAACTCATACTCCACACTGGGGTTTTGATAAATATTGTGGTACGGTGCCACGTTGTCAGATTTTAAATGCATATTGTGATATCGCCTGGTGGGTCCCAGTAGGGGTCCACGGCACTGTAATAGCCACTGTTTTTGGGCTGTTACAGTATAACCGAATCTATTCTTCTAAAAATATGGTGTTCGACTCTTCATGATAATAACGAACTTGGTAATCTCAAAAACAGGTTCAAAACATCATCAAGAACATGTAATCTAGTTGGTGAAGGATCAACATACCTCAATATAAGGAAAAACAACGAATACTTGGTGAAACTCAACACCGGAAGCTTGAACACCAATCCACAAGGGTCTATGATCCTCTAATTCGAGCTGAGATGATGATATGAGAGATTTATGGTGCTGGGGAGTTCTCAGGTTACAAAAAATTGGCCAAGGAGTGAGGAGGAAATAAAATGGAGGTTGAGGTCTATAAATAGAATTTTAAACATTACGTACGTTAACAACAAACCCTTACGTACGTTATGGACTTAGCGCACGTTATTCTCAATCCTTAACGTATGTTAACATCCGGCAATAGCTCACTGCCTCGATTCTAGCTTCTCTTACGTACGTTATCCAATGCGTTTACGTATGTAAAACCATGCGCACGCTAACACCCATGTCTAACGTACGTTAAGCCTCGTTGACCTGCTTTATTGAAAAGCCATCCAGGTTCACGTGGGGCAATTTCGGCGAATCTCACCCTGGCCCCCACACGCCAACCTTATCTGATATGCCTCTGACTGAAGCTTACGTATGCTACGCTACAACTATAACGTACGTTATATTCAACACTTAGCGTACGTTATGCTCAAAGTCTAGCATACGTTATGACATGCAGATGCATGCATGCATGAATGTGTTGGAAACTCGAAAACGTAAGAATACGAGTATGGAAAACCACACTTCGATTAATAATACCATATAATCAAATGTTACAAGTTCGAGTACAGGTAAAATACACAATTTTGCATATAGATTGATGTGTTTGTTGTTTCACCCTGAAAGCACTATGACAACTTGCTTTCAGCAAGCATCATTATAGTCGCCTCATTCATTATTATGTTCTTTCTCTCAGCAACACCATCTTGCAGTGAGGCCTGGACTGCTGATTATTCATTATGTATGCCATTTTCTGCACAGTGTTGCTCTATAAACTGATTTCTGAATTTTATGCTCTGGCAGACTGAATGGATACAATGCTCGACCCTTTGTCATTCTGTAGCTTATTTGGGTGTTCAGGTAGCTTTGTGGTTGTCTCTTGCTTCGTTTTCAAGAATATGGTCCAGGTGTACCTGGAGAAATCATAAATAATAGTGAGACATAAAGACCTATTCGTGTACATCTGTCAAGACAAATAATTTCTTACCTACCAAGATGACAGGGTTCACAGGGCCATGTGAATCCATATGCATAAATCCATGACCCGATGGGTTGAGAAATATGATTTTCTCTTCAGGGACATCTCAACTTGCTTGCCTTCGTGACAAGGTCCACATACGCTGTTCAAGATAATTCTCATTAATATCTTATTCTTCTCTAAAAATATCATCGACGAAAAGATCAATAACATCGATGAAAGGGCAATTTTCAGAAAAAGAGGTGGTAGGGATGGGATTAATATCTCTTATAGAAAAATAACTGTTTCACCTAAAACTGTCATAGCAACTCTTCCATTTCTCACATCTATTAATGTATTTGTGATATCCATAAATGGTCTTCCTAATAAAATTGTATGTTCATTATTATTATGACATACTTCACCAACTTGAAGTACAACAAAATCAACAGGTACTATTAGACCACCCGCTTTTACTAGAATATCTTTAATGACACATTTAGGGTATCGGATAGATCTATCTGCTAGTTGTAAGCACATTCTAGTTGGTTTTAGGTTTTCAAGTTCTAGTTGTTTAAAAATTGAATAAGGCATTAAATTTATCCCGACTCCGAGGTCA
The DNA here is from genome assembly GCA_033398695.1 of Orobanche coerulescens. Classification (NCBI taxonomy): domain Eukaryota; kingdom Viridiplantae; phylum Streptophyta; class Magnoliopsida; order Lamiales; family Orobanchaceae; genus Orobanche; species Orobanche coerulescens. Next base: position 138,516,818 of record CM065813.1, on the reverse strand, counting down.
AGTAATCCAAAAGTTTCTTTACCATTTCCTAAAGTAATTTTTGCGATGAAACTGCCTACATCATCTTCTTTATGAGGAAGGTGAGTTTGAAAGATTTTACTTGCTATTTTTGAGACAATCACCTTTTTATTTTCTGAATAGTTTCGTTTTTTAGATGATAACTCTTTGAAAAATTTTATAAAGGCAGGAATATTTTGTGTAACATCAATGAGAGGTAAATTGGCATTTTCTTTTGAAAGCATTTGTTAAAGAGCCTGGAATTGCTTATCTTGTTTTTCATTTCTTAATCTGCTAGGGAAGGGAATAGGTGGTTTATAAGGATTGGAAGATTTATAAAAAGAGTTTCTTGTGTTTTAGGATCGTATTCTTCTTTATCCTCTACCACCAGTTTGTCCTTATCATCCAGTATCTTTGGAAGTTCTATCTTGTTATCGACTTCTCTTCCACTTCTGAGTATTGTGATGGCTTGAGCTTATTCTGGTTGGCAAGGAAGTTTCCCTTTTTTGATTTTTGTGGCTAAATCTCCCAGTTGGGTTGTCAATTGTCCAATCATAGTATCTAATCATTTTACTGTTTTATCTGATTTATTTGAGTTCGATTCTATCATTTCAAAACGTCGTCATGTAGATTGTATGAAATTGTTTAAAGTTTCTTCAGGAGATGATTGATGTAGTAGGTTTGAAGGTTGATTCATTTGATAAGTTGCTGGATTAAGAACTTGATTAATTGGATACATAATTTGGTTTGGTGGTTGATTTGAAGGATAATTTGGCTTTGATAAAGATTGAGAATTTAGTTTTAGTGGAGGGGCGTTAGTGTTAGCCCATCCAAAGTTTGGATGATTTTTCCATTCAGGATTTTAAGTGTTTGAATAAGGATCATTTCGGGGTGATTGGCGAGGTTGGTAATTTTGAATAACATTTACCTACTCATCAGGTCGTGCTAATTCAAGAACTGCATTACACATATTAGCTCCATGACTGTATACTCCACACACACACCACAATTTTCAGCAGATCGTTTGGTCGGAGAATTACTTCTAAGAAGTTGAATTTCCTTGGTCAATTCTTCTAATCTTTGTGAAAATTCGCTATTAGGGATAATTTCATTGTCTTGAGTCTTTTTAGCTCATCCACTTTTCTGTTGTGAATTATTCCCTATTATTTTAAATAAATCATACACTTCTTGAGCAGTAAGAGTACCAACATCTCCACCTGCAGCATTGTCTATCATGTATTGGAAAGTTTGTCCCAATCCATCATAGAAAAACTGATTTAACAGTTCAGGTGAATAATGGTGATGAGGACATTGTGTAAGAAGACCTTTGAATCTTCCCAAGCTTCATAAAAAGGTTCTCCATCTATTTGATTAAATGATGCGATTTTAGTTTGAAAATCTTTAGTTTTCTGATTAGAATAATATTTTCCCATAAATTTATTATATACGGCCTCCCAGGTTGATAATGAGTGAGGTGTCAATGACATTAACCAAGTTTTAGCTCGATCTTTTAGAGTATAGGAGAAACATTGCATTCTCAATTGATCCTTATTTAGATTTTGTAAAGGAAAAATTTGAATTATGGAATATAATTCCCGAATGAAGTTCAAAGGATCTTCATTTGACATTCCGAAAATGAGGGCAATTGATTAAAGTGAAGATGTTTTAATTCATAGTTTCTAGCAGCTTCCCCTAATACAATACAAGATGTAAATGTACCTATAACAGGCCGTGCAAAATTACGCATATAAGTTACTCTTGGTGGTGGTTCGACTGCCATATAAAGTTCTTCAGGTATTATTTCGAGTGGTATTTTTTTATTTTTCTTCTATTTTTGGTTCCTCTCTCGGTTCCCGTTGAATTTGATTAAATTTTTAATATATGGTTGGAAATATTCTTTAAGAGATCTATGCCCTTGCATTCAAAGAAAAGAACAGAAGTACGAGAAAAAACAAAAAAATAATCAACATAGAAAATATCACAAAAATAGTAATTTTAACACCGATCCCCGGCAACGGCACCAAAAATTAGTTCGCTCAAAATGTAGTTGTAAATAAAATAGCGACTCGCAAGTATACGAGGCGTTTGTAGTGCTATGAGTTTACCAAGGTCGTTTCACTTGAGGATCGATTTTGTTTGTTAGAATTACAATAATTATGAATTCAAACAAAATAATAATTTCTAAACATTCTAAATAATTTGAGTTTTTTATTTTAGTGGATTTGTAGAAATACAAATACAAACTAAATAAGAACTTTAATTGTAATAATTTAAATAAGACAGACAGTAAGAATAAAAATGTCTTAATGTAGAATTATGTTGTTTTTGATAATAAAGATTCAAGGGATTCAGATTATTAAATAAATAACTCGAGCACTATATCAATTTTTTAACTGTGAGATTTAATAATTAGATAAATATTATATCTTCAGGAACAATAATTTGATAACTTTCGTATATACAAATGATTTTAACAGAAGTTTATATTTTAATAATCTAATTACTTCATCTAACTAAATAATACCTTTCAGATTCATATTTAGTTCCTTGGGCTAAATAGTACCTTTCGGATTAATAATTAGCCTTTTTAACTAAATTTAGATTTGAAAAAATATTTCCTTCCGGTCTCTATTTTTGCATTTGTGAATTATATCAATTTAAATTAAAGAAGGCACATTAATAAATTTAATATAAGCTCGAGTATTTATCAATTTAAATTAAAGAAGGAACATTAATAAATTTAATATAATCTCGAGTATTTAATTTAAGTCATCCTAACCCTAGAATATAAAATTTAGCTCAAATTCATATTGACAGGTAAATTTAAGAGAGATAAATATTGACATATTCAGAATAAATACAGCAGAAATTAAAGAACTTACTTGATGTAAATAAATTAAATTGAAAGGAAAATGCTGAAACTGATAGAGAGAGACTTATCCCAATACGCCAATTGATCCATAAAAATCTCAATAAAATGGCCTACCATATCAGAAAGTAGTAGATGCATTACATAAACCAAAAGACACATACCTGTAAGCAAAAATACCATAAGGACATGTAAATATGATGTTTTCTTAGTCTTCCGGAGTTATATAAATCTGATTATACCCGGAGTAACCGTCAAGAAAATAATAAAAGCATGCCCGATAAATCTATCCGACGTCTGAACAATAAAAAGTAAAAATAGTGTGGTCTTTTCTAGTGGGCTTATTTAATTTTATATAATACATACATGTATGCCACCCTGTAATAGTTCTAGTGGCAGTCAATTCATTATTATCATTTTGAACTACAGTTATCCCACGTTTCTTTGACCCAACTTGTACTGGACTTACCCATTCACTATCAGATAATAAAGATCATACCTGCATCGAGGAGTCTTAAAACCTCGACTATTACCGCCTATTTCATGTTAGGATTGAGCTGACGCTGATGGTCCGCATAAGGTTTGTAGTCATTGTTGGTCTCCAGAATGATGAAGACTGTCCTCACTGTACCAACACGAGTCTTTTCTAGCGCGCTTTGTCCTCACTCACGCGCACCTAAGAAACTTCCCAGGGGGTCACCCATCCCATATCTACTCCAGGCCAAGCACACTTAACTTTGGAGTTTCTATGAGATGACTACAGAAAAGAAGATGCATTTTGTTGGTATGAGTAGTCCAAATCAATTCATTTAACCACACAGGTAATTGCAAGCCGCGCCTCGCGCATTTTTAAGCCCATGCAGGCAGGATGCTGGACCGAATCCCAACAATCCCCCTCCCAGTACCTTCCAGCATTTCAGCCCCATAGTATGGAAACCTCTGCGAACTAGATTTGATCACACAGCCCTCTAGCGGCTGGATTCATTCACACAGTCCTCCAACACTTGACATTAGCATCTGTTCTAGCTTCGTTTACTTTTGATGCACCAGTATCTCAGTTCCAGCATACTAGATTTGATCACATAGCCCTCCAGCACCTGACAACCTCCACAGTGCCAACATCTTATGCTGGACCGAATCCCAACAATCCCCCTCCCAGTACCTGCCAGCATCGCAGCCCCATAGTATGGAAACCTCCGCGAACTAGATTTGATCACACAGCCCTCTAGCGGTTGGATTCATTCACACAGTCCTCCAACACTTGACATTAGCATCTGTTCTAGCTCCGTTTACTTTTGATGCGCCAGTATCTCAGTTCCAGCATACTAGATTTGATCACATAGCCCTCCAGCACCTGACAACCTCCACAGTGCCAACATCTTAGTTCCGATCAACTGGCAATATTTGCTACATGCCCGCCTCTCAGTTCCAACACTCTGGCAGCCTCCACTGTAGGATACTCCGAGCGAATCCACACCCGTGACCTGCTCCGATACCAATTGTTGGTCCCCAGAATGATGAAGACTGTCCTCACTGTACCAACATGAGTCTTTTCTAGCGCGCTTTGTCCTCACTCACGTGCACCTAAGAAACTTCCTATGGGGCACCCATCCCATAACTACTCCAGGCCAAGCACGCTTAACTTTGGAGTTTCTATGAGATGGCTACCAAAAAAGAAGATGCATCTTGTTGGTATGAGTAGTCCAAATCAATTCATTTAACCACTTTCTAGTGCAGATCTCACAGGTCGAATTGCAAGCCGCGCCTCACGCATTTTTAAGCCCATGCAGGCAGGATGCTGGACCGAATCCCAATAGTCGTCCTTATTAAAACTCGGTGCATACAAATAGAAGGCCTAATTCCTTTAATGTTCGCAATGGTCCATCCCACGGCAGCGTTATGGTGTCTCAACACTATCAAGACTTCTTATTCTTGTTCATCAGATAAAGGGGATGAGATAATCACGGGTAGAGAGTTAGCTGGCCCAAAGAACGCATACTTTTAATGACTTGGCAGCTACTTGAGTTCTAACTAAGGGGGTTACTCAATCGAAGGGATGGCTCGTGGTGATGAATTTTCGAGCTCTTTAAATATTCTACGGGTAGAAAATTGGTGTTTATGCATCCATGTGTCGTAGATATACCACATGCTCTGAAGTCATCTCGGTGGAAGCCGCGATTAATATGGACCATAATGGATCACTTGGGTGACTCTCATGAAAAACACTTTGGTATTATCATTGATGGAATTAGGAGCAATTCAAAGTCACTTGGATTTTGCATAGACCGGAAAACATTAAATATGGCTTGCTATTTTTGTACTTGCAAGATTAATTCTCCTTTTTGTACGCTAATAAGAGTTCTTCCCGTACCTAAAAATGGTCTCCCCAAAATAATGGAAATCTCATGGTTTTCCTCCATATCTAGCACAATAAAGTTAATAGGGAAGATAAATTTATCGACTTTAATAGGACATCGTCAATTACCCATCTAGGATAGTTGATGTATCAGTCGGCCAATTGCAATGATACAATGGCGTAAGATTAATACTGACACCGAGATCACACAAAAATTTATCAAAAGAAGGATTTTCAATAGTACAAGGTATGGTGGAACTCCCTAGATCTTTTAATTTTGGTGGAAACATTTACTGTAAGATCGCGCTACACTCCTTAACTGTAATAGCGACATATTTTTAATGTTATTATTATTATTGTCAAATTATTTATATTTAATTTGAGACCAAACTAATAATATTTTAAAACTAGAAAGCCCAATCATAGTGGCCCATTAGATATCAACCCAATTTCTTAGCCCAATTATCATCTTTAATTTTTTACCCAGCCCAACACTATTTGTCTTCTCATCTTCATTATGAAGAAACGTTTCCTTCATAATTTTTCCCAGCAGTTGAGGTTTCTACTGATAATCCAAATTAAACTCTTCAAATTAGTAGATATACTTTGAATTAAATTCATAACATTTGTGGAACAATTAAAACACAATTATGATTGTTCTATCAATTCTTCCTAATACAGTATGAAGAACTAGAAAGATTAGGAAAAAAAATACAAATATCATATAGGTATCATTTAGTAAAAAGAAATAATTTTAGAGTATGATTACATTAAGGTTAGGAAATTAAGGAAGACTCTAATTTAAAATTTAAGCAAAATATTAAGAACATATAATTACATAAAATTATACCAAACATTTATCATTTGTAGTGTTGACTCAAAAAAGTATTTTGATGATAATTGCATTCAAAACATTTAAATATATCTAAGCACGTTGTTATATTGAAGAAACAAAATAGACTTAGCGCACGCTACCCACACCAGAGTAGCACACGCTATCGAGGATTTTTCACAGCCAAGTCAACTCAGCTGCAGCCCAGTGAAGTTACCTGATAGATAGCGCACGCAAGATCTTCAAGATTTGCGCACGCTAAATTACTAAATTTAGCGCACGCTATACAACATTATTAACGCACGCTATCGCATCTCAGTCAGAGGACAGTAAGGTCTGGAAGGAAAAAGGAAAAAGGACTTGCGCACGCTACGGACTATCATTTAAGTACGCTACTATAAGGTCTTAGCGCACGTTACTCTACATGTCTTGCGCACGCTACCGGATAACATGGTTAGTAGTCCAGTAGCCACTGGACTCAAAATGAGAAGGCATTTACGTACGCTACACAGGGTAACGTACGCTACTGATGAAAGCATCTAGCGCACGCTACGATATATACATTAGCGCACGCTAAATCAGTCAACAGTTTACCGTTGGATTTTCTACCATTGGAAAAGCAGGAGTCAAAGAAGATCCGTGAAATCTGGAAAAGCTGGAATTAAGTATTACTAGCGCACGCTATGCATAATTGCTAGCGCATGCTAAGCTCAAATTTAGCCGTTGGATAAAGAGACGTTGGGGAGACAAACCAACACTTTCAAAGTCAAGATTGAAGACCTGTTGACCAACCGATAACGCACGCTACGAGTACATGACTAGCGCACGCTAGCCATATTATTTTACCGTTGGAACAGTTTTTGTGACTGTTCAGAAAGGCAAAGTCAAAGACGATTGCGCACGCTAGAAGGTATTATTAACGCACGCTAATAATACGAATTTCAGTATTGGAAGAATGGCTGACACCTATAAATACCCATAGGACTTGGGTATCAAATACACAACTTCAAGCATACAAGCATACAAGCAATCAAAGCATACTTGAGCTCAGTTTCATATCCTTTATTACATTCTAAGTTGTGAGAAGAAAGATACAAAGAGTGATATACCTTGTAATATTTATTATACTTTGTATTCTTTCCTTTGGGTGTGAGTGTTGCATCACTCATACTTGAGCTTTAGAGAAACGAATCAAGAGTCACTAATCTGGTGTTATTAGGATCTTTGATCCGGCATTGTTAGGATTATACTCCTATATTCGTAAGTGAGGATTATCTAGTTCCTATAGAACACTAGATAAACAAAGTTTATTTTTGAGAGTGGTTGAGCTTGGACCAATAGAAGACAAGCGGTTGTAACGGTTGTGTACTCAGACCGATCGAAGACGAGTCAAGTTTGTGGTTGTTCTTGAGCCAATAGAAAAGGAAGTGGGAGAGAGGACGTAGGCAAGTTGCCGAACCTCTATAAATCTTTAAGTCGTTTATTTTCCACACTATTTTCGTTTATTCGCAAGAAAGTTCTATATTCCGCTTTACCACTATTTAACCCCCCCTTCTAGTGGTAAATTTATCTCTTCATTTGGTATCGGAGCGGGTCTCTTTTTAAAGGTTTAACCACCTAAGGGAAAAAGATCCGCAAATGGCACTTCTTGGCCAAATCGAAGGAAATGCTCTCAACCGTCCTCCCTTATTCGACGGTTCAAATTTCATGACGTGGAAAAAGAAGATGGCGATCTTCGTTCAAGCCTACGATATTGAGATTTGGAAAGTTATTGCCCTTGGTCCGAAGCTTGCAAAGAAAGAGGATGGTTCGTTGAAAAAGCTCGACGAATTCAATGACGAAGATTGGAGGAACACTCACATCAACTCCCGTGCTACTCAACTTCTCTATTGCGCACTTAATCCCAAAGAACTCAATAGTATATCTTCCTACGAAAGCGCAAAGGAAATTTGCACCGATCACGGAGGTGAATTCGATTGCACTCCATTTGAATTCTTATGTGACAAATGCGGGATTAATCATAATTTTTTGGCTCCTAGAACGCCTCAACAAAATGGGATTGTTGAAAGGAAAAATCGATCTTTGGAAGAAATGTCGAGGACTATGCTTAATGAATACTCTCTTCCACGATACTTTTGGGCCGAACCAATCTTTACGGCATGCTATGTGATCAATCGGGTTCATGTTCATAGAACTCATCTTAAAACCCCGTATGAATTATGGAAGGGCAAAAAGCCAAATATAGCTTATTTTCATCCTTTTGGTTGCAATGTATTTATCTTAAACAATGGTAAGGATAACTTGGGCAAGTACGATGCTAAATCTGACTCCGGAATATTTCTTGGTTATTGTACAAATAGCAAAGCATACCGCGTTTATAACATTAGAACGAATAAAGTTGAAGAATCCATTCATGTTAAATTCAATGATATGATCTCACCCCCGAGAAAGGTAGAATATTTTGATGATGCAGGTACTTTTTCGGATCCCTCAACCGAAGTGAAGAAAATTTTGGAAATTCAAACGAACACAATCGTTGATTTACCAAAAGATTGGAAGAACATCAAGGACCATCCAAAGGATCTCGTGATTGGAAATATTGAAGACGGTGTTCAAACCCGAAGGAGAACCACCGAATATATGGCTCATTGTGCTTTTGTATCCGAAATAGTTCCAAAGAATATATCCGAAGCTCTTGATGATGAAAGTTGGGTGATGGCAATGCAAGAGGAGCTTGTACAATTCATGCACAATAATGTATGGAATTTAGTTCCCGCTCCTAAAGATAAAACAATTATCGGAACTAAATGGGTGCACAAAATTAAGAGTGACGAAGACGGTTATCCAATTCGAAATAAATCTCGTTTGGTCGCTCAAGGGTATAATCAAGAGGAAGGTCGTGATTACGAAGAAAGTTTTGCTCCCGTGGCTCGACTCGAAGCCATCCGCTTGTTATGTGCATTTGCCGCTAACAAAAAGATCAAACTATTATGTGAAAAGTGCATTCTTGAATGGCTACATTCAAGAAGAAGTCTACGTAAAGCAATCTCCCGGTTTTGAAGATCATCAATTTCCGGATCACGTCTACAAGCTTAACAAGGCACTCTACGGGTTGAAGCAAGCACCCCGAGCATGGTATGATCGTTTAAGTCAATTTTTAATTGCAAATGACTATAAAAGAGGCAAAGTCGATAATACCTTGTTTGTGAAAATATTGAATGATGATATACTTGTTTGCCAAATCTACGTTGATGACATTGTATTTGGAGCTACTAACGAATCGTTGTGCCAAGATTTCTCTAATCTTACGAAAGGAGAGTTTGAGATGAGTATGATGGGAGAATTAATGTTCTTCCTCGGGCTTCAAATCAAGTAATGCGAAGATGGAATATTTATCTATCAAACGAAGTACTCAAACGATCTCCTAAATAAATTCAAAATGGAAAGTAGCAAGGTGATTTCAACGCCAATGTCTTCATCACTAAAGCTTGAAAAAGATGAAAATGGCAAATCCGTAGATCAAAAACTATATCGAGGTATGATCGGATCTTTATTATATTTGACTGCATCTAGGCCAGACATAATATTTGCTACATGTTTATGTGCTCGATTCCAAGCTAATCCCAAGGAATCACATTTAATTGCTTGTAAACGCATTTTTCGCTACTTGAAAGGAACTATTAGACTAGGTCTATGGTATCCTTCTTGCTTGGATTTTAATTTAATTGCATATAGCGACGCCGATTTCGGCGGATGTAAAATTGACAAAAGGAGTACTAGTGGTACGTGTCATTTTGTTGGATCATGTTTAATATCTTGGGGAAGTAAAAAGAAAACCAGTGTAGCATTGTCTACAGCTGAGGCCGAATATGTTCTTTGCAGGAGCGCTTTGTGCTCAGGTGTTATGGATTAAAAATCAACTCCGCGACTACGGCATATATTTTGAAAATACCCCTATTCTATGTGATAATACCAGTGCGATTAATCTGAGTAAAAATCCTGTGTTGCATAGTAGAACTAAGCGTATAGACATTAGACAACACTTTCTACGCGATCATGTGCAGAAGAAAGATATTTGTTTATTTTTTGTCGGGACGAAGGACCAACTTGCTGATATTTTTACAAAACCTCTTCCCGAAGAATCGTTTAATTCTATTCGTTTACAACTTGGTATGGGACATCTAGACAATTTTTGACATAAAGTTTCTACTCAAGAAATCAATACCCTTGAATCGCTCCATTCTCTAGCGCGCGCTAGCTTCATTTTTCTTAACGCGCGCTAATTATCGTTTTCGATAGCGTACGCTAACCGTCTATGATTTGCATGCGCTAACTCAAACCCTTCATATTCCAAATCAGCTACTGGACAGTCCAGTGAGCTTCCTATTTTCACCTAATGTACGCTAACCTTTCATATCTAGCGTACGCTAATTAAAACAACCCTGTCCACTATATAAACTCCGCACGGCTCAGAAGCACTTTCACTCTTTCTTAACATATGCAAACGCAGAAAAACCCTTTTCAGCAAAAACCCTAGCCGCAAAATCCGAACCCTCAACTTCCAATTTCTCCCTCAAATCTTCATTTTTTCTCAGAATCATGTCAAGCAAAGGACGCAAAACCATGGGAAAATCCTACAAAAACCTAAAACGCCCTCGGAACGCCGAATACGATGCGACCCGATTTGTCTCCTACACCGCATCTAAGGTGTTTTCCGATATTCTTCCTCAGGAGCATCTTACCGATTGTTACTTCTTTAACTTCAGCAGTCTCGAACGAGCAAAGGTCAGTATCCGTGAGTTTTTTGAAGCTTTAGGGATAGCCCGGTTTCTTGAGTACAAGGAAATCGTTTATCCTTCTTGTGTCCGCGAATTCTATGCCAATCTGCATTTGGGTGAGGGTGATGGTGGATTTGTTCTCGGTAGTTTAGTGAAAGGAACAGCAGTGAAGATTTTTTCAGAAATTCTTTACGAATTATTTGGTTTGACGAAGGATGGTTTTGATTGCTGTGGGAAAACAATTGACGAAGAATCTCTTGTGTCTGAGAAAGATGTCGCCGACTTTCTGTGCTCGAAAACGGTCATCGAGGTTACGGATGACGTTTTCGAAAATAATGATTTGGAATTCACATACACTTGTTGTTGGGCTGCACACTACTACAAAAAAGACATTCAACATCGCTCATTTAACATCGGTTTTGTAAAAACCGATGTTAAAAAAGACGCGGTGGCATAATTGAAAATTTTAAAACAAATTAACATCGGTTCTGCTAAAAACCGATGTTAAATTAACAATTAACATCGGTTTTTAAAAAAAACGATGTTAAATTAATCCATTTCATATCGGTTTAGAAAAATCAATGTTAATTTTTAATTTAACATCGGTTTTTAGAAAAAACGATGTTAGTTTTTAAATAAAGTTTCTATTTTTTTAAAAAATCCAGATTTTTTAAAAATTTAACATCGGTTATAGAAAAACTGATGTTAAATTAACAATTAACATCAGTTTTTCTAAACCGATGTGAAATGGATTAATTTAACATCGGTTTTTTTAAAAACCGATGTTAATTGTTAATTTAACATTGGTTTTTCTATAACCGATGTTAAATTTTTAAAAAATCTGGATTTTTTTAAAAAAAATAGAAACTTTATTGTTTTAAAAAAAAATTCGGAATATTAATATTAAAAATTGAATGTTTATATTTATTGTTCAAAAATAAAAGGTAAAAATTGGAAGTTTTTATTTAAAGTTCGAAAATAAAAAATAAACATTAGTTCGAAAATAAAAAATAAAAATCGGATGTTTTTATTTAAAGTTTTGAAAAAAAGTGGAATATTATTTTCCATAAATAAATAAAAACTGAATTATTATATATATTTTAAAAACCTGCTTGTTTTTGTTTTTGTAATTTTTTACTTTTCATAAAAAGTTATTTTATGTTTTTACAAAAAATCTCAAAATAAAAACAAAACAGATTAAATATTAATTATAAATTAGATCCAGATTTTTAAATTTTTTATTTTTTATTTTTGAGCTTTAAATAAAAACATCCGACTTTTAATATTAATATTCTAGATTTTTTTAAAAAAATAAATTTTTGATTTTTTAATATATATATATATATTAAATTATCTTATATTTATATAAATTTATAAATGTATATAGTATATAAATATAACACATAGCAAAAAATATACAAGAAGTTCATCTGGCGGAGTGGTAATATCACACTTCCAAAAGCAAGAGGTGGTGAGTTCGAAACCCACCAACAACAAAATTTAATGGTATTTGTTGTAGGTTGGTGGGCCTTGAAGTGGTCAAAAGCGGGTGGTTGGAGCGAGTGTCAGGTTGGGGTTGGGTTGCAATTGGGTTAGTCTGTGATCAGATAAAATTTTAAAATCGCGAAATTTAACATCGGTTGTCCCAGAACCGATGTTAAATATCGCGATATTAAGATTAACATCAGTTGTTATAACAACCGATGTTAAAATCGAAGTTTAACATCGGTTATTAGAAACCGATGTTAATTTTAACATCGCGACATTTAACATCGGTTCCAAAACCGATGTTAAATGTCTGTTTTGTAGTAGTGGATCTAACTAAGTGCTTGATGCCGAAGGTTAACACCCAACACAAGTTAGTGGGAGTGGACAAAAATGTGGTATATCGAGTGTTGAAGGACGACAAGGTAGATTTTACCGGAATTGTGTTGAGTTGGATGAAGGCAAAAGGGGACTCATTTCGCTCAAAACATTACATGTCGAGGACGCAAAAATCAGGGCTGCCTTTTGGTTCTATACACACCGTAATTTTCCATCACTTCCATGTCGACTTGTCTAGTGAGGCATTCGTTCTCGTGTCTCGAGGACACGAGATTAGCGATCTCACCCTCAAAGTTATGCACTACGTTGAAACATTCAATAGAGGTTGGGAGCTATTTCCGTATCTTCGAGAAGACGATCAAGTGCCTAAAGGGACGAGAACACCAACTCTGGCCGAACGTTTGACACATCGAGGACCCCATACACTTCGGGAGATGCAAACTGAAAAGTTTGTTCGTCACGCGAAGACAAAAGGCAAGCGAGCTATGAGAGATGCCATCACGGAAGAAGAAGAAAGTGATCTTATTGCTCGGATGCAGAGCATCGAGACCTCTCAAATGGAAATACGAGAGGATGTTCGGTCTCTTCACTCGGAAGTCCAGGAAGTTCGCGGGTTGATCTCTGATTTCATCCGATACACTCATCCGTCATTCCCATTCCCATCTTCCTCTTCCGATCAAGCCCCTTAGAGTCTAGGAGTTTGATACTTGATGTAGAAACTTATCTTCGAATGAATTTTATGTCTCATGCCTTGAATATTTGTAATGCTTGAACCATTTTCTTTAATGAAATTTGCATTTTATCTTCATTTGGTTTCATGACGTATGGCATTTGTTGATTATGTGATTTCATTTTGGTTCAGGGTATTTGTTGGTATTACTTATTAAAAATGCAACGATTCAGGGGGAGTTTCTTTTTGTTTATGTCAAAAAAGGGGAGAATACTCCAAAAACCAAAACGTACTAATATATCGAACAAGTGACCTTGATTCGAAGCCTTTTAAAATGTTTTTGCAGGTATAAATTAAATGTTTTGACATCATTAAAAAGGGGGAGATTGTTGACTCAAAAAAGTATTTTGATGATAATTGCATTCAAAACATTTAAATAGATCTCAGCACGTTGTTATATTGAAGAAGCAAAATGGACTTAGCGCACGCTACCCACACCATAGTAGCGCACGCTATCGAGGATTTTTCACAGCCAAGTCAACTCAGTTGCAGCCCAGTGAAGTTACCTGATGGATAGCACACGCAAGATCTTCAGGATTTGCGCACGCTATACAACATTATTAACGCACGCTATCGCATCTCAGTCAGAGGACAGTAAGGTCTGGAAGGAAAAAGGAAAAAGGACTTGCGCACGCTACGGACTATCATTTACGTACGCTACTATAAGGTCTTAGTGCACGTTACTCTACATGTCTTGCGCACGCTAGCGGATAACATGGTTAGTAGTCCAGTAGCCACTGGACTCAAAATGAGAAGGCATTTATGTACGCTACACAGGGTAACGTACGCTACTGATGAAAGCATCTAGCGCATGCTACGATATATACATTAGCGCACGCTAAATCAGTCAACAGTTTACCGTTGGATTTTCTACCGTTGGAAAAGCAGGAGTCAAAGAAGATCCGTGAAATCTGGAAAAGCTGGAATTAAATATTACTAGCGCACGCTATGCATAATTGCTAGCGCACGCTAAGCTCAAATTTAGCCGTTGGATAAAGAGACGTTGGGGAGACAAACCAACACTTTCAAAGTCAAGATTGAAGACTTGTTGACCAACCGATAACGCACGCTACGAGTACAGGACTAGCGCATGCTAGCCATATTATTTTACCGTTGGAACAGTTTTTGTGACCGTTCAGAAAGGCAAAGTCAAAGACGATTGCGCACGCTAGAAGGTATTATTAGCGCACGCTAATAATACGAATTTCAGTATTGGAAGAATGGCTGACACCTATAAATACCCATAGGACTTGGGTATCAAATACACAACTTCAAGCATACAAGCATACAAGCATACAAGCAATCAAAGCATACTTCTAAGTTGTGAGAAGAAAGATACAAAGAGTGATATACCTTGTAATATTTATTATACTTTGTATTCTTTCCTTTGGGTGTGAGTGTTGCATCACTCATACTTGAGCTTTAGAAAAACGAATCAAGAGTCACTAATCCGGTGTTATTAGGATCTTTGATCCGGCATTGTTAAGATTATACTCCTATATTCGTAAGTGAGGATTATCTAGTTCCTATAGAACACTAGATAAACAAAATTTATTTTTGAGAGTGGTTGAGCTTGGACCAATAGAAGACAAGCGGTTGTAACGGTTGTGTACTCGGACCGATCGAACACGAGTCAAGTTTGTGGTTGTTCTTGAGCCAATAGAAAAGGAAGTCGGAGAGAGGACGTACGCAAGTTGCCGAACCTCTATAAATCTTTGAGTCGTTTATTTTCCACACTATTTTTGTTTATTCGCAAGAAAGTTCTATATTCCGCTTTACCACTATTCAACCCCCCTTCTAGTGGTAAATTTATCTCTTCATATAGAAAATCAAGCAGTTGTTTACGTTCAAAAGACGATCATATTACACATTGACTTGGCTTGGAAATATTTTATAAAAGTTCAGGGTATGCTTGAGCTTAGTGAGGTTATACATTCTATATATGAATAGATCACGAATAATTGAACACATAAGAATTTATGTTCTGTTTTTACGTCCATTTCTACATGGAATACTCGGATCCCGGAGGCGGTCTAAGCCAGAAGGCCAACTGAGCCCGACGGCTAAATATTATGTGTACTGGAAGTACAATTTTCTATTATGTATGTATGACATGATAAATCACATCATAGTTTGTAATATATGCTAAATAACATAATATATATATATAAGAGACATGTAATTTCTAGAAAAATAAGTAAAAATGAAACTCCACCTCGATTAATGCAGAGCGACTAAAGATGTTGATGCTCGACTCGCGAACACCTAGTCCTTAAATTCTCGATGTCTACAAAATAAAATGTTCTAAATTAATATCTTAATTTAGAAACTTAGGAAATCAAATAAAGAAAATTGTAATAAAATAAAGATATTAAGACTAGAAGAAATTGGTCTTGAAAGGATATTATATAGTGGAAATGATGTAGGTTATGATATAAGCTCAATTAGGCTCTTGGTTTTTTTTCTCCTGGAATTTCCTGACTCTCCCTAAAAGAAAACACACCCACGCACCTGCCCTCTCACACCCACACACATACACAGATGACAAGGGGGCATATCGAAAAAAAAGGCTTCGGCCCTTGTTCTCTGGCAGCGGTGGTGGCGGGCGAAAACCGCAGCGGCGGTCAGTGGTGGTGTATCCGATCGTGATGTGAAAGGCTGAAGTGGGTTATGCGACCCGAGTGCAGTGTTTCGGCCTGAAGAAGGTGATTCGTGTTGTTGACGTCTGATTTGGTCAACGTCACGTGTGCTGATCTGAACAAATGGATTGAAGATCGAAGCCACGTAGAAAATAACAAAAAGATGAAAAAGATTGGATTACTAAATTTTATTAAATGACTGTAATTTTGGGTAGGGCCGATTTGGATTATTTAAAATGGTCCATATGTTTTCCTCACTTATTACAAGTTTTCCTTTTTTTTCTCTCTCCTCTTTTTTTCCTCATAAATTTCAAAAGTCCCTTTTTTCTATACACTTTCCCTATTTATAGATAATCTCGGCCAGTCAGGAGATGACGGCTGGAGAATGTTGGGGAATATACCCAAAACACTTGTCAGAGTGTAAATATGCCTTAGACACATGGCGGATTCTAAGGATTGCTTCGGGAAAGGATATGACAGCATGCATTAATTGTCCTGTGTGCCTGTCCCGCATGCTTCTGGCGATGCTTATCCGCTGGGGTCGTTCCTCGGGTCTCTCGCTGTTCTGTTCGGCCTTGTCGTAATCTTGAATTGGAGCATATTTATCCTCGATCTGCTCGGCCCTTCCAGTCTGGATATCGAGTCGGCCTTGATGTCTCTGATCGGTCTGGTCTTTAACGAGCCCGGGAGAGAATTGGATTCGTACCCAGCCCGACTTGTTGCTCTGATCGGCCGGTTCAGCTGGCTGGAGTACTTACGTGGGTACCAAGACGGATGGACTATCAACAAGGGCCCCCAAGTCCAGAGTCGTGCCGGGCTGGCCCGGGCTGGGGTCGTTTTGTAGTAAGGCCGATACGGCTTGTGGGAGGATAAGATCTCTTGAAGGGACGTCTCTTCGGGAGTCGCGTCGATTCGATTTCAAGGTTCCAGATGTCATGATGAGGGAGACACGTGGCCGGATCTGATTTGATAACGCGTTCACGTGCCTTCGATTTTTGTGACGGTTCAGTGCGAATCGCCCCGCCACGCGTTGGGAATTTAATGTGTTCTTTCCCTTATAAATATAGGGTTTCTTCTTCTTCATTTCTCCTTCCATCATTTTCGTGTTTTCTTGCAGAGATGAGAGAAAAAAAAAAGTTCTGGTATTCTTTTCCGATTTTAGAGAGAAATTCTCGGTAAGCTTTTCTTCCTTTCCTATTTAATATGTCGGAGTGGAAGGATGAGAGGGCGGCGGAGGAGTTGACTGTGTCGCTGGACCGCACGGGGGTGGCGGATCTATTTGTAGGCGGGGTTCCCATCAACTGGAGCGACGAGGAGGAAGGTGGTGAGGTCGCCAGGTCGTCGGGATCTGGAGACGTCGAGGAGGCGGTACCGTTGACGGCGGTCGGCGGGACTCCGGAGAAAGAAGGGGTTGAGCCTTCGGCGGCCTGGATTCGGCCTCGGCCGTCTCCTTTTGTAGAGGTGGAGTGGGACTCTGCCTCGATCCGCAGCACCATCACGGAAGAGCAGTTGGTGGCTTGGCGGATGCGGTTCAAGATCCCAGCTAGGGTGCGGATGTTTGTTCTGACTCCCGAGGAGAGTCCCCACACCCCGCCTCTCGGTTGCACGGCGGTGTATTACCGTTCTTTGCTGGCAGGGTTGAGGTTTCCGCTTCTGTTGGCTTTCTCCGCTGGCTGAGGCAGTGGGGTCTTCTGCTGGCCCAAATGCACCCCCATTCTTGGGCTCAGGTGGTGGGCCTTTTCGTCCTCTTCCATCAGCACGGCTGGCCCGAGCCCAGCTTCGAGGAGTTCAACAGTCTCTTCCTATGGAGATCGGTCGCAAATCTGGCTCCGGCTGGTTTTATCTGACAGCCCGGCATGCCATGCACAAAGAGGTGGTGGATGTGCCGGAGACCATCCACAGCTGGAAGGAGCAGTGGTTTTATGTCGGGGGACCTTGGAGGAGCTCGGTGGATGAGTGGGAGCCCGGTGTCATAGACGCGGAGCTTCGGATCCCAGAGCATTTTATTGCCAAAATGAGTAAGTGTTGTGTTCTCTATTCTGTTCCTTACTTGTCTAACGCTCATCATTTATTTCATGTGCAGAGCGTATCCCGGTGCAGGAGACATATTCCGAATTTGACGATCGAATTGAGAAGCTTCTGGACCTCTCTGCCGAGCAGAGGAAGTCACACCTTCTAGTTACTGAAGAAAACTTCTGGGCGGCCGGCCTCCGATCTACCGGCCCAAGTACCATGTCTTCCTCAGGTAATTTTTTTTTTAACATTTTTTCTTTCTCCAGTCCCTAAGTCCAAGGTTCCATCTGGACTGTCCGGACGGATCGTGCGACTGGCAAGGAGCCCTTAATTGACTTGGAGAGTCATTATCTCCCAGTTAATAAGGACCGGGAGGAACCTTGTGCCCATATGAAGGGGCGATGACCACGCTGGTTCCTTGATTTCGTCCAGGCAGCTACCCCAACCGCTGAGATGCTCAACCGGGTCCCCCCGGCGGTGGCTGTGTCCAGTCACATCCCTATCAGGGGCTGGACGCCCAAGCTGGAGATGGTGACCAACGACATGGATCTAGCTGAGCAGATCTAATTCGGAAATGCTCTGATCGGCCGTGCGATGTGCACTTACGTGAAGGCCGCCGATGAGCTAATGACCCTGGTCGAGAAGCATAAGAAGGTGGCGGTCGATCTTCAGGCCCTGCAGGAGGAGCACCATCTTTGTCCTTCGTTGATCAAGTCCTTGGAGGAGGAGACAAACTCCTTGAAGGGTGATATGGAGATCTTGGAGAGTCGGGCCCTCGAGGTCGATATGTGGAAAGTGAAAGACGGAGAGATGACCGAGGCGGCCGATCTAGCTCATAAGCGGTGCTTGGAGACTAAGGCCGAGCACGAGGCTTATTTGAAAGATACGAAGGCCCAGCTTGAGAACCTGACCAAGCAGGTTAATACTTGCGAGGCTTCGGGCTACGCCAGGGGTCTTGCTGAAGGGGCGGCGGCCTTTAAGGAGACGCCTGAGTTCGAAGAGCTGGTCAACCTGAATTACGTCTCCACCTGCTACGAGATATTAGATCTCATGAAGGGAGGGAAGATCGTTGAGGAGGTCGAGGCCTATATAGTGTCTCAGGCGGCCGATCTGCATGTTGACCCTCTTGGAGATGATGAGCCGAAGGCCGTCGAGGTTGTGGAAGATCCAGGATTGGTTCCGCCCGGTGAAGGTGAAGGACAGTCTTTCTAGGCGGCTGGCTAGGAGGGTGGAACTGAGTAGTTTTTTATTTTATTTCATGTATGGCTTGCGTGCTAGTTTTCTATTATTTTGTTTTATATCATATGTACTTTGTAGAAATGCCTCTTTAAATGAATAAAACCTTCTTTATAGCACATGTTTAGTTGCTTTTTTCTGGATGTTTGGGCCCAGCTGGTTCGGCTAGCGCTTTTATTTCCTATTTACCTTCTGTTGTTGTGCCTAGGTGAACCCGGACCATCAGAGTTTCGAGGCGAGCTCGGACTTTAGTGCTGGATGAGCCGGTCTTATGAGGTGCCGAGGCGAGCTCGGTCTTATGGTGCCGGATGAGCCAGTCTTATGAGGTGCCGAGGCGAGCTCGGTCTTATGGTGCCGGATGAGCCGGTCTTATGAGGTGCCGAGGCGAGCTCGAACTTTTAGTGCCGGATGAGCCGGTCTTATGAGGTGTCGAGGCGAGCTCGGTCTTATGGTGCCGGATGAGCCAGTCTTATGAGGTGCCGAGGCGAGCTAGGTCTTATGGTGCCGGATGAGCCGGTTTTATGAGGTGCTGAGGCGAGCTCGGACTTTTAGTGCCGGATGAGCTGGTCTTATGAGGTGCCGAGGCGAGCTCGGTCTTATGGTGCCGGATTAGCCGGTCTTATGAGGTGCCGAGGCGAGCTCGGTCTTATGGTGCCGGATGAGCTGGTATTATGAGGTGATAGATCGGTCTTATGGTGCCGGATGAGCCGGTCTTATGAGGTGCCGAGGCGAGCTCGGTCTTATGGTTCTGGATGAGCCGGTCTTATGAGGTGCCGAGGCGAGCTTGGACTTTTAGTGCCGGATGAGCCGGTCTTATGAGGTGCCGAGGCGAGCTCGGTCTTATGGTGCCGGATGAGCCGATCTTATGAGGTGCCGAGGCGAGCTCGGTCTTATGGTGCCGGATGAGCCGGTCTTATGAGGTGCCGAGGCGAGCTCGGACTTTTAGTGCCGAATGAGCCGGTCTTATGAGGTGCCGAGGCGAGCTCGGTCTTATGGTGTACCAAAGCTAAAACTGAAATAACGTCAAATTTTATTGATAATATCTCTTTAAATACCTAGCATTCCACGGATAAGTCAATCCCTGGCCGTTCAGATATTCTAACCGGTAGGCTTCGTTTTGAAGAACTTCACTAATCTTGTACGGTCCTTCCCACTTGGGCTTAAGGGGTCCTGGATCTGGTCCCAATACCTGTTTAAGAACGAGGTCTCCGACCTGGAAACTTCTATGATGGACCTTGGAGTTGTAATATTTTTCGCATCTTTTTTTATAGATAGCATTTCGCATTTCTGCTTGGGTCCGTTTTTCGGCGATGAGGTCTAGGCTCACTTGGAGGTCCAAGTCGTTATCTTGTTCTTCGAAATGAGTTATCCGGTAGGTAGGTGCCCCAATTTAGACCGGGATGACTGCCTCAGTACCGAAGGCTAAGGAGAAGGGTTTTTCTCCAGTAGCGGACCGATGCGTTGTTCTATATGCCCATAAGGCTCTAGGGAGTTCTTCGGTCAGAAACCTTTAAGTTCTTCAAGGCGGGTCTTGAGGTGCTGCTTTATAATTTTGTTGACTGCCTCGACCTGTCCGTTGGATTGCGGATAGTATGGTGTGGAAAAGTTGTTTCGTATATGGAGGCCGTTGCAGAAGGCCCGAAATTTCTTATTGTCAAATTGTTTAGCATTATCGGAGACAATAGACTGAGGGATCCCGAATCGGCAGATGAGTGACTTCTAAATAAAATCGATTATCTTTTGCTCGGTTGTTCGTGCCATAGGCTCGGCCTCAGACCATTTTGTGAAATAATCCACTGCGATAATGGTGTATTGTACTCCTCCCCGTCCTTTGGGCAAGGGGCCGATCAGGTCAATCCCACCCTTGGAAAATGGCCATGGGCAATAAACGGAGGTGAGGGTCTCTGGCGGGGATCGGATCATAGGAGCGAAGATTTGACACCGAACGCACTTCCGCATGAGCGCGATGGCATCTTTTTTAAGATTCGGCCAGTAATATCCTTGCCGGATCAATTTATCGGCCAATGCCTGGCCGTCGGAATGGTTACCGCATATACCCTCGTGCACCTCTCTGAGGGCATACTCTGCTTCTGACTCGGACAGGCATTTCAGCAGTGGAACCGAATATCCTCTCTTGTATAAAGTTCCATCCACGATGGTGAACCAGGCGGACTGGAGTTCGTAGTGATCTCGCCTGGGCTCGGTCCTCGGGTAAAATCCCGCTTTGAAGATATCGAATTATAGGCTGCATCCATCCTTGCGATTCTGATTGTTCGGCAGCATGGACTTCAGCCATTTCTAGGGATGACGATGCGTGGTACCCTATGCTGACCTCGTCCATGTGTTCGGCTCCGGAGCTGGATGCGAGTTTGGCCAAGGAGTCGGCTTGAATGTTCTCAGTTTGGGGAATGTGTTGTATAGTTCCCTGAAAATCTTGCAGCCGGGTCCGCGCCAGGCTGAGGTACTTGACCAGCTTGGGCTCCTTGGCCTCGTATTCGCCCCTAATTTGGTTTACAACCAATTGAGAATCACTCAAGACAGTGAGGCGAGCAAGACCGAGGGAGGTCGCCATTTCCATACCTGCCAGGAGGGCTTCATATTCCGCTTCATTGTTGGTGGTCGGAAAACCTAAGCGAAAGGCCGAGCAGAACAAACGTTGATCGGGACTGACGAGGACTATTCCCGTACCTGCCCAATCGGAAGTTGAGGACCCGTCTACGTAGAGTGACCACTCTTCTGATCGGTCATTCTCTTGTGTGATCGCTGGTGTGAACTCTGCGATGAAATCTGCCAGGGCTTGACCTTTTATGGCAGTGCGCGATTCAAAAGTTATGTCAAACTGTCCGAGTTCAATAGCCTATTTGATTATCTGGCCGGATACGTTGGGTCGGTGCATGACCTGCTTTAAAGGGTAGTTTGTTAAGACGACTACATGATGTTCCAGAAAGTAGGGTCTTAACTTCCATGACGCCATTATGAGCGCATAGGCCAGCTTTTCCATTGGGGCGTATCTGAGCTCGACATCATGAGAGGCCTCACTAATATAATAGACCAGATGTTAAACCGCATTCTCCGTTCGAATCAGAGCGGCGCTGAACGCGGAGTCGGACACCGCGAGGTACAAATTGAGAGGTTCTCCTCGGGCCGGTCGTTGCAGAATTGGTGCTTCTGCCAGGACTTCCTTGATAGCTTCGAAGGCTCTTTGGCAAGGGTCTGTCCACTGAAAATCTCTGTTCTTTTTTATTGCCTCAAAGAAAGGTTTACATTTATCAGTTGAGCGAGAGATAAAGCGACTTAGCGCGGCTAGTCGGCCAGTTAGGCTCTGCACTTTTTTGACCGAATTTGGTGGAACGAGTTCGGTCACTGCCCTGATTTTATCGGGGTTGGATTCAATCCCTCTTTGGTTACCATGTAGCCGAGGAATTTTCCTGAGCCTACCCAAAATGAGAATTTCTTTGGATTTAACTTCATCTTGTACTCTCGCAAAATAGCAAACATTTTATTGAGGTCATTTACATGATCGGTCGAGCGCAAAGACTTTACTAGCATATCATCTACATACACTTCCATCGTATGACCTATCAAGTTACCAAACATTTTATTTACCAGGCGTTGATAGGTTGCGCCGGCGTTCTTGAGCCTGAAAGGCATCATTCGGTAGCAATATAGGCCGCGGGCCGAGTAGAATGAGGTGTTTTGTTCATCAGTGGGATGCATCGGGATCTGGTTGTATCCAGAATATGCATCCATAAAACTCATCAGCTCATTCCCGGCCATTGCATCCACCATATAGTCGATATGGGGTAGGGGATAACTATCTTTTGGGCAGGCTCAATTTAGATCAGAGAAGTCAATGCAGAGCCTCCACAGTCCGGTCGGCTTTTTCACCAGGACCGAGTTGGCCACCCAGGTCGGGTATCTGGCTTCCCGGATGAACCCGTTGTCGATCAGCTTGCCCACTTCCTCTTCTAGCCCCTTCTGTCGTTCAGGCCCCATTTTCCTCCTCTTCTGAATAACCGGCTTTGAACTGGGGTCGATATTCAGCCGGTGGCACGCGAATCCCGGGTCAATCCCCAGCATGTCCGAATAGGTCCACGCGAAGACGTCCAAATTCCGTCTCAGGTGGAAGATGAGCTCGGAGCGGAGCGGCTCTTGGAGGTTGTGGCTGATCTTTAGCTCTCGGACGGGGTCAGATGTGTCCATGTCGACCTGGTCCAGCTCTTCTGTTGGCTCAGCGTGGCGAATTTTCCCTTTCGGATTCTGGTATCGCGGGTCGATAGGATCCTCTTCCAGGATCTGCTCTTTCCCTGGCCTACGGCCTCGGTCCACGTCCTGGTCAGTTTCCATTTCGAGGGCTTGAGCGGCCCCAGGACCTTCATCCGCCTGCTCGAGCAGGGCGTCTTCTGCCAGCTGTCCGGAGCTGGTGGATCCCATTTCCTCTGGTGGACTTCCTGGGGTGCCCTCTGCAGCATTTATTTCGCGAGCCCGGATGCTGAGATTACATTCCCGGGCGGCCCTTTGATACCCCCTATGTACCCCGACACTGTCCGGGGTGGGGAACTTCATGCACAGGTGATATGTAGACTGAGTGGCCCTCAGCCTTGACATCTATTGTGTCGAAATTTATACATCTCAATAGGCGATCGGCACAGAGACCGGGCGACCGAGCCAGAGTCATTTGAACCAAGGCAGACTTGCAGAACGGAGATCCTAGATCAGGTCCAAGTGCCGAGCGATCGACATCCAAGGCGATCGTCTCTTGGCACCTGGCGATCGACTCTGGTGCCCGACCAAGGACGACCGCCTCATGCCATGTGCAATACCAGCATCCGTCAAATCTACGAACGCCGAATCTCGGATAGAGGGTCCGGAAAAGGCGCCGCAGGATAAGGCTCTTTGACCCCAGCCTGTCACCATCTACTCACCTACCGACAGACCCGCCGAAAGGTCCAAGGTGGGACCTCCCGAGACTGCGACAGTAGACGCATGTTATCCTCTCATTGGCTCGCACAGCTGGCTGCCAGCAGCAGCAACGGACTTTAAGGCAACCAGCCCATGTGCTAAAAGACGATCGCCCCCTTATTATAATACAGGAAAAGCGATCGCCCGCCAGGAAAAAGACATCCCAGCTCCTCCTATAAATAGAAGGCTTCCTGCATTTGGAGAAGAGGCTGCTTCTCTCTCAGCTTTTTCTCTCGGCCTTTCCCTTGACACTGTCTGGATTTCTCTCTCAGAACCTCTTAACTAAAAGACGGTCGGCAGAATCGAGAACTCCCTACAGTTGAAGAACTCACAGAGCAGCAATCAAGAGCTAGATAACTAGGGTCTTTACACTAATTGTAATTGCACTCTTACATTAATATTTGTACTCCAACGTATTCGTATTAATAATATCTCGCGAGAGCATTCAAGCCCGGGCCTAACAAACCCAGCAAATCTTGTGTTATTTACTTCCCCACGGACGTGCTCTCGCATTTTGTTTGTTACTCGTCCATTCCAGCATATCATCTCTGGATAATATTTTGGGTAACAACAATTGGCGCTAGAAGAAGGGCATCTACCTTCATTTTCATTCCGACTGTTTCGAAGAACACTCACTGTTCTCCGGAGCATATACTTGAAGAAACACTCACTGTTCTTCAAAGAAAGCTTTCAGAATCATGATGTCTGCCACCACATCGAAGAAAGCTACTCTTCAATCTGCCGGACACCATATTCCGGCCCAGACCGAATCCCAACCTACGACGGAGGGTAGCCGCGGCGGCGCGAGACTCTCGATCCAGCCCTCGAGGGACGGCCTTAGCCTCATGCTCGATCAGTTCCAAACCGCGGAACAGATCGAAGAGGCCATGGCCATCCTACGGGAGCGACGGAGAGCATGCGATGCGCTCGCTAGTTCCCCATCAATCATCCGCCGTGCGAGCAAGCGGAAATTCAAGGGGTTACTTATCGAGCGATCGCCAGAAAGCCCCAATTCACAAGAAAATGCGCTCGCAAGGCGGGACAATTCCGTTTTCAGCCGCCTAGGAGGTGACCCATCATGGCGACCGGGGCATTCTGGTCCCAGCCATGAAACGACGGAGCCCGAATCCGTCACCAGGAGTTCGGCATACCCAACTCCCAAAAGGCAGGCCAGCCATCTGGCTCCCCCTCGCCGAAGAACCAAGATCGGCAGCGACGACCTCATCGCCTACCGTGGAGCCAGGAGATCGATACACGATCACCTCGGCTCCCGCTCCGAGAGCCAAACCACGAGCGACCAAGCTACGGCGATGGCCGCAATGCAACGCCAATTCGATGACATGAAGGCGCTCCTGGAAACTGGGGTAGGCGCCAAGAGAAAGATCGCCGGGCCGAGTGAGCCGCTCGCGGTCCAGATCGAACTTGCCCCTGTGCAGCCAAGGATCACTCCTCCGCAAACACCTTTGTACGAGGGGAGATCGGACCCCGAGACTCACCTGAGCAAGTTCCGGATCTACATGACCGGATGCGGGGCATCAGACGCGACCAGGTGCCGAATATTCCCGTTGACGCTGTGCGACTTGGCCCATAGGTGATACATCTCACTGCTGCCGCGATTGATCAATTCCTTTGAAAAATTGGCGAGTGACTTCACGTCATACTTCGCCGCCAAGGTCGCTCGACCAGAAGGTCCCCACCGCATGATGAAACTCAGGCAGGGTGAAGACGTGTCCGACGAAGACTACATCGACTGGGTGGATGAGATAATCCTCAACGGCGAGCCCTAAGCGACAAGATCGCCCTCTACTCGGTCCCAGGGGGATTCAATGATCTTTCGCCCATGTTCAGGCACCTTACGAAGAACATCCCCCCGACCTACGCAATATTTCGCGCCAAGGCCGCAGACTTTTTGGCCAGGCGGAGGTTACTTTTTCACCTATGAGTAATTTAGCCGGAGCCCCGAGCGGAAAGGATCAAATTTTGCGATCGGCGACCGAACGAAGATCATCAGTCTTCCAACCCGATCAAGCAACATCTCAAAAAATGGAGGACTCGCTCGCCATCCATAGTCCATCATCTAACATGATGGACCTAGGCACGAGATCGCCTCCCTCAACACAACATATACCGTCGAGGATCGCCATCTAACATGACGGTCCGAGGTAGAAGAGTGCAGCCATGGTCCTGGAGGTCGATGGAACCGACAGCTTCGTCCATGCAAGGTTCCTTTGGGATGCGACCGCTCGCCCTTCGTTTAAATACGAGGCGGGCGTAGCCGAAGGACCCTCCAAACAAATCTGTGGACGCGCTCGCCCGCCCTCAAATGTTCATCATCTAACATGGAGGACCCGAACAAGGCGACGCGTCCCTACCCCCGTCACAACGTATACCATCGAGGACTGCCATCTAACATGACGATCCGAGGTATAAAAGTGCTAACAAGCCGCGTTCGTGAAGTCGATTAAACCGACGACACCCCGTGCAAGGACTCCTCCAGACCAAGACCGCTCGCCCTTCGTTTAAATACGAGGTGGGCTCAGCCTAACAGAGGACCCTCACAATAAAATGAGTCACGAGACAAACCTACAGGTGTAATGTCGCTCGCGCACAAGACATGATCATGGAGGTCGGTCCATCGAACTCCGCGATCGTGCACGGTTCCTCTAGGTCGAAACAATCGACCTTCCACGAGGGATCTGCAAAATTGAAGATCACAAGAACAAAGGCCGAAGATAGCTCGCCAAACGATCAGGTCGCCCAAATCCGAGACCAAAGTCCGCTCAACGGGTCGCCCGTCGTTATCTTAAACGATCGCCAGTGGAACCACCTCACCCCATGTCTTCAACATCGGAGCAAGCTGGGGGGCAATTGTTGTGTCGAGATTTATACATCTCAACAGGCGATCGGCACAGAGACCGGGCGACCGAGCCAGAGTCATTTCAACCAAGGCAGACTTGCAGAACGGAGATCCCAGATCAGGTCCAAATGCCGAGCGATCGACATCTAAGGCGATCGTCTCTTGGCACCTGGCGATCGACTCTGGTGCCCGACCAAGGACGACCGCCTCATTCCATGTGCAATACCAGCATCCGTCAAATCTGCGAAGGCCGAATCTCGGATAGAGACCCAGGTGCAGATCCGGAAAAGGCGCCGCAGGATAAGGCCCTTTGACCCCAGCCTGTCACCATCTACTCACCTACCGACAGACCCGCCGAAAGGTCCAAGGTGGGACCTCCCGAGACTGAGACAGGAGACGCGTGTTATCCTCTCATTGGCTCGCACAGCTGGCTGCCAGCAGCAGCAGCGAACTTTAAGGCAACCAACCCATGTGCTAAAAGACGATCGCCCCCTTATTATAATACAAGAAAGGCGATCGCCCGCCAGGAAAAAGACATCCCAGCTCCTCCTATAAATAGAAGGCTTCCTGCACTTGGAGAAGAGGCTGCTTCTCTCTCAGCTTTTTCTCTCGGCCTTTCCCTTGACACTGTCTGGATTTCTCTCTCAGAACCTCTTAACTAAAAGACGGTCGGCAGAATCGAGAACTCCCTACAGTTGAAGAACTCACAGAGCAACAATCAAGAGCTAGATAATTAGGGTCTTTACACTAATTGTAATTGCACTCTTACATTAATATTTGTACTCCAACGTATTCGTATTAATAATATCTCGCGAGAGCATTCAAGCCCGGGCCTAACAAACCCGGCAAATCTTGTGTTATTTACTTCCCCACGGACGTGCTCTCGCATTTTATTTGTTACTCGTCCATTCCAGCCTATCATCTCTGGATAATATTTTGGGTAACAACAACATCACAGGTCGGCCTATGATGGCGTTGTAGTCGCTGTGCACATCGATGATCTTAAACGTAGTGATCATCGTTCTATTGATCGACCCCTGACCAAACTCCAGGGCGAGGTCGATTTCCCCCCAATGGTGAGGTGCGGCAGTTGGCAAACACCCTGATGTCCTCATGGCAGGGTCTGGCGTAGGATTAATCTACCTTCATCCTGCGGAGGGTATGAAGGTAGATGATACTGACATAGGCCCCAGAGTCGACCAACACTCTGTGCACCGGGATCCCCATTATGGGCAGAGTGATGACAAGGGCGTCGGAATGGGGATGATATAAACCATCGGCATCTGACTCTTCGAAAGTAACTGCTAGCTGGGGGTTTTGGGGGCTTCTTCGGCCACGGACAGAAATCCCTCGGGTCGGCGCTCTGTCCGTTGATAAGAGGTGGTGGCCTCTCGAATGGATGCCTTCTTCTGCCGCTTTGATCGATGATCATTGACCTCGGCTGTTCCCATGATGGTGAGAATTTCCCGGGGGGATTTAGGGGCTGGAGGCACCCGATCGTTCTTGGCTCTTATCGGGTCGGTCCGATCCTGGCGATCCAGGGGTGGGTTCCGGGTAAATCGCCTTAAGCCGGTATCGTCGCACACCATTATCAGGACGGCGACGAGATCCCGGCATTGTTCGGTGTTATGGCCCGCCGATTCGTGGTATTTACAAAAGCAGGTCTGGTCCATATCCTTCTGATCTTTATAGATCGGCCGAGGAATCGGGAGCAAATTCTTGTCTTTTATTTGATCAAATATGGCCGCGGCCCCGACAGAATATATTTCAGCAAAGCTTGCCATGAGCTCGGGCCTACGCTCCCGATAGCTCTGGGTTGTTGGGGCTGTCGAGGAAGAGGTGGGGGTCTAATTCTCCCGGCGGGATTCTTGACGGACCTCTCTATAGTCATGCCTGTCTTCCTTCTTTTTGTAGGACCCTTTCTGGTCGGTGGGCATGACTAAAACCGGCGCTGGCATAGATTCCTTACCAGCAATATGGGAGCTGACGCACTCCAAGAATTCTTGATAGGTGTGTGGGACATTCTGGCACACCGGCCAGCGGGAAAAAGAATTTTTAAGGAGGCCGGCCAGAGCAATAATGGTCAGCGTGTCGTCCGACATGGTTTCCATCTCCAATATCTGTTTATTAAAACGAGATATATAATTTTTAAGGGACTCGTTTGGCCCCTGTACGACGGAGGCGATGGAGGATCGCTAGGCGACTCGCACTAGAGACCCCATGAAATGGGATCTGAACGTCCCCGTGAGCTGAGCCCATGTTTGGATGGAATGGTGGGGCAGCGTCCGATACCATCTCTGGGCCCTCTCCCCTAACGTCAAGGAGAACATTTGGCAGTGAAACGCGTCCTGAGACCCGTGCAGGTCCATCCAGGAGTTCTAATGTCCGAGATGGGCGTTGGGGTCCGTCTCCCCATTGTATGGCGGAATATTGTAATATCCGCAATTTTCGATTTTCGGTAAATTTCTTTTTTCGGCCGGAGTCCGTTTTGACGACTCGCTCATGACCATTTCGTCATTTCGAGAATGATTAATTCTGCACTTTTTGTCATCCGAGTTCGTTTCGGTATCGTTTTGCTGAGTTCCGAGCTTTTTAGACGCTTTTCCGCACTTGAGTTCGATTCTTGCGAATCTCGTTGGAAACTGCTATTTCGAGTTTCCCGTAAGTCCGTTTAACTCTGTTAGACGTGTTGTGAACTTCAGTTTGGTTATTCGATCACGTATCGTGATTTTCAGACGTTTTGGGCCATTTTTGTAATTTCCCAAAGTTTGGGGTAATTACTTCCGTTGTCGAATTTTGAGCCTTCGGGTGGTCGGAATCGTGTGTTCTATTAGCACTTGGATTCGTCTTTGCGAGTACTTCGTAACCGTATCTTCGATTCATATTCAGGTTCGGGTTTCGGGGTCGTCGGGGCCGTCGGAAGTGGCCACGGCCGAGACGGCCGCAGCAGTCTTGCTTTGGCCGGTGATTACGGCCGTAAGGTGCCGATTCTGGCCGTAAGTGATCGCGAGCATGGCCTGACGAATCTTGGTTACTGGCCGTAAGGGCCGAGAGTTACGGCCGTAAGGTGCGTGCAACTTCCGGACGAATCTTTGGTTACTACCGTAAGTGGCCGAGAGTTCTGATCGTAAGGTGCCGGGCAACTTCCGACGAATGCGATTCTGGCCATAAGGACCTGCCGGGTACGGCCGTAAGTGCCGAGTTACGGCCGTAAGGCCGGCCGGTTACGGCCGTAAGTGATCGGCCAGGGTCGGCTATTTAAAGGCCTGGACGTGGATCTTTCGGCCATTTTCCTTTTTTCCTTCGTTTTTCGCGACCCTTCGACGGAATTTGAGGGTTTTTGATCGGGAACATCATGGAACATCATTTGTGGAAGGCTTGTGTTGATTATATCATCATCTAATCCGTGTTCTTCGTCCAAATCGAGGTATTTTGGCTTGAACCCTCGTTTTTGAAGATTTTAGGGGTTTTCCTTTTGATTTCAATTCCAATCCGTTTTTGATCAATTAATTGTGGTATAAACGTTGTTTTGGACATGTTCTACGGATTGTATATCCGTATTTCGAGTTCGTTGGAACCCAATCGGGATTTTTGGTTTTCTTAGGAACCTTGAACATTTAGTATCCGATTAAATGTCTCAAAGGGTTCCCTTCAATTCTTGACCGTGTTTTCCTTTGTTTTCAATTGTTAATCTCATAGTAACCGTGTTTCCGTTTGATTTCACGGAGGATTGTAGGTGTTCGGGGTTTTCCGGGTTGTGCCGTATTCGTCGGAATATTTGGGTGCCGACTATCGAGGCAAGTATCTTATTATACGACTTGTATCTTGTGAATAGTAATTACGTATGATTTGTATGACGATTTTGCTTGCCTCCGTAAATATGTTCCGTTGAGTTGGTTGTGTTTTCCGAAATTTGAAGGCTTTGTGATAATAGTGATATATTGGTATACGTGTTAGGCATTGTGCCATTTGTGCAGGATTGCGATGTACATATGAGATGGTTGTACACGTGTTTGTTCAATGTATTGTGTACCGAACGTGTGTTGTGTTGGTTAAGAGTCGTTGTGATGATCATGATGTTTGTGTTGTTTTGGTTTACATGCTTGATTGTACATTTCGGCGTAGTGTGGAATGACTTGACATTTAATGATTATGAATTGTGTCGAGTCGATGTGTGTGTGACCCAGGTAGGGTCTAACGAGGCCTCTGGAGTTCGGTACATGATGTGTACGAACAAAGTGTGTGAACCAGGTAGGGTCTGACGAGGCCTCTGGAGTCCGGTACATGACGTGTACGAACAAGGTGTGTGATCCATGTAGGGTCTGACGAGGCCTCTGGAGTTCGGTACATGATGTGTACGAACGATGTTGTAGCCGGGTAGGGTCCGTTGAGGCCTCCGGAGTTCGGTACATGATGTGTACGAACAGTGTGTGTGGTCCGGGTAAGGTCCGTCGAGGCCTCCGGAGTTCGGTACATGATGTGTACGAACAGTGATCGTGTAGCAGTGATTGTTCGGGTAACATTTTAAATATGGATCTCGGACTCATAATGATATATTATTTAGTATGCTTTGAAACGAGAATCGGGCTAAGGCCCTATTGTTTACGAAAAGGTTTTGTAAATTGGGACTCGAGGTCCAAAAGATTTTACGCTTTAAAAATCCCGAGATGATGTGTTCCTTTTCAAATATCTCTTACTTGAGTTCGAAATTCTAAAACTTCTGGGAACATTTTGATAATAGATTTCCGTATTAAATTCGTAGTTGCTTTTTGCTTGTTACATTTCGTATGGTTTGATACTTGCACTAGTAAAACAAGTGGAGTTTACTAACCCCAGTATTCGGGGTGGATGTCCTGTTTGCGTCCGTGTACATGCAGATTCGGGGAGCATCACAGTTGGCACAAGAGGATGGTGATTGGTGCATAATTGATCTAAAATTCATATACAAAATATTCATTTTTAGGCATAATTGTACCGATTTGTGATTAAAAATATATATTTTACAGATATGTCCAAACATGAGCTAAAAATGGTTATTTTACTGATTGCGACATGAAGCATCAAAAAGAACGGAAAACAAGATCAAATCCAACGACGGAATTTTTCCAGGACAAACGACCATACAAAACGGCGCAAAATGGACCGTGTTCTGTCGGCCGTTTCACATACGGCGCAACAAGGGCCGTGTCTTGGGCCGTTTCACACACGGCCGGCATTTAGCACCGTGTCCTCGCGCGTATTCCGGAAGAGACCGAGTCACCACAAAACGGCGCACAAACACGGGGCAAACCGGGCCGTTTTCATCGCCGTGTTTCAAGAGATGCCATGCAAAATTAGTCCACTTTTGACCAACTTGTGAAATCAACCACAAGATATTTTTTGGTCAAAAATCTGAAAATTCAAAGACATGGGTGAAGTGTGAACAAAGAATTAAAAAAATGATATTACAATAGATATTTTGAATTAAATAATCAATTGTATTCTTTAAAATCACCTATAAAAGGGCATCTTCACCCATTGCAAAAACACACATTCTTACCAAGAAATCCTCAATTTCTTGCTAAGAAATACTCCTTTCTTTTAGCAATATATTTTCCTTAGAACTTTCAATTTTAGTTTGTATTTTATTTTTGGTTTGAAGTTTTTCTTTCATTTAGTTTGTAATTGAAAAGTGCTTGATCAATAAGCACTTAGTATTTTACTTAGTGTTTTACTTTCAAATTTTGTAAGCTTGTAACCTTTAAACAAGTTTGAAGTTATATTTTGAAGTTTGTTTCTTGCACTTTGATTCATCATATTCAAGTAAGTTTTATCTATTGTCATTAAGTTCTAGTAATTAAAAGTTTCTATATATATTATATATATATCAATTATTTCTATTATAATTTTAGTATGTATAAACCAATGAGTAGCTAATCTTTCTTCCTAGGGGAAGGGGGATTTCTATTAGGTTATATATTGAGTATTTGATTGATTTAAACTATTTTTAGGACTAATTGGTTTAAATAGAGATTGATCATATCCTATTTTTACTAATGAAACCTTCTTGATTGATTGTTGAGTGAATTGGAAACATATCTTTTCAATCTATCAAATGTTAATCTTGTTATCAACATCTTAAGATTGCGAAAGTGGTTAAGACATCTTTGATTACGAAAGTACGGAGGTGAAAAGTTGATTACTCGATGAACGATCGTTTATCCTAAAAATAGTCAAGTTAGAGAAATGAAAGGACTAATTGGTTTAAATAGAGATTGATCATATCCTATTTCTACTAGTGAAACCTCCTTGATTGATTGTTTAGTGTATTGGAAACACATCTTTTCAATCTATCAATTGTTAATCTTGTTATCAACATCTTAATATTGTGAAAGTGTTTAAGACATC
This sequence comes from Orobanche coerulescens, assembly GCA_033398695.1. Lineage (NCBI taxonomy): Eukaryota > Viridiplantae > Streptophyta > Magnoliopsida > Lamiales > Orobanchaceae > Orobanche > Orobanche coerulescens. Next base: position 138,483,338 of record CM065813.1, on the reverse strand, counting down.
TTTGATTACGAAAGTACGGAGGTGAAAAGTTGATTACTCGATAAATATTCATTTTTTCTTTTATATCCATATAAATCAATTCCTATACTTAATTAAATACCTAATTTAATAAACCCGTAATCCCCTAGATTTTATAAATTTCCAACTCATTTTAATTCTATTCATTTTCACTAGTTAAAAATAGTCTAGTATAAAAATAGTTTTCTTAAAACTAGTAGTATTAAAAATAGTTTAGTATAAATAGTCTAGTATAAATAGTCTTAATATAAATAGTCTAGTATAAATAGTCTAGTATAAATAGTCTTAATATAAATATTCTAGTATAAATAGTCTTGTTAAAAATAGTCTTATTAAAATAGTCTTATTAAAAATAGTTTAAATTAAATATAGTGCAATTTAATTTAGTTAATATTTAAAAACCCAAAAATATCTTTTTAATATTTTAGTATTTATTTCTAATCTATAACAAAAAAATTATACGAAGCCCTGTTGGACAATCCTCGAGAGAAAAGACCTTGGTAGAACTTACCACAAACTACTTCTACCTCGTATATATTTGCGAGCGACTCAAAAACTCCTATTTTTAGGATAAGTTTTTAACCGATCAAATTTTGGCGCCGTTGCCGGGGATTGTTTTAGGCCAAATATAATTTTTCCGTCCGGTCAAGTGGCGGATAACGGTACTCGTGACTATTAAAGTCGGATTTTTCGATTTCCCACAACAAGCGATATTTGTAGATATTTTATCGTTTTCATTTTAATTTTTTTGGTCATGGATGAAACATTGTTTAAAATTGAAAAAGATTTCCTTTCTAAGCAAAAATGCAATTTTAAAAATTTACAAGACAAGGCTTGAAAGGATGAGGTTGCTTACGAATAAAAGCATACCTTTTGACATAAGATTCATTATCGAAGCCAAAGTAAGAATAGAAGGTGAATTCACGAAACACCAACTAGATTCTTACCGGGGCTTGGAAAAGTTCATATGCCAAGAAACGACGAGCAAAGATTCTAGCCGTTTGCTATAAATGTGCTAGATGGGCGTAATGCAAAATGTCGATCTTTAGGAATTCCATCTACAAACAGAGAAGATAAAATTCACTTCATCAATGATGGTCTGAATAAGGAGAATTTAGATAATATCGAAATTTCTCTTGACACGCATCCTAGTGGACTTGTGTATTACGGAATTCAATGTTTGTGGAATAAATTCAAACCAGAATATGAACAACGTCTTGGGAATCTGACGTTAAAAGACCCTGTTTGCCAATTTGTAAGAAAATTGGATGGGAAGCTTCTCCCCGACTCATAGAAGGCGTTTAGGCCGTTTCTGAACGTAAAATCAGAGGAAGATGTGAGCCACAATCACAACTACTATACATACGCGTAAGTATCTTTTATTTTTGTCGTGTGGTGAGATTTTCTGAATAAAAAATGTGATACGCGATAAATGCATTCATTATTCTATTGAGTAGTTGAAGCGCAATCAACGCAATCACAAACTTGTTAAGCAATTTTTTTCCTCATTTTTTCTTCTATAAATAACCTTTGTGCTTGTTTCTTTTATTCATCCCTCAAACTTGTACTTTTCTCTTTTTCTCTCTAAAAAAATTCTTTTCAAAAATGGAGTCATCATCTTCCACAAAAAAATTTACACAGTCTGCATTTTTGGTGGATCTAGTTCTGGAAAAGAGGCATGCTTCACTGAAGCAGCCCACGACTTGGGTCGTACCTTAGGAGAAAAATGCATTCATGTAGTTTACGGAGGAGGAAGTCTAGGATTAATGGGACGAGCCGCTTTCGCCTATATGGAAGGAGTAAGAGTATTGGGAGTAATCCCAAAACCTCTCGTGAAAGTAAAATCACCGGTCAACTATTGGAGATGAGTTTAGATCTGTGAATATGCAAGATCGCATAACTCACATGATAAATAATTCTGGCGCCTTTATCGCCCTTCCGGTGGTTTTGGCACCCTTGAGGAACTTTTTCATGTGGTTACAGAGCCCAGCTAAATGTTCATCAAAACCAATAGGAGTGCTTAATGTCAATGGTTTCTTTGATGGTTTACCGTCTTTCATCGACTACTCTGCCGAAAAGGGCTTTATTTCCGAGCGTGCAAAACGAATCATAGTCGTTGCAACAACACCGTAAGAACTAATCAAAAACTCAATGAATTTGTTCCTCAACCAGATCCAGCTCTAGCTAAAATTATGCAGGTAGAAGATTTTACAGTGAGAAAACGAAAAGTGGATTCATTCCTCTCCCTTTGATAACCCATGACGGACCTCTTGTATTTTTACTTTACGTCGTGTGTAATAATCGTGCTAAATGATGGCGGCTTAAGGAGTTTCTTCTTGATCTCTTGACGCGCATCTATTCGCGATTTATGTATTGTTGTAATTTTTATTTCGTGTTTTGCTTTTTTTTTTAAAAAACTTTGATGGCGCGTAAGGCGACTCTTCGGACTTTCTTGATGCGCATCTAAAAATTATGTTATACTTACGAGTATATTTTATTTTCTTTTGTGTGTGCCTCGTATATTTATTCTCTTGCAGATTCTAAAAGGCGTTAGGCTCAGACATCAACTTTCTTAACAGGGAGTATTCTGCTTTTCTGCATTGATTTTTATTTTTTATTTTATAAACCGAGGACAGTTTTATTTTCAAGTTTGGGGGTGGTTTGTTGTAGTATGTTTTAGTGTGTTAGTATTTTGGTGTGTTTTTATTTGCCTTAAAAAATTTTTTTTAGTATATATATATATATATATAGTATTTTGATTTGTGAGATTTCTAGATCTGGCCATAAACACCAATAAATTAACTATATACAAGCTTCTAAAATTGTTTTAACCGGTAAAAAAATTGTATATTCTAAAAATTTTTTTTTTGAGCCTTAATCTCTCTTTCCAAGCCTTGTAATTATCATATAAAATCGAGTCATTCGTTACCTTGAGAAAAGAAGAATCAATTGGTTGATGAAAAATAAAACTGAAATTTACTTAATTTGTGGAGTTTTTGATTTTTCATGCTTAACTAAAAAATGATTTTCTGCAAAAATTCTATTCCCTAAAAAAAAAAAAGGAGTCATTGGTGAAAAGAGCTACACGTTAGCAAATAACGGTGTGAAAGCTATCACCTAAAAAAATAAATGACGAAAAGGAGAAGTGTTGAGCAAAGAATAAATGCTAATTTTGGAAGTCTTAAATTTTGCGAAAAATAAAGGACTAACCATTGTTGGTGCGTAATGCCGTCTCGAAAAATTGGAGAAAAGAGCTACACGTTAGCAAATAACGGTGTGAAAGCTATCACCTTTTTACGAAAGAAAATAATGAGATAGAAATTGTGTTAGTGAAAAGAGCTACACGTTAGCAAATAACGGTGTGAAAGCTATCACTAAAAGGGATGTAGTTTATGAGCAGATTTGAATTAATTAGCGGTGAATTTCAATACACTCAATTTTGTGAAAATCACAATATTTGATGACGCCGATGAAATTCTTCTTCATATTGAGTCGAAAAATAAACGAGTGATCGAGAGCAACCATTAAAGGGAGTCGTGTGAAGTCACGAGTGGGAAAGAAATAATCAACCTTTAGGAAACCTTGCATTTTGGAATTACAAAAATAAAAACCGTGTTTTAACTTCAAAATCGTTAGTAGATTTATTTTGAATCTTGATTCATTTTCTATCTACTGTATAAAGTTGGTTATTGTGTATTAATGGCATTTTGATCTCTTTTTATCTTCATATATAATTATTTTTCTTAAATTTGTGTGTATTATTTTTTATTTTTTATTTTGTGTCTTATTTTAATTTTTATTTTGTGTGTGATTAATAATGAGTCTTGCTCGGGACTAGCAAGAATTTAAGTGTGGGGTATTTGATTGGTGCATAATTGATCTAAAATTCATATACAAAATATTCATTTTTCCGGGCATAATTGTACTGATTTGTGATTAAAAATATATATTTTACAGATATGTCCAAACATGAGCTAAAAATGGTTATTTTACAGATTGCTGACATGAAGCATCAAAAAGAACGGAAAACAAGATCAAATCCAACGACGGGAATTTTTCCAGGACAAACGACCATACAAAACGGCGCAAAATGGACCGTGTTCTGTCGGCCGTTTCACATACGGCGCAACAAGGGCCGTGTCTTGGGCCGTTTCACACACGGCCGGCATTTAGCACCGTGTCCTCGCGCGTATTCCGGAAGAGACCGAGTCACCACAAAACGGCGCACAAACACGGGGCAAACTGGGCCGTTTTTCATCGCCGTGTTTCAGCAGATGCCATGCAAAATTAGTCCACTTTTGACCAACTTGTGAAATCAACCACAAGATATTTTTTTGGTCAAAAATCTGAAAATTCAAAGACATGGGTGAAGTGTGAACAAAGAATTAAAAAAATGATATTACAATAGATATTTTGAATTAAATAATCAATTGTATTCTTTAAAATCACCTATAAAAGGGCATCTTCACCCATTGCAAAAACACACATTCTTACCAAGAAATCCTCAATTTCTTGCTAAGAAATACTCCTTTCTTTTAGCAATATATTTTCCTTAGAACTTTCAATTTTAGTTTGTATTTTATTTTTGGTTTGAAGTTTTTCTTTCATTTAGTTTGTAATTGAAAAGTGCTTGATCAATAAGCACTTAGTATTTTACTTAGTGTTTTACTTTCAAATTTTGTAAGCTTGTAACCTTTAAACAAGTTTGAAGTTATATTTTGAAGTTTGTTTCTTGCACTTTGATTCATCATATTCAAGTAAGTTTTATCTATTGTCATTAAGTTCTAGTAATTAAAAGTTTCTATATATATTATATATATATCAATTATTTCTATTATAATTTTAGTATGTATAAACCAATGAGTAGCTAATCTTTCTTCCTAGGGAAGGGGATTTCTATTAGGTTATATATTGAGTATTTGATTGATTTAAACTATTTTTAGGACTAATTGGTTTAAATAGAGATTGATCATATCCTATTTTTACTAATGAAACCTTCTTGATTGATTGTTGAGTGAATTGGAAACATATCTTTTCAATCTATCAAATGTTAATCTTGTTATCAACATCTTAAGATTGCGAAAGTGGTTAAGACATCTTTGATTACGAAAGTACGGAGGTGAAAAGTTGATTACTCGATGAACGATCGTTTATCCTAAAAATAGTCAAGTTAGAGAAATGAAAGGACTAATTGGTTTAAATAGAGATTGATCATATCCTATTTCTACTAGTGAAACCTCCTTGATTGATTGTTAAGTGTATTGGAAACACATCTTTTCAATCTATCAAGTGTTAATCTTGTTATCAACATCTTAAAAAAGTGACAGCGATTAAGACATCTTTGATTACGAAAGTACGGAGGTGAAAAGTTGATTACTCGATAAATATTCATTTTTTCTTTTATATCCATATAAATCAATTCCTATACTTAATTAAATACCTAATTTAATGAACCCGTAATCCCCTAGATTTTATAAATTTCCAACTCATTTTAATTCTATTCATTTTCACTAGTTAAAAATAGTCTAGTATAAAAATAGTTTTCTTAAAACTAGTAGTATTAAAAATAGTTTAGTATAAATAGTCTAGTATAAATAGTCTTAATATAAATAGTCTAGTATAAATAGTCTAGTATAAATAGTCTTAATATAAATATTCTAGTATAAATAGTCTTGTTAAAAATAGTCTTATTAAAATAGTCTTATTAAAAATAGTTTAAATTAAATATAGTGCAATTTAATTTAGTTAATATTTAAAAACCCAAAAATATCTTTTTTAATATTTTAGTATTTATTTCTCGCAATCTATAACAAAAAAATTATACGAAGCCCTGTTGGACAATCCTCGAGAGAAAAGACCTTGGTAGAACTTACCACAAACTACTTCTACCTCGTATATATTTGCGAGCGACTCAAAAACTCCTATTTTTAGGATAAGTTTTTAACCGATCAATGACGAGCTGCGATACTAATCATGAGTCGAGAGTTGTTTTATTTTTGTGTGTTGTCAGAGTTGATTTCAGTCTTCCGATGTATTGTATTTCGACCCCTGCGTGGGTAATGTTGTTAGTCAGTCTTGTTGATAGAGTTGTGTGACCTCATCGGTCTGTGTGTTTATGTGTAAGTGACCTTAACTGTCTGTATTATTATATTGTTTGACCCTAGCCGGGCAAGCATTTGGTTGTTTATGGACGTTTAGCCTGGTAGATCCTTGCGGAAAGGGTTTACGGCGTGTAATATTCCCATACGGTTTTGGGGATGTTACATTTATGGTATCGGAGCATAGGTTGCGGAAACCTAGGCTGTCGGGTCGAGTCAAGTCGTGATTGTCGAGTAATGTGTTGTCTTGTCGTTCGAGTCGTCAGGTGACAAGTTGAGTTGTGCGTAGTCACAACGTGTCGGTTATGTTGTCGGACGAGATTAGTATCGTGGGCGACCGTCACCTCCGTGCGACCTGTGGATGTAAGTCTCCTCTTTTATGCATAATATCTGTGTTCATGATTTCATTTATGTGTGATATTTGTGGTGCATAATTTTATTTACACGGTGTTGTGTAATGAAGTTGTATTCGATACTTGGATACGCTGTACGCGTATAGAACTGGATGTATTGATGTTTGGCCCTTGAACCACCACATGGTTGGTATGGTGTGAAAGTTGTGAACCTTGATGGGTTTTACGGTAGAGTTTGTGAGAAACTCCGATGAATGATTTTGCTGTGTGTTTAAACTTGATGCCATGAGATGTATGTTATTGAATTGGCGACCCTGTTTGCCATTTGGGCATGTGGTTTTAATATCGACTATTTTGGATTGTTGTAATTATACCCGCTACGGGTAGCTTTGAAAACGTTTTTCCTTAAAGACTACTGATTTGAGCATTTTTGTGGAAATCAAAATTTTTGGAAAAATCTTGTTTTGCAAAACGACCCTAATTTTCGGAATTTAAATGTTATGTGTTTGTGTGTTGGGCGCCATCAGGACAATTCTGCAAATCCTCAGCTAGATGTTACGGCCGTAAGATGTTTTCCATTACGGCCGTAAGCTCAGAGTTGTTACGACCGTAAACTGCATGTTGTTACGGCCGTAAACTTTTGACTGACCCGGTAGAAATTTGTTATTACAGTTGTACCCGTGCCCCATGGTTATTTAATCTCTGTTGATATATCAGTAATGGATGGCGTGGTAACATCTTGTTACCCCGTATAATGCTAGTAAAGATAATGATATATTGATAAGGTCATTTTGACGATATCGTCTAGCGAAAAGATTGAAGCCTCAATGTGTTGTTTTGCAAATAGCTTCAATCAAAACAGTTTTGATAATGAGATACATGGTTTTAATTAAACGACCGAGGTATTATAAGTGTTTTCAAAAATTTCAGTTCACCAATTTTTTTTCAAACTTGAGAATTTTAAAATTTTATCATTTGAATAATACCCCAGAAACATTTTATTTTTGTTGTTAGTGTTTGATCCCTGCGATACGTGTGTGGTTTTGACCGTGTTTGAATTGGTAAAATCCAAACATCTCTGTTGATGTGACTGTGTGGATTATTTTTTTAATGAAGTTCTAAAATTACAGTGTTAGTTCGTGCACTTGTGCGATGACTTGGAGTTGATGTTTTAACGTGCTGCTAATTATTGTCTTATCTTGACGTTGTGATATTTGTTTGGATGTGTTATTCTTATTGGTCGTCCGTCCAGTATGCCGAGAGGCCGTGGCCGAGGACGTGGTCGTAGTTGTGGTCGTGATCAGCAGCAATCATCCAGAGGTAATGTTGATATTGGCGCCGCCACCATCCTTCGTCAGGTGACCGACCGGTTGGCGCTTCTGAATCAGACCGTACACCGAGACGGGATTCCGGATGAAGATAACGGAGCTGGTAAGTGGTTACGTGATGTGATGAGAATGCACCCGCCCGTTTTGTAGGTTCTTCGGACTCGTTAGGGTGGGAGAATTGGCTCTTCCACTGGGATGTAACATTTGATGTTGTAGCTTGCCCCGATGAGAGAAGAGTGTCTATTGCTCAATACCTACTCGACAGGAATCTGCAGACGGTGGGAGGCCGTAGCGCCTGGTGATCGTACCGCTACTGGATCAATTCAAAACCGCCATGGAGGCCGAGTATTGTCCGCCGCCCGTTAAAGAGCGTAGGATTGTCGAGTTTTTCGGCTACGCCCGAGACGTGTCGATATCCTGTGCGATAATCGATTATAATCGATACCGTGTTATGTTCGGATCGTGTGAAAAGTGAGGCGTATAAGGTTCGTTATTTCGATATGCGTATGAAACCTCGATTCGGCAAGTGTATGGCTCCTTTTATGTGTACAACCTTGAAGGACTATCGGGATCGAGCCTTGGCGTTTGAGATGGCTATAATGTCTACCGAGTCCGTGTCGGTGGCGAAAAAGCGTAAGATTTCCGATGACGACGGAAGTAAGGGAATTAGGATTCCCACACCTCAACCCTCGTATCAGCCGAGTATGGGACCTTCTCGGTCAGTTAGAGAACCCAAAAGACCCAAGTCGGTGTCTTTGAGTTCTGGTAATGCTCCTAGGTGTTTCAATTGTAACGTTCTAGGCCATGAACGCGCGCATTGTAAAAGACCGCCAGTGACTTGTTATAATTGTGGACACAAGGGGCATCGAGTTCAGTACTGCGAGATTGTTGCCGAGATGATAAGGGACCGGAATTCTATTCCTACTTCCGGAGGGCCCAGTGATGTCTAGTGATGGTGTTTTTGGTACCCGCTACACGGATTGTTTCGCGTGTAGAGATGTTTCTGTGACGCTTTTACATTTGGAACTTGTTGAATGATATTTTGTTTTGTGTAAGTTCCCGTTTAGTTGTTGAACCTACGGAGGCGTGTCAGTGGACCACGAGGTCATAATCATGGTATTTTATTATGTGTCGTTATATTTTGTTTCGTATCACTGTGATAACCTTAGTTTAAGTTTCGGGGCGAAACTTATTTTTTGTGTGATAGAATGTAATATCCGGTATTCTCATTTTCTGTTATCTTGAAATTATTTGTGTTCTGACGTCGGACATTTTCTTGTTGATGAGTAATGGAATGATTTCTATCATGTTACTCTATTTGTTCCTTTCACATAGCCGTTCTAGTCGGGTGCGGCTTGTTGTCGCGTGCGTTTCTTTGATTTAATGTGTGCATGTGATGTGACGTAAATTGCTCGTTACTGTTTCAAATCATAGGCAGTGGCGTTGTGTTGATCGTCGCGGAGCGTGTTTTCACGCCGTATATTCCTTTGCGGTGTTTGTAACATTTCGCCGTTGGGCGTTAGTTACGCATTCTTGTGTATCTCGTTGAGTTTTTTTTTTTTTTCTGGCGGGATATTGCTTCTCCCTACTTGTTTTAAGTTTCGGGACGAAACTTCTTTTAAGGAGGGTAGAATGTAATATCCGCAATTTTCGATTTTCGGTAAATTTATTTTTTCGGCCGGAGTCCGTTTTGACGACTCGCTCATGACCGTTTCGTCATTTCGAGAATGATTAATTCTGCACTTTTTGTCATCCGAGTTCGTTTCGGTATCGTTTTGCTGAGTTCCGAGCTTTTTAGACGCTTTTCCGCACTTGAGTTCGATTCTTGCGAATCTCGTTGAGATCGCTATTTCGAGTTTCCGCTCCGCTTAACTCGTTAGACGTGTTGTGAACTTCGGTTTGGTTATTCGATCACGTATCGTGATTTTCGGACGCTTTGGGCCATTTTTGTAATTTCCCAAAGTTTGGGGTAATTACTCATTGTCGAATTTTGAGCCTTCGGGTGGTCGGAATCGTGTGTTCTATTAGCGCTTGGATTCGTCTTTGCGAGTGCTTCAGAATCGTATCTTCGATTCATATTCGTGTTCGGTTTCGGGTCGTCGGGCCGCTTAAGTGGCCACGGCCGAGACGGCCGCAGCAGATCGGCTTTGCCGAGTTACTGGCCGTAAGGTGCCGATTACGGCCGTAAGTGATCGGCGTGCATGGCCTCGAATGCCGGGTTACGGCCGTAAGGGCCGAGAGTTCTGGCCGTAAGGTGCCGTGCAACTTCCGGACGAATGCCGTTACGGCCGTAAGGGCCGAGAGTTACGGCCGTAAGGTGCCGTGCAACTTCCGGACGAATGCCGGTTATGGCCGTAAGGACTGCCGCACGGCCGTAAGTGCCGAGTTACGGACGTAAGGCCGCCGATTCTGGCCGTAAGTGATCGGCCAGTGGTCGGCTATTTAAAGGCACAGACGTGGATCTTTCGCCATTTTCCTTTTTCCTTCGCTTTTCGCGACCCTTCACGGAATTTGAGGGTTTTTGATCGGGAACATCATGGAACATCATTTGTGGAAGGCTTGTGTTGATTATATCATCATCTAATCCGTGTTCTTCGTCAAATCGAGGTATTTTGGCTTGAACCCTTGTTTTTGAAGATTTTAGGGTTTTCCTTTTGATTTCGATTCCAACCGCTTTTGATCAATTAATTGTTGTATAAAAGTTGTTTTGGACATGTTCTACGGATTGTATATCCGTATTTCGAGTTCGTTGGAACCCAATCGGGATTTTTGGTTTTCTTAGGAACCTTGAACATTTAGTATCCGATTAAATGTCTCAAAGGGTTCCCTTCAATTCTTGACCGTGTTTTCCTTTGTTTTCAATTGTTAATCTCATAGTAACCGTGTTTCCGTTTGATTTCACGGAGGATTGTAGGTGTTCGGGGTTTTCCGGGTTGTGCCGTATTCGTCGGAATATTCGGGTGCCGACTATCGAGGCAAGTATCTTATTATACGACTTGTATCTTGTGAATAGTAATTACGTATGATTTGTATGACGATTTTGCTTGCCTCCGTAAATATGTTCCGTTGAGTTGGTTGTGTTTTCCGAAATTTGAAGGCTTTGTGATAATAGTGATATATTGGTATACGTGTTAGGCGTTGTGCCATTTGTGCAGGATTGCGATGTACATATGAGATGGTTGTACACGTGTTTGTTCAATGTATTGTGTACCGAACGTGTGTTGTGTTGGTTAAGAGTCGTTGTGATGATCATGATGTTTGTGTTGTTTTGGTTTACATGCTTGATTGTACATTTCGGCATAGTGTGGAATGACTTGACATTTAATGATTATGAATTGTGTCGATTCGATGTGTGTGTGATCCAGGTAGGTCTGACGAGGCCTCTGGAGTTCGGTACATGATGTGTACGAACAAAGTGTGTGAACCAGGTAGGGTCTGACGAGGCCTCTGGAGTCCGGTACATGACGTGTACGGACAAGGTGTGTGATCCTGGTAGGGTCTGACGAGGCCTCTGGAGTTCGGTACATGATGTGTACGAACGATGTTGTAGCCGGGTAGGGTCCGTTGAGGCCTCCGGAGTTCGGTACATGATGTGTACGAACAGTGTGTGTGGTCCGGGTAAGGTCCGTCGAGGCCTCCGGAGTTCAGTACATGATGTGTACGAACAGTGATCGTGTAGCAGTGATTGTTCGGGTAACATTTTAAATATGGAGCTCGGACTCATAATGATATATTATTTAGTATGCTTTGAAACGAGAATCGGGCTAAGGCCCTATTGTTTACGAAAAGGTTTTGTAAATTGGGACTCGAGGTCCAAAAGATTTTCTGCTTTAAAAATCCCCGAGATGATGTGTTCCTTTTCAAATATCTCTTACTTGAGTTCGAAATTCTAAAACTTCTCGGGAACATTTTGATAATAGATTTCCGTATTAAATTCGTAGTTGCTTTTTGCTTGTTACATTTTGTATGGTTTGATACTTGCACTAGTAAAACAGTGGAGTTTTACTAACCCCCGAGTATTCGGGGGGTGGATGTCTGCTTTAAGGTCAGTACATGCAGTTCGGGGAGCAGTCACAGGATTGGCACAAGAGGATGACGAGCTGCGATACTAATCATGAGTCGAGAGTTGTTTTATTTTTGTGTGTTGTCAGAGTTGATTTCAGTCTTCCGATGTATTGTATTTCGACCCCTGCGTGGGTAATGTTGTTAGTCAGTCTTGTTGATAGAGTTGTGTGACCTCATCGGTCTGTGTGTTTATGTGTAAGTGACCTTAACTGTCTGTATTATTATATTGTTTGACCCTGGCCGGGCAAGCATTTGGTTGTTTATGGACGTTTAGCCTGGTAGATCCTTGCGGAAAGGGTTTACGGCGTGTAATATTCCCATACGGTTTTGGGGATGTTACAAATATGAGGGAACTTAAACTTCTCTGGGAGGGGTTCCGCCAGAACACTGGGGGCCAGGGGGTTCTCCTCGCTGTTAAGCCATTCCGAACTTTGGGATGGCTGGAGTTGTTTGTTTTCGAGCTTCGTAAGGCGTTTTTTAAGAAACCCGATCTCACTCGAGTTATCGCCTGGAGTTCGAGGTAATACTTGTGTCGGGATTAGGGACTGGTGGGGAGCCTTTTATTCTTTACGGCTCTGGCTTTAGATAGTGGGAGTTGGCGCCGCTTTTTCGGCTTTCTTCCCTGCCCCGAGTCGATCGAAAACGGATATGGGGCGTGAAAGCCTACTTTTTCGAGAGGGATGAGAGCTTTCTCCGTGGCTTTCCGCCCCTTCCCCGACGACTCGAGAGACAGTCCTCTTTTTATCCCGTCTCGAGGCAGTTGGGCGGGTCGTCTGAGATTCCTCCTCCGCGTGGTCTTCGGGTTTTTGAAGGGTTCCGCCCCCAGTGACCCGTGTCATAAGGGCTGCCATGCCCTCGATGAAAGTTGGATGTTTAAAGCACTCCACCACCTTGTGGAGGTTTTCTTCCTCCGTTGCGGGCTGAGGGTTTTTCGATCTTTCGTGAGACATCTCCGGGGAGTAGTGTTTTTTATCGAAATCCCGGTCATGTATACCCCTTCCTCTAGCGCCAATCTGTTGACGTCTGATTTGGTCAACGTCACGTGTGCTGATCTGGACAAATGGATTCAAGATCGAAGCCACGTAGAAAATAACAAAAAGATGAAAAAGATTGGATTACTAAATTTTATTAAATGACCGTAATTTTGGGTAGGAGCTAGATTATTTAAACTGGTCCATATGTTTTCCTCACTTATTATAAGTTTTCCTTTTTTTTCTCTCTCCTCTTTTTTTCCTCATAAATTCCAAAAGTCCCTTTTTCTATACACTTTCCCTATTTATAGATAATCTCGGCTAGTCAGGAGATGACGGCTGGAGAATGTTGGGGAATATGCCCAAAACACTTGTTACAGTGTAAATATGCCTTAGACACGTGGCGGCTTCTAAGGATTGCTTTGGGAAGGGATATGACAGCATGCATTAATTGTCCTGTGTGCCTGTCCCGCATGCTTCTGGCGATGCTTATCTGCTGGGTCGGTCCTCGGGCCTCTCGCCGTTCTGGTCGGCCTTGTCGTAATCTTGAATTGGAGCGTATTTATCCTCGATCTGCTCGGCCCTTCCAGTCTGGATATCGGGTCGGCCTTGATGTCTCTGACCGGTCTGGTCTTTAACGAGCCCGGGAGAGAATTGGATTCGTACCCGGATCGGCTTGTTGCTCTGATCGGCCGGTTCAGCTGGCTGGAGTGCTTACGTGGATGCCAAGACGGATGGGCTATCAACACGCCACGAGTTTGAGTCACCGGTTTGGAATTTGAGATTGGGATATTGAGATTTGCATCGATGAAAAAGTATCGATCCCAGAGAAGAATATCACTTAGTCGAAGAGAAAAGATTCAAAATATCCGTGTTAAAATATAAACTGACAGGCTCTCGAACTGTGCTCTAGATGCTTCCTTAAGTCCATACAGTGCTTTTCTTAGCCGGTAGACTAGACCACCTTCCTCTTTGTTTGCAAATCCTGAAGGTTGTTTTCTTCAGCTAGGCCACCATTCAGGAATGCACTATTAGCGTCAATTTAATATACGATCGAAGTTCTTGTGAGCTGCAAACACTATGAATATCCTGATGCCTTCTAATATGGCCAGGGGCAAATAGTTCATTATGGTGTATGCATTCTTCTTCATGTATGTAGCCTTGGGCAATCAGTCTGGACTTGTTTATTATGACTAGGCCATTTTCGTCATTCTTGTTTGAAATACCCATTTTGTTCCAATTGCACTTGTACTATCGCTATTTTATATGTATTTATTTAATTAATATTATTACAATATTAATTCATGCATATTTCAATCATGTTCATAATATTTATTAATACGCATAATCAGTTACATTTCAGTAATTCATGAGTTTAGTCGATTCTAACCCATTCGCGTTTATTTCACGTCAACTTCATTTCACGGAAATTAATCCATTTAATCTCGTTAAATCGTAGCTAATTTATTTCGACATACCACAAATTCTAGCACGAATCATTTTGTCAGTTATATTCATAATAACACTACTATTATTAATATTATTACTATTAATAATAATAATAATATTAGTATTAATATTATTATTTTTATTAATACTAATATTATTATTATTATCATTATCATTTTCCGATATTATAATCATTATTACGAAATTATTATTTTACATATTATTATACTATTATTATTATATTAATTATATCTAATCTTGTGTTTTAATTCAAAAAACTATGATTACACTTAATTAACCATAATTCAACTAACTTTCCTTTAGTTCTACTCTCCAAGTTCTTCATTTCATCAAAACATCTTGCTTTATATCTCATATATACAATCCTACTTCACCTAAACACTTAAAAACCTATGCCTATAAATATAATCTATATCCCACAATACTTCACATTATACACCAAATACATACATCACGGCAGAACAAAAAAAAAAATATACACATCAAGTTTCTGTCGAATGAAGCAGCCCCAATTTTCAACATATTCTACGCAAAAATTTTCTCCCCAACAATCACACCTCCAGATCTTTTCTTCCTCAATCACAGGTAATCTTCAACCTCAGCTCCATATTTCTAAAATTATGTATCAACCTTTACCCGAATTCCACCACCAACAGAGTTTCATATTCAGTCCTGAACCAGAACTGTGAAGTGCCAGAACCCGAATTTCAGGCCCGAATTTCCAACCGCATCACCCCGCCAGCAAGACCACCGAACCCAGCAACCCCGACATAGCCCTAACCGTAAATCTCAACCAAGAATCCGACCCAATCCAAAAAAAGCCCAAAACCCGCACCAATTTCACCTCAACACAACAACCGAATTCACAAAATTTAGAAATTCTTACTCGAGTCTTGGAATTCAAACCTCAATTTCGACCCGAATTCGTGTAACCCACCTGAACCAGAACCTTCGCCATGCCCCGGCCTCCGATGTCATGTGCCCGCCGGAAATTAAGACAGAACCCCTAAATCGCCGTCGCCTCGCCCTCCTGATTTTCTGCCGTGTTGTACACGAAGTGTGTATTAGGCCGAGAGGGAAATGAGTCCGTTTGAGTGTGTATGTGTGTTTGGCTCAGAGAGAACTGTTGAGAAGGTTGGGGTGGCAGTGAGAAATTTCAGGTTTTAGAGAGAGAGAGAGAGATAGAGAGAAGGGGATAGGTAGAACAGGCGAGAAGAAGTAATGGGTGTTCTGCCGACTGCGAGGAAGGAATAGGGTTATATACCCGCGATTTTATAGGGTTATTCAATTGAACCCCAGGCTTCCTGGATACTTCGATTTTTAACCCCCCTCCTTTCTAGCTTTTTAATTTCAGTCCCGTCCAATTTTCTTTTCTTTCAATTTAAGCCCTTAATTCTTAATTTCTACGATTTTCACCCAGACATCTTTCAACATATAAAATAGATCTTTTATTACTTTGACTTTTCAATTAGTTATTTTCAATATTTAGTCTATTTATTTTATTTTATTTTATTTTAATAATGAATCGTTATTATTTATTCTTGTAGATAATAATGAGGATTTTCGGGTATAGAAATTTGTGAGTCAAGCTTTCTGCATTTCATCCAATTCAAGCTACATATATTAGGTGGAAATTTTACACTATCACTTTAATTGCTTTTATTGGACTATGTAAGTAATAACTGTAATATCAGTTCATGTTATACGTGCTAGATTCATGTTATACGTGACAAGCAATTGATCACGAAATATATACTACATTATGCATGATCGATTCATGTTATACGTGTCGATTGATTCTATTATTACTGATTTTTATTATTCTATACCTCCATGAGATTGTATATTACTGTGATATTGTGTAAATTCCTACGAGCTGAAGGAAGCTCACACCCACCTTATTTTGATGAACCTCATGTTAATTGGAATGGCGGTGGACGAATTTGCAAGGCACGAGGCACATGATGAAGATTTTTATTTTATTATTTCAAATTTTAAATTCAAGTATTGGGGAATAATTTTTGTTGCTATATACCCGTTTAAATATTCTGCCGCAAAATTTTATCCGATTATGTTTTGACACTTTGGTATTGAGTTCATTGACATAAATTGCTTGTTTAAATTCAGTACCACTTGTGTGACGATTCGATTTCTAGGCAAATATAATTATTTTTCAAATATGTATATAAGTATATACTTTGATTATTCTTTTATTCCCCAAAATAAATGCTTGGGAAATCGAGGCGTTACACAACTTGATGGGTTGGTCTGGGAACTAAGTACCAAATTTTGTTTCTTTCGTAACCATTTAGATCCTCCTTCATATATGTAATCTAATGAGAATTATTGAGAGCTTCATTAGTCAAGACAGGTTAAGATTGAGCTAAGAATATAGCTAATGCGCACATGGTAAGTCTATGAAGTTCGGCTTTTAGAATTCTATTCAGGGAATTGGGGCGTGTTCATGACTCTGTTTCCTCTTGTGCACATAGTACATTTTCTTGTGTACTCTCCACTCTTCTTCCGGTTAAAACACGGACATCAATATCATTGCATCAGCTTCAAGTACATTGCTGACTTTTTTTCTTGTGTAGGTTCAACTTCAGCTTTCATAGCATCAGTTTCTACTACATTGCTGACTTTTTTACTTTTTTTGCACAAGCTATGCCAACTTTTATTTTTGACGTATGTTGTGCTGACTTCTTCAATATCCCAAGGTTTTGTAAATATTGCGGAAATAATATCAAATATTATTATGTGCAAAAATTTCAGAAGGTCACTGCAACTTACATCACAGATAGAATTGATATAATTTATGTAAAAATATAAAGAGTCAACAATATTTATTCAGATTTATCTATTTTCAAGTCAGCCCAAAGAAAATCTCTTCTTTAAGTGTGTAGATGTAGTTAGTGGTAGAGATATAATTACTTGAACCAATGAACTTGGTTGATTGGCCACCACCTTGACTGTAAAGTCAGGTATGGGGCGGATGTTCGAGGTTCAAGCCTGCCTTCATGAAAAATGCTCCTCAAGGCATATGCATATGCTAATGAAGATGTAGGAAGATCTCGTACTAAATATCATCTTTGTGATTTCGATTTAGGGGAGGACTATTGTTCTCTTTACTAAGGAGGACCTGATTGTACTTGGATTTTACATCAGCACAACTAGTGATTTACCTTGATGATAGAGACAGTAATAAGAAGCCAAAACTATCGCTTGCTAGGTATAAACCTAGAAGCCCAAATACAAAAAGGATATAGTTACTTATTTTCATTGTGGGGAAAGTTACTCAAACCCCATTTACATTAGAGTAGTATTAAGGTTACTCAAATCCCACTCACATTAGAATAATATCAAAGAAAATCAAATAAAATTACGATAGAAGAATATTTCTATTAGAAAAAATAAAAATAAAAAATGGAAGGTAAAAAAAAAGTCAAAGACATGTTCAAGCTTAAATATTAGACATACAACAAAAACAACAGGTGCAGATTAATAAAACAACAATATAGATTAATAAAAAATTACGAATTAATAAATATAAATATGTATTTTGAAAGTATAAAGTACGCTTTGAAGCACCAAACGTTGCTTGATCAAAAAAATCAAATAATAAAAAAATATTCAATTAGTCAATAATAAAATAATTTTTCTGTAAATTAATCGTTCATGAAGTTCAAATAAACTACTTCATCTGTTCCAGCTAAAAGTTGACAGATGGTATATATTTGATGTATTTTAGATTGGTATAAGCAGAGAAGGAGCCAGAAAAAAAATTAGGGGGAGGCCTGAGTTCAATAAATTTCAAATGCATATAAAAATATCTAAAATGTAGTCATTCATAATAAAAATGTCGAAAATATAAAGTACACAACGATTTGTTTTTTTTTTGTAAAAAAATCTGAAGTCTCATTTATGGTAAAAAAAATCCCCAAATCATAATTCATAACTAAAAATTGAACTAAGGAATTTAATGAGAGGTACCTAAAGTAATTGACAAATACTTAATATTGGGCTTGAAAAATACAATAAAATGCATATATAAAATAATTCTACACAAAGATTAAGGGATTAATGAAATAGAGATTTTAAGTTGAACTATTATTACAATTATTAAGTAGGACGGACTAAAATAAATAGCTTATTATTAAAAACTAAAGGGACAGTACTTGCTCAAGTCCGGAAGAACCCCCTACCTCCGTCCACAGATATAAGTAAGGACGGTAAATATGTGGTGAAGATTGAAAATTAAAAATATTTATAATGAATGTGTTGAAGATTAAAAAGTAAAAAGTTAATGGTTTGATTTAATTGTAAAAGTGATATATATAAATTTATTAATGAATTATTTTTTGATAGAAATATAACTTTTAAACGGGACGAAAGGAGTATTATACAAATATTTTTTTTTAAACAAAAAAAATAATTTATATGACTTTCAACACCATGCCCGAACGCATATCAGGCATATAATATTTTAGTTAAACATTTTTTTAAATAACTTTCAACACTACGCCCGAACGCGTATCAGGCAATATAACCGATTATCCCTGTCTTAACATAGACAATATTTTATTTTAAACATTTTTTTCTTTAAATAACTTTCAACACCACGCCCGAACGCGTATCAGGCAATATAACCGGGTAAGGGAAGATCGGATGTATGCAGCCTTACCCCTGTCTTAACATAGAGAGACTGTTTCCGACTGATCCAAAATAAAAATTGCACCGAAAATTGCATAAAACCAAACCAAACCAAACATACCCAGTATATCCCGCTCAGAGCAGGGTCTGGAGAGGGTAAGATGTACGCAGACCATGCCCCTATTTATTACGGTAGGGAGGCTGTTTCCGTGAAGACCCCCAGCTTAATGCACAGCAGAATATTGAGTGATAAATACAAAAAAAAAAGCATATGATTCTAAAAGGCTCGATACCATACCTGAGCCAATGGCTTGATCCACATGGGACTTACCTAAGCGGATTTTGGCTACTTCACTCCCGATGAAAGCTGCTCTAACAGAAGAGAGGTTGGCTCAACGCACAGCTCCCTGTCAAAAATACACCACACGCAAAGATAATAGAATAAAATAAACAATAAAAGTAAAAAAAATACAATGCTCTAGGTCAAAGCTAACCGAGACAACCCAACTCTGAGGCTCTCAACTACAGCACCGCTCCCTACAAAAGAATCCACAACTCTGATCTGGCGCCTCCAAGCGCACCTATCAACACCGAAACTTGAATGGAATGACTAATACTTCATGAAAAAAAGAAGTACAGCCAGTATAATGAATTATTTTATTTTATTTTATTATAATCCAGAACCAAAGAATAAGGAGTGTTTGACTTAGGCAATATAACCGATTATCGTTGAGAAAAAAAAAAAAGAAGGAAAAGTTAAGTAAAAGAGGCAAAGCATAAGAAAGAAAAGTCCGCGTATTCCCTTGAGCTGACATGGTGGTAGTTTTCTAACAACAAAAAATGGCGACCTCATTCTGGTTCCTTGCAAATTTAATTCCACATTGTTCTCTCTCTAATTTCTCCCTGACCATTCAATTTTGATCACTAGGATTTCGTTACCCGTCAATTCTGTTGGACCCTAAATTTAATTTTATAAATTAAGCTCCATGTGCATGTAGATACGTTTTTCTTTTTGGTGTATTTCTCTAACCTAACTGAACGAGAATGAAGACATCGTTGAAGAAGTTACAGAAATTTGCTGCGCTTAGGCACGATAGGACAGCGCAAAAGCAGCACCAATCGATGGCTCAAGATGAACTCGCTCGAGCTACGCAGGTACTTTTTTCTCTGTATGATTTGATTTTTTTCAATAGTGATATTTAGCGAACTTATCAACAGTATTGCGAATACGGAATGTGTAAATATGTGTTTCACAGTTTCCACTGGATGATGTATTGCGAACTTACCAAAATATGATTTCAATGAATGATGTTGTTCCAGATTAACTCGATGAATAGCTGTCTTATAATTTTATTTTGCATTAGCTGAATAGTATTTTTTTTTTTTCGTTTCTTTTTCCTAATCGAATTCGTGGTAGTGACAATTTCGCTTTCTGTGATTTTATTTTGATATCAAATTTGGTCTTGTGTTATCAGGACATGAATGACATGAGAGACTGCTATGATAGGTTACTCTCAGCTGCAGCTGCAACTGCTAACAGTGTATATGGTATCTTGTTAAAAGAAACCTTTTCTTCTTCTGTGATGTTATGTAATAAATTTTTTTAATTATAGAGTATTCAATTTACATTTCAGTTATCTCTTTTAAATTAATAATCACACTTGAATTTTTCATTTTTTAAGTCATTTTTCCCTTGATTAGTATTAATTTTTGCATTGGTATCTCAAGTGGTAGATTGTTATTTGTGAGTTGTGGTCTTATAGCATTAGGCTTGGTGAAGAAATGCGTGACAAGCACTAAAGATTTTATGAGAAGTTCTTTAGTTACATATTCTCACATGAGCAAAAATACAAATTATATAATAA
The DNA here is from genome assembly GCA_033398695.1 of Orobanche coerulescens. Taxonomy (NCBI): domain Eukaryota; kingdom Viridiplantae; phylum Streptophyta; class Magnoliopsida; order Lamiales; family Orobanchaceae; genus Orobanche; species Orobanche coerulescens. Next base: position 138,462,520 of record CM065813.1, on the reverse strand, counting down.
TGCATGTGCTGGTGTATGTTGAGAACTATATATTCAATTGGGCATGGCACATATATCATAGAGAGTATAATTCCGTGGTATAATAGAAAAGTTAAATGTCTGTGTGCTTTTAGTCTTAGATTCTCATGCATAATATTTGAATAGTTATTGTTTTGAATTGTTCTTTCCTCACTGTTTTCGATGAATCGAAGGATGATCATGTTCCTTTTAATAAAAAACAATTGAGTAGTGTTGAAGGCACAAAATCTGGATTTCTACTGTGTGAGGCATGTATTTTATTTTGTTTTGTTCAAAACTGTTTGCATAAGGTTTTTCTTATCAGGGTATAGATTGTATTATCTGTCTGAACAATAGAAAGATCATGAAGTGGCTTCATGTGCAGTTAGCACTATTATACCCATTTTCTCACAGGCTCAGCCGATCGTGTTTCCCAATCAAAGTTTTAAGGCTTTCATAGACATACCTTATCTTGCTATGCAAGTAGTTGATTTCTTGAAGGTCCTTGTGACGCATAAAATACAACATTGTTCCTTGTAAATTTTGTTGTTGCAAACCCAATCAAGTTTCATGTTTCTCAGAATTTTCGGAGTCACTAAGGGAAATGGGTGATTGTCTTATTGAGAAAACAGCCCTGAATGACGATGAGGAGAGTGGTAAGTAGAAAATTTTTCATCTTTATACAACTTAGACATTGAAAGAAACTTTCTCATGCTTAGAATATGCATGCTCAAATTTGCCCATATACCTGGTGCTGAATGATTACCTTGTTTTAGATATTAGTGTTTAGTAACTAACTATCAATTGCCTTTATCCATTATGTCGTTTGTTGACTTAGAGAACTTTTCTTGGAGAAAATGTTGTATAATTCTTTTCCCGCAGAATATACTTCAAAACCGTTATGTATGAGTTTGCATATTTGCTACCTCCTTAAGTAAATCTTCTTCTGTGTGTTCCATCAAACAAGATAAAGCGTATTATTTGGATGAAAGTAAAACTCGACTGGCCATTGTGATACCATGTCATTCTACTAAACCAGTTTTTATCGGTGATGCTGCCATGATACGAAATTGCCGAATGCACTTGCATTTATCTTCCATTTCTTTCTCTTAATTACCCCTGTCTATCTGAAATGAATTAAAAAGATTTACCCATTTCAAAAGATATAATAGCTTCTACTCTGCAGGGAAAGTTCTGTTAATGCTGGGAAAAGTACAGTTTGAACTTCAGAAACTTGTTGATGGTTATGTGAGTGTGTACTGATCTGTATCAATGAGGTTCTTGTTTCCTGCTTCACATCTTTTTCTGAATATTTTTTCTGTGTTTCAGCGCTCTCATATATTCAGGACAGTTACGATTCCATCAGAGTCCCTTCTGAATGAACTTCGTATAGTAGAGGTGAGGATAGATAACGTGTTGTGTTTTTTGTTCGTATGATTTTCTTTCTGGGCTTTTTTTTTTCTTTTTCATCTTTAATAGCTCATTGTGTAAGAAGAAATTTGGTTTTGAGAGGAAAAGCAATTTGAATCTTATCCTCAAAGGCTTGCCTTGAAGCACAAATATTTATTTTATATTCTATCTTACCCATACTCTTCGTGGCCATATTTTGGTTGCATATGTTGTGACTGTGCCTGGCAACCGAATGTGCTCTTTTTTTTGTTGATACTATATCACGGTAAGTACGGGTGGCATTTTGGAACCGAAAATTCAAAACCGAACCGAAAAAACCCGAAAAAATAACCGAAAAATCGAAACCGAATAAGACCGAACCGAAAAACAAAAAAACAGAACCGAACCGAACTAATTTGGTTCGGTTCTCAGTTCGGGGTAGAACGGAACCGAACCGAACCGAAATGGACCGAAGTCAAATTTCAACATACTAAAATGACCTTGTTTTTGTGATTTTGGTGTGTTTCGAATTTTAGTATAATTCGTTTTCCTTTTGTAAGACCCTCATGGGTCCAAGAAGGACCGATAATATGCTCATGAATTTGTGATTCAATTAATTTAGGTTGAGAGAATGAGCTACTGTGATTTACGATTGTTATATATTTTGAGATATTTGGAAATTGCTATGCAACTCTAGCTTTTATCTTGAATATATATATATATATATAACTCTTGTTGTCTTGTTGTTATATATAACTTATTCTATTGCATATAATATTTGAATTTATATTGTGAAGAACCGAAAAAACATCAAACCAAATCGAAACCGAACCGAATATTTATAAAACCGAACTTAACCGAACCGAACTTCAAAAAGAACCGAACCAAACCGAAACCGAATATTTGGTTCGACTCTCGGTTTCGGTCAAAAACCGAACCGAATGGAACCGTGTCCACCCCTAACGGTAAGTGAAGTCGTTCGAGTCCTAAGAGCGGCCTCTTGCCAATTTAATTGGCAAGGGAAGGCTTGCCCCCTATACACCCTTGTGGTGGGACCCTTCCCCGGACCCTCGCCTTGCGGGAACGCTTCGTGCACCGGGCTGCCCTTTTTTTTTTTTTACTATATTACAGTAAGTTTCATCCTTTTGACTTACTATGAAGGACGGACCCCAATTAAGATGTTCAACTCTTGTTTCTTTGTCGCAATTTATGTTTAACTTAATGGCCTACCTTCCTATGCAGGAGATGAAGAAGCGCTGTGATGGAAAAAGGTCCAAACAGAAGCTTGTTTAGTCTATTTACCCCACACCCTACCCCCTATTCATGAAAGGTTTGGCTTTGTTTAGTTGTATTCTAGCTTCATGTACCATTGGACTAAACATCGTTTTACTCTGAACAAATAATTTCAGAGAAATATATGAAGATCTTTTGAAGAAACTGAAAGAGAAAGGGAGGTTAAGAAACAGTAAAGATGAATGTTTTCCTTTGTCTCAGCTGCAAGAAGCCCATGATGACTATGATGAAGAGGCAAATGTGTTTGTCTTCCGCATGAAATCTCTGAAACAAGGACAGTCCCGTAGTTTTCTAACACAGGCATCTCGGCATCATGCTGCGCAGGTTGTTTTCATTCCATAAAACATTGAATGTGGTATGTGATTTATCCTTCGTGACATATGGAGCTTCATTTTTATTACAGTTGTATTTCTTCAAGAAGGCCGTCAAATCCTTGGAGGCAATTGAGCCACATGTCAGCTTGCTTGCTGAACAGCAACATATAGATTGCCAGTTTAGCGGACTCAAAGATGATGGGAATGAAATGTATGATGGTGATGGTGATGATGATGATAAAAGTGATGTGGAGGATGGTAGTGAAGATAGTTCTGATACACATGACAATGGAGTGAGTTTTGACTATGGACAAAATGGTCCAGTCCAAGAAGTTTCTACATTAAAAAAATCAATGGAGGTACAACTTTACACATGTTTTAGCCTTCTGTTGGTCAATGTGAAGTACTTCTGAATATTAGTACATGCACGGACTTGCTGTTGTGCAAGCAGCAGCAGTCATGTTTATTGGCACTAATTAGAGCATGAGAGAATGATGTAACCAAAAAAAGAGCATGAGAGAGTGGTGTTCATTCTTGGTACCGCTTAAGTTTGGAGGAAGCTACATTTTAGATTATGTCAAAACAACCAAAATATTGAAGTTAATTCACCACTCTCAGATACTTCGTCAACTGATCACAAATCGTATCTTAACCTATCAATCTATACACAATAAATGCAGCTACCTCTTTTGATCGTATTGGAGATCATATGAAGCACCATAGCCAAGAAAGTTGAACGATATTTTCATATAGGTAATCAGTTAACATCTTTTTGAAATGGATAGACAATCTTAACTATATGGGTAAGTGAATTTATGATAGATTATTGCGTTCTACACATATTTTTTGGAGTATTGTTCAACATTGAGTTAATATATACATGCATCATGCATGGTTACTTGAAAAAACATTTTATAATTTGCAGTTGGATGCTACTGATATGACATTCTCTCTTGACCCTATTCCCGCCTCAGACTTGACATTGCCAAAATGAGACTTCTCGTGAATAAAGTTTTTGCACATATTGCTTTGATATCTAATTACATTTGGTTCTCCGAAGTTAGCTCTAACCTTTTTCCGGCTGCACTTTGTACTGGCTTCTTGGTTAAAATCCATTCAGGAAGAAATTCAATAAGTAATTAGCCCATTAATGGAAATGTATGTGGTGGCTTTCTGTTTGACTAAGTGCTGGGATCTCATAAAGGAAAAGGATATTAATAGTGAGATCCAGTGTCCATATATGAAGTAGATGCACTTGTTTATGAAATAAGCCTTCAACAATTAATAGATTAAACTACATACCATGGTTGTCACGCCGGCCTGTCAAGTCGCGGCCCCATCAGACTGCCTGGACGCCTACGCGACTAGGCGCCCGCCTAGGCGACGTCCAGGCGACCAGTTTTATGTAACATATAATATTTTGTAATATATAATATATGAATTATTCTTAAAACATAATAAGTTAGATAACAAATAGCATTCATCCAACTCAACAAAAGTTACAAAATACACCATAAATCATATAATAAACAGGCCAACGCGGGTCGAATCATCGGTTTGTCGACTCAGGCGTCGACTATTACGCCTCGGCGATGCCTAGACGCCCCTCGACGACGCCGGACACCAAAAAGCGAGGCGACCAGGCCAGGCGGTCCCCCAAAAACCGCCTGGACGCGTAGGCGACGCCTTAACAACAATGCTACATACCCAATAGATAGATAGAATCCGAATGAATAAGCTTGAAATCGCGTGTTATGGTTCATGGACTTGGCTGGCATGTTTGGAGAAAAAGTGCTTCAAGAAGCTAAAGGGATAATAATTAAAACCTTTTGGTCTGGCGGAGTGAAAAATTTGGAGCTTCTAGGAAGTGCATTCGTCCAAGAGAAAGATTGTTCATCTTAGAACGACTCATCCGACATGAGTCAGATATGCCCTGACATGCGTGTCGGGGAGTATCTGATTTTTTTAATAATTTTTTTAAGACGGGACATGTTCTCGACACGCCTGGGACACGGCCGACCCGCGGACGGATACGCTGGCCGGGAAAGACAAGCGTTTTTATGCATAAATCACAACATCATTCTCAACATCCATAACGAGAAGGACTGGAGGGCAAGGTGGAAGACGAAGAGAAGTGGAAAAGACTAGAGAAAGGCGATCTGAGAAAGGCGAAAGGCGATCTGAGAAAGGAGATCTGAGAAAGGCGATCTGAGAAGAAATTCAGATCTGAGAAAAAGAAAGGCGCATGGGTGACAAAGGAGTGACTGCGAATCAGGGCTTGGCTACGCAGGATGCGATGATGACCGACGTCGGGGAGAAGAGTCGGCCACCAGGGGATCCGCCATATACAAAGGCGACATGGGTGACGAAGGTTATCGGTAGTAACGAGGGGGGTAGGTCAACGCCGGAGTTAGTGTTGGATGAGAAGTTTGTGGAGGAGAGACCGAGTCTTGAGTTCCCTGATGGGGAAGATGGTGAACCTGTCATCACGATCGGCAAAGAGGTTTTGGATGCGATGAATGGCCTTTGGAAGAATTGTATGATTGTGAAGGTGCTGGGGAGAAACATCGGGATCTCACTCCTGACCAGGAAGCTACGCGAGTTATGGAAACCTCGGAGTGCCATGTACGTCATGGATCTTCCGAGACAGTTCTTCATGGTACGTTTTGAGGCTGAGGAAGAGTATTTGGCAGCCTTAACCGGAGGGCCGTGGAGAGCCTTCGGTAGTTACCTTATGGTTCAGGGTTGGACACCGGAGTTTGACCCGTTGAGGGATGAAATCACTACTACGCCGGTATGGATTCGATTGTCGAACATCCCGGTAAACTTCTATCACCAATCAATCTTGATGGGGATTGCCCGAGGCTTGGGAGTCCCAATCAAGGTAGATATGACTACACTCAACTTTGAGAGGGCTAGATTTGCAAGGGTTTGTGTGGCGGTAGATCTACGGAAACCACTAAAAGGGACAGTGAGGATTAATGGTGAGCGATACTATGTTTCATATGAGGGGCTAAATTCAATTTGCTCGGGTTGTGGGTTGTATGGCCATATGATTCATGGGTGTCCAAAAGCTACTCCGGCATCGCAAACGGAGAGGGTGGCGGTATCGGCGATTCCAGCTAGACGTGTATCAGTACCGGTCACACAGATGGAACGACCTGCTATGCTGGTAGTGCAAACCAATGATGGCTTCACAGAGGTGAGAAGAGGAGGGCGTCGGCAAGGACAATCGCATAATCGCGTCACCTTTGCGGCGGGAGGATCTGGAGGTGGTTTGGGGCGGATTCTCCAGGAAATCCCAACGAATCAGATCGGGAATCTTACCATATCCAACAGGTTTGGTGGGTTGGAAGTTAATGAGGATATCCCGGTGAATAAGGAAGTTACGATCGAGTCAGGCGCGAATAAAGAAAATGAATCTTTTAAGATTAGAGTATCTAAGGGAAAGAGTGTGAGCTAAGGCAGAGAAGGTCGGACAAGTGTGTTGTTGCACAAAGGAAAGGGCATAGCGAGAAATGGGCCGAAGGAGAGGAAAGCCCAGAATAACAAACAGATAGAACTAATTGGGCTGAAGGAGAAACAGACGAAGCCCAATAAGCCAGTACGAGGCCTAATATTTGGGCCAGTTGGCGAGGACAACCCATTACCCACCACAGGTAAACGCCTTCGTGTTGAACCTGCTGATGTTGGTCGCCAAGGAGGTTCCTTTACAGGCAGTGGTGGATTAAATCCGGCAAGCTCAACATCGGAGCCGGCAAAGAATGCGTCGGCGGTGGTTGTTTGCCTCGGATGGAGGAGACGGCGACGGGGCCGACACGACCATGATAGACGAGTTGTCATTGGAGGGACGAATCGCTCGAGGCATAATGAGAACTCCCGGTAGTTCTTGATTGGTTAATTGAAATGATGATGAATTGCATTCTTTGGAATTGCAGGGGCAAATAAACCTAGCTTCCGCCGCTCAATCCGTTATATCTTTGAAGAAACATAAACCGACTTATTGGCATTAGTTGAAACTCATGCTGGGGATAGAGCAAGTCGGATATGTCGTGGATTAGGATTTGAGAATTCGTTTAGAGTGGATGCGGTAGGCAACAGGCGGGTTGTGGCTATTGTGGCGCTCGAGAGATTGGTAATGTGGTGATTGTTGATTCATCGGACGGTTTATTCATGCTAAGGTGGAGAATGGGGATGAATTTCTACATTTAGTTGTGGTTTATGCGGCCAAGCGATCTACTAGGCGTAGTGGACTATGGGACGCGCTTCACACGGTCATACAAGGTGTGGATGGCCCTCTAATCATTGGTGGAGATTTCAACACCATTGTCAGGTTGGATGAGAGAATAGGTGGCAATGGAAGGTTGTCGGCTGATTCACTATCGTTTGGAGAATGGATTAATAATGAGTCATTAATTGATATGGGTTTCAGAGGAAACAAATTTACCTGGAAGAGAGGCAAAGTGGCACAACATTTTGTGGCGAAGAGACTTGATCGGATCCTATGTTGTGCTCAGGCGAGGCTTAAATGGCAGGATGCTATTGTCTCTCATCTACCATTCCTTGCTTCAGATCATGCCCCTATGTATGTGCAATTAAACCCGGAAGTAGGCAGAGATCCGAACCGCAGACCATTCCGCTTTGAAGCGGCGTGGCTAAATCACACAAATTTTAAGGAAATGCTCTCTTCCTCTTGGAGAGGAGACATATCTACACCGGAAGCCTTAGTTATTCTTCGCAGGACACTGCGGAAATGGAACAAAGAGGTTTTTGGGGATGTTAATAAGCAGAAGGAGAAGGTTTTAACAGAGATTACGGCAATCCAGACTTTGCTTGAGCATACGCAAACAGACGGGTTGTTACACAAGGAGGCTGAGCTTTTGAAGGAGTTAGATATCATACTTGAGCAAGAGGAGATCATTTGGTTCCAAAAATCGCGGGAGAAATGGATAGCACTTGGGGATCGTAACACTAGTTTCTTTCACACGTCAACTGTGATTCGGCGCCGGCGAAACCGAATCGAAGCGTTGAAAAATAATGAAGGACGTTGGCTATCTGATCCGAAGGAGTTAGAGAACCTAGCACTATCTTATTACAAAAGATTATATTCCATGGAGGATGTGGCATCGGTGGCTGAGAAATTATCAAGAGAAGGGTTCTACAGGTTATCTTGTGATGAACAACGAGACCTAAGTAAAGCCTTTACTGCAGCAGAGGTCAAGTTGGCAATCCAGAGCATGGGGAAATACAAAGCGCCGGGCCCAGATGGATATCAGCCAATTTTCTACCAAGAGAATTGGGACATTGTGGGTGAATCAGTGATACGGTTTGTACTTGGCTTTTTTGAGACAGGAGAACTATCACCAGGGATGAATGATGCGCTTCTTGTGTTGATCCCCAAGGTAGGGAAACCTGAACAGATTACTCAGTTTCGCCCCATAAGCCTTTGTAATGTGCTATTTAAAGTGGTGACCAAAGTTATGGTGTTAAGACTCAAGAAGGTGATGACGAATCTAATTGGACCAGCCCAGTCTAGTTTCATCCCCGGCAGGCTTAGCACGGATAACATCCTTGTTGTGCAGGAAGCCGTTCATTCCATGAAACGAAAACAGGGACGGAAAGGATTGATGTTGTTAAAGTTGGATCTAGAAAAAGCCTACGATCGGATTCGTTGGGACTTTTTGGAAGACACACTTACTGCGGCAGGTTTTTCTATTCCTTGGGTACGATGGATTATGCGATGCGTGTCGAGCCCCGCGATGACGGTTTTGTGGAACGGCGAGATGACAGAACCCTTCACACCCATGAGGGGCCTCCGACAAGGCGACCCGTTATCACCGTACATGTTTGTTTTGTGCCTTGAACGGTTGTGCCACCTGATTGATAGATCCATTGCGGATAAGGAGTGGAAACCAATCAGATTATCGCGTGGAGGTCCCTTTCTCTCGCATATCTGTTTTGCAGATGATCTGATTTTATTTGCCGAAGCTTCGGTTACTCAGATACGGATAATTCGTAAGGTGTTGGTAAGTTTTTGTGAAGCTTCTGGCCAAAAAATCAGCTTGGAGAAGTCTAAGATTTATTTTTCGAAGAATGTGTTGCGGGAATTGCAGACTCAGATAAGTAATGAGAGTGGAATTAAAACCACAACTGATTTAGGCAAATATCTTGGTATGCCTGTGCTCCAAAAAAGAATTAACAAACAAACTTTCGGTGATATCTTGGAAAGAGTTTCTTTTCGGCTAGCAGGTTGGAAAAGCCGGTGTATGAGTTTCGCAGGAAGACTGACTTTGACCAAGGCAGTGCTTAGCTCTATCCCGGTACACACTATGAGTGTGATTGAGTTGCCACAAGCAACCCTGGAGGAACTTGATAAACTGTCACGCTCCTTCCTCTGGGGCAGCACTAGAGAGAAGCGAAAGCAACACTTAATAGCTTGGAAACGGGCCTGTGTACCAAAGAAAGAGGGCGGTCTTGGTATTCGCAAAGCTGCAGACATGAATAAAGCTTTACTAGCAAAAGTGGGATGGAGGTTACTTCAGAACAGATCGAGTCTTTGGGCGAGAGTACTAAGAAGTAAATATAAAGTGGAGGATTCGCAATCGGTCTCCTGGACGATTCCAAACACCCGCTGGTCCTCTACTTGGCGTAGCGTGTGCGTTGGGGTCAGAGATGTTGTGTTAAAGGGTCAAAGCTGGGTGATCGGAAATCGAAGAACCATTCGATTTTGGAAAGATAAGTGGCTAATGAACAAACCTCTGATGGATGTGGTGGAGATGGAAATTCCTTTTGACAGAGTAGATGAGAAAGTTAGTGACCTATGGGTTAACGGAATTGGCTGGCTCTGGGCACGAATTGAACCGTATGTTTCAGAAGCAATCTGTCTATCGTTACGAGCAGTGGTGGTTGACAACATAACCGGAGCTCATGATAGATTATCTTGGGGAGAGACGCCGGATGGACAATTCTCTGTCACCTCCGCTTATGCATTACTGACTTACAATGATGAACCAAGACCTAATATGGAGACATTTTGGTCTTGTATCTGGTCTCCTGTCGCTCCTGAGAGAGTCAAGGTTTTCTTGTGGATGGTGGGACATCAAGCCCTTATGACAAACGCAGAGAGATATCGCAGGCACCTGAGTATAACGTCTCTCTGCACAGTTTGTAAGAGTGGAGAGGAGAACATTATGCATATATTGCGGGACTGTCCGGCAATGGCAGGAGTGTGGCGGATCTTGGTACCACCACGGAGAGCTTTTCAGTTCTTTAACCAGTCTTTGTTTGACTGGTTATATAGTAATCTTGGAGGTAATTTCAGTTCATGGTCAACTTTATTTGGCATGGCAGTTTGGTGGGGTTGGAAGTGGAGGTGTGGAAATGTTCAACACCAATGGACGATGCCGAGACCGAGTGAAATCTCTGAGAAATGGTGCTAAAGAGGTGCTGGCGGCGAATGTGATTCACCGGGATGGAAGCGGAGTACGTACCAGAATAGAGCGGATGATCGCATGGACTCTACCGAGACCAGGGTGGACTAAACTCAATACCGATGGCGCATCCCGTGGGAATCCGGGCAATGCCACAGCTGGTGGTGTATTGCGCGATGAGGCAGGGGACTGGATTGGTGGTTTTTCCTTGAATATTGGCATTTGTACCGCCCCATTAGCAGAACTTTGGGGAGTGTACTATGGTCTTTATATTGCTTGGGAAAAAAGGGTGACGAGGTTGGAGGTAGAAGTGGACTCAGAGTTGGTGGTGGGGTTTCTCAATTCAGGGATAAGCAATGCTCATCCGCTGTCTTTCCTGGTACGCTTGTGCCATGGCTTTATCTCAAGGGACTGGAACGTCCGTATTTCTCATGTTTTCAGGGAGGCAAATCGTCTAGCGGATGGATTGGCTAACCATGCTTTCTCTCTTCCTTTAGGCTTTCACTCTTTTACTGTAGTGCCGGATGTTGTGGCTTCGATTGTACGAGACGATGCGCGTGGAACTGCGTTTCCACGGCAAATTTGTGTTTAAGGTTTTATAAATAAATGATGGGAGACATTGTCTCCCATCCCCTTACCAAAAAAAAAAAAAATTGAAGCATAACATAATTAAAACATAACAGAATTAATATAACACTTCTGACACCACAGCTGCCTTCTTGGTGCGCCGCTTGTAGACATGCTCGATCAGCGGTCATACTCTATCAATTGCTCCCTCTGGCGTAACAGCCCTGTCCTCAAAGCTGAAGTTAGGAAATTGGCCTCGCACGTCCACCACATCCATCAAAGTATCATCCTCTTCACTACGTCCCAGCCAACGAATCAGCACCTGTTCAACTGGGGACCCATCTCGAACTGTTGACCGGCGATCCAGAACCTGGGAAGGTAGAAATGGAATTTCCCCCTGCTAGTATATCCTCCGGTAAGGAAGTCGAAACTGGAGCATTACCGATGGCAGGATTTACGAGGGAGACGTGGAATACGGGATGAATCCGGGTCCCCTCTGGAAGCCGCAAACGGTATGCTACTTTGCCAATGCGTTCCAACACCTCAAATGACCCGAAGTAACGTGGGGCTAGCTTCAGGTTCGTGGATGTAAATAGAGTGCGCTGACGATATGGTATGAACTTGAGGTAGAAAATGTCACCTGCTACAAATTCCAGTTGATGGCGGTGCGTGTTTGCCTCTCGAAGCATACGCTGTTGTGTCCTGTCTAAGTGAACCCGTAAATCTGCCAAGATATCATCTCGTTCACGCAAGGAGTCAGCCAGTACACGGACACGCACCTCCCCGGGCATGAAGGGAACAATAGCAGGTGGAGGCCTGCCGTATACCACCTCGAATGGAGTCGTTCCTGCTGCTGAATGAAATCTTGTATTATAGCAAAACGCAGCCCACTACAACCATTTTCCCCATGAATTAAGTCTTCCATAGGCGAAGCATCGCAAATATATCTCCACGCAACAATTGAGAACCTCCGTCTGGCCATCCGTTTCCGGGTGATAAGACGAGCTCGTCTTCAACTTCGTCCCTGCTGATCTGAATAATTCCCGCCAGAAAGTGCTGAGGAATATTGGGTCACGGTCAGACACCACGGAAGAGGGAATTCCATGAAGGCGCACGATTTTTTGTGTGAAAACCTCAGCGTGCGGGTGAAAAGAGTCTGCTGACAAGGAAATGCCCGTACTTCGAAAAACGATCTACTACAACCAAGATGCAGTCCACGCCTCCTGATCACGGTAATCCCGAAATAAAGTCGAGGCTAATGTCATCCCAAACTCGCCAGGGAATCGGCAATGGAGATAGCAATCCGGCGGGATATTTGGTCTCGTACTTACTCGTTTGACACACTGCGCAACTTGCCACAAAGTTCAATACCGTCTTCATCATACCCGGCCAATATAGGTTTGCATCTAACCGTCTGTAAGTGCGAAATGCACCCGAATGTCCACCGGAAGGAGAGGAGTGACACTCATGCAGTAGCTCCGTCATCCACTTTGAATCCCTGGGTATAACCAACCGTCCTTTATAATAAAGGACGTCTTGAGTAGAAGTATAATCGGAGTTGTAATCTTACCTGCAACAGTATCATGGATTATCGCCGACAAATCTGGGTCCCTGCGCACTGCCTGCTGTAAATCCGACCAATCCACCCATTTAGGAACAGAAACTGCTGCTAACTCAGTCTCCTTATGGCAGCGTGATAGAGCGTCTGCTGCTTTATTCGTAACCCCCTCTTTGTACATGTTGTTGCCCAAAATATTTATCCGAAGATTAAATACTGCTGGAATGAACGGACAACAAACAACAATTTGCGGGAGCACTTCCGAGAGAATATGAATAAACACAAGATTTGCCGGGTTTGTTAGGCCCGGGCTTGAATGCTCTCGCGAGATGTTATTAATACAAATATTCGTGGATACAAGTATTAATGTGAGAAATCTAGATACAATGAGTGTAAAAAGACTCTGTTAATCCAGCTCTTGAGCGAAGCTCGGTGTTCTTCCTTCTCGGCCGATCATTTGCTGTATGAGACAGGCAGAGAGAGAAGAATGAACCGAATGATAGCTGTTGCCAAGAGTAGGAGAAAGCCAAAGTGCTGTGTATTGCTTCATATTGAGTCTTGAAATCGCGATAATGCCAGGGAGTTCGAGAGTAAGAATCTCGGTCCTTGGACAAGTCTTGGCACCTTCTATTTATAGGGGCCGAGGAGCCTTGTTTCCTAGCGGGCGATCGTCTTGGCCATTATAATAATGGGGCGATCGTCCTAAAGGTCACATGGGCGATCTGCTAAAGTCAGGTAGATCTTGGCGGCCAGTGTGCGGTCAATGAGGAGCCGGCCACGCGTCAGTCTGTCACATGCGGCCCTACCGACAACTTTCGGCGGGCTTTGTCGGGTGGTGGGAAGATCTTGACAGTTTGTGGTCAAAGATCCGTGATATGCGGATCTTGTCTCGGCTCTGCATGTGGTGTCAGTCCTGAGGCTCGGCCTTTGCCGATTGGATGGCCATCGGCTCTGATCGGCATGAAGCGGTCGTCTTTAGCCGGTCACCAAAGGTCGGCATCGGCCAGTTGCTGAGGGTCGGCATCGGTCGGTCACCAAGGCTCGGTCGGCAAGTGCCGAGAGATGATCGTCCGCTAGTCGGTCGCCAGAGTCGATCGCCAATCCGAGAGACGATCGTATTTGATGTCGATCGCTCGGCAGGACTTGTCCAGGACCTTGGTTGGCCGATTTATCTTGTCTGGCCGGGCTAAGGCTAGGCCTGGTCGGCTGATCGGCGACTGCCTCGTATTCGGCGATGCTTCGTCGCCGATCTCCGAGGCGATCGCCGGTCGGAGAGTATAATTCTCGACACAACAATTGCCCCCCAGCTTGCTCCGATGTTGAAGACATGGGGCGAGGTGGTTCTTGCTGGCGATCGTGTAAGATGAGGACGGGCGATCCGGTTGAGCTGACTTTGGATTCGGATTTGGGCTATCATGGTCGATTGGCTAGCTATCTTTCGGTCTTGTACCTGCAAAAAACAACATTGGACGAGGCCTCTGGAGTCCGGTACATGACGTGTACGGACAAGGTGTGTGATCCTGGTAGGGTCTGACGAGGCCTCTGGAGTTCGGTACATGATGTGTACGAACGATGTTGTAGCCGGGTAGGGTCCGTTGAGGCCTCCGGAGTTCGGTACATGATGTGTACGAACAGTGTGTGTGGTCCGGGTAAGGTCCGTCGAGGCCTCCGGAGTTCAGTACATGATGTGTACGAACAGTGATCGTGTAGCAGTGATTGTTCGGGTAACATTTTAAATATGGAGCTCGGACTCATAATGATATATTATTTAGTATGCTTTGAAACGAGAATCGGGCTAAGGCCCTATTGTTTACGAAAAGGTTTTGTAAATTGGGACTCGAGGTCCAAAAGATTTTCTGCTTTAAAAATCCAATAGATGATGTGTTCCTTTTCAATTATATCTTACTTGAGTTCGAAATTCTAAAACTTCTGAACATTTTGATAATAGATTTCCGTATTAAATTCGTAGTTGCTTTTTGCTTGTTACATTTTGTATGGTTTGATACTTGCACTAGTAAAAGCAGTGGAGTTTTACTAACCCCAGTATTCGGGGTGGATGTCTGTTTGCGTCAGTACATGCAGATTCGAGGCGATCACGAGATTGGCACAAGAGGATGACGAGTGCGATACTAATCATGAGTCGAGAGTTGTTTTATTTTTGTGTGTTGTCGAGTTGATTTGATCTTAGATGTATTGTATTTCGACCCCTGCGTGGGTAATGTTGTTAGTCGATCTTGTTGATAGAGTTGTGTGACCTCATCGATGCTGTGTGTTTATGTGTAAGTGACCTTAAGCATACGTATTATTATATTGTTTGACCCTGGCCGGGCAAGCATTTGGTTGTTTATGGACGTTTAGCCTGGTAGATCCTTGCGGAAAGGGTTTACGGCGTGTAATATTCCCATACGGTTTTGGGGATGTTACAAATATGAGGGAACTTAAACTTCTCTGGGAGGGGTTCCGCCAGAACACTGGGGGCCAGGGGGTTCTCCTCGCTGTTAAGCCATTCCGAACTTTGGGATGGCTGGAGTTGTTTGTTTTCGAGCTTCGTAAGGCGTTTTTTAAGAAACCCGATCTCACTCGAGTTATCGCCTGGAGTTCGAGGTAATACTTGTGTCGGGATTAGGGACTGGTGGGGAGCCTTTTATTCTTTACGGCTCTGGCTTTAGATAGTGGGAGTTGGCGCCGCTTTTTCGGCTTTCTTCCCTGCCCCGAGTCGATCGAAAACGGATATGGGGCGTGAAAGCCTACTTTTTCGAGAGGGATGAGAGCTTTCTCCGTGGCTTTCCGCCCCTTCCCCGACGACTCGAGAGACAGTCCTCTTTTTATCCCGTCTCGAGGCAGTTGGGCGGGTCGTCTGAGATTCCTCCTCCGCGTGGTCTTCGGGTTTTTGAAGGGTTCCGCCCCCAGTGACCCGTGTCATAAGGGCTGCCATGCCCTCGATGAAAGTTGGATGTTTAAAGCACTCCACCACCTTGTGGAGGTTTTCTTCCTCCGTTGCGGGCTGAGGGTTTTTCGATCTTTCGTGAGACATCTCCGGGGAGTAGTGTTTTTTATCGAAATCCCGGTCATGTATACCCCTTCCTCTAGCGCCAATCTGTTGACGTCTGATTTGGTCAACGTCACGTGTGCTGATCTGGACAAATGGATTCAAGATCGAAGCCACGTAGAAAATAACAAAAAGATGAAAAAGATTGGATTACTAAATTTTATTAAATGACCGTAATTTTGGGTAGGAGCTAGATTATTTAAACTGGTCCATATGTTTTCCTCACTTATTATAAGTTTTCCTTTTTTTTCTCTCTCCTCTTTTTTTCCTCATAAATTCCAAAAGTCCCTTTTTCTATACACTTTTCCTATTTATAGATAATCTCGGCTAGTCAGGAGATGACGGCTGGAGAATGTTGGGGAATATGCCCAAAACACTTGTTACAGTGTAAATATGCCTTAGACACGTGGCGACTTCTAAGGATTGCTTTGGGAAGGGATATGACAGCATGCATTAATTGTCCTGTGTGCCTGTCCCGCATGCTTCTGGCGATGCTTATCTGCTGGGTCGGTCCTCGGGCCTCTCGCCGTTCTGGTCGGCCTTGTCGTAATCTTGAATTGGAGCGTATTTATCCTCGATCTGCTCGGCCCTTCCAGTCTGGATATCGGGTCGGCCTTGATGTCTCTGACCGGTCTGGTCTTTAACGAGCCCGGGAGAGAATTGGATTCGTACCCGGATCGGCTTGTTGCTCTGATCGGCCGGTTCAGCTGGCTGGAGTGCTTACGTGGATGCCAAGACGGATGGGCTATCAACACGGGCCACGAGTTTGAGTCACTGGTTTGGAATTTGAGATTGGGATATTGAGATTTGCATCTGATGAAAAAGTATCGATCCCAGTAGAAGATTATCACTTTGTCGAAGAGTAAAGATTCAAAATTTCCGTGTTATAATATAAAGTGACAGGGTCTCGAACCAGGCTCTAGATGCTTCCTTAAGTCCATACAGTGCTTTTCTTAGCCGGTAGACTAGACCACCTTCCTCTTTGTTTGCAAATCCTGAAGGTTGTTTTCTTCAGCTAGGCCACCATTCAGGAATGCACTATTAGCGTCAATTTAATATACGATCGAAGTTCTTGTGAGCTGCAAACACTATGAATATCCTGATGCCTTCTAATATGGCCAGGGGCAAATAGTTCATTATGGTGTATGCATTCTTCTTCATGTATGTAGCCTTGGGCAATCAGTCTGGACTTGTTTATTATGACTAGGCCATTTTCGTCATTCTTGTTTCGAAATACCCATTTTGTTCCAATTGCAGCTTGTACTATCGCTATTTTATATGTATTTATTTAATTAATATTATTACAATATTAATTCATGCATATTTCAATCATGTTCATAATATTTATTAATACGCATAATCAGTTACATTTCAGTAATTCATGAGTTTAGTCGATTCTAACCCATTCGCGTTTATTTCACGTCAACTTCATTTCACGGAAATTAATCCATTTAATCTCGTTAAATCGTAGCTAATTTATTTCGACATACCACAAATTCTAGCACGAATCATTTTGTCAGTTATATTCATAATAACACTACTATTATTAATATTATTACTATTAATAATAATAATAATATTAGTATTAATATTATTATTTTTATTAATACTAATATTATTATTATTATCATTATCATTTTCCGATATTATAATCATTATTACGAAATTATTATTTTACATATTATTATACTATTATTATTATATTAATTATATCTAATCTTGTGTTTTAATTCAAAAAACTATGATTACACTTAATTAACCATAATTCAACTAACTTTCCTTTAGTTCTACTCTCCAAGTTCTTCATTTCATCAAAACATCTTGCTTTATATCTCATATATACAATCCTACTTCACCTAAACACTTAAAAACCTATGCCTATAAATATAATCTATATCCCACAATACTTCACATTATACACCAAATACATACATCACGGCAGAACAAAAAAAAAATATACACATCAAGTTTCTGTCGAATGAAGCAGCCCCAATTTTCAACATATTCTACGCAAAAATTTTCTCCCCAACAATCACACCTCCAGATCTTTTCTTCCTCAATCACAGGTAATCTTCAACCTCAGCTCCATATTTCTAAAATTATGTATCAACCTTTACCCGAATTCCACCACCAACAGAGTTTCATATTCAGTCCTGAACCAGAACTGTGAAGTGCCAGAACCCGAATTTCAGGCCCGAATTTCCAACCGCATCACCCCGCCAGCAAGACCACCGAACCCAGCAACCCCGACATAGCCCTAACCGTAAATCTCAACCAAGAATCCGACCCAATCCAAAAAAGCCCAAAACCCGCACCAATTTCACCTCAACACAACAACCGAATTCACAAAATTTAGAAATTCTTACTCGAGTCTTGGAATTCAAACCTCAATTTCGACCCGAATTCGTGTAACCCACCTGAACCAGAACCTTCGCCATGCCCCGGCCTCCGATGTCATGTGCCCGCCGGAAATTAAGACAGAACCCCTAAATCGCCGTCGCCTCGCCCTCCTGATTTTCTGCCGTGTTGTACACGAAGTGTGTATTAGGCCGAGAGGGAAATGAGTCCGTTTGAGTGTGTATGTGTGTTTGGCTCAGAGAGAACTGTTGAGAAGGTTGGGGTGGCAGTGAGAAATTTCAGGTTTTAGAGAGAGAGAGAGATAGAGAGAAGGGGATAGGTAGAACAGGCGAGAAGAAGTAATGGGTGTTCTGCCGACTGCGAGGAAGGAATAGGGTTATATACCCGCGATTTTATAGGGTTATTCAATTGAACCCCAGGCTTCCTGGATACTTCGATTTTTAACCCCCCTCCTTTCTAGCTTTTTAATTTCAGTCCCGTCCAATTTTCTTTTCTTTCAATTTAAGCCCTTAATTCTTAATTTCTACGATTTTCACCCAGACATCTTTCAACATATAAAATAGATCTTTTATTACTTTGACTTTTCAATTAGTTATTTTCAATATTTAGTCTATTTATTTTATTTTATTTTATTTTAATAATGAATCGTTATTATTTATTCTTGTAGATAATAATGAGGATTTTCGGGTATAGAAATTTGTGAGTCAAGCTTTCTGCATTTCATCCAATTCAAGCTACATATATTAGGTGGAAATTTTACACTATCACTTTAATTGCTTTTATTGGACTATGTAAGTAATAACTGTAATATCAGTTCATGTTATACGTGCTAGATTCATGTTATACGTGACAAGCAATTGATCACGAAATATATACTACATTATGCATGATCGATTCATGTTATACGTGTCAGATTCAGATTCTATTATTACAGCATTTTTATTATTCTATACCTCCATGAGATTGTATATTACTGTGATATTGTGTAAATTCCTACGAGCTGAAGGAAGCTCACACCCACCTTATTTTGATGAACCTCATGTTAATTGGAATGGCGGTGGACGAATTTGCAAGGCACGAGGCACATGATGAAGATTTTTATTTTATTATTTCAAATTTTAAATTCAAGTATTGGGGAATAATTTTTGTTGCTATATACCCGTTTAAATATTCTGCCGCAAAATTTTATCCGATTATGTTTTGACACTTTGGTATTGAGTTCATTGACATAAATTGCTTGTTTAAATTCAGTACCACTTGTGTGACGATTCGATTTCTAGGCAAATATAATTATTTTTCAAATATGTATATAAGTATATACTTTGATTATTCTTTTATTCCCCAAAATAAATGCTTGGGAAATCGAGGCGTTACACAACTTGATGGGTTGGTCTGGGAACTAAGTACCAAATTTTGTTTCTTTCGTAACCATTTAGATCCTCCTTCATATATGTAATCTAATGAGAATTATTGAGAGCTTCATTAGTCAAGACAGGTTAAGATTGAGCTAAGAATATAGCTAATGCGCACATGGTAAGTCTATGAAGTTCGGCTTTTAGAATTCTATTCAGGGAATTGGGGCGTGTTCATGACTCTGTTTCCTCTTGTGCACATAGTACATTTTCTTGTGTACTCTCCACTCTTCTTCCTGTTAAAACACGGACATCAATATCATTGCATCGACTTCAAGTACATTGTTGACTTTTTTCTTGTGTAGGTTCAACTTCAGCTTTCATAGCATCAGTTTCTACTACATTGCTGACTTTTTTACTTTTTTTGCACAAGCTATGCCAACTTTTATTTTTGACGTATGTTGTGCTGACTTCTTCAATATCCCAAGGTTTTGTAAATATTGCGGAAATAATATCAAATATTATTATGTGCAAAAATTTCAGAAGGTCACTGCAACTTACATCACAGATAGAATTGATATAATTTATGTAAAAATATAAAGAGTCAACAATATTTATTCAGATTTATCTATTTTCAAGTCAGCCCAAAGAAAATCTCTTCTTTAAGTGTGTAGATGTAGTTAGTGGTAGAGATATAATTACTTGAACCAATGAACTTGGTTGATTGGCCACCACCTTGACTGTAAAGTCAGGTATGGGGCGGATGTTCGAGGTTCAAGCCTGCCTTCATGAAAAATGCTCCTCAAGGCATATGCATATGCTAATGAAGATGTAGGAAGATCTCGTACTAAATATCATCTTTGTGATTTCGATTTAGGGGAGGACTATTGTTCTCTTTACTAAGGAGGGCACGATTGTACTTGGATTTTACATCAGCACAACTAGTGATTTACCTTGATGATAGAGACAGTAATAAGAAGCCAAAACTATCGCTTGCTAGGTATAAACCTAGAAGCCCAAATACAAAAAGGATATAGTTACTTATTTTCATTGTGGGGAAAGTTACTCAAACCCCATTTACATTAGAGTAGTATTAAGGTTACTCAAATCCCACTCACATTAGAATAATATCAAAGAAAATCAAATAAAATTACGATAGAAGAATATTTCTATTAGAAAAAATAAAAATAAAAAATGGAAGGTAAAAAAAAAGTCAAAGACATGTTCAAGCTTAAATATTAGACATACAACAAAAACAACAGGTGCAGATTAATAAAACAACAATATAGATTAATAAAAAATTACGAATTAATAAATATAAATATGTATTTTGAAAGTATAAAGTACGCTTTGAAGCACCAAACGTTGCTTGATCAAAAAAATCAAATAATAAAAAAATATTCAATTAGTCAATAATAAAATAATTTTTCTGTAAATTAATCGTTCATGAAGTTCAAATAAACTACTTCATCTGTTCCAGCTAAAAGTTGACAGATGGTATATATTTGATGTATTTTAGATTGGTATAAGCAGAGAAGGAGCCAGAAAAAAAATTAGGGGGAGGCCTGAGTTCAATAAATTTCAAATGCATATAAAAATATCTAAAATGTAGTCATTCATAATAAAAATGTCGAAAATATAAAGTACACAACGATTTGTTTTTTTTTTGTAAAAAAATCTGAAGTCTCATTTATGGTAAAAAAAATCCCCAAATCATAATTCATAACTAAAAATTGAACTAAGGAATTTAATGAGAGGTACCTAAAGTAATTGACAAATACTTAATATTGGGCTTGAAAAATACAATAAAATGCATATATAAAATAATTCTACACAAAGATTAAGGGATTAATGAAATAGAGATTTTAAGTTGAACTATTATTACAATTATTAAGTAGGACGGACTAAAATAAATAGCTTATTATTAAAAAAACTAAAGGGACAGTACTTGCTCAAGTCCAGTAAGAACCCCCTACCTCCGTCCACAGATATAAGTAAGGACGGTAAATATGTGGTGAAGATTGAAAATTAAAAATATTTATAATGAATGTGTTGAAGATTAAAAAGTAAAAAGTTAATGGTTTGATTTAATTGTAAAAGTGATATATATAAATTTATTAATGAATTATTTTTTGATAGAAATATAACTTTTAAACGGGACGAAAGGAGTATTATACAAATATTTTTTTTTAAACAAAAAAAATAATTTATATGACTTTCAACACCATGCCCGAACGCATATCAGGCATATAATATTTTAGTTAAACATTTTTTTAAATAACTTTCAACACTACGCCCGAACGCGTATCAGGCAATATAACCGATTATCCCTGTCTTAACATAGACAATATTTTATTTTAAACATTTTTTTCTTTAAATAACTTTCAACACCACGCCCGAACGCGTATCAGGCAATATAACCGGGTAAGGGAAGATCGGATGTATGCAGCCTTACCCCTGTCTTAACATAGAGAGACTGTTTCCGACTGATCCAAAATAAAAATTGCACCGAAAATTGCATAAAACCAAACCAAACCAAACATACCCAGTATATCCCGCTCGGAGCGAGTGCGGAGAGGGTAAGATGTCTGTGAGACCATGCCCTATTTATTACGGTAGGGAGGTTTGTTTAGTGAAGACACAGAACAATGCGCGTGAGAATATTGAGTGATAAATACAAAAAAAAAGCATATGATTCTAAAGGCTCGATACCATCTGTCGCCAATGGCTTGATCCACATGGAACTTACCAAGCGGATTTTGGCTACTTCACTCCCGATGAAAGGCTGCTCTAACGAGAGAGAGGTTGGGCTGCCTTGTAATTTCACTTGTCAAAAATACACCACACGCAAAGATAATAGAATAAAATAAACAATAAAAGTAAAAAAAAAATCTGCTCTGCAGGTCAAAGTTAGCAAGACAACCCAACTCTGAGGCTCAACTACAAAGCAGCTCCCTACAAAAGAATCCACAACTCGATCTCGGCTCCAAGCGCACCTATCAACACCGAACTTGAATGGAATAATATCTTTGTGAAAAAAAAAATGCAGTAGGTATAATGAATTATTTTATTTTATTTTATTATAATCCGTAACCAAAGAATAAGGAGTGTTTGACTTAGGCAATATAACCGATTATCGTTGAGAAAAAAAAAAAGAAGGAAAAGTTAAGTAAAAGAGGCAAAGCATAAGAAAGAAAAGTCCGCGTATTCCCTTGAGCTGACATGGTGGTAGTTTTCTAACAACAAAAAATGGCGACCTCATTCTGGTTCCTTGCAAATTTAATTCCACATTGTTCTCTCTCTAATTTCTCCCTGACCATTCAATTTTGATCACTAGGATTTCGTTACCCGTCAATTCTGTTGGACCCTAAATTTAATTTTATAAATTAAGCTCCATGTGCATGTAGATACGTTTTTCTTTTTGGTGTATTTCTCTAACCTAACTGAACGAGAATGAAGACATCGTTGAAGAAGTTACAGAAATTTGCTGCGCTTAGGCACGATAGGACAGCGCAAAAGCAGCACCAATCGATGGCTCAAGATGAACTCGCTCGAGCTACGCAGGTACTTTTTTCTCTGTATGATTTGATTTTTTTCAATAGTGATATTTAGCGAACTTATCAACAGTATTGCGAATACGGAATGTGTAAATATGTGTTTCACAGTTTCCACTGGATGATGTATTGCGAACTTACCAAAATATGATTTCAATGAATGATGTTGTTCCAGATTAACTCGATGAATAGCTGTCTTATAATTTTATTTTGCATTAGCTGAATAGTATTTTTTTTTTTTCGTTTCTTTTTCCTAATCCAATTCGTGGTAGTGACAATTTCGCTTTCTGTGATTTTATTTTGATATCAAAGTTGGTCTTGTGTTATCAGGACATGAATGACATGAGAGATTGCTATGATAGGTTACTCTCAGCTGCAGCTGCAGCTGCTAACAGTGTATATGGTATCTTGTTAAAAGAAACCTTTTCTTCTTCTGTGATGTTATGTAATAAATTTTTTTAATTATAGAGTATTCAATTTACATTTCAGTTATCTCTTTTAAATTAATAATCACACTTGAATTTTTCATTTTTTAAGTCATTTTTCCCTTGATTAGTATTAATTTTTGCATTGGTATCTCAAGTGGTAGATTGTTATTTGTGAGTTGTGGTCTTATAGCATTAGGCTTGGTGAAGAAATGCGTGACAAGCACTAAAGATTTTATGAGAAGTTCTTTAGTTACATATTCTCACATGAGCAAAAATACAAATTATATAATAATGCATGTGCTGGTGTATGTTGAGAACTATATATTCAATTGGGCATGGCACATATATCATAGAGAGTATAATTCCGTGGTATAATAGAAAAGTTAAATGTCTATGTGTGCTTTTAGTCTTAGATTCTCATGCATAATATTTGAATAGTTATTGTTTTGAATTGTTCTTTCCTCACTGTTTTCGATGAATCGAAGGATGATCATGTTCCTTTTAATAAAAAACAATTGAGTAGTGTTGAAGGCACAAAATCTGGATTTCTACTGTGTGAGGCATGTATTTTATTTTGTTTTGTTCAAAACTGTTTGCATAAGGTTTTTCTTATCAGGGTATAGATTGTATTATCTGTCTGACCAATAGAAAGATCATGAAGTGGCTTCATGTGCAGTTAGCACTATTATACCCATTTTCTCACAGGCTCAGCCGATCGTGTTTCCCAATCAAAGTTTTAAGGCTTTCATAGACATACCTTATCTTGCTATGCAAGTAGTTGATTTCTTGAAGGTCCTTGTGACGCATAAAATACAACATTGTTCCTTGTAAATTTTGTTGTTGCAAACCCAATCAAGTTTCATGTTTCTCGGAATTTTGAGTCACTAAGGGAAATGGGTGATTGTCTTATTGAGAAAACAGCCCTGAATGACGATGAGGAGAGTGGTAAGTAGAAAATTTTTCATCTTTATACAACTTAGACATTGAAAGAAACTTTCTCATGCTTAGAATATGCATGCTCAAATTTGCCCATATACACAGTGTGAATGATTACCTTGTTTTAGATATTAGTGTTTAGTAACTAACTATCAATTGCCTTTATCCATTATGTCGTTTGTTGACTTAGAGAACTTTTCTTGGAGAAAATGTTGTATAATTCTTTTCCCTTGAGAATATACTTCAAAACCGTTATGTATGAGTTTGCATATTTGCTACCTCCTTAAGTAAATCTTCTTACGTGTGTTCCATCAAACAAGATAAAGCGTATTATTTGGATGAAAGTAAAACTCGACTGGCCATTGTGATACCATGTCATTCTACTAAACCAGTTTTTATCGGTGATGCTGCCATGATACGAAATTGCCGAATGCACTTGCATTTATCTTCCATTTCTTTCTCTTAATTACCCCTGTCTATCTGAAATGAATTAAAAAGATTTACCCATTTCAAAAGATATAATAGCTTCTACTCTGCAGGGAAAGTTCTGTTAATGCTGGGAAAAGTACAGTTTGAACTTCAGAAACTTGTTGATGGTTATGTGAGTGTGTACTGATCTGTATCAATGAGGTTCTTGTTTCCTGCTTCACATCTTTTTCTGAATATTTTTTCTGTGTTTCAGCGCTCTCATATATTCAGGACAGTTACGATTCCATCAGAGTCCCTTCTGAATGAACTTCGTATAGTAGAGGTGAGGATAGATAACGTGTTGTGTTTTTTGTTCGTATGATTTTCTTTCTGGGCTTTTTTTTTTCTTTTTCATCTTTAATAGCTCATTGTGTAAGAAGAAATTTGGTTTTGAGAGGAAAAGCAATTTGAATCTTATCCTCAAAGGCTTGCCTTGAAGCACAAATATTTATTTTATATTCTATCTTACCCATACTCTTCGTGGCCATATTTTGGTTGCATATGTTGTGACTGTGCACAGCAACCGAATGTGCTCTTTTTTTTGTTGATACTATATCACGGTAAGTACGGGTGGCATTTTGGAACCGAAAATTCAAAACCGAACCGAAAAAACCCGAAAAAATAACCGAAAAATCGAAACCGAATAAGACCGAACCGAAAAACAAAAAAACAGAACCGAACCGAACTAATTTGGTTCGGTTCTCAGTTCGGGGTAGAACGGAACGGAACCGAACCGAAATGGACCGAAGTCAAATTTCAACATACTAAAATGACCTTGTTTTTGTGATTTTGGTGTGTTTCGAATTTTAGTATAATTCGTTTTCCTTTTGTAAGACCCTCATGGGTCCAAGAAGGACCGATAATATGCTCATGAATTTGTGATTCAATTAATTTAGGTTGAGAGAATGAGCTACTGTGATTTACGATTGTTATATATTTTGAGATATTTGGAAATTGCTATGCAACTCTAGCTTTTATCTTGAATATATATATATATATATATATAACTCTTGTTGTCTTGTTGTTATATATAACTTATTCTATTGCATATAATATTTGAATTTATATTGTGAAGAACCGAAAAAACATCAAACCAAATCGAAACCGAACCGAATATTTATAAAACCGAACTTAACCGAACCGAACTTCAAAAAGAACCGAACCAAACCGAAACCGAATATTTGGTTCGACTCTCGGTTTCGGTCAAAAACCGAACCGAATGGAACCGAGTCCACCCCTAACGGTAAGTGAAGTCGTTCGAGTCCTAAGAGCGGCCTCTTGCCAATTTAATTGGCAAGGGAAGGCTTGCCCCCTATACACCCTTGTGGTGGGACCCTTCCCCGGACCCTCGCCTTGCGGGAACGCTTCGTGCACCGGGCTGCCCTTTTTTTTTACTATATTACAGTAAGTTTCATCCTTTTGACTTACTATGAAGGACGGACCCCAATTAAGATGTTCAACTCTTGTTTCTTTGTCGCAATTTATGTTTAACTTAATGGCCTACCTTCCTATGCAGGAGATGAAGAAGCGCTGTGATGGAAAAAGGTCCAAACAGAAGCTTGTTTAGTCTATTTACCCCACACCCTACCCCCTATTCATGAAAGGTTTGGCTTTGTTTAGTTGTATTCTAGCTTCATGTACCATTGGACTAAACATCGTTTTACTCTGAACAAATAATTTCAGAGAAATATATGAAGATCTTTTGAAGAAACTGAAAGAGAAAGGGAGGTTAAGAAACAGTAAAGATGAATGTTTTCCTTTGTCTCAGCTGCAAGAAGCCCATGATGACTATGATGAAGAGGCAAATGTGTTTGTCTTCCGCATGAAATCTCTGAAACAAGGACAGTCCCGTAGTTTTCTAACACAGGCATCTCGGCATCATGCTGCGCAGGTTGTTTTCATTCCATAAAACATTGAATGTGGTATGTGATTTATCCTTCGTGACATATGGAGCTTCATTTTTATTACAGTTGTATTTCTTCAAGAAGGCCGTCAAATCCTTGGAGGCAATTGAGCCACATGTCAGCTTGCTTGCTGAACAGCAACATATAGATTGCCAGTTTAGCGGACTCAAAGATGATGGGAATGAAATGTATGATGGTGATGGTGATGATGATGATAAAAGTGATGTGGAGGATGGTAGTGAAGATAGTTCTGATACACATGACAATGGAGTGAGTTTTGACTATGGACAAAATGGTCCAGTCCAAGAAGTTTCTACATTAAAAAAATCAATGGAGGTACAACTTTACACATGTTTTAGCCTTCTGTTGGTCAATGTGAAGTACTTCTGAATATTAGTACATGCACGGACTTGCTGTTGTGCAAGCAGCAGCAGTCATGTTTATTGGCACTAATTAGAGCATGAGAGAATGATGTAACCAAAAAAAGAGCATGAGAGAGTGGTGTTCATTCTTGGTACCGCTTAAGTTTGGAGGAAGCTACATTTTAGATTATGTCAAAACAACCAAAATATTGAAGTTAATTCACCACTCTCAGATACTTCGTCAACTGATCACAAATCGTATCTTAACCTATCAATCTATACACAATAAATGCAGCTACCTCTTTTGATCGTATTGGAGATCATATGAAGCACCATAGCCAAGAAAGTTGAACGATATTTTCATATAGGTAATCAGTTAACATCTTTTTGAAATGGATAGACAATCTTAACTATATGGGTAAGTGAATTTATGATAGATTATTGCGTTCTACACATATTTTTTGGAGTATTGTTCAACATTGAGTTAATATATACATGCATCATGCATGGTTACTTGAAAAAACATTTTATAATTTGCAGTTGGATGCTACTGATATGACATTCTCTCTTGACCCTATTCCCGCCTCAGACTTGACATTGCCAAAATGAGACTTCTCGTGAATAAAGTTTTTGCACATATTGCTTTGATATCTAATTACATTTGATTCTCCGGTTAGCTCTAACCTTTTTCCTACTGCACTTTGTACCGGCTTCTTGGTTAAAATCCATTCAGAAGAAATTCAATAAGTAATTAGCCCATTAATGGAAATGTATGTGGTGGCTTTCTGTTTGACTAAGTCTGGATCTCATAAAGGAAAAGGATATTAATAGTGAGATCCAGTGTCCATATATGAAGTAGATGCACTTGTTTATGAAATAAGCCTTCAACAATTAATAGATTAAACTACATACCATGGTTGTCACGCCGGCCTGTCAAGTCGCGGCCCCATC
Organism: Orobanche coerulescens; assembly: GCA_033398695.1. Taxonomy (NCBI): domain Eukaryota; kingdom Viridiplantae; phylum Streptophyta; class Magnoliopsida; order Lamiales; family Orobanchaceae; genus Orobanche; species Orobanche coerulescens. The sequence continues at coordinate 138,434,610 of CM065813.1, read as the reverse complement.
AGACTGCCTGGACGCCTACGAGACAAGGCGCCCGCCAAGCGGCGTCAGCGACCAGTTTTATGTAACATATAATATTTTGTAATATATAATATATGAATTATTCTTAAAACATAATAAGTTAGATAACAAATAGCATTCATCCAACTCAACAAAAGTTACAAAATACACCATAAATCATATAATAAACAGGCCAACGCGGGTCGAATCATCGGTTTGTCGACTCAGGCGTCGACTATTACGCCTCGGCGATGCCTAGACGCCCCTCGACGACGCCGGACACCAAAAAGCGAGGCGACCAGGCCAGGCGGTCCCCCAAAAACCGCCTGGACGCGTAGGCGACGCCTTAACAACAATGCTACATACCCAATAGATAGATAGAATCCGAATGAATAAGCTTGAAATCGCGTGTTATGGTTCATGGACTTGGCTGGCATGTTTGGAGAAAAAGTGCTTCAAGAAGCTAAAGGGATAATAATTAAAACCTTTTGGTCTGGCGGAGTGAAAAATTTGGAGCTTCTAGGAAGTGCATTCGTCCAAGAGAAAGATTGTTCATCTTAGAACGACTCATCCGACATGAGTCAGATATGCCCTGACATGCGTGTCGGGGAGTATCTGATTTTTTTAATAATTTTTTAAGACGGGACATGTTCTCGACACGCCTGGGACACGGCCGACCCGCGGACGGATACGCTGGCCGGGAAAGACAAGCGTTTTTATGCATAAATCACAACATCATTCTCAACATCCATAACGAGAAGGACTGGAGGGCAAGGTGGAAGACGAAGAGAAGTGGAAAAGACTAGAGAAAGGCGATCTGAGAAAGGCGAAAGGCGATCTGAGAAAGGAGATCTGAGAAAGGCGATCGAGAAGAAATTCGGATCCGAGAAAAAGAAAGGCGCATGGGTGACAAAGGAGTGACTGCGAATCGGGGCTTGGCTCGCAGATGCGATGATGGCCGACGTCGGGGAGAAGAGTCGGCCACTGTGGATCCGCCATATACAAAGGCGACATGGGTGACGAAGGTTATCGGTAGTAACGAGGGGGTAGGTCAACGCCGAGTTAGTGTTGGATGAGAAGTTTGTGGAGGAGAGACCGAGTCTTGAGTTCCCGATGGGAAGATGGTGAACCTGTCATCACGATCGGCAAAGAGGTTTTGGATGCGATGAATGGCCTTTGGAAGAATTGTATGATTGTGAAGGTGCTGGGGAGAAACATCGGGATCTCACTCCTGACCAGGAAGCTACGCGAGTTATGGAAACCTCGGAGTGCCATGTACGTCATGGATCTTCCGAGACAGTTCTTCATGGTACGTTTTGAGGCTGAGGAAGAGTATTTGGCAGCCTTAACCGGAGGGCCGTGGAGAGCCTTCGGTAGTTACCTTATGGTTCAGGGTTGGACACCGGAGTTTGACCCGTTGAGGGATGAAATCACTACTACGCCGGTATGGATTCGATTGTCGAACATCCCGGTAAACTTCTATCACCAATCAATCTTGATGGGGATTGCCCGAGGCTTGGGAGTCCCAATCAAGGTAGATATGACTACACTCAACTTTGAGAGGGCTAGATTTGCAAGGGTTTGTGTGGCGGTAGATCTACGGAAACCACTAAAAGGGACAGTGAGGATTAATGGTGAGCGATACTATGTTTCATATGAGGGGCTAAATTCAATTTGCTCGGGTTGTGGGTTGTATGGCCATATGATTCATGGGTGTCCAAAAGCTACTCCGGCATCGCAAACGGAGAGGGTGGCGGTATCGGCGATTCCAGCTAGACGTGTATCAGTACCGGTCACACAGATGGAACGACCTGCTATGCTGGTAGTGCAAACCAATGATGGCTTCACAGAGGTGAGAAGAGGAGGGCGTCGGCAAGGACAATCGCATAATCGCGTCACCTTTGCGGCGGGAGGATCTGGAGGTGGTTTGGGGCGGATTCTCCAGGAAATCCCAACGAATCAGATCGGGAATCTTACCATATCCAACAGGTTTGGTGGGTTGGAAGTTAATGAGGATATCCCGGTGAATAAGGAAGTTACGATCGAGTCAGGTGCGAATAAAGAAAATGAATCTTTTAAGATTAGAGTATCTAAGGGAAAGAGTGTGAGCTAAGGCAGAGAAGGTCGGACAAGTGTGTTGTTGCACAAAGGAAAGGGCATAGCGAGAAATGGGCCGAAGGAGAGGAAAGCCCAGAATAACAAACAGATAGAACTAATTGGGCTGAAGGAGAAACAGACGAAGCCCAATAAGCCAGTACGAGGCCTAATATTTGGGCCAGTTGGCGAGGACAACCCATTACCCACCACAGGTAAACGCCTTCGTGTTGAACCTGCTGATGTTGGTCGCCAAGGAGGTTCCTTTACAGGCAGTGGTGGATTAAATCCGGCAAGCTCAACATCGGAGCTGGACAGCAATGCGTCGACGGTGGCTGTTTTGCCTCGAATGGAGGAGACGGCGACGCGGGCTGACACGACCATGATAGACGAGTTGTCGACTGGAGGGACGAATCGCTCTGAGGCATAACAGAACTCCCCGGTAGTTCTTGATTGGTTAATTGAAATGATGATGAATTGCATTCTTTGGAATTGCCGGGGGGCAAATAAACCTAGCTTCCGCCGCTCAATCCGTTATATGCTGAAGAAACATAAAACCGACTTATTGGCATTAGTTGAAACTCATGCTGCTGGGGATAGAGCAAGTCGGATATGTCGTGGATTGGGATTTGAGAATTCGTTTAGAGTGGATGCAGTAGGCCAACAGGGCGGGTTGTGGCTATTGTGGCGCTCAGAGATTGGTAATGTGGTGATTGTTGATTCATCGGACCAGTTTATTCATGCTAAGGTGGAGAATGGGGATGAATTTCTACATTTAGTTGTGGTTTATGCACTGAGCCATTACTAGGCGTAGTGGACTATGGGACGCGCTTCACACGGTCATACAAGGTGTGGATGGCCCTCTAATCATTGGTGGAGATTTCAACACCATTGTCAGGTTGGATGAGAGAATAGGTGGCAATGGAAGGTTGTCGGCTGATTCACTATCGTTTGGAGAATGGATTAATAATGAGTCATTAATTGATATGGGTTTCAGAGGAAACAAATTTACCTGGAAGAGAGGCAAAGTGGCACAACATTTTGTGGCGAAGAGACTTGATCGGATCCTATGTTGTGCTCAGGCGAGGCTTAAATGGCAGGATGCTATTGTCTCTCATCTACCATTCCTTGCTTGAGATCATGCCCCTATGTATGTGCAATTAAACCCTAAGTAGCAGAGATCCGAACCGCAGACCATTCCGCTTTGAAGCGGCGTGGCTAAATCACACAAATTTTAAGGAAATGCTCTCTTCCTCTTGGAGAGGAGACATATCTACACCTAAGCCTTAGTTATTCTTCGCAGACACCGCGGAAATGGAACAAAGAGGTTTTTGGGGATGTTAATAAGGTAAGGAGAAGGTTTTAACAGAGATTACGGCAATCCAGACTTTGCTTGAGCATACGCAAAATGTATGGGTTGTTACACAAGGAGGCCGAGCTTTTGAAGGAGTTAGATATCATACTTGAGCAAGAGGAGATCATTTGGTTCCAAAATCGCGGAGAAATGGATAGCACTTGGGGATCGTAACACTAGTTTCTTTCACACGTCAACTGTGATTCGGCGCCGGCGAAACCGAATCGAAGCGTTGAAAAATAATGAAGGACGTTGGCTATCTGATCCGAAGGAGTTAGAGAACCTAGCACTATCTTATTACAAAAGATTATATTCCATGGAGGATGTGGCACCGGTGGCTGAGAAATTATCAAGAGAAGGGTTCTACAGGTTATCTTGTGATGAACAACGAGACCTAAGTAAAGCCTTTACTGCAGCAGAGGTCAAGTTGGCAATCCAGAGCATGGGGAAATACAAAGCGCCGGGCCCAGATGGATATCAGCCAATTTTCTACCAAGAGAATTGGGACATTGTGGGTGAATCAGTGATACGGTTTGTACTTGGCTTTTTTGAGACAGGAGAACTATCACCAGGGATGAATGATGCGCTTCTTGTGTTGATCCCCAAGGTAGGGAAACCTGAACAGTTACTCGTTTCGCCCCATAAGCCTTTGTAATGTGCTATTTAAAGTGGTGACCAAAGTTATGGTGTTAAGACTCAAGAAGGTGATGACGAATCTAATCGACTAAATCTAGTTTCATCCTACAGCTTTAGCACGGATAACATCCTTGTTGGCAGAAGCCGTTCATTCCATGAAACGAAAACAGGACGGAAAGGATTGATGTTGTTAAAGTGGATCTAGAAAAAGCCTACGATGGGATTCGTTGGGACTTTTGGAAGACACACTTATCAGCGTGTTTTTCTATTCCTTGGGTACGATGGATTATGCGATGCGTGTCGAGCCCCGCGATGACGGTTTTGTGGAACGGCGAGATGACGTAACCCTTCACACCCATGAGGGGCCTCCGACAAGGCGACCCGTTATCACCGTACATGTTTGTTTTGTGCCTCGAACGGTTGTGCCACCCGATTGATAGATCCATCATGATAAGGAGTGGAAACCAATCGATTATCGCGTGGAGGTCCCTTTCTCTCGCATATCCTGCTTTGCAGATGATCCGATTTTATTTGCGAAGCTTGGTTACTCTCGATACGGATAATTCGTAAGGTGTTGGTAAGTTTTTGTGAAGCTTCGCCAAAAATCACTGAGAAGTCTAAGATTTATTTTTCAAGAATGTGTCATGGAATTGCACTCGGATAAGTAATGAGAGTGGAATTAAAACCACAACTGATTTAGGCAAATATCTTGGTATGCCTGTGCTCCAAAAAAGAATTAACAAACAAACTTTCGGTGATATCTTGGAAAGAGTTTCTTTTCGGCTAGCAGGTTGGAAAAGCCGGTGTATGAGTTTCGCAGGAAGACTGACTTTGACCAAGGCAGTGCTTAGCTCTATCCCGGTACACACTATGAGTGTGATTGAGTTGCCACAAGCAACCCTGGAGGAACTTGATAAACTGTCACGCTCCTTCCTCTGGGGCAGCACTAGAGAGAAGCGAAAGCAACACTTAATAGCTTGGAAACGGGCCTGTGTACCAAAGAAAGAGGGCGGTCTTGGTATTCGCAAAGCTGCAGACATGAATAAAGCTTTACTAGCAAAAGTGGGATGGAGGTTACTTCAGAACAGATCGAGTCTTTGGGCGAGAGTACTAAGAAGTAAATATAAAGTGGAGGATTCGCAATCGGTCTCTGGACGATTCCAAACACCCGCTGGTCCTCTACTTGGCGTAGCGTGTGCGTTGGGGTCAGAGATGTTGTGTTAAAGGGTCAAAGCTGGGTGATCGGAAATCGAAGAACCATTCGATTTTGGAAAGATAAGTGGCTAATGAACAAACCTCTGATGGATGTGGTGGAGATGGAAATTCCTTTCGGCAGAGTAGATGAGAAAGTTAGTGACCTATGGGTTAACGGAATCGGGCCGCTCGGGCACGAATCAACCGTATGTTTGAAGCTAACTGCTCATCGTTACGAGCAGTGGTGGTTGACAACATAACCGGAGCTCATGATAGATTATCTTGGGGAGAGACGCCGGATGGACAATTCTCTGTCACCTCCGCTTATGCATTACTGACTTACAATGATGAACCAAGACCTAATATGGAGACATTTTGGTCTTGTATCTGGTCTCCTGTCGCTCCTGAGAGAGTCAAGGTTTTCTTGTGGATGGTGGGACATCAAGCCCTTATGACAAACGCAGAGAGATATCGCAGGCACCTGAGTATAACGTCTCTCTGCACAGTTTGTAAGAGTGGAGAGGAGAACATTATGCATATATTGCGGGACTGTCCGGCAATGGCAGGAGTGTGGCGGATCTTGGTACCACCACGGAGAGCTTTTCAGTTCTTTAACCATCTTTGTTTGACGGGTTATATAGTAATCTTGGAGGTAATTTGATTCATGGTCAACTTTATTTGGCATGGCAGTTTGGTGGGGTTGGAAGTGGAGGTGTGGAAATGTTCAACACCAATGGACGATGCCGAGACCGAGTGAAATCTCTGAGAAATGGTGCTAAAGAGGTGCTGGCGACGAATGTGATTCACCGGGATGGAAGCGGAGTACGTACCAGAATAGAGCGGATGATCGCATGGACTCTACCGAGACCAGGGTGGACTAAACTCAATACCGATGGCGCATCCCGTGGGAATCAGGCAATGCCACGGTGGTGGTGTATTGCGCGATGAGGCGGGACTGGATTGGTGGTTTTTCCTTGAATATTGGCATTTGTACCGCCCATTAGCGTAACTTTGGGGAGTGTACTATGGTCTTTATATTGCTTGGGAAAAAAGGGTGACGAGGTTGGAGGTAGAAGTGGACTCAGAGTTGGTGGTGGGGTTTCTCAATTCAGGGATAAGCAATGCTCATCCGCTGTCTTTCCTGGTACGCTTGTGCCATGGCTTTATCTCAAGGGACTGGAACGTCCGTATTTCTCATGTTTTCAGGGAGGCAAATCGTCTAGCGGATGGATTGGCTAACCATGCTTTCTCTCTTCCTTTAGGCTTTCACTCTTTTACTGTAGTGCCGGATGTTGTGGCTTCGATTGTACGAGACGATGCGCGTGGAACTGCGTTTCCACGGCAAATTTGTGTTTAAGGTTTTATAAATAAATGATGGGAGACATTGTCTCCCATCCCCTTACCAAAAAAAAAAAAAATTGAAGCATAACATAATTAAAACATAACAGAATTAATATAACACTTCTGACACCACAGCTGCCTTCTTGGTGCGCCGCTTGTAGACATGCTCGATCAGCGGTCATACTCTATCAATTGCTCCTCGCGTAATGTGACCACATCCTCAAAGCCGAAGTTAGGAAATCGCCTCGCACGTCCACCACATCCATCAAAGTATCATCCTCTTCACTACGTCCCACCAACGAATCAAGACTGTTCAACTGGGGACCCATCTCGAACTGTTGACCGGCGATCCAGAACCTGGGAAGGTAGAAATGGAATTTCCCCCTGCTAGTATATCCTCCGGTAAGGAAGTCGAAACTGGAGCATTACCGATGGCAGGATTTACGAGGGAGACGTGGAATACGGGATGAATCCGGGTCCCCTCTGGAAACCGCAAACGGTATGCTACTTTGCCAATGCGTTCCAACACCTCAAATGACCCGAAGTAACGTGGGGCTAGCTTCAGGTTCGTGGATGTAAATAGAGTGCGCTGACGATATGGTATGAACTTGAGGTAGAAAATGTCACCTGCTACAAATTCCAGTTGATGGCGGTGCGTGTTTGCCTCTCGAAGCATACGCTGTTGTGTCCTGTCTAAGTGAACCCGTAAATCTGCCAAGATATCATCTCGTTCACGCAAGGAGTCAGCCAGTACACGGACACGCACCTCCCCGGGCATGAAGGGAACAATAGCAGGTGGAGGCCTGCCGTATACCACCTCGAATGGAGTCGTTCCTGCTGCTGAATGAAATCTTGTATTATAGCAAAACGCAGCCCACTACAACCATTTTCCCCATGAATTAAGTCTTCCATAGGCGAAGCATCGCAAATATATCTCCACGCAACAATTGAGAACCTCCGTCTGGCCATCCGTTTCCGGGTGATAAGACGAGCTCGTCTTCAACTTCGTCCCTGCTGATCTGAATAATTCCCGCCAGAAAGTGCTGAGGAATATTGGGTCACGGTCAGACACCACGGAAGAGGGAATTCCATGAAGGCGCACGATTTTTTGTGTGAAAACCTCAGCGACTGTGCGGGCTGAAAAGGGGTGCTGCAGCCCAAGGAAATGCCCGTACTTCGAAAAACGATCTACTACAACCAAGATGCAGTCCACGCCTCCTGATCACGGTAATCCCGAAATAAAGTCGAGGCTAATGTCATCCCAAACTCGCCAGGGAATCGGCAATGGAGATAGCAATCCGGCGGGATATTTGGTCTCGTACTTACTCGTTTGACACACTGCGCAACTTGCCACAAAGTTCAATACCGTCTTCATCATACCCGGCCAATATAGGTTTGCATCTAACCGTCTGTAAGTGCGAAATGCACCCGAATGTCCACCGGAAGGAGAGGAGTGACACTCATGCGGAGTCTGGTCATCCACTTTGAATCCACAGGTATAACCAACCGTCCTTTATAATAAAGGGCGTCTTGAGTAGAAGTATAATCGGAGTTGTAATCTTACTGCAAAGATCATGGATTATCGCCGACAAATGCAGGTCCCTGCGCCTTGCACTGTCATCCGACCAATCCACCGATTTAGGAACAGAAACTGCTGCTAACTCAGTCTCCTTATGGCAGCGTGATAGAGCGTCTGCTGCTTTATTCGTAACCCCCTCTTTGTACATGTTGCCCAAAATATTTATCCGAAGATTAAATACTGCTGGAATGAACGGACAACAAACAACAATTTGCGGGAGCACTTCCGAGAGAATATGAATAAACACAAGATTTGCCGGGTTTGTTAGGCCCGGGCTTGAATGCTCTCGCGAGATGTTATTAATACAAATATTCGTGGATACAAGTATTAATGTGAGAAATCTAGATACAATGAGTGTAAAAAGACTCTGTTAATCCAGCTCTTGAGCGAAGCTCGGTGTTCTTCCTTCTCGGCCGATCATTTGCTGTATGAGACAGGCAGAGAGAGAAGAATGAACCGAATGATAGCTGTTGCCAAGAGTAGGAGAAAGCCAAAGTGCTGTGTATTGCTTCTGTATTGAGTGCTGAAATCGCGATAATGCCAGGGAGTTCAGAGAGTAAGAATCTCGGTCCTTGGACAAGTGCTGGCAGCCTTCTATTTATAGGGGCCGAGGAGCCTTGTTTCCTAGCGGGCGATCGTCTTCCGGCCATTATAATAATGGGGCGATCGTCCTAAAGGTCACATGGGCAGTCTGCCTAAAGTCCAAGGTAGATGCTGGCAGCCAGCTGTGCGGTCCAATGAGGAGCCAGCACGCGTCCGGGGTCTCTGTCACATGCGGCCCTACTGACAACTTTCGGCGGGCTTTGTCGGCTGGTGGGAAGATGCTGACAGGCTGTGGTCAAAGATCCGTGATATGCGGATCTTGTCTCGGCTCTGCATGTGGTGTCAGTCCTGAGGCTCGGCCTTTGCCGATTGGATGGCCATCGGCTCTGATCGGCATGAAGCGGTCGTCTTTAGCCGGTCACCAAAGGTCGGCATCGGCCAGTTGCTGAGGGTCGGCATCGGTCGGTCACCAAGGCTCGGTCGGCAAGTGCCGAGAGATGATCGTCCGCTAGTCGGTCGCCAGGAGTCGATCGCCAAGTACCGAGAGACGATCGTATTTGATGTCGATCGCTCGGCACCGGGACTTGTCCTGGGACCTTCGGTTGGCCGATTTATCTTGTCTGCTGGGCTTAGCAGCCGCCTGGTCAGCCGGCTCAGCCTCGCCTACTGTTCGGCAGTGGCTAGGTCGCCCGATCTCCGAGGCGATCGCCGGTCGGAGAGTATAATTCTCGACACAACAATTGCCACCCAGCTTGCTCCGATGTTGAAGACATGGGGCGAGGTGGTTCTTGCTGGCGATCGTGTAAGATGAGGACGGGCGATCCGGTTGAGCTGACTTTGGATTCGGATTTGGGCTATCATGGTCGATTGGCTAGCTATCTTTCGGTCTTGTACCTGCAAAAAACAACATTGGCCGATCCTCCTCAGAAACATGGTGGTTTCGTTGTTTGAGGAATCGTGCACAGTCGCGGAGTTCGATGGACCGACTCCATGATCGTGTCTTGGTGCGCGAAGACATTGAGTGTCTCGTGACTCATTTTATTGTGAGGGTCCTCTCATAGCCGCGCCGCCTCGTATTTAAACGAAGGGCGTGCGATCTTGGTCTAGAGGAGTCCTTGCGCGGGGCAGCGTCGGATGATTCAACTCCACGCCCGCGGCTTGTTTAGCTCTGCTTCCACCTCGGCCCACCATGTAGATGGCGAACCTCGACGGTGTACGTTGAGACGGGGGTAGTGGCACGTGTCGCATTGTCCGGGTAGATCATGTTAGATGGTGAACCTTGAGGGCGGGCGATCGTGTCCACTGATTAATTTTGGAGGGCCCTCAGACTACGCCGACCTCGTATTTAAACGAAGGGCGGGCGATCTTGGCCCAAAGGGACCTTGCATGGCCGAAGCAGCCGGTTCCATCGACTACCAGGACCATGGCTTTATGATGTGCGGTGGAGGCGATCTTATGCCTTAGTCCGTCATGTTAAATGCTGGACTGTAGATGGCGATCGTGTCCTCCGGGTTGCTGATGTAGCTTGATGTGGCGATCGGGCCGGAAGACTGTGATCGTCGCTCGGCTGCCGATCGCGTTATTCATAGGTTGATATCGGCGATCGGGCGGGAGATCGTCGTTCGGGCGCCGATCGCGCTGCTCATAGGCTGAGAAGAAACCTTTGCTTGGCTAGAAAGTCTGCGGCTCTAGCTCGGAAGGTCGCGTAGGTCGTGGGTTGGCTCTTCGTAAGATGCCTGAACATAGGCGAAAGACCACGGAATCCTGCTAGGACCGTGTGGAGGGCGATCTCATCGCTTACGGGCTCGCCGTTGAGGATGATCTCGTCTACTCGGTCGATGTAGTCCGAGTCGGACTCTTCTTCTCCCTGCTTGATTTGCATCATGCGAAGGGGGCCTTCCGGCCGAGCGACCCTGGTGGCGAAGTATGCTGTGAAGACGTTCGCCAGCTCGTTAAAGGAGCCAATGGACCGAGGTGGCAATGAGGTGTACCACCGGTAGGCGAGGTCGTCCAGCGTCATAGGGAACATTCGGCACCTGGTCGCGTCTGATGCCCCACACCCGGTCATGTAGATGTTGAACTTGCTCAGGTGCATTTCGGGGTCTGATCTCCCCTCGTACAAAGGTGTTTGCGGAGGAGCGATCTTGTGCTGCACGGGGGCGAGCTCGATGTTGACCGCGAGCAGCTCGCTCGGCTCGGCGATTGTCTTCTTGGCGCCTGCCTCGGATTCCAGGAGCGCCTTCATGTCGTCGAGCTGACGTTGCATCGCGGCCATCGCCGTGGCTCGGTCGCTTGCGGATCGGCTTTGGGAGCGGGAGCCGAGGCGATCGTGTACCGATCTCCGGACTCCGCTGCTGCCGACCTCGACTATAGGGCGAGGGGGAGCCAGACGGCTGGGCTGCCTTCTGGGAGTCGGGTAGGCCGAGCTCCTGGTGACGGACTCAAACTCCGTCGTCTCGTAGCTGGGGCCGGACTGCCCCGGTCGCCAAGACGGGTCACTGCCCAGGCGATCGAAAACAGAGGTGCCCCGGCTGGCGAGCGTCTCTTCTTGCGGACGAGAGCCTCCTGGCGATCGCTCGGCCAGTAACGCCTTGAGCTTCCGCTTAGACTTCCGGCGGACGGTCGATGGGGTGATAGCGAGAGGCGCGTCTAGAGCACTCTGTCGCTCCTGTAGGACGGCCATGGCCTCGTCGATCTGTTCCTTGGTTCGGAGCTGATCGAGCGAGAGGCTTGGGCCGGACCTCGGGGGCGGGATCGAGCGTCTCTGACCGCGGCGGCTACCTTCCGCCATCGGCTGTGGCTCGGACTGAGACGGAATGAGGCATCTGGCGGGCTGGCCAGCGGCTTTCTTCGACGCGGAAGACATGATTTCTGAAAGATTTCTTTGAAGCGCAGTGAGTGTCACTTCAAGTATATGCCCCGAGAACAGTGAGTGTTCTTCGAGACGGTAGGAATGAAAATTGAGGGTTAGATCCCCTTCCTCTAGCGCCAATTGTTGTTGCCCAAAATATTTATCCGAAGATTAAATACTGTTGGAATGAACGGACAACAAACAACAATTTGCGGGAGCACTTCCGAGAGAATATGAATAAACACAAGATTTGCCGGGTTTGTTAGGCCCGGGCTTGAATGCTCTCGCGAGATGTTATTAATACAAATATTCGTGGATACAAGTATTAATGTGAGAAATCTAGATACAATGAGTGTAAAAAGACTCTGTTAATCCAGCTCTTGAGCGAAGCTCGGTGTTCTTCCTTCTCGGCCGATCGTCTGCTTTATGAGAGAGGCGGAGAGAGAAGAATGAACCGAATGATAGCTGTTGCCAAGAGTAGGAGAAAGCCAAAGTGCTGTGTATTGCTTCTGTATTGAGTGCTGAAATCGCGATAATGCCAGGGAGTTCAGAGAGTAAGAATCTCGGTCCTTGGACAAGTGCTGGCAGCCTTCTATTTATAGGGGCTGAGGAGCCTTGTTTCCTAGCGGGCGATCGTCTTCCGGCCATTATAATAATGGGGCGATCGTCCTAAAGGTCACATGGGCAGTCTGCCTAAAGTCCAAGGTAGATGCTGGCAGCCAGCTGTGCGGTCCAATGAGGAGTCAGCACGCGTCCGGGGTCTCTGTCACATGCGGCCCTACTGACAACTTTCGGCGGGCTTTGTCGGCTGGTGGGAAGATGCTGACAGGCTGTGGTCAACGATCCGTGATATGTGGATCTTGTCTCGGCTCTGCACGTGGTGTCAGTCCTGAGGCTCGGCCTTTGCCGACTGGATGGCCATCGGCTCTGATCGGCATGAAGCGGTCGTCTTTAGCCGGTCACCAAAGGTCGGCATCGGCCAGTTGCTGAGGGTCGGCATCGGTCGGTCACCAAGGCTCGGTCGGCAAGTGCCGGGAGATGATCGTCCGCTAGTCGGTCGCCAGGAGTCGATCGCCAAGTACCGAGAGACGATCGTATTTGATGTCGATCGCTCGGCACCGGGACTTGTCCTGGGACCTTCGGTTGGCCGATTTATCTTGTCTGCTGGGCTAAGGCTAGGCCGCCTGGTCGCTGGTCGGCAGTTCTGCCTCGGCTGTTCGGCAGTGGCTAGGTCGCCCGATCTCCGAGGCGATCGCCGGTCGGAGAGTATAATTCTCGACACAACAGTACACAATCTCAAAATCAAACCCCAGAAGTTTCGCTGCCCAGTTTTGTTGCGCCGGCGTCGATAATGGGTGCTGTAGTAGCTGGTGTAAACTACGCTGATCAGTCCGGATTATAAAGTGTCTGCCCAATTAATATGGCCGCCAATGCTGGTCCGCCAACACTAAAGCCATCAACTCCTCATAGGCTGATTTTGTAAGTAATCGTCCTGTTAGCTGCTTGCTAATACTCCTGCATAAGAACTGCTCCCAAACCCCTGCCAGAAGCATCACACTCTATTAAGAATGGCTTCTTAAAGTCTGGCATACGGAGCAGCGGTGCCGACGTTAAGGCTGTCTTAAGTGCTGTGAACGCTGCATCGGCTTGTGCTGGCCATGTCCATTTAGTTAACTCTCCCTTTTTAAGTAGGGCTGTTAATGGGGCTGCTATTTTCCAGTCACAAATAATTCTCCGATAATACCCCGTGAGACCGAGAAAGCCACGCAGAGCGCGGGATGAATTAGGTGTTGGCCATGCCACGACTGCGGCCACCTTAGCTGGATCCATCCGTACCCCGTCCACTGAAACAATGTGCCCCAAATACTCCACTTGGGAAGCACCCAACATGCACTTTTTTGGATTTATGAACAATGAGTGGGTCGGTAAAATCTGGAAAACTTAGCGTAGCTGCCTCATGTGCTCGGACCAAATACGGCTGTAAACGAGTATGTCGTCAAAAAAAAAAAACAGAACGCAACAGTGAAGAAAGGGCCAAAAAATATCGTTCATAAGGCTCTGGAAGGTTGCCGGAGCGTTTGTCAATCCTAACGGCATAACCAGAAATTCGTAGTGACCAGAATGTGTGCGAAATGCTGTTTTGTAAACGTCCTCCGGAGCCACTCGGATTTGATGATACCAGCCCGTAAATCGAGCTTACTAAACCAGCGGCGCCGTGCAATTCGTCCAACAGCTCCTGAATTACTGGAATAGGGTACTTATCCGGTATCGCGACCTTATTCAAGGCTCGATAGTCCACACAAAAACGCCAAGATCCGTCCTTCCGAACGAGGAGCACCGGACTGGAGTACGGACTTGAGCTTGGCTGAATAATGCCTGCCCTAAGCATCTCAGCCACAAACTTCTCCATTTCATCTTTTTGTGTGTGGTTATCCATAAGGTCGAACTGAAACTGGTGGAACCCCCGCCTCAATGGGAATGTGGTGATCGTTCGCGCGAGAGGGGGGAAGACCGGTGGATGACTGTGTGATCTCCCTAAAAAATCTGTCAATAATCCCTCCAAATCTGCCTGTTGCTTTGCCGATAAGGAATCCGGTGACCCAAACTGCTGTAATAAACCGGACCCATTCATTACCCAAAGGAGCCAGACCTGTGAATCCCCATACAAGGACTTAGGGCGGCCTGTTCACAAGCCTTACGTGTTAGGGAGGGGTCACCCCATAACCTGACCAGTCGGTCCCCCACATGAAATTGCATCGACAATTTGGCCCAATTGGCTGTGACGTCTCCCAACGTGGACAACCAAGACACCCCAAGTATAATAATATCCACCCCTCAATGGAAAAATGTAACAATCAATAGAAAAGGTGTGATTATCAACTGTAAATGGTACCTTCCTGCCCACCCCCTTGGTGTCGAGGGTACTGCCATCGCTGAGGATAATGATAAACCCCGTCGATGAATCTATGTGCAAACCCAACCTTTGTGCCACCGACTCAGCAAGGAAACAGTGGCTCACCCCACTGTCGATCATGGTCAGTAGTAGTGTACCCCTTACGTGACCAAATAGCTTCATTGTGGTTGCCCCATCAAAACCGTTACAGATAAACGAGAAAGATGGAGAGACTGTAGCTCGGTAGTCGTGGAGTCGTCAATTGAAATTGGTGTAATTGACTCCGAAAAAAGGGGCGCTGAACTCCTCGGTGTCCTCGTCATCAGCCTCGAGGATAGTTAAAATTTTAGTAGAGCACTTGTGTAATGGCCCATAAGGCTGGCTACAGCGGTAACATAGGCCTTTGGTGCGGTACTCACGAGCTGCGTCCGCGGAAAGGTGTCTAGTGCCCTTGCCCTGGCGAGAAGCAGATTGTGGCACCGTGGAAGGTGGCGGAAAGGCCGGCTTGGTTGCAGCAGTGGAAGGGCTTGATGAACCCTGGGCGGCTGAGTTCTGGTTTGGGAATTAATGACCCCGACCAAGAGGAGACGCGAATGGCGGTCGATGCGAAGTTTGTGGTTTATTGGCTCGTGCTATGCGCCGAGCTGCTCGAATAGCAGCAAACACGTCAGTCATGTCAGAATCAGGAATCCGTTCCCGTACCGAGCGGTTTAACCCACCTAAAAACATTCCCAGGTATTGGGCCGGAGGAAGGGATGGAAGTTGGGCCACCCGCTCCTTGAACAGGGGCCAGGTAGTCGTCGAGGGATCCAGTCTGGCGAGTGGTGTGCATAGCCTCATAAGCATTAATGGCTGTTGCATCACCGAATCGCTCCACCAATCCTTGTGAGAATTGGGCCCATAAAATTGCAGCTGTGCGTCGGAGGACCCATTGGGCCCAAAACATAGCTCTGCCGGACATGGCGATAAGAGCAAGCTGTACTTTATCCGCCACTGGTGTGTGATGCACTAAAAAGTATTGCTCAGCTTGAGCAATCCAAGCGATCGGATCATTACCGTCAAATAAGGGCAATGCGTGGAGAGAGACAGCTAGAATTGAAGCCAGGCCCGTTGGCGCAAGGGTCGCTGGAAAGTATCCATCCATCGGCGCTGTTAGTGGGGTAGGCGTGCCCTGGGCGGCACCCCCGTGCACGGAACTCGCGGAGGCCAGCAGTGTATCTTTCAGAAAAACAGTGGTGGTGTCAACATTGGTCACGGGGTCTCCACCCCTCCCGTGGGCCACCGGTAATTTGCCATGGTCAGCGGAGGTGCTGGAGCTGACACTCATAAGTGTCCAGTTTTGCGGTAGCAAGGGTGGTGCGGAGCTCCGTCGCATCAGCCTTAGTTTCTGTGATAACGGTCTGGAACTCCCCAATAGTCTTCTCCATCTGATCACACTGGTCCTTTGCAGTTGTCATCGAGATGATGAAGAAGGTAGGTCGGACTAAATTGATAGACTAAAGACTTGGGGAAAACAATAATACAAACGTAGAATGCAAAATCCTCAAACGAGGCCCCAGAGAGTAAATCGCTGCCACAACGTAAAGTTGCAAAACCAAATATCTGCTTCTCTAATTAGGTTTAGAGTTCAATTATTTATACTAATCCAGAGGCCCACGCAAGAGGCCCAAAACTAACATGACTAACTTAATAGGAAGAATACGTAATACTTAAAATTGAAGCATTAGATAATTAAAACATAACAGAATTAATGCAACATTTCTGACAGCGCTGCTACCTTCTTGGTGCGCGCTTGTAAACATACTCGATCGGCGGTCGTACTCTGACAAAAACTTCCCTTCTAGCAACATCTCTCTTAAAGCAGTTTCACTGTACAAGAATCACATACATTTGTACATTGAAATGGGTGAGCCAGTGAAGTGGCATCTTATTCTTTGTATGTTTGCCCAACCGCAGGTCTTTTATTTTTATCATATCCCATTTCCGTAGTCTGATTATCCGGCATCAATAACTTTTCCGAGTTCCACTCACGATGATATACCTTTTCATCATTATTTGCAGGAGATATTACCAAGTCATGGTACAAATTCTTTTTCTTTCCAAAGAGGGGTCCGAGCAATCAGCAAATCAGCACCTCTCTTTCCTGAGAAGAAACTTGATTCAGCTGTGCGAATGACACAGTTGGGGCCTTCACCATCACGCAAGTTCACATCTTATGTTCTACCAACACCAGATGAGACAAGGAGTCCAGGTTCTGGGAAATTATTTAATGAAGCTCTTCAAACAAGACAGACAGATCTGAACCTTCGTCATTGTTCTCCCTTAGACCAGAACATGTATGAGAAACTTGGGGTAAGTGATAAATTTTCTAAACCAATCCTCTTAGACACACCATCAGTACTGAAAGAGAGCAACAACACCGCCAAACCCAGTCCCTTGCCCCCTCCATTATCAGAAACACTTTCATTCAAACAACTTGATCCAAATGTCGCATCTTATGCTAAAAACGTGAAAAGGCAAGCTTTCTCTGGCCCATTAACTGGAAAACCTTGGCCAAATAACCCAAATGTAACAGCCAATGTTTCATCAGCATTCCTTCTGCCTTATTCTGGGTCTCTATTACGCACTCCATTACCCCGGCCGACGTCAACCCCAAAGTTGTCTTCATGTACTTTTGTCTCATCACCTAAAATAAGTGAACTTCATGAGCTTCCTCGCCCACCTTCTCGTATAGTTGCTAGAAGACCCTCCAATCATGGTGCTCATTCGGGTCCCTTAATATCCAAAACTCACGAGTTGTCCACCGCAAGTATATTAACGACGTCCGTAGCAGCAGTATCGGCACTCCCTGTGCCACCCCTCACACTATCACGCAGCTACTCAATTCCGGCGGGAGGTCCAATGGATGTGGCATTACGTTTTCCTTTAGAAGCTTCTCAAAACTCAGAGATGGCGGCAGAGCACATTTCTTCACTTCCTTTGACATCGATTTCCTTGCCAAATGTCCAAGTCCAACCAGCATCCCCTAAAATATAGATGATTAGCCAGCCAGTAAAAGTTATTTCGAAAACCCTGCTTGTCGGCTAAAGCATACTAACTGATATCGTTAATTAAATGATGTAAAATCTCAGTTAGGTACTATTACACAAGTTTTCTAGAGGCAGAGAATGCTCACTTGTCACCGACTTTATTCAGAAGAATGTAGATTGAAATATGCATTATGGATGTTGTGGTATGCTGAGATCGTATCTTGAATTTTGCATGGGAAAGGGTGGTTTGAAAGGCATATTTTTGCTTAGGAGAAAAAACTACATTTGGTCCATTAGGCGAACCTGAAGATAGAAGTCACCACTTTGCTTACGGTCGTAAGGCCAATAGAGCGCAGTTTGTTGTTGCCATACGAGAGTATCTGTAAATAAGTGTTGGTTTTTTATTTTTTTAGGTAGTCTGCTTATGACAATTTATCCACCTATACTAAAATTTGTTCCTCTGAAAAATATTCCCTAGATCATCTAAAGTATGCTGTATTATACGTTTGAGGATTAAAAAGCAGGACTCTTGATAGAAAATAAATGAAGCTGTTGTGTCTCCACATTTCTGCAAGGCGTTCTCTTTTTTCTTTTTCTTTTTATATTCTTTTAAAATGCCATAACCAGGGAGGGACCTTTCTTGATGCATTAACCTTTATGTATATATATGGAAGAAGTGCGTGAGAAATCACTAGAATAGACAAGGTATCACTTCAAAGTTCAAAGTACCCACCACCTGTGAAAATGGAAAAAATACCCATGAAAACCTCTTTATTTGTTTCATATCTATGCTGCCACCCCGTAATAAGTATGGTAACACAGTTAACTATTAGCAGGTGGATAAAGCCTTGAACTGGGAGTGCTGACTTGCAAGTCTAAAATGCCTCATTTGTTGATATTATGGTTTAGATTGCAAAATTCTGCCGCAAGAGATCGGATTATGCCATTTGCTTTCGGAAGTAAGCTGTTTACTAGACCTGCATAACTCTCCCCTTTGTGCTTGTGATTTTCCATATAAATGATGTTTCTCAGCTTTTGAAATATCATGATCCTATAGTTTATATCTGGCATATGGTGGTGATTTTGCTTGATGAGTTGAATACCATTAGAACAAGTAGAATGAAAAGAAGTGTTAATATTAAGACAAGTGAATAGAACCAGTTTTGTCGATATGCTAAACCCAGAGTGTGACATCCAAGTAGTTATGAGAAAAAACCACATTAGATCAGCTCCCCCACCTTTTGTATGACGACTTACAGCTGAATGATAAGATTTGGTGTTACATATTGCTCATTTGTTCTGAAATTTATTGTGCCATGAGATTTTGATATTTGACTTGGTATTAATGCCTACAGGCAACCTAAGAGGACAACTGTATTTGTAGAAAAATTTGTGAATACTTTGATAGTCTTTCGAACCATGTTAGTCATGACACTGAATATGATGTGAATCAAAGTACCATTGTTTCTATGACGAGTTTGTTGAGCAAGTTTTATTTATGAGTTTTCTTCATTTAAACAAATTCCAGATTTGATCATATTTTCTTTGTCAAGTCTTTTTGCCAGTTCACTTTTTATTATTAACATTGAATAATGGTTAGAAAAAGTATTTTTATCAGTTGAGCTGATCGTCTTGTAATAACGTTATAATAATCTTGTTGTTGTTGAAGGGAAAATAACCACGACAGAAAGTAGGGCAAAAGATTGTTGTTGTATTATTCCATCAATGAGATCCTTAAATAGGGTGAAGTACATACAAACAGGCCTTAGCCAAATCCTAACTAGGAAAGCCCATAAACTAACAGACTTAGGCACACAATGGGTATTATTCCTTTAACACTCCCCCTTGTGCCTAGTCTACAAGCGCATGTCATGTTGCCTCGTTAAAATCTCGTGAAGCAAAAACCCAGTGGGAAAAATGCCTTGATCGTAGGAAAAAGAGTACAGCATCTAGACACATCAAGTTTAGACTTCGTCCTTTGAATCTATCCTCTCATATGATCGTTACATTTGATCATAGCGCTACTAAGGTGACCATTCCATCGATCCCTAAAATCGTACATCTTGTTACCTCGTTAAAAACCTTTCCAAGTGATAAAAACCCTGTGGGAAAAATGATCCTTGGAAGGAAAAGAGTATAACGTACGTTGTGGATATAAGACTCCCCCTCAAGTTTACATCTCCCCCTGACTTGCACATCAATCAAGTAGTTGTTGTCTCATTAAAAACTTCGCCAAGTAACAAAACCCAATGGGAGAAAATGAACCTTGGTCAAAGAAAAGAGTACAACACATGTGATTAAGTTTCTTTATAAATCACCATTTTTTTGTGATCTTTACTTCGATCTTGAGAGTTGGAAAAGTCTACAGCTCCCCCCTAATGTTTACATTCATATATCGTTGTCTCGTTAAAAACCTTGCCAAGTAACAAAACCCAGTGGGAAAAATAAACTTTGGTCTAAGGAAAAGAATGCAGCACATGTAAGTATGTTCCATTATATCTCACATATTTCCCGTTATGATCATTCCATCAATCAAGGGGATTTACAAGTTACATCATGTTCAGAAATGTAAGTATGCTCATCAGTGGCAGTACTTAACCGCTAGTTCCTCACACGTGTAGAATGATAGTTCTTAATCATGTACACTCACAGACTGATTCATGCAAAGCAATAATCTTGTCGTGATTCGAGGAGGTAGCCAAAAGGGGTTTGCTTAGTCGATTTCCAAGACATAAGTAATTCATACCAACACATACTTTGTGGTAGTTGCTTCGGCACCAGCATTTACTTTAGCATTTGCCTTTTCGTAAGAAGCTTCCTTTGCATGTTTGTAGGGAAAGAATAGTCCCAAGTCAATAGTTTCTTTTAAGTATCAGAAGATATTCTTGATACCATTCCATTGATGTTGCGTCGATGCTGAACTAAATCTAGTCAGCGGATTAACTGAGGAGTGATAGCAGGTCGTGTACATTGAGCTAAGTACAATAGTGCGCTATTGCACTCAAGTAGGGAATTTCAGCTCCGAAAGCTCTTCGTCACTTTCCTTTAGACGAAATGGATCTTTCCTTTGCGTCCAAATGTTCGACCCATCATGGGGTGCTAGTCGGGTTTATCTTGTCCATATTAAAGTGCCTGAATCTTCTGGACATAGGCAGACCGATGGGATAAATTCCACAAACTCGATGTTCTATGCCAATGCCTCGACAGAACCGAGTTTCCCAAGATCTTTCATCTCAAACTCATATTTCCAGTATCCGGTGGTATCTCTTATTCCATCAAGACCGATTATGTTCATGTCATCGGCATACATTGCGATGATCGTGAATCCGGAACTTATTTGTGAAGACGCAGGGACACAGTTCATCGTTCTTTTATCCCTTCCCAATCAAGTAGTCACTTAGACGGTTATACCACATCCTTAAGGATTGCTTCAAAACCGTAAAGTTGAGCGTTTCAATCAAATTGCAAACGCGCTCAGTGGTCTAGAGTCACTTGATTTGGGTAATGAAATGCCATCGGGCACTTCCATATATATCTCCGTATCTAGATCCCCATAGAGATACGTAGTAACCACATCTATTGGCTGCATTTCCAGTCCCTCGGAAATTACTATGCTAATCAAATAGCGGATACGTATACGTGGGAGTACATTTCCTCGTAATCAATTCCAGGGCATTGTGAGAAGCATTACTTCGTGAACCTTGTACATTAGGACTCTACTATTCTCACTATGATTTACGACAAAGGTTCGGTTATGTCTTATAGGCTTTACACTTGGGTAGGTTAGCATTACCCACACCAAATACCTGACTCTTTGTCGAAGAATCTAGTTCTTCCTGGAATGTTTTTCTTATAGGCCAATAAGCTCTATGTTGATTTCATCCAACTGAGCGAGGTTCGACATCATCGTACTTTATGATTCATGACATGTCATCAAAGTGGGTGGTTGATCAGGCCACACCCTCATAATTTCATCGAGATTCTTGATTTTCTGAATCATATCTTCGGGGCGTCCCCCTCGTCATGATTCATGGACCTAATAAAATCAAGCATGATCTCATGAAACGAGTTCATTGATGGTTAACATGTAATTTGTGCCATACTCTACCTCTTACTTGGGTGAGTATTTAGTCGAACCATGTGGCTTCCACCCCTTCCTTTGCAGGGAGCCACGACCTCAACCACACCTCCACCAGGTGCAGTTGCATCACCCGGTTCATTGGTGATGTGCCCCTTGGAGGGGACTTCTAACCTTACAGGCACATTTGCAGCTGTAATGTGAGATCTTGTCACTTGAACGATATCAGTACGTGCATCAGGCATCGAATCTGCTACATCCTGAAGATCGAGTGTTCTTTATGCTTCACGGTAATATTGTGAAGTTCGGGGATCATAATGAGACAAAGTGGAGACACCATGACAATTCCTGTCGTTCCCCAAGAAATTACGTTTTCTCTCCTCCCCCTAACGACGGGAAGGTTGTCTCATAAAAGTGACAATCCACAAATCGTGCGGTAAAGAGATCACTGTGAAGGTTCTAAATAGCGGATAAACGTCTGGAGATTCTTATCCAACGTGAATACTTAATCGTTTCTAAAGACCGATGCGTTGTGGGGCGCAGAAGGCACATATAATGCGTAACCAAATATGCGCAATTGGCACTCAAGTCCGTCTGGGTCCAAATTATAAAAATCAGGCTATCCAGTTACCAACTGGTACGCATAAACTAATTGGTTAGCAAAAGGTCTAAGAATGAACGATTTAAGTAAAGTTGCATGCAATATTGCATAATTCCAGGCAAAAATATGCTAATTGGTGCGCATAACCAATGACATAATTACCATACATATTCTTTCGACGGTGAGACCGTTTGTATATGCACATGGGACGAGATACTATTCATTAATCTCTATCATGCAATAAACATCAAGTACTTTTTGATGTGAACTCTCCAACATCATCGAGTCCTTTAAATGTGATAAGGGAGGTGAGTCCTTATAAATTATTTTTGGAAGTTCTGCAGCAGTTTGAGTGGACAGGAGAGCGACATGTGACCAACATGTCGGAGAATCCATCAAAACCATAAATACATAAATGGTCCGCATATTAGGTGGATGGATCCACAAATATCTCTTTATATTCAACGTAAGAATGGAATGCTTGCTTTTGTTTCTTTAGCGTAGGAAGGTCTCGCTCCTACTTTGGCTAAAGAGCAGGCTTTGCAACACTAAGTGGTGGGCATTTGATATGCATCCGGTTCTTTGGATAACACGATTAACATCAACATCGTTCTTTATGTCGAGTTGTTGCCACATTTTCACTCGAAAAGTAATGATGTACGTACAAGTTCTTTAGTATATGGATCATTATACTTCGACTAGGATGACTAGTCTATCGTGCCAAAGCCTATATGAGTCTATGTCCAAAAGTACATTGTTGGTGACAACATAGGATTTTAAAAACCTAATAATAGTGAGGTACGTCCACTAGATCGACTCATCAGTTATTCTAAAATGCGTTTACGTCCACATTCATTAGAATTAATAAAAGAAATTCTATTCCATTCTCACAGTGGGTTTCAATCTGGAAACCATTGCTACGTATATTATTGAAGTTAAGTAAGGTTCGAAAGGCTCTAGGTGCATACAGAGTATCGGTAACTTAGAAGACTGCCGCTTAGGCATCAAGAATTGGGCATTACCTCGCTTTTTGATGAGTTGGGAGGACCCAATCATCGTAGTTACCGAGGTTTGTCAGACAACTTATTCGATGAATAGAAGCCTAATTCTAAGAACATTCAAGCTCTCCTCGATTCATTTCTTAGAAAAGAGTGAAATTTCGAACCATAAGCATTCAAGCATTATTCAGTACTTCGAAATAAAGCTAATAATCCAACGTATGTAATATTAATATCTTGTTCGTGAAACAACGTTTCATCACGCCATTATTGAAAATAAAACACCAACACAGTCGTCTTGAGGTAACTATACCAAATGTAAACGAGAAAATAAACATAATACTAAGATTCAGTCTATAGACTGTGGCTCGTATGACTCAATTCGACGATTGGTGACTGTGAAAATTGACATAGGGGGACTTGTCTAGATCATAGTCCTCCATATTGTGAGTTCTCCTTTCTTTGGACTCTCTATATTTCTTGTAGTGAGATGCGACTTGCTTGCTTGCATGGCAGTTCTTGTACCATGTCCAGCATCTCCATAATGATAGCACGGTTCATTGCCAACTCGAGCCTTAGAGGCGATAGGATGGGTAGGTGCTTTTTGGTTCCCTTGGCTAGCAGATCCGGAAGCACCAAGTCTTCGCATTACATTGGAAGAAACCCCACGTCCTTGACCACGAAGCCTATCATGTCCAGTCCCCTATTCATTGGGGTAGTTTCCATCCTTCACTTTGCCATAATTGGCCTTGAGAATTTTCTTTGTCCCAATCGGCCTGACATTACTGCTCACTAACACTTCGTTATGCCTCTTAGCTACTTGTAGTAGGTTGATTAGCTTACTGAAGGTAGTGATGTTTTTATTATCATACTCCAGCCTATACTGGTTCGTTAGTATATGAGCGGAAGTAGGGAAGGTGGAAAAAGCTTTATGGATCATGTCATCTTCTGTGATGTCCTTCCCACAGAAATTTAGGCGTGCCTTGAGGCGGAGAATATCTTTGTTGAAATCGTTGATCCGTTTATATTCAAGCAAGCGGATTTCATTCCACTGCACGGTCAACTCTGGGTGCAAAGTGTCGTGAATGTTCCCAAATTAGCCCTTGCGGGCATCCCACAGTTCTTTGAGGGATTTTCAACTGTAGATATTTCCATCTCAAGCTCGGTTCGATATGTCACCTAAGGAATATAAGTGCACTCGCTTCTATCATATCAGAGGGTACTTGGTCTGTGGTGTTGAGGAGCGTACCACTGTATTCTTTAGTGATAAATGTGGTCTCGACGTAGGAGACCCATCTATGGTACTCAAGCTCTTTTGAGTCCAAGGTATCAAATTTGAGACGAGTTGGATCAACTATCTTGATACAAGAAAAGGGGAAATGATTTTTCACAGTTTACCATGAGTGCTTTTCATGATAAAATTTTCAATAATAGGAGCGTCATTATTTTTCAGAACCAAGATATGGTCAAAATTACTTTCGATGCTATTGAGGATTACCAATGAAATTACTTTATCACGGTTCGAGTTGATATAGGCAGTAGAAATGAGTCCTCTAAAATCTACTAGTGATGAAGCCTAATTTGCATGCCATATCTATATATGTATGCAAATATATGTATATTTATAGATATAGACATATAATCCTAGAAATATATCTATACACATAATATGCAATCAACTAGGTTTCTTATGCCGCAATATATATTAATTCTCGTGAATTTAATTTAATTCAAGTTGCTTTAAGCGACTCACTTTGATTTTTAGTTAAAGTTATTAATGCAGCATGCTTTAATTGGTTTAATTAAACATAAATAAATTTATGAAATATAAATATGCAATTAAAATAATTAAAACATGTAAAATCGCACGTTGTAAATAGTAGGGTTATTCCGATTGTGTACCTTACAGGAAAGACATGATTCTTTTCTAAGCCATACCATCAATTTTTCTTTGATGAAATCGTGTTCCCCATTCCAATCGACTTTTGGATCGTCTTGGTTATTCTCCAAAATGAAGGTAAACGGATTCTCATCCAAAGGGAACCCTCGGCAATTGCGAAACCAGAGCCAAACAAGAACTCAGAAACCTCGGCAACAAGCCCTTTAGAATACTTTGTACCATAGTTTCTCAAAACATGCTTGGCGATGGCGGGGTCACTAACCACCACAAAATCTCTGGGGCCAGCAGCGAGGCGGTATAGATGGGCCCGTACTCGTTCATCCATTTGAAGAGCGGCAGAAAGAGGGCCCCACCGAGGAGGTCCGATACATCCTCCAGCTTCGCGCTGGCGATCGGGATGTTGGACTTGTCCTTTGGGCTGCGAGATTAGGGTTTTTCGGCTGCGTGGCGGTGGTTGACGGCTGGATAGAGTTTTTGCCGCGGGGGAAGGTGAGGTCGCGGAAAGGCGGCGAGCTGGTCTGTGAAGAAGATGACCGGCAACGGCTAGGGTTTCTGGGAAAAACCGATTTTTCGTTTTTTTTTTCTTTTTTTTTTCGGAATTTTGCAGTAAATCGGGAGAGATTTTTTCTTTGCTCAGTTCGGAAAAATCGGGAGAGATTTTTTCTTTGCTCAGTTCGGGAACTACGTGCTGATAACGTGTTGAAGAGAAAATAACCAAGACAGAAAGTAGGGCAAAAGATTGTTGTTGTTATATTATTCCATCAATGAGATCCCTTAAATAGGGTGAAGTACATACAAATAGACCTTAGCCAAACCCTAACTAGGAAAGCCCATAAACTAACAGACTTAGGCACACAATGGGTATTATTCCTTTAACAGTTGTAAAATATTATCATTTGAGTTGTAATTTTATCTTTTATTTTAGAATCGTATACTTATTTTTAATTTTGAGTTGAAATAAAGTCGAGTCAAGACATGTACAAAACAAGCAGAAAAGATACAAATTCCCGCACGTAATATGAGTACGCAACAATTTCGTAGTTTGGTTATAACTCTTTCACCGATATATGATTGAGGTCATTCAAGTGGCTACAGAATCTAAGAGACAGTGCTAAGATTGTGCAATGATGCTGAGATCAAATTTTGTATATTGCAATCTTGTACAAGTCCGAATGGAGAGTAGTTAAATGGTCTTTGATCTCTAGAATCTGCTTAATGGTTTTACATCAGATTTTATATCTTTGAATTATTTATTTTGTTATTTTTAATTTTTTCTTAGTTTTCTAGTTCACATTAGGGAAGATTATGAATTTTGGTTATAAGACTAACCTTCATTTGAGTTAACGTACTTCTTATTTTGTTTTGTATGTTTTCAAAATATCATCTTGTTGAGTGTGTCTCCAACACTGCATTGTGAATTCAGTTCACTTATTAAGATTAAAATACCTTATGGCATGTTTAAACTTCACTCTTTCCCAGGTTGCTACGGCCGGTCTTCTTATAGATTCAAAAGTAGAGCCTCTTTGCTTACTTTGGGACGTCTTATGACCTAAAATAATCTAGCTATTGGTTACTACGACAGATAGCATGTAGGTTGCATCTGTTGACTTCAGCTATCGGTTATTTTGAAAATAAGTGATATTTTTTATATTTCTTTTTATCTTTCTTTCTTATACATCGTACTTCCATCTTCTAATCTTCCATATTCTCAATAAAAGTGTGAGATTTACGTTTTCCGGCTGTTCTTACTTTAATTGGTTTATCTGGAAATATCCGGACCCATATTTTTCCACCGCGTCGTGTATTTCGTGTCATTGCTCGTCGGCCTACTTCGATTTGTCTAGATGTGATGCAAGCGGGTTCAAGTGTTTGAAGGGACTGTTTAAGAAAAAAGAGAAAAAGAGCCGATTAATCTTTGATAGAATTTATCAAGTGAGTCAATAGATTTATAATCGTATGACATTTTAGTGTTTGGTCAATTAAGCTTGTGCGACTGAATATGGAAAAAAAATATTTAAAAGCTAGAGATTCATCCGTCCAAATATAAAAAGTTAGAGATCGCTTCGTCCGTGCGAAAGCATAAATAATAGTTACACACTTGATAGTTTACTTTCCACTTTGTTATTTCTCATTTCTTTGTTGTTTTTTCCATCTTCTACAACTTTTCTTAATTTTTTTCTTGTCATTTACAACTCTGGGGATTGAATTCTCTAAAAAAAAATCTCGACTTGATAACGTATATTCACCATGTGGGTTGTGTGATATTATAGCCAAATGATAAAAGGCAAATAAATTTGTGAGGTAATAAGAAAAAATTAATTAGTAAACGGGCGAGAGTGATCAAACGATACGTATGAGAATCTTGTCAGGATTTACATATTCTGTTTTAAAGAAGAATCAAAATATCAAAATGACATCTTATGATATACAAGACAACTTACCGAGATAAGTGGCAAATTAAATAAAAATGAGGACATGCCAAGTACTTTGACGAGTAAGAATCAGGGGATAACTGAAGGAACTCAAGTTGTTAGGATATGGAGAGATAAGTCGGAGCTTCAAAATGATGTCATTCAAAATTTTAATAGCATCAAATGTATATGAACTAACATCTTTGTCAAGTAAAAATGTAAAAAATATAAATATTAATATAAAATGCACATCATCAATTGTTGAAACGAAGTCACATTTGGAGCGGAGAAGAGGAGTTAATAAAAGGAAAAATTAATTTTTCACTAGATTCTATTTATATGATAAATTTTATAGTGTGAAAATTGATATTGAAATTTATACAAATTATACACTGCCACATGGTCAGAGAAGTAGGGTTCAATGTCTTACACCCGGTGTTCAATGTTTGTTAGATGATAATAGGGAGGTGAAGAAGTGCAAATAAGTATTACTCCATCAGTCCACTTTTTAAAAAGTCCCATTTGATATTGGGCACGAAGATTAAAAAAAGCTGGTAAAATTAAAGTGAGTGGTGAAAAGGGTAGTGTTAATGATATTGAGTTACTTTTGTTAATTATTCGATTAGGGAAAGACCTTTACATTTAAATAAAGTTCATCCATGACAACTTGGTTCATTTAATTTAATCAATTAATTTTGATCAATGGTTCACTAATTTAAGTAATTAAATTTAATTTAACTTGCAATGTTTCATTTAATTTAAGATGTTTATTAAACTTATTTTCATTAAGGAGGCAATGTAATTAGTGGAGGGAAACCAAAATGAAATTAGAGCCAAAATCTGCATTCTCTCATTAAAATATCCATAACAAGTACAGTGATGTGACCAAAATGTATGGAGGGAAATTTACATTACTACCAACACTCTAAATCTACCATAAATTTAGCAGTAAATTTACTCTCAACTTTCGTTCAAAAAAAAAAATTACTCTCAACCACATTACAAGAGTCATTTAGGAGAGAAAAACAATGCCAGCATTAAATTCTAGGCCTAAGTTGTCTGCACAATCCAAAAATTTATTGGCACAGTGGTTGATCGAACACAGCATCGATGGGAAACTTGAGTATGGAGCGAAAAAAGAAGCTGTAGCAAAATTCCATGTGGCGTTGAGGACAATATGGAGGACTTGGCAAGCAGTCACAGCTCAACAAGCATTGGCTGTTCCTGTTAATCTACAGTAACAGTCAAAGAGAACAGGGCAGCAATATAAGAATACATCAAATTCGATGAGGCGAAGGTAAAGAGTCTGTCTGTGCTACAAAAAACATCCTTGAGGGTGATGGCAGGTAACTTGGGTGTTAGCAAGTCTCTAGTTCACAACTGGGTAAAACAAAAAAACTGAAACCACACACCAATTCCATCAAACCATTTTTACCCCCTAAAAATAAACTATGTAGACTAAGTTGGAGTCTTGCTCACCTTTCTACACATAGCATTGCTGGTTTCATCAAATTCCAAACTATGTTCAATACCATACACATAGATGAGAAGTGGTTCTACTTATCAAAAAATATGGACAGATACTACATGGTTGCTGGTGAGGTTGAACCACATAGAAGCTGTAAATCCAAAAGATACATTCCCAAAATAATATTCATGTGTGCAG
The DNA here is from genome assembly GCA_033398695.1 of Orobanche coerulescens. NCBI lineage: Eukaryota > Viridiplantae > Streptophyta > Magnoliopsida > Lamiales > Orobanchaceae > Orobanche > Orobanche coerulescens. The sequence continues at coordinate 138,405,445 of CM065813.1, read as the reverse complement.
TGTCGAGGCCAATGATAGATTCAAGTGGGAATGTGTTGTTTGATGGAAAGTTTATAATCTTTCCGTTCATTACAAAGGAAGCAGCTCTAAGAAATTCTAAAAACAGAGCAAAAGGGACCATGGAAGTGAAAGCAATGGACTCAATCACTAAACCAATCACAAAAGACTGCCTACTGAACCAGGTTAGTGTCTCTAACTTTTTTTTTGCTATCGGAATTAAGGTTCAGATTCATCATTTAACATTTATATTTACTTACTGCAGATGCTACCAGTGTTTAAAGCTAAGTGGCCCCCTTTTTTAAGTAAAATCATATTCATCCAGCAAGATAATGCCAAACCACATATAAAACCCAATGATCCTGATTTTCTAGCAAAAGCAAATGATGATGAATTTCATTTCCAACTAGTATGCCAACCACCAAATAGTCCAGACACCAATGTAAATGATCTAGGATTCTTTAGATCTATACAATATCTTAAAGATAAGAAACCAGCCACGAATATTGAAGAGCTACTACAAAATGTGAAGGATGCATATGAAGACTACCCAGCACATAAGCTAAATTATGTATTCCTCACTCTGCAAGGTTGCTACAGAGAGATCATGAAGGTCCAGGGGGACAACACGTACAAGATTCCTCACATGAATAAAGAAGGGTTGGACAGGTTGGGACTTCTACCAGATTGCATTGAGGTGGAAGAGGAACTTGTAAATGCAAGCTTAGAATTCCTAAATAGCCAAGGAAGTTAGGGGTGAGAATTTAGGATCAGGAAATCCCGAGTCCCGGTCCCGTCCCGAGTCCCGACGAGAAATGGGACCCCGAGTCCCGAATTTTACGGGACCGGGACCGAGACCGGGACCTTAAATTTTGGTAATTTCGGGACTCGGGAGTCCCGAAATCCCGATCGGGACTATCCGAAGTCCCGATTAAAATTTTTAATTTCAATCAATTTTTTTCCTTTTCTGATTTCGGGACATTTCGGGACATTCGGGACATTTTGGGACATTTCGGGACATTCGGGACATTTCAAAAAATTATCCTCGGGATCGGGACCGGGACCGGGACTTAAATTTATCCCATTTCGGGAATCGGGACTCCCGAAGTCCCGATCGGGACCGGGACCGGGACTACCAAATTGGTGATTTTCGGGACCGGGACATTCGGGACTCGGGACCGGGACCTCGGGATGTCCCGATTCTCAGCCCTAAAGGAAGTCATGAGAATGGATTGAATGAACTAGTTCAGAGGCTGCAACATGCAGGAATCACTACTTAGGGCCACATATGGTTTGCTTTTTTGCTCATGTTTACAGGGACAAACATTGTGATCCATGTTTTTGAGGTGTTTGGAATGTAAACTTTTTTGTGTATGTTTTAGTAAGAAAATAGTCTCAGCAGTGGCTTTTGCATCATTGACTTACATTAAGTGTTGTAGTATCATAATCACATTTGTATCACAAATGTAGTAGTATCATTATCAGATCAGAAGGCTTAATTATCATGTAAATATGCAGAAATCACAGGAATCAACACCATACTTCAATATGGAAATATGCAGAATCAACACCATACTTCAATATGGAAATCATAGAAATCACAGGAAACAACACCATACTTCACAGGAATCAACACCATGTAAATATGGAATCAACACCATACTTCAACATAGAAGTATGTGAATTCACCATCATGTAAATATGCAAAACTCACATACTTCAATATCATGTAAATATGCAGATTAAACAGACACAGGTACTCATCAATCAGATTCACATATGGCATCACCAGCCCACCCACTGAAATCCAAAATTAAGAATCTTATCACCTGATTAGATCAACTTTAATACGCTAGGAAAAACCATCCCTAGAATCTGCAGATACTGGATTATAGCTTCCTCACTTGCATAAACATTTGCTTTGAAAGGGGGGATCTCTGAATTTAGTATGGAAGGCAGCAACTGCGCCCCATCGTCTGCAGATATTTCCTAGAATTAGAGAAATAGTTAGATTAACAAGCATTGAACGTTAAATCATAAGAAAGCTCTAGAAATGAACCCTACTTTCACCTGCATATTGTCTATTTCTGATTCCGCATCAGAAACGAACTTTGACAGCCTAGGGACAAAGCTCATTAGCTTCATCAGGAATTATGATCTACCTTCTCCTGTCTCATACCAATTTAGTATGGAAGGCAGCTGTTGTGAAGCAGAGAAAGACAAAGGGATCATATGCAAATCTACACCGTTGACCTCCGATCCCGACAGGAACGCCGCCGAATCGGAGAAATCCACACCGGGGAGCTCCATTTCCAGCACGAACTCCTCCAAATCAGAGATCGGCGCTGCGAGCATCTGCGATTCTACTCCAGTCAGATTAGAATCAGTCTCCCCTGGGTCATAAAAATTCATCCGCGTGTGCTGATCCATCGAGCGGGGGGGGCTCAGAGATAGTGGAGGCGGGGGGGGAAGGCTCAGAGATAGTGGAGGCGGGGGGAAGGCTCAGAGATAGTGGAGGTGAGAGAATAGGGTTTGGATAATGGGTTTGACTGGTATTGGGTTAATTAATTAGAAATTTAATTGAGGTGTTAATTAAGTTGGGTTTAGTATGTGGGTGGGTGTTTTAGTAGTAAAGGGTAGTAATTTAATTAAAGAATGGAGGGTAATATGGTACGAAAAGCAGAGTGGGACTTTAAATTGTGGACAAATATTTGAGAGCAAATGGGACTTTAAAAAGTGGACGGGGGGAGTAGTAGTTTCTATCAATCTAGGAGGATAGAAAGACAAAACACTTTGTGATGTGTAACTTCTACAAACTTGTCACATATTATTGGAAAAATCATGGCATGATGAAAGAAACGAGAGTTACCACGAGCTAAGAAATTGGTTTCAATAAAGACGACATAAAAATTGTCTTAGTTCTCTTGACCAATGAACAAATTCTAGAGGATGAAGTACATGTGAAGAACGGATCCAAAGAACATTTGATGGCAATGTGAAGAAAAGAAAAGAAAAGAAATAGAAAAACCGATAGAAATAAAAAATGAGAGTTGAGAGGAAATATAAAGATATTGGAAAAAAAAAGAGAAAATTCGATGTTGGTAACTGATTTGACCAACGACACGTGTGCTGACCTGGATTAGATGGATCGAAGCCACTTAGAAAACAATAAAAAGCTGAATGGATGAGATAGCTCGATTTTATTATTTTTATTATTTTTTGAGATAGAGCTGAGCTGAATTTTGATGCCGGTCTATATTGCTTGTTTATTACAAATTTGTTTCTCTTTTTCTCTCTCATTTTATGAAAAATTCTAAAGTCCTTTCTTATCATACATTCTCTCTATATATAGAATATCTTGGCCAATCAGCGGGCGACAGTTGGAGAATGTTTGGGAATGCGTCCAAACACTTGTCAGAGGGAGAGTGCGCCTTAGACACGTGGCGGCCTTTGGGGACTGCTTTGGGAAGAGGGAGGACAGAATGCATTAACTATCATATGTGCCTGTTTCGCATGTCCTGTGTGTCTGTTCCGCATGCTTCTGGCCATGCTTATTCGTGGTCGGTACTAGGGTCGGCCCTTGGGTCTCCCGCCGCTCTGATCGGTCATGCCATGATGGGGTTTTGGATCGTATTTATTCTGGATCTGGTCAGCCCTTTCGTCCTTGCTCCGGACTGGTCATCGGGTCGGATCTGACGGTTCTGCCCGGTCCAGTCTTAACGGGACCTAGGAGTAAATTTGATATGTACTCCGCTGATCCTCCCTGTTACTCTGCTCGGCCGGTTTACCCGGAAATCGGTTCTTTTTTCCTCTGATCCTCTTAAATGTGACGGTTAAGCTGGCGGGGAGTGCATATGTGGATGCCCAAGCGGACGGGATATCAACAAGGGCCCCTAAGTCCAGGGCCGTGCTGGGTGGCCGGGGCTGGAGTCGATTTGTAGTTAGGCCGAGCTGGCTTCTTAGGGAGGATGGGATTCTCGAAGGGACGTCTCTTCGAGAGATGTGTCTTATCGATTTCCATGTTTGTGTCATAATGAGGGACGCGTGACAGGATTGGATTTGGCGGCACCGCCGCCTATGCGTCCTTGGTAAGCGTGATGGTTCAGTGTTACGCGCCAGGCATTTAATGCCTGTATCTTATTATAAATAGAGGCATTCTTCCTCTTTCTTCTTTCTTTTCACTTCTGCCATTTTTTCCGATTTCTTGCAGAGAAAAATCTCCGGTGAGTTTCATTTCTTGCTTCTTTTTTCCATTTTAAGTAGCCGACATGTCATATCTGGGGGATGTGAGGGCGACGGAGTTAACCGTGTCGCCGGACCGTACGGGGTTGGTGGATTTGTCCCTAGGGGGACGCCCGTCGACTGAGTGATGAGGAGGGAGGCGGAGAGGCGGCGAGGTCGCCGGGACTTGAGGAGGCAGAGGTGGTGGTGCCGTTGGCGGAGCTTCGGATGAGGAAGTGGAAGCTGAGCCTGAGGAGGCCTGGGTTCGGCCTCGGCCATCCCTTTTCGTGGAGGCGGCATGGGACTCGGCCTCGATCGGCAGCGTCGTTACGGAGGAGCAACTGGTGGCCTGGCGGCGGCGGTGCGGATGTTTGTTTCTTATCCTGAGGAGAGGCCTCACCTTCCGCCATTTAGCTGCACGACTGTGTATTACCTCTCCCTGTTGGCGGGGCTGAGGTTCCCGCTTCCCTTGGTTCTGTCCCCATTCCTGAGGTAGTGGGGCCTTCCCATTGCCCAAATTCATCCCAACGTCTGGGCTCGGGTGGTGGGCTTTTTCATTATCTTCAACCAGCAAGGTTGGCCCGAGCCCAGCTTTGAGGAATTTAATAGCCTCTTCCTGTGGAGGTCGGTCAGAAGATCAGGTTTGGGCTGGTTTTATTTGACAGCTCGGTATGCCATGCACAAGGAGGTGGTGGATGTGCCGGAGACCATACACAGCTGGAAGGAGCAGTGGTTTTACATTTGTAACACCCCCAATCCGTTCAGGGATATTACACGCCGTAGAACCTTTCCTCAAGGATCTACCAGGCTGGTAACAACATCGAACATCTCCACAATGCCTTTAAGGCTAAAATGACTCAGTAGACCGATTGGTCTTTCAATTAATACATACAACTCGATCTCAATATATGCCCACGCAGGAGTCAAATACAAAATACTACCATACAACGGGGAAAATATTACAGTGGAAATAATGTACAACTGAACCAATACTGCAATAGACGGGTCCTCATGTGATTAGTATCGATCATCTTTCATCACCCTTCATGCTGACTCTGTGCTATGCTCCCCAAAACCTGAATGCAATATAGACATCCACCCCCCGATTACTCGGGGGTTAGCAAAATTCCACTATTTTGCTAGTGCAAGTACAAAGTGCAAAATACGAGTCATACAATTCAAGTTCCAATAATAACAATAATCAGGAATCCTCAAAGATTCAAACACTACGAAGAATACTTCCCGAAGTAAGAGTTTGGGTAAAACATTCCAAAATCGAAAGATCATAATTCAAGAGAACAATTTACAAAATGGTTTAATAAGCATCGGGAGTTTTAATAGAAAACAATTTAGGATTATAGAATCCTTCTCTTTTCAAAATCAACAGGGGTCACAACCCAAAGGTTTTTGTTTTCGCAACTAGAAAACCAGCAACAATTCACAGGGTCAAAACCCACGTCACGTGTCCTCGACGGATATAAAAATTGACACAACATAATCACCCAAGATACGCAACTCTTGGTCAACGAATAAAACACCAACTCGTGAATCCAGGGATATACCATTGGATTCCCTCGAGGCCTCGCAGGACCCTCCCGAGGTGAGCAAAATACATTCACAAATCATATACACACCAACTCGTGAATCCAGGGCTATACCATTGGATTCTCTCGGGGCCTCGCAGGACCCTCCCGAGGTGAGCAAAATACATTCACAAATCATATACACACCAACTCGTGAATCTATGGCTATACCATTGGATTCCCTCGAGGCCTCGCAGGACCCTCCCGAGGTGAGCAAAATACATATACATAACACCGTGAACACATGCCACGTCATCTCACGGTTGGATCAATCACTTGTTATCTCCTGACCATAAGATCACATGCCATATGTCACCGCAGGTCTTGTCTTAGGCTCTCACGGTTGGATCAATCACTTCTTGCATCCTGATCACATGGTCACATGCTATGTGTCACCGTATACCTTCGACCATATCCACACATTCACATAAATAACATAGCATGCCAAGGATATCCGAACAACTCAACCAAAGGCAATAAACACATAGCACAACACAAGTGTCAAATCACAACACACCAGAATGAGATAATATATGTATTTATATTATCAAAGCACAACAACAACACCAAGCGTATTCATAGGGTTCACTTATCCATTCACAAACCACACCATTCACAAAACACACGCGTTTTGAAAGTGAGCCTTTGACAAGGCTAAACCGAATCTTTTGAAAGTTCATCTCAAACAATCAAACAAACATACCAAGACAATCACCAATCATTATATTCACAAAACAAGAGATGTATGGACAAGGTACTTGCTTCGAATCAACACACGAATACTCCAACGGACACGGTTCAAACGGGAAATCCCGAATACCTACAATCCTCCGGCAAAAACAACGAAGATACGATTACAATGAGAATCAAGGTCAAAGACAACGGAAATCCAACCAAACTATCGAAGGGAAACTCATTGGGACATTTAATCGAACACTCAATGCTCGATAACTCCCAAGAACACTCGAATCACCAATCGAGTTGAACAAACTCGAAATACGGTTATACAACCCATAGAACACGATTAGTAATGTTCAATAACATCAACCGATTCATGACAATCGGACGAACAACGAAAATCAAGAAGGAAATCTCGAAAGTCAATTCTAGGAGATTTCAAGAATTTACCTCGATTCGACGAAGAACAAGGATTAGATGATGATAATAGTCATGATTCAAGCTTCCCAACTGATGTACTACCGATTTCCGATCAAAACCTTCGATTTTCGTCGAATATACGCGAAGAAGGGAGAAAAAAAGTGAAGAATGGCCCAAAAACCCGTCTGCAGGCCTTATATAGGCAGCCTGCCGACCGCCTTACGTACGTAATCGGCCATAGATTACGGCCGTAACCGGCCATGGCCAAACCTTCTGCCCAAAACTTCCGACAGCATTACGTACGTTACCAGCCAGGGCTTACGTACGAAACAGGCCTTACGGTCGTAACTTCCGGACCATTACGGTCGTAACTCGGCCAGATTTGTCTTTGCCCCAAAACGTATGGCCATGACTCGGCCATGGCCAACTCCGAAAGTCCGGACAACCCCGAAACCCAAACCTGAATATAAACCGAAGATACAGTTACGAAGTACTCTCAAATACGAATCTAAGCACTAATATAACACACGATTCCGACCACCCGAAGGCTCGAAATTCGACAACGAAAGTAATTACCCCAAACTTTAGGAAATTACGAAAACGGCCCAAAACGTCCGAAATACACGATACACGATCGAAACACTAAGACAAAGCTCGCAACATGAATAATAATATTAAATAAACTTATGAGAAACTCGAAACAATAGTTTCGGATGAGATTCGCAAGAATCGAACTCAAGCGGAAAAACCACTTAAGAACACAAAACTCAATAAAACAACACCAAAACGAACTCGGATGACAAAAAGTACAGAATTAATCATTCTCGGAATGACGAAACGGTCACAACAGAGTCGCTGAGATGGACTTCCGCCAAAAAAGAAAATTACCGAAAATCAAAATTGCGGATATTACATACTACCCTCCTTAAAAGAAGTTTCGTCCCGAAACTTAAAACAAGTAGGGGGAAGCAATATCCCGCCAGGAAGACTCAACAAGATACACAATAAATGCGTAACTTACGCCCAACGGCGAAATGTTACAAGCAACGCAAAGGAACATACGGCGTGAAAACACGCTCCACGACGACCAACACAACGCCACCGGTAGAGACATAATAAAACCAACAAGCGACAAGCGTCATCAAACAGATAATACAATCAAGTCGATTATCCGAACAATCACAAAACACAAAGCACCTATTACAAGGAAACACGCACAGTCGAGAAAACAAAAAGTAAACACAAACAATTCACAAGGGCAATCACAAACAATTCGAACTACGCCGAAATTTTCAAAAACCACACTAGGCATCTCCTTGTCCTTTCGGAGCAGAGACGCAACTTTGATACCCAAATATCTCAGCTACCGTCTTACAATGCACGGCTCGGTGACCCACCTGGCCACACTCGAAACAGCTGACTAACAGTGAACGACAATTCTTCGCGGTATGGCCCGCTCGACTACAGTTATAACATGTCTTCATGCTGCTCACATTACTCACTGCAGGGGTACTACTCCTCTGATCACGCGATCGAGGATCCATCTTAAGGCGACGAAACGAAGTCCCAACCTCAGGCGGCCCACTCTCCTGATTTCCCGAAAAGTCCCCAACAGTTTTCTGTTTCTTCAACTCAGACATATTCTCGGCCGATAATCTGGATAGCTCATAGACTAACGCCCTATTTTGATAATCTCTCAAGGAAGTACAAGTGACCTGCCATGTACTGACAAATCTTCGGCTTCATCCGCCTACTAAAATGACAGATCTTATCCTCCTCCGTCCTTACTTGATCCTGCACATAGCTGAGCTGTTTGCTAAAATCAATAATAGCTTGAGACAGCAGTACATCTTGCGGTTTCGCCGAAAAGAATTCATTAATCCTCTGATTTCTGATTGGCTCCGGACAAAACTCATCTCTCATGAATCTCTGAAACTCTGCCCACGTGACAACAAGATCTCGAGGCTTAACAGCCTCCCACCAGTTAGCGGCATCCTTGTCGAGAAGATACTGAGCTACCGGTACTTTACGTTCTTCTAGACAATCAACTACCTCGAATATCTTTTCCAACTGGAAAAGCCAACCATCCATCCTAATGCATCTGCAGCACCAGCGAAACGAGGGGGACTCATACGAACCACTTCTCGAAGCCACTGATTTGCACCAGTGTTCTTGGTCACATCTGTAATACGCTTAACTGCCTGAGTCAACTGAGTCATCTGTGTAGCTACCTGCTGTAAAATAGTAGCAACACCAATACCGATATCATCACCAGCAGCACGATCCCGATCACGCACCCGGTCGCCATGACCACGACCTCTGCCCCTCGGCATACTGAATAAGCAACCGCTCAGCACAACAGAAAATCATAACATGCAACACTTACAACGATTACCATCGTAAAGCAACACACATACAAACATCACTGCAACGACGGTATCGTTTGGCGATCTCGATGGGCCGAACGATAACCAACATACAATTACTAAACATCACGAAACAACCACGTATGTACGTAATCATACAAACTCAAGTTCTAACAGCTCGCACGGGTGCGATAACACACAAATCACCATAAAGCGACAACATTCAATACCAAAATCTCACCTCTCACAGAGGGCTAATCACAACAAATGCGTGGAAAATGACTCAATGTTCACGCCACCAATTCCATCATACTCGGGAGCTAACATTCTAACGACAATGTGAATATCATACATATATTCCCGGGCCGCAAACGGGAATGATAGGCTTTAAAAATGAAAACCACCTTTTTGAAAATAATTTAGAAACACCGGTTGATCTTGATTATCACCTTTCAAAAAGTAGTACAAACGTCATTATCGAGACCTTGAAAAACCATCTTGCATTTGATAAAAATGAGGACACTTTCCTTTAAACTGAAACTTTCAGAAATATTCGACCCTTGGGTCTAAGAAAATGCATTTCCAAAATTACTGGAATATCAAAATAAAATATTTTGGTCCTCAAAGTAGAAGAATTTTAAAATAGACAGTTGCGCTAGTAGTCACCTCGAAAATACAATCCATTTAAAAGTACATCTCAAATTTTATTTTCTAAGATACTCGAGGTTTTCAAAAATCCAATAGGCCAGAATGCCCAAAACTCACACGTATCGGCATTCACTTACATACAATCATAATACACGCATCAACTCGTTCAAAACCAAGACAACACCTGTCTTTTACTGGAAACAAACAGTCAAATATCATATTCAAAAGGACATAAATAACGACAACACTCCTCATATAAACGAAATATGAGAGTCACATAAACGCATCACGAAATCGAGAATCTGCATAAAGATTCTATCACTTAATACATAATCATACCAGTAGCTCGTGTCACACGAGGCACAACACAAAGAAAGGAGACTTACATCCACAGGTCGTACGAAGGTGATGATCACCCCACGATACTAATCACGACCAACCAACTCAGACGATGCATCGCGACACAACTCAGTCAGACAAAATCCGACGAGACAAAAACTCAACAGACACCACTAAACCCGACAGCCTAGGCTTCCGCAACCTAGGTTCTGATACCATTTATGTAACACCCCCAATCCGCTCAGGGATATTACACGCCGTAGAACCTTTCCTCAAGGATCTACCAGGCTGGTAAGAACATCGAACATCTCAACAATGACTTTAAGGCTAAAATGACTCAGTAGACCGATTTGATCTTTCAGTTAATATATATACAACTCGATCTCTATACATGCCCACGCAGGGGTCATATACAAAATACTCCCGTACAATGGGGAAAATATTGCAGCGGAAATAACGTACAACTGAACCAATACAGCAATAGACAGGTCCTCATGTGATTAGTATCGATCATCTTTCATCACCCTTCATGCTGACCCTGTGCTGTGCTCCCCAAAAATCTGAATGCAATACAGACATCCACCCCCCGATTACTCGGGGGTTAGCAAAATTCCACTATTTTGCTAGTGCAAGTACAAAGTGCAAAATACGAGTCATACAATTCAAGTTCCAAGAATAACAATAATCAGGAATCCCCAAAGATTCAAACACAACGAAGAATACTTCCCGAAGCAAGAGTTTGGGTAAAATATTCCAAAATCGAAAGATCACAATTAAAGAGAAAACAATTTACAAAATGGTTTAATAAGCCATCGGGAGTTTTAATAGAAAACAATTTAGGATTATCGAATCCTTCTTTTTTCAAAATCAACAGGGGTCACAACCCAAAGGTTTTTGTTTTCGCAAATAGAAAACCAGTAACAATTCATAGGGTCAAAAACCACGTCACGTGTCCTCGACGGATATAAAAATCGACACAACATAATCACCCAAGATATGCAACTCTTGGTGAACGAATACAACACCAACTCGTGAATCCAGGGCTATACCATTGGATTCCCTCGAGGCCTCGCAGGACCCTCCCGAGGTGAGCAAAATACATTCACAAATCATATACACACCAACTCGTGAATCAAGGGCTATACCATTGGATTCCCTCGAGGCCTCGCAGGACCCTCCCGAGGTGAGCAAAATACATTCACAAATCATATACACACCAACTCGTGAATCCAGGTCTATATCATTGGATTCCCTCGAGGCCTCGCAGGACCCTCCCAAGGTGAGAAAAATACATATACATAACACCGTGAACACATGCCACATCATCTCACGGTTGGATCAATCACTTGTTGTCTCCTGACCATATGATCACATGCCATATGTCACCGCAGGTCTTGTCTTAGGCTCTCACGGTTGGATCAATCACTTGTTGCATCCTGACCACATGGTCACATGCTATGTGGCACCGTATACCTTCGAACATATCCACACATTCACATAAATAACATAGCATGCCAAGGATATCCGAACAACTCAACCAAAGGAAATAAACATATAGCACAACACAAGTGTCAAATCACAACACACCGGAATGAGATAATATATGTATGTATATTATCAAAGCACAACAACAACACCGAGCGTATTCATAGGGTTCACTTATCCATTCACAAATCACACCGTTCACAAAACACACGCGTTTTGAAAGTGAGCCTTTGACGAGGCTAAACCGAATCTTTTGAAAGTTCATCTCAAACAATCAAACAAACATACCAAGATAATCACCAATCATCATATCCACAAAACAAGAGATGTATGGACAAGGTACTTGACTCGAATCAACACGCGAATACTCCGACGCACACGGTTCAAACGGGAAAACCTCGAATACCTACAATCCTCCGACAAAAACAATGAAGATACGATTACAATGAGAATCAAGGTCAAAGACAACGGAAATCCCACCAAACTATCGAAGGGAAAGTCATTGGGACATTTAATCGAACACTCAACGCTCGATAACTCCCAAGAACACTCGAATCACCAATCAAGTTGAACAAACTCGAAATACGGTTATACAACCCATAGAACACGATTAATAATGTTCAATAACATCAACTAACTCATGAAAATCGGACGAACAATGAAAATCAAGAAGGAAATCTCGAAAGTCAATTCTAGGAGATTTCAAGAATTTACCTCGATTCGACGAAGAACAAGGATTAGATGATGATAATAGTCATGATTCAAGCTTCCCAACTGATGTACTATCGATTTCCGATCAAAACCTTCGATTTTCGTCGAATATACGCGAAAAAAGGGAGAAGAAAAGTGAAGAATGGCCCAAAAACCCGTCTGCAGGCCTTATATAGGCAGCCTGCCGACCGCATTACGTAGTAATCGGCCATGGATTACGGCCGTAACCGGCCATGGACAAACCTTCTGCCCAAAAATGCCGACAGCGTTACGTATGTTACCGGCTAGGGCTTACGTATGTAACAGGCCTTACGGTCGTAACTGCCGGCCATTACGGTCGTAACTCAGCCAGATTTGTCTTTGCCCCAAAACGTACGGCCATGACTCGGCCGTGGCCAACTCCAACAGTCCGAACAACCCCAAAACCCAAAACCTGAATATAAACAGAAGATATGGTTACGAAGTACTCGCAAATACGAATCTAAGCGCTAAGAGAACACACGATTCCGACCACGCGAAGGCTCAAAATTCGACAATGGAAGTAATTACCCCAAACTTTGGGAAATTACGAAAACAGCCCAAAACGTCCGAAATACACGATACACGATTGAAACACTAAGCCAAAGCTCGCAATATGAATAATAACATTAAATGAAATTACGAGAAACTTGAAACAACAGTTTCGGACGAGATTCGCAAGAATCGAACTCAAGTGCGGAAAAGCCGCTTAAGAACACGGAACTCAACAAAACGACACCAAAACGAACTCGGATGACAGAAAGTGAAGAATTAATCATTCATCAGAATGACGAAACAGTCACAACAGAGTCGCTAAGATAGACTTCCGCCAAAAAAAGAAAATTATCGGAAATTGAAATTGTGGATATTACAACATTGGGGGAGATTGGAGGAGCTCGGTGGATGAGTTTGAGCCCGGCGTTGTGGATGCGCGAGTTCGGGTCCTGCAGCACTTTATTACAAAATGCGCAAGTATTGTGTATTATGTTCTGTTTGTTTTTGTCTAACGCTCATCATTTGTTTCCTGTGCATATCGTATTCCGGCGCAAGAGATGTCCTCTGAATTTGACGATAGAAACCCCTGCCCAATGGGTTGAGAGATTGGCTGCCGAGGCCGCCGAGAGGAGGAAGCGGGGCGGCTAAGCGAAAGAGAGGAGAGACCGAGCCTGAGGTAGCGTCAACAAGGCAGAGGCTCCCGCTGCTCCATTACCTACAATGCCGAGTCCTGTCCGGGTAGGCCGTGCGGCTAAGAAGGTGGCCTTGGTTGATTTGGAGGGGCACTACCTTCCGGTTAACAAGGACCGGGAGGACCCATGTGCCGAGATGAGGGGGTGGAGGCCGCGCTGGTTCCTCAACTATGTTTGGGCGGCCACTCCAACCGACGAGATGCTCGATCGGTTCCCTCTGGCCGTGGCCGAATCTAGCCCTGTCCCTATTCGGGCATGGACGCCAAAAATGGAGTTGGTGACCAACGACATGGATCCTGCCAAGCAGATCCAATTTGGTAATGCTCAGCTCGGTCGTGCGCTGAGAACCTATGTGAAGGCTGCCAGGGATTTCCAGGCTCTGGTGGAGAAGCATAAAAAGGTGGCGGCTGAGCTTCAAACCCTTCGGGAGGAGCATTATCTCTGCCCTTCCATGATCAAGTCCCTAGAGGAGGAGATAGACCACATGAAGGGGGAAATGGAGATCTTGGAGAGTCGTGCCGGTGAGGCCGAAATATAGAGGGAAAGAGCTCGCGAGATGACTGAGGCGGCAGAGTCCATAAATAAGCAGTGCGAGACAAATGCCCAGATCGAATGCATGACTGAGCAGGTTAGTACTTGCGAAGCTGCGGGCTAGGCCAAGGGTCTGGCTGACGGGGCAGCTGCTTTCAAGAAGACGGTCGAGTACGAAGAGCTGTTCAACTTAAATTACGTCCCCACCTGTTATGAGATGTTGGATCTCATGAAAGAGGGGAAGACGGTTGAGGAAGTCCGTGCCTATATCATGGGCCGAGCATCCGACCTTCAGGTAGAGCCGATGGATGCCGACGAGCCTGCAAGGGGCGCGAATGCGGCCCCCACCGGTGAGGGTGAGGGGTAGTCATTTCAGGCGGCTGGCCAGAGTGGTGGAGCCGAATAGTTTTAGCCTTTATCTTGTATATGGCCTGCGTGCCTCCTCAGCCTTTTCTTTCCCTTAGCTTTTCCTGGATGTTTTTGTGAAAATGTTTTTCGAATGAATAAGATTTCCTTTATAGTACCTGTTTAGTTGTTTTCTTTTCAATGTTGAGGCCGAGTTGGTTCGGGCATTGTTGTTTTTTTCGATGTCCTCAATAGATGGTGTCGAGGCGAGCTCGGTCCTTCATATTGATGGGTGAGCTCGATTTTAAAGTGTCGAGGCGAGCTCGATCTTATTGTACCTGAGGAGCCAGTCATTCATAGTGCCGAGGCGAGCTCGGTCTTATTATGCTGGAGGAGCCGGTCATTTATAGTGTCGAGGCGAGCTCGGTCTTGTAGTGCCGGAGGAGCTGGTCATTCATATTGCCTACGCGAGCTCAGTCTTATTGTGCCGGAGGATCCGGTCATTCATAGTGCTGAGTCGAGCTCGGTCTTGGGGTGCCGGAGAATCCAATCATTCATAGTGCCGAGTCGAGCTCGGTCTTAGGGTGCCGGAGGAGCCGGTCATTCATAGTTCCGAGGTGATCTCGGTCTTGTAGTGCCGGAGGAGCCGGTCATTCATAGTGCCAATTCGAGCTTGGTCTTAGGGTGCCAGAGGAGCTGGTCATTCATAGTGCCGAGTCGAGCTCGGTCTCAGGGTGCCGGAGGAGCTGGTCATTTATAGTGCCGAGTCGAGCTCGGTCTTTGGGTGCCGTGAGCCAAGAAAGAAAGAGCCGGATTTTATTGATAATACTTCTTGAAATACGTAGCATTCCATGGATAAGTAAATTTTGGCCGCTCAGATATTCCAGCCGGAAGGCCCCATTATGGAGGACTTCGCTAATCTTGTATGGTCCCTCCTATTTTGGTATAAGTAGCCCGAGATCCGGTCCCATTACTTGTTTAAGAACGAGGTCCCCAATCTGGAAACTTCTTTGGTGAATCTTGGAGTTATAATAGCGTTCACATCGTCTTTTATAGATGGCGTTCTGCATTTCCACTTGGGCCCGTTTTTCGGCGATGAGGTCTAGGTTTACTTGGAGGGCCAAGTCGTTAACTCGCTCTTCAAAATGGGTCACTCGGTAGGTAGGTGCCCTAATTTCGACCGGGATGACGGCTTCAGTGCCGAAAGCCAAGGAGAAAGGTGTTTCTCCGATGGAGGACCGATGCGTTGTCTTGTAAGCCCATAATGCTCCAAGAAGTTCTTCCGGCCACGAACCCTTGAGTTCTTCGAGGCGGGTCTTGATGTGTTGTTTTATAATTTTATTGACCGCCTCGACTTATCCATTGGATTGCGGGTATGTATGGCGTGGAGAAGTTGTTCCGTATGTGGAGGGTGTCGCAGAATGTCCGAAATTTCTTATTATCAAATTGTTTAGCATTGCCGGAGACAATGGATTGAGGGATCCCAAACCGACAGATGAGGGACTTCCAAATAAAATCGACTATTTTCTGCTCAGTCGTCCGTGCCATGGGTTCGACCTCTGCCCATTTTGTAAAATAATCGACTGCGACGATGGCATATTGCACTCCTCCCCGTCCTTTAGGTAGGGGGCCGATCAGATCAATCCCCCACTTGGCGAATGGCCACGGGCAATAAATGGAAGTGAGTGTTACTGGCAGGGATTGGATCTGAGGAGCGAAGATTTGGCATCGGACGCATTTCCGTACGAGCACGATGGCATCTTTTTTGAGATTCGGCCAGTAATACCCCTGTCGGATTAGTTTGAAGGCAAGTGCCTAGCCGTCGGAGTGGTTGCCGCATATACCTTCATACACCTCTTTGAGGGTGTAGTCCTCCTTTGACTCGGACAGGCACCTTAGCAATGGGACCGAATAACCTCTCTTGTATAAGGTACCCTTCAGGATGGTGAATAGGGCAGACTGAATTCGGAGTGTGCGTGCCTGGGCTCGGTCTACGGGTAAAACGCCGTTCTGGAGATATTGAATTATTGGTTGCATCCATCCTTGTGGCTCCGACTGACCGGCTATTTGAACTTCGGCCATTTCCAGGGTTGATGACGCGTGGTATCCTATGCTGACCTCGTCCATATGCTCGGCTCCGGAGCTGCATGCAAGCTTTGCTAAGGAGTCGACCTGGATGTTTTCTGTTCGAGGAATATGTTGTATAGTGCCGTGGAAATCCTGCAACTGGGCTCGCGCTAGGTGAAGGTACTTGATCAGTTTAGGTTCCTTGGCCTCATATTCACCCTTGATTTGGTTGACCACCAATTGGTAGTCGCTTAAGATGGTGAGGCGAGTGAGATCGAGAGAGGTCGCCATTTCTGGTCCGGCCAGGAGGGCTTCATATTCTGTCTCATTATTAGTGGCCGAGAAACCCAGGCGAATGGCCGAACAGAACAACCATTGACCGGGACTGACCAGGACTATTCCTGTGCCTGCTCGGTCGGTAGTTGACGACCCGTCCACGTAGAGTGACCATTCCTCGGATCGGTCATTCTCTTGGGTGATTGTTGGTGTGAAATCCGCGACGAAATCTGCCAGGACCTGACTTTTTATGGCGGTGCGTGATTCACAGGCTATGTCAAACTGTTCGAGTTCCACAACCCATTTAATCATCCGACCGGAGATGTCCGGTCAGTGCATGATTTGTTTTAGGGGGTAGTTCGTTAAGATGACTACCTGATGTTCGAGGAAGTATAGACTTAGTTTTTGGGACGTCATTATTAGTGCATAGACCAACTTTTCTATTAGGGTGTACCAGAGACCGGCATCGTGAAGGGCCTGGCTAACATAGTAGATCGGATGTTGAACCTAATTTTCCATCCGGTTAAGAGCAATGCTGATGGCGGAGTCGGACACAGCGAGACATAAATAGAGAGGCTCTTCGTGGGCTGGTCGTTGCAGGATTGGTGCTTCCGTCAGGACTTTCTTGATTGCCTCAAAGGCTTTCTGGCAGGGATCGGTCCATTGGAAATCCTTGTCCTTTTTTGTTGCCTCAAAAAAGGGTTTGTGTTTGTCGGTTGAGTGAGAGATAAAACGACTTAGCGCGGCTAGTCGGCCTGTGAGGCTCTGTACCTTTTTGACCGAATTTGGCGGAATAAGTTTGGTCACTGCCCTGAGTTTATCGGGGTTAGCTTCAATTCCTCTTTGGCTTACCATGTAGCCGAGGAATTTCCCTGAGCCAAAAATGGAACACTTCCTAGAATTCTTCTACCCTGACCGTTCGTTCACTTTCCCACTTAACACTGAACTAGCAGTGCGCTCACAATTATATATTTTGATTTGATTTGAACTGAGACTAAGCTTCTTGTCCACTGTTTTAGAGCTTCTCCTTAGATTCGAAGTGTCGTGGCTGGATGGAATCCTTCGAGATGGAGAGGAGAGGTTTGACTGCGAGGGAGAAGTCTGGTGTTTTCGTATAGTTGATTACGGCTGCATTTTTTTGGGTTTAAACTCATCTTGTACTCTCGCAAAATCGCGAACATTTTATTGAGATCATTTACATGGTCGGCCGAATGTAAATACTTTACATGTGTATCGTCTACATAAACCTCCATCGTATGACCTATCAAGCTACGTAACATTTTATTTACCAGGCATTGATTGGTCGCGCCAGCATTCTTAAGCCCAAAAGGCATCATGTGGTAGCAGTATAAGTCGCGGGCCGAGTAGAATGAGGTATTCTTTGTAGGTCACAAGTCGTCCAGGAATAAGTCCAGAGGGGGGGGGGGGGTGAATAGACTTATTGAAACTCTTTTACACAAAGGATGAGTTTCTCAGCTGATAGGTACAGATGACTTGAAGTTGTCTGTAGACAGGTATGCGGAAGTCAGCTGATGATGAAAGCAAATAGCTAATGGAACAGTTAAGTATGAATGCAGCAGTTAAGTATGATGCTTAAAATAGTAAAGTACGCAGGAAATTTATAGTGGTCTCAGAGGTGGGGTAATCCTCTACTAATCCACTTTCTCCAAACCAGTTGGAGATGAATCCACTATAATTTTCAACCAGTGATAAATATTACCGTGATTCTACAACTTAGCTACAACAACTTCCAACCAGTGGAAATCCTGTCGTTGCAACTCCTTTCTAACTGCCTAGCACCACTCGATCTTCGAATCCTTAGATGCCTATCAGCCGCGAAACTTCAACCAATTAAGTACCTGTTACTTAGGTTTTAAGACAAGAGTGTTTTGTCTTCTCCAACTAAGAGCTTTCTTCGTATATGACTGAGAATACTGCTCTTCACGATGCTACAGATTTCTGATTACTTTGATTGCTCTGATTGCTTGAAATTATAGTTCGCACCGTCATGCTCAACTTCAAATCTTCAGATATTTATATATGTAGATCTTTGAGCTTTCTTCATAGCCATTGCAAATCTTTAACAAATCCGTCCGTTGGAGAAATAGACTTCTTTGTTTTTCTTTCTGAACGTTGCAAGGTTGGATTCCCTTATTTTAATCCATTTTCGACCATTGTGAAGACTCGATGTGATGGCGCCGAATCTTTTGATTTTAATATGATTAAAGTCTTCAGAAGTGGGTCTGGATGACTTATTTAATTCATATCCTTCCAGGAATCTCTCCAATCTGTCCCTTATCACCCGCATGTGACTTTCCGTAATTATTGACTATTCGTCGCATGCTGACGTGGACAGGCTTACTTGGCTGATGACTTATATGATCTTTATAAGTCAATCTGTCTGATATGCAGTCAAACTTCTCTGTCGTCGGACTTCTCTGATGATGACTTCTCTGATGTCCTGTCGAGACTTCTCTGATCTGACGATTTGTCCGAAGTCTTCTGACCTTATGAACTTGACTGATCTGATGGTCAAACTTCATATGGCTTGGCCTCCGCTTGATTACTTGACCGCAGTCTGGTCAAACTTCTTTGATAAAATTTGTTGACTAGAACTTCTATAATTTTCACTTGACTCGGCTTTTTGTAGAGTTTGGTCAAGACCTCTCTGATGATACTTGTCTGACCGAGACTTTTCTGATGTACTTAACTGTACTTTGTACTTAACCGATTCTAAGCCTAACTTAACTGGCCTATAGAAGATACTCATTTGGTTCTTCTTTACATTTTGCCAAGTATCTAACTTAACACAGTTTGGCTGGAAGATACTCATTTGGTTTTTCCTTACATTTTGCCAAGTAATATATTTGAATAAACAAGTACAATGATGATATCATCAAAATCTAACAAGTACTCCTAACAAATTCCTCCTATTTTGATGATGGCAAAACTTAAGCAATTATTCAAATGAATAACAGGTCTGCACATAGTCAAGTGCAAGACACAAATTAAAATTCAGTCTTTGTTTTGAGACAACTAGCGGTTGTCATTCAAATGACTGTTTATATATTTCTCTGAATTGTTTTACAAGTATATAGGCTTTGAATGTTTAAACAAAATGCAGAGAAATAAGAATACAGGTAAGTTACAGAAACATTAATTTAGAAAAAAAAATCTATCTCCCTCTGCCTCTGCCTCTTCTGATAGGTTGCTTGGAAGGCCTAATAGGCTTGGAACCAATTGGTCTCTTCTTGATAGGTGCAAGGCCATACTTCCTTCTGACAACAAGAGAGGCAAAATCTTGTTCTTCCTTGGACGAAAATTTGTGCTCTTCACAAAGCTTCCTTATTTCTCTCTGCAGTGCTAGCTCATCCAATTCATCATTTACTAAGGTGGGAGGATCTTCAGATCTGAAGGGGGAATCATGGGATAAGCATCCCATTCTTTTGAATATTTTACTAAGATGGCCCAGAGAGTTGGCCATGTTGATTCCATGAAGTCGATAAATGTCTGCTGTGGGGAGCAGTTTTTATCCTGGAGTAACTCCCAGATATAGTATTTATCAAAGAACTGCTTCTTCGCATCTCCCCACATTGGACCGGCTTCATCAGGTAGGAATTCCTCCACATAACAAAGCTCTTTGCCTTCCCATTCAAATATGGGTTCTTCCCTAATTCTGGTCCTCCTCTTCTTGACTGCAGGCTGATCTTCAGTATGCTCAGGATCAGCTTCGTCCTTTCTCTTTAGGCTTGATGATCCAGCTTCAAGTAAGATAACATCCTGCTTCTTTTTGTATCTGAGCTCCTGTCTAACCGCCTCAACCTGATTCTGACCTGTTACTTCTCTTTCTTCCCCCTGCTTCCTTCTTTCCCCTTTTTGCCAGCATCAACTAGCAAAGTGAGTTGCTGATCAACTCTATGCATCCAGTCAGCCATGCCAAGAGGTATCCTGGAGTTTGTAGGAGGAGGTTGAGAGACATTCCTCTGCAGTAGGGTATCGATTTTGGCATTGATGGTCTGTAGGTCAGGTATGATTTCTGATGCAATGAGCTGGGCAACAGTTTCTCTGACTAGAGACTTGATCAGGTCAGCCATCTCAGTTTAAATAGGTGTTGCCTGTGGAGAGTGGTTGCCAGCTCCTTCTGCAGCTGTAGGTCGGTTGATGGACATGCCTATGTGCAGACTCCTGTCTGCAGGAGGCTGATCAGATGGGGTTTTTGCAGGGGTCCCCGATCTGTCATCCTCGTCTTGGGACTTGTCTAAGCTGGGGGGTTGATTAGGTGCCCCAGGCTCATCCTCTATGTCTCCTTCATCATCTCTTTCTTCTTCCTTCTCCGCTTGTTCCTTTTCTTCTTCTTTTTTCTCTCCTTCTTCCTCATCTTCTTCCTTCTCTTCATCATCATCATTCTTTTTTTCCTCATTTTCTTCCTCTTTCTCACCCTCCTTCTCATCTTCCTTATATTCATCATCATCTTTTTCTTCTTGCTCAAACTCTTCTCCTTATCCGTCTTATTCCTCTAACAATTCTTCTGTCTTTTCTATTTCCTCTCCATCAGATTGTTTTTCAACTTGATTATTTTCTTCTTCTTTTTCTTTTCTTTCTTCCTCATGCCTCTCTTCTTCTCTTTGTTCTTAAACTAATATTTTTTCTTTGTTTTCAACTTCTCTGTTCCGAGGCTCTTCCTCTACAATTTTTTCTATTCTTATCTCCTTTTCTTCAACTTCTTCACCAATCCCCTCCAAAACACCTTCCATAATAAGATAGATTAACTGGTCCATGTTGGTTTTAAAATGGGACATAAACCAGTCTCCGGGAGCATCAAAATTATGTCTGTCTCATGGAAAAAGCCCATGAGCACTTTCTCCGTAGCCCAGGGATAGTCCCAGCTACTCATTTCAACAAAAGCTTGCAGTTGAGTAAATGGAACGTATTTCAAAGTTTTCCATTCCTCGAAAACATTTATATATGAAACTTTAAGGGCATGATGTTTTACCATTAGAAGCTGCTCTACAAATAGGTTGAGGAAGTTGTTCTCTAGCAGGTTTGAGTAACCTGCTTCAGGGATGTGA
The DNA here is from genome assembly GCA_033398695.1 of Orobanche coerulescens. NCBI lineage: Eukaryota > Viridiplantae > Streptophyta > Magnoliopsida > Lamiales > Orobanchaceae > Orobanche > Orobanche coerulescens. The sequence goes on along the minus strand of CM065813.1, from coordinate 138,383,504 downwards.
ATAATTAGACATGCTTCTTCTTCTTCAAACAAGTCAGGCAGGTTGATCTGAGGGATCTCTTCAGGAATGACAATGGGTGAGGGGATGATCTGCATCTGATCTACAGGGGCAGGTTCAGGTGCAGACAGGTTCTCTGATTGCTCTTTCTCTTGAAAAATTAGGCGACTTGGACTCTTGGGGGATGGTTTCAGTGAGGATTGGATCAGAACTGGCATTCCAGGGGCTGGTCCCCTTCTCTTGAAATGAATGGATGTTGGAGTGTCGTCTGAATCCGAATCAGACTGCTCTACAGGTTGGCTCTGGGCTGCACCTTGATCTTCAGACTCGTCTGAACTAGAGGGGTATGTGTAAGGTGTAGGCTTAATGGGCATTTCCTCCAGAATTTTGCCTGCTTTCCTCACACTTCCCAATCTTCTTAGAGTCTCTTGGTCTAGGTGACCAAGCCTCTTGTTGACATGGAAGGGATCTGCATTTCCCTTTGCCATTCCCAAATGCTCCAAAATTCAACTAATCTGAGTTCCAAAGGCCAGCTTGGTTTTGAACCTCTTTTCGTCATCTAGCCATTGGACTTTATTTACTTCTGTCACCTATTGTTTTTAGATATAATTAGTCCAGTCAATTGGCTCATCCTGAATTAGAGCCCCCATAACCACAAACTTGGCCGACGACAACTGGTCGTAGCTCCCAGCCATACCCATCACGATTTTGTTGGTACTATCCAACACATATTGATATTCTTTTCTCAGCTTGCTTCTCTTCGCAGTCAGCTTCAATTTTGCTGGTTGGTCAACAACCTTGATCTTCAGCCAAAGGTTGGCTGCGTTTTGCTTCAAGGCTTCTACGGCCACACCTCGGGGTTTCATTCTGAAGGCTTTTCTGACTGTATCCACAGTGATTTCCACTTCCTCTCCAAAGACTGAACTCCTGATGCCCAATTCGAGAACTCTTGCTTCCCTGTAGAACGCGATAACAACCTCCTTGCAGAGAGATTTGGGGCTGATGCTCAGGAATGGGTAGATCCCATTCGTCTTCATGGCTCTGATGATGTTGTACACTTTGTTGTCCAGATTTGTTTCGAGCAGCCCCTTGAAATCGACCACCATAGAAAAAATGATCTGGTCCTTCACAGCCTTTAGATTCACTCCTGCGAAATACGATTCCATTTCTGCGCAAGAAAATTTTTCTGAGTGTATTGAAAGTTCGAAAGGATTTTTGCTCTTGAAAACTAGGGTTTGAAAGCTTGAAGAAGGTAAAGTTGAAATGAATTTCCCGTATTTAAATAGAAAATTGAAATGACGTTTGAAGTTTAATATTATTTATTTAAGTGGTGGTACACCTTTTGAGATTTTAAAATTTAAATTAAATTAATCGGTGGTCCTACTTTTGAAAATTTGAAAATGATGGTTGGATTTAATTGTTCGTTGTGGAGGTCGTGTGAACGTGTAGTTGCCACATGTAATTAAATAATAATAAAATATTCAAGAGTCGGTCAGGGGTAGAGAACTTAGCTGGTTGACCGTTAACTGTTTGACTGATATGCATCAGGTAGGTTTCCTTGTCTGCTTCAGGTAGGATCTGATGCTTGTTGTCAGCTTCGTCTGTCCTTTGTCTTTTCATCTGGTCTGATCAGGTAACTTCCTTCGCTCGTCTGATCTGGTCTTCAGGTAGCTTTCTCATCTGTACTAGGTTCCCACTCTAGTAATCCAAGTTCCCTGCTCAGCTCCAAAAACCTTTCTTCTGGTAAAGGTTTGGTGAATATGTCAGCGATCTGGTATTCTGTGCTGACTCTTTCAACTCTGACTCTCTTGTTAAGCACATGGTCTCTTATGAAATGATGTTTAATATCAATGTGCTTCGTCTTGGAATGCAATACTGGGTTGTTGGTTATTAAAATTGCACTATTGTTGTCACATAAAATTGGGACTTCATTTGCAATGATGTTGTAGTCCTTTAGTTGTTGTCTAATCCATAAAAACTGGGCACAACAGCTACCTGCAGCTAGGTATTCTGACTCTGTTGTTGATATAGAGTTAGATAGCTGCTTCTTGCTAAACCAGGATATCAGTCTGGTTCCTAGGAATTGGCACGTTCCACTAGTGCTTTTCCTGTTGATCTTACATCCTGCGAAATCTGCATATGAATATCCCGACAGCTCGAAATTATCATCCTTAGGATACCATAGTCCAACATTGATTGTAGACTTAAGGTATCTGATTATCCTCTTAGCTGCATCCTAGTGAGACTGCTTTGGCTTGCATTGAAATCTAGCACATACTCCTATGGCATAAGATATGTCTGGTCTGCTTGCAGTCAGATAAAGGAGTGATCCAATAAGTCCTCTGTAGTGGGTTGGATCTACTGATATGCCTCCTTCATCTGTATCTATATGAGTGCTTGTGCTCATAGGGATTCTTGTTGGTTTGGCTGATTCCATTCCAAATCTCTTGATTAAATCTCTGTTATATTTGGCCTGGTTGATGAAAATTCCATTCTCCATCTGTTTAACTTGCAAACCTAGAAATAAATTCAGTTTGCCCATCATACTCATCTCAAACTCTCCTTGCATGAGATTTGAGAATTTCTCACACGTCTCTGGATTGGTTGAGCCAAATATGATATCATCCACATATATTTGAACTAATAATACGTGGTCTTCATGCTCCACTCTGAATAGGGTCTTGTCCACTTTTCCTTTGCTAAAACTATTTTTCTCAAGAAACACAAATAATGTTTCATACCATGCTTTTCGTGCCTGCTTAAGTCCATATAGAGCCTTTAGAAGCTTGTAGACTTTGTCTCCTTTGACAAATCCTGGGGGTTGCTCCACATAGACTTCTTCTTCTAGAATTCCATTAAGAAAGGCACTCTTCACATCCATTTGGCAGACTATGAAATCTTTGAATGCTGCATATGCAAGGAATAGTCTGATGGCTTCTAATCTTGCAACAGGAGCATAGGTTTCATCAAAATCTATTCCTTAACATTGTGCATAGCCTTTAGCAACAAGTCTGGCTTTATTCCTAACAACAGCTCCATCTTCATCGCATTTGTTCTTGTACACCCATTTGGTGCCAATAACCTTCTTATGGTCTGGTATATCTGTTAGTTCCCAAACATTGTTCCTTTCCATCTGGTTAAGTTCTTATTTCATTGTATTGATCCATGAGTAGTCTTCCAAAGCTTGTTCTATAGTCTTGGGTTCAATTTGAGACATAAAGCATGAAAACATTGCCATTCCTGCTGGTAGAGTGGACTGTCTGGTCTTGATTCCATCAGATAGCTTCCCAATGATTTGTTGGATAGGATGATCTTTAAGACACTTAGGAATGTCTTCTTCTTCAGGGTCTGTTCCCCCTGTAGATTTGCTTTAGTGAACTTCTTCTCTTTCTGCATCAGCTTGGTTCTGGCTTCCTTGGTCTTCAACTGGATCAGCTACCACCTTGTCATCTGCAGGTGGGGATCTGGTCCAGTTTGCAGATGGGTCTTTATCATCTACATCTGGATCAGGTAGGTTTTGAGGTCCTATCTGATCTGCAGTTGGGTCTTCAGGCTGATCTGCAGATGAGTCCATCATTCCTGTATTATGTACAATGACTTCTTCCAGGGTGGCGGATTTGAGCTTATTCTCAATTAATTCCACATGTTTCCTGTACTCAGCAGTAGATTCATCAAATACCACATGAGGTGTTTCCTCCACAACTAAGTTTCTTTTGTTAAAGACTCTATATGCCTTGCTTCTTTGTGAATATCCCATAAAGAGACCATCATCAGTTTTAACATCAAAGGCATTTAGTTGGGTTTTACCGTTGTTGTGGATGAAACACTTACAACCAAAAATATGAAAATAAGCAACTGTAGGTGTTCTGCCATTCCAAACCACATAGGGAGTTTTGCCATGTCTCCCTACTATCATACTCCTGTTTTGAGTGTGGCATCTTTGTGTCGGCGACTTGACCCAGAACCTCTTGGCAGTGCCTTCGCAATCATGGACCTGGCTGCTTCCTTCAAGGTTTTGTTTCTTCTTTCGGCAACACCATTCTGCTATGGAGTCTTGGCTGTAGAGAGCTCATGCTGGATCCCATTCTGATCACTGTACTCGGTGATTGCTCTGTTGAGAAATTCCCTCCTCTATCTGATATGACCTTGATGATTGAGAGATATTTCTCATTCTGGATCCTTCTCAGCAGCTCAGGCAGCTTTGTCAAGGTTTCACTCTTCTTATATAGAAAGACAATCCATGTGTACCTTGAGTAGTCATCTACTACTACTAAAGCATGCTTTCTGCCACTTAGGGTCCTTGGCTTGATAGGACCAAACAGATCCATGTGAAGTAGATCTAAGATCCTTGTTGTGAGAGTGGTAGGCTGAACTGGCTTGAATGATGCTCTGGTTTGCTTCCCTTTCTGACATGCATCACAGAGAGCTTCATTTCTGAAAACTTCTTCTGGAAGTCCTCTGACCAGCTTCTGAGAACTAATCTTGTTGATGGCTTTGAAGTTTAGGTGACATAGTCTCTTGTGCCACAACCATCCATTTTCTGCTATTGTCTTAGATAGAAATCAGGTGTTGGGAGTTCCTGTTTTCCAATCTATCATATAGACATCTCTCCTTCTGAATCCTTGTAGCTTCACTTCTCCAGATAGAATATCTATCACCATACATTTCTAAATGGTGAAGACTACTAGATTCTTCTCATCACAAAACTGATTTATGCTCAAAAGGTTATACTTGAGCCCTTTGACATAGTGGACTTTTGATATAGTGATGTTTCCTATGTGAAGCTCTCCAAAGCCTTTAGTCTGACCTCTAAAGCTATATCCAAAGGTTACGTCTGGACCTCTTTCTTTGATATAATTTGTCAGCACCTTCTTGTTCCCGGTCATGTGCCTTGAGCATCCATAATATACAAACCATTCTTCACCTCCAATATTTGAATTTGTGGAGATGTGGTAGTAGTCCTTCCACCTTTTCTGCAATCAAACAAGCAGATATTTAGGTACCCAAATCTGTGTGGGTCCTCGGGGGTTAGTTGGTTTCCTGGAGAACTGATTTCTCCTGGGATTGTGAAAGTTGTTATTGCCCCTAAAATGTGTGTGTTGTCTGGGCTTGTATCCTCTGTTAGTATTATGTATTGGATATGCCTCATAAAATTGATGTGTGCCATTTCTAAATCTAGGCTAAGACCATTTATAAAATCTTTGGGGTCTCCACATCTGTTCAATTTGAAAATTTGGATAACCTTGAGGTTTCCATTTGCCCCTCCCATTTTGAAATCTGTTTTTGGGGAGTCTTTGATAATAATGGACATGTTGTCTGGGCTGCTGCTTCTGCCTTGGCCATTGCCTAGTCTCATGTCTAGGTGGATGCCTTGTATACCTTGGCTACAGCCTAGACCTGTGACTTAGCTGGTGCCTATTTTGAAATACTGGTTTATAATTAGGCTCAGCAGACGGGACAAGTGTTTCTCCCTTGATGAAAGTGGTTTTAGAACTAGAGGGAGTATTTGGGTCATATCCAAGGCCTGATCTGGAATATAGAGGCCTTTTGTTCATACAAAATTCGTCCAAAGTTAGAGACGCCTTCACGGAGGTTATTTCCTTCGCCTGAGTTTTACTTAGCTGAGTCATTTTAGTAAACTCAGCTTTGACATTAGCAAGTGCAGCTTATTTTTCACTATTCAAAACAGTTAATCGTTTTATCTCAGCTGTAGTGATATCTGCCTGGTTTTTAAAGTTGTCTGCAGCCTGTTTTTCAAGATCAGATTTGGTTTTACTCAACTCTAGGCTGAGTTTTTCAAAATCATTTTTCAGCTGCCTATTCTCATCCTGTAGCTGGTTCTTCTCGGCTGATACAGATAGGTGTGCAGCTTTTAATTTCTCAAAAATCTTTGAGAAGCTGAATCACAAAATCGTGCAAGTCTGTTGGGATAACAAAAACCCTGTATCGATGCTGCTGGGATAAACAATCCCTGTATCGATCGTGTTGTCAGTATGTTTTGACAATATGCCAAATCCTGAATACCGCTAATAGCTATATCGAAAAGCTGATCAAGTATCAACCTGTATCGAAGACTTCTCGTAGTCCCTCTATGCAGTAAATCTATCATACAGCAATGAATCCCGCAAGCTAAGTATGGAAGTTGTCTCAAAACATCAATACAGCAATCCTTCCATACAGCTCTCAAACAGGACAAGAAGGAATCTTCAGTATATGCTAGAAGTCAAGTCCCGTTTGTTAAAGAAGTATTTAAATACTAAAGGATAAAGTATTTAAATACTGTAAGTCATCAGAAGATCTTCAAATCCCGCAATATCCGGATCTCAGTCTATTCAAGTCAAATATCAAGTTGTCACAGAATCTTGCTCAACGGATATATTTCAAACGGATATATTTTAGAGGCTATATATATATATCTCCAGAGTTTGAAGTTCAAGATCTACAGATATACAGAATACATATAAGCTTATAAGCGATATTCAAACCATCGAAAGACTGAATATTCATTATCATCAGATCAAGCTTACAAGAGCCAGTATATTTCTTTCTAGCATCAATCCATATCTGAGAAAGAAGAAATATACTAGATCATCAAACGACCATCATCAGCTCAAGAACTTCATATTCAAGCAGTTGTTCTTACCTGGTTACCTACCTTTTACCTTTGTGTAAAAACTGAGCTCTGTGTGAACTCAACAAGTTATTCTGACCTATGTGGGGACGAATAAGGACGAAGCTTTGGAACTGTGTGTGAAGAAGCCAGTCACGTGTTAGCTCAAACCAATCTGTGTGAACGGTTGAAAGCTAAGATCATTATATCAATATGTGTGAACGATATATTGATTATGTTTAGTTATAATTACGTAGTTGTGTACGCAGTAATTATAATAAACTTTTTACTCCTGTGTGGAGGACCAGTGGACGTAGAGGGGTTTACCTCGAACCACTTTAAATATTGTGTTATTTACCTTCTGCCTTTATTGTTTTATTAATTGTGATTATTTAAGTATATACTGCACACCGAGTTCTTTGTATCTTGACAACTTCTTGTATTAAAGACTTACGCTCACTTTCAGTTTAAAAACCGTACAACTTGTTTTTTAAAATACTTTCCGAGCTGTATCCAGTATACTTAGTGGCCAACAAGTGGTATCAGAGAGGTTGATTCTAAAAAGAATCAGTCGTATTTTTAGCCGAATCAGATCCAAAATCACTTAATTTTAAAACAATCTTTTTCATTCCTACATTCTCATATGGATACATCAATGATCAACAAAGTTCCTATGTTCTCTATTAACGAATTTGATGATTGGAGAATCAGGATGGAGGCTCATCTTGCAGCAATGCACGAAGAGATGATTTTTGTAATACAGGATGGCCCCATCAAAATTATGAAGGTAAATCCGGCCCCAAGCATTGAAGGCCAGGCTCATGCAGAAATGCTCGAGAAAGAGCGCGAATAATGGACTTCTGACGAAAGGAAGCGCGCCAACCTCGACAATGTTGCTAAGAACGCGTTATTTATCACTCTTGATAAAGGCACGTTCTCAAAGGTAAAAAGCTGCAAAACAGCCAAGGAAATCTGGGATAAACTCAAGTTGATTTGTGAGGGAACTGAGCTCTCCAAAGAAAATAAAATTTCAAAATTAACTCAGCAATTTGAATCTTTTGAAATGAAACCAACTGAAACACTTGAGGAACTTGACCTCAGATTCACTGGAATTGTTGGTGAACTTGAAGCTTTGGGCAAAATTTATATTCAGAGGGAGAAAAACCTAAAGATTTTCAGATCTCTCCCTGCCCGATGGGACATTAAGACCACAGCTATGCGTGTGTCGTGTAATGTTAGTGAAATATCTACTTTTGATCTCTTTTCTGACCTTAAAGCATTCGAGTATCATATAGACAGGAGAGAGAAAGTTGAAGAATCTCCCGCCAGGGCTAAAGCTCTAGCCGTTGTATCTAACCGTCGACACAACATGCCCAGCTCATTAAAGCCAAATTACAAGAATGCTGACAGCGACGACGACACTGTCACAAGACGAAATGGCGCTCCTCATGCACAAGTTCAAAAAGTTCATCAAGCAGTCTGGAAAGACTCCCTACAGGCCCAAGCCTGTACACAAGGTAAGTACTGAAACTTCCTCTGGTGATGCTAACCTATGCTACAATTGCAGGAAACCCGGACATTATGCAAACAAATGTCCTCATCCCAAAGTTCAAAGGTTGCTGGAAGCCGAGCAACAAGAGAGGGATGAACGAAGACGTGCTTGGAAAAACAAGCTCAAGGCACTGATAGGAGAATCAGAAGCCACCCCCACACCATCCAAATCCGAAGAATGTCTTCAGGTAGTCACTGATAGTGACTCATCTGACGATGAATTCGAAGATAAGGCATATATGTGCTTTATGGCAAAGGACATTCTGGATGATGAAGATAGCGATGATGAGGACATTCTGGAGAAGGACATCTGGTACTTCGACGGCGGATTCTCCCAGCACATGACGGGATATAGAAGCAAGCTATCAGATTTCGTAGAAGATCGCGGTCCAAAAGTGCGCTTCGGTGATAAATCTAAAGGAAGAACAAGAGGAAAAGGAAACCTGCTTGTCGGAAAATTCAAAGTCACCGATGTAGCTTATGTTAAGGGCTTACAGTACAATCTACTTAGTATTAGCCACTTCTGTGACAGACAGTTCTTGGTGAAATTCTATATAGATCACTGTAGAGTCAAGAACATCCTAACCAAAGAAGTTGTGCTCACAGGAAACAGATCAGGTAATATGTATATTGCTGACTGGATGCCTACGAGCTCCACAATTCCGTGTTTTGTTGTCAAAGGCACTGCAGATCTAAGCTGGTTAAGGCACAAAAGGATATCTCATGTCAACTTCAAGATGATCAACAAGCTCTCAAGATAGGGATTGGTTAGAGGATTGCCGAATGTATCATTCCAAAAAGACAGTGTCTGTGGACCATGTCAGAAAGGCAAGCAAATCAAGTCCACCCTGAAGAGCAAATCCTACCTTTCAACCCACAGAATTCTGGAAATGCTACATATGGATCTCTATGGTCCTGTAGACCCGGTAAGTTTGGGAGGTAAGATATACTGTCTCGTTATTGTTGAAGATTATTCCAGGTATGCTTGGACAATTTTCTTAAGCAAGAAGAAGGAAGCAACATCAAAGCTGCCTGAGCACTTGAGAAAGCGTCAAAATGAAAAAGGGTCGAGTATCGTGTCCATTCGTTCCGACAGAGGTACAGAATTCACTAACCGCTTTATAGAGCAATACTGTTCGAAAAATGGGATACAACACGAATACTCAGCTGCCCGTACACCTCAACAAAATGGTGTTGCCGAGCGAAAGAACAGGACGCTGAAGGAAGCAACAAGGACAATGATTGCCACAAGCAAGTTGCCACATCGTTTCTGGGGTGAAGCAACCAATACAGCATGCTACACTCAAAATCACTGTATCGTCAACAAGCACCACAACAAAACAGCATATGAGGTATGGAACAACAAAACTCCGTTAGTTTCGTATTTTCACATTTTTAGATGCAGGTGCTATGTGTTGAACAATGGGAAGGATCAACTTAGAACCTTTGATGAGAAGTCGGATGAAGGAATATTTGTAGGATATTCCTCCATCAGCAAAGCTTACAGGATCTTTAATAAAAGGAAGCTGACGATCGATGAATCAATTCATGTAGTGTTTGACGAACCTCACCATGACCCTACAGGAGTAGAAGCTGTTACTCAGAACATCCAACAACTTTCCATTTTAGATCCACCAACTCCCATAGAACCCGTTGTTGACCTAGAAATCAACCCCACAGCTGTAAGAATCAACGTAGATGAAGCCGATGCTGTACAAGCTGAAGCTGAAACTACAACAACTCTCGATACAGTACGGGACCCTGAATTAGAACCCGACCGAAAATGGTTGAGAGATCACCCGCAAGAGCTGATCATTGGAAACATTAATGCTGGTGTTTATACCCGAAGGAGAATACAGAGTACTCAAGGAAATGTACTGTGTGCACAAGAAGAACCCGATACTGAGATATCACCATTCCCTGAATGGAAATCTCAATTCGAGCTTAGAAGACTCAACATGTGCACTATTGCTGTATTCTTAGCCCAGTCCGAACCTGTTTCTACCATAGAAGCTCTCAACAATTCTCACTGGATAACATCTATGGAAGAAGAGTTTAACTGTTTCGAAAGAAACAATGTATGGTATCTTGTACCCAGACCTACGCATTAATCAGTAATTGGAACCAAATGGGTATTTAGAAACAAGAAGGATCGAAATGGACTCATAATAAGGAATAAATCAAGGCTAGTCGCCCAAGGCTATAGACAGGAAGAAGGCATAGACTACGATGAGACATTTGCCCCTGTAGCCAGACTAGAAGCCATTAGGATATTTTTAGCCTTTGCCACCATAAGAGCTTCATTGTATACCAAATGGACGTCAAAAGTGCATTCCTAAATGGAGACCTTGTCGAAGAAGTTTATGTTGAACAACCACCAGGGTTTGCCATCACAGACGGCGTAGACCTAATATATAGGCTGAGGAAAGCACTGTATGGACTTAAGCAAGCCCCTAGAGCATGGTATGAGACCCTGTCCCAGTATTTTACCGATAATGGATTTGAGAAAGGTGCTGTGGACAAGACCTTGTTCAAAATACAGGAAGGCGATGACCTTCTAATGGTTCAAATCTATGTAGATGATATTATATTTGGTTCAACTAACCTTGCTTTATGTCAAAGGTTCTCTCATCTCATACAAAGTAAGTTTGAAGTGAGTATGATGGGAGAACTTAGTTATTTCCTAGGTTTGCAGGTAAAGCAGTTCCTACAGGGATATTCATCAACCAGGAAAAATACAGCAAGGAGCTTCTCAACAAATTTGGAATGAATACTTCCAAATCATCGTCAACCCCCATGAACACTTCCGTGCAAATTAGTGCTGATGAAGCCAGAAAGCCAGTTGACCAATCACTCTACAGGAAGCTTATTGGCTCTAGCAGGCCCAATATCCAGTTTGCTGTAGGAGTGTGTGCGAGATATGAAGTAGCACCCAAAGAATCACACTTCAATACAGCTAAACGAATCCTGAAGTATATGAAAGGAACAGTCGATGTAGGACTATGGTATCCTAAATAAGACGTATTTGATTTAGTTGGCTACAGTGACTCGGATCTCGGAGGCTGCAAGCTAGATAGGAAGAGTACAAGTGGAACTTGTCACTTTCTTGGACCTAGACTTGTGTCTTGGTTCAGTAAGAAGCAATTGGCAAACTCACTTTCCACGGCTGAATCAGAGTACTATGCTGCTGGTAGTTGCTGTATGCAGATCCTTTGGATGCAGCAACAATTGTCAGTTTATGGGATTGAAGCCAAGGAAACGCCCATCATGTGCGACAGCACGAGTGCAATTGCAATAATACACAACCCTGTATTGCACTCGCACACTAATCATATCCACATGAAGCATCATTTCATCAGGAATCATGTCGAGAACAATGATGTTTGGCTGGAAAAAGTTCATATAGATATCCAGTTAGCCGACATCTTCACCAAGCCTCTCGACACAGCAAGATTCAACCTGCTTCGACAAGAATTGGGATTGCTACAGCCTGACTCCCTATAAGTATTTACTGTTTTTACTCAATAATTGAGGGGGAATGCTATAAGACCCAAGAATACAGTATCCACCATTAATTATATGTGCACTCAGAGCCTTCAATACAGCACTGTAGGGAACAAAGCGATATGAATCATCCTACAGCTGACATGTGCAATAATTAAGGGGGAATACAGTATGACCCATGAATACAGGATTATTCCAAAAGTTGATGTATGGAATTGAAACCCATATATACCTTTTAAGGGGGAACGCTGTATCGTCGCGGATACAGTACATACTATGGGAAATCGATTCATTATATATTATAATATTTCATTTTAAAATAATTTTTGTCCACGTGCCCTGTTTTCGTGTCAAACGTCTTTTATATTAAATGCCTTACACGACATCTTGAAAATCGAATCTTAAAAGCCGCGATGTTTCAAATTGTTTAATATATTTTATACCGCCATTTCAGGTATTAAGGGTAATATGAAATGTCAGAAGTGGGACGCGCTCCTATTTTAAAATTCAATGGTTAAGTGTACCAGTTACACTCAGTCCATCGTGACCGTTCATTTTAAACACCGGTCCCCATCCCTTAAATCTGACCATTCGTTCTCTGAAAACCCTTCTTCGTCGCCTACTATAAAAGGACTGTAAATGCCATTTGAGACTCTTTACGCCTTCTGCATATTTTAAGAGTTCTCGCGCATTCAGCCTACAAGATTTTTCTGTGTTTACTGCATTTTTCTTGAATCTTCTTCACCGTTCCTTGAGAAATCATCAATGGCGTCTACCCAGACATCTTCCACCTCTCTCAAGAAGTCACTCAACTTCATCGACGGATTGATCTTCTCCAAATCTATTTTGATGGAACGCATTCACGCCGAAGGTGATGACGTTGATACCATGGAGTCCGTCATTACAAGAATCCATCAGCAAGGCCTCTACCGCCTTGGGAGCCACACTGCCGAGAAATATGATGTTCATCTGGTTGAGGAATTCTACCTCAAGGCCGTAGTTCGTTTTCTGTCGCTGGCTCAGGGAGGTCATGTCGCTGATCCGCGGAGTGGAGATCCGCGTTGACCAAGAGCTTCTACAGAACATCTTCACGCTACCTTCTGATGGCCTGACTATGGAAGAAGTTGAGACCTTTGGGTCACAAGAACTGATGACTCAGTACTATGGCTTATTCACCGGTTCAGCAACGGTGGAAGTGGTTCACACCACATGCCATAAGAAAATTTTTTGTTTACCTTTCGTTTACTTGCATGATTTTTGCTGCCGTATTATTGAGAATCGTACAAGTGCTTTTGAGATGTGCACCAATCTCAGGTTTAGGATGATGGTCGCGATAATGACCTGCGAGAAGGTCAATTGGTGTCAGGTCATCTTTAAACGTTTGCAGGAAGAGGTGTCAAAACCTACTTTGCAGAAGAAATCATTTGGTTTGTTCTTAAACCATACTTTGACGAACTGCGGACTTCAGCAAACTGCAGAGGCAAAGAAGATCAGTTCACGGATATTCTTAGGAGGCGTCAGGCCCACTGCCTTCAACCAGAGCATCTTGATTGCCAACAGACCTTTTATCCGAAATTTGCCGCTGTCTGCAGATCCGAGGGACGTTTCTTCTAAGTCCCAAAGTGTATAATCATCAAAGAAGAGAAAAAGATCTCACAGCAAAACTCCAGTTGCTGTTGAGAAGCCGAAAAGGAAGCTAAGGAGGCTTACGAAAGTCAAAGCTACAGAACCCTCCGAGGATGCTTCTCTCGTGGCGCAACCCACTGATCAACTACCCCAGGGCCCAACCTCTGTGGAAGAGATGCCCTCTACTGTCGATACAGTAGATCCCAAGCCCTTGGCGGCTACGACGGATACTAGGACATCTGCCAATTCAAAAGACTCTGGCGAGTCGGCTGCCTGTTTGGAGCCAATATCTACCTCTCCTATACGGGATTCCACACCCGTTCAGGATCCATCTTCCTTCAGGGTACCATCCCCTGTAAGGAATCCCTCTCTAATACAGGATTCCACACCTGTAGAGGAACCCCTTCCTACAGCAAACCCAGGCGCTGTACGGAGTCCCTCCCCGGACACAATCATTTCCAAGACCCTGCTTTCCGTGCAGATTGAATAGTCTTACGAGCGGTTTCTCCAATGGAAAAATTATAGGCGTGCTCCGTACGAAACTATGTACAATTGGAACGAGTGGAGTAACGAAGAAAAATTTGTTCTGGAAGTGACGGACACTCAAGAAATTGCTGTCCTGATCCAATGGGACAACTTATTCATTAAGGAGCTTATTGAGAGCCATCTATTTGACAAGGCTGAAGCTCGAAGGAAAGGGAAAGCTTCATCTATGGAAACTCCCGATAGTTCAAAGTCCGATCCTAATTCCGATGACGATGACGACGCACTCCAGGCTGGTCTGCGGATGAGTCGTGAGGAAGCCCAAGAAAAGAGAGATGAAGGGACATCTGCTCATCAGTCGCCCCCTTCGCCACAGCAAGACACTGTTCCCGACAATGAGGATTCAGTCCCTCATGTCGCGGAGGAACAATATGTTTCGCAACATGCACCCGAGCCTGTCGTTGCCCCCGCCGAAGAAGAATCTCGCGCCATCCAGCAAGAGGAATCAGTCCCTCTGCCGGAGCAGGTGGATGCTGAGAGACACCAGGAGGAATTGGTCCCTCCTGTATCCATGTCTACAGAAACCACTTCGACACAGGAGGATGCCGCACCGCCTGCCGCCGAACCCGAAACAGTTACTCCCGCCTCATCAACCGCCTTGGAATCCGACGACGGTATTATACCTAAGGATGTCCAACTCAATTCACGCCCAAATGTGAATTTGAGAAGGTTAAATGGAGTCGAGGACTTTGCCCAGCCAGACTCTCCCAGATCTGCAACAAGAAAAGAGCGATTGCGTGCTCTTGGACTCCAAACTGTTTTTATCCAGGATGCCGTCAATGCCTTACACTCAGTGGAAAAAGCTCTTGATTGGCTACACACATCTGCCATTGAAGAAATGACAGGACTACAGCACGAAGTCTCCCGAGTTTTAGAGGCCTTCACTGCCCTGTCTGAAGTCTTCAAGCAGGCCCTGAGCCAATTGCAAGAAAAACAAAAGCAGTTCCTAAGAGACGAGGAATCTAAAACTCGCGTGTCTGAGGCCAAGACAGCATCTGCCATGATCGAAACCAGTTCCCAACTGTGAGCCCATGACAAGAACATTAAGGATATGTTGCAGGTGCTCTCCTCCCTTGTTGAGAGAATGTCTAATATTGAGACGAAACAGGATGCTACTTTGCAAATCCTGGAACGTCTTGATGAAAAGGTGTCATACCTTGATGACGCCAAAAAGGGGGAAGAAGCAAGGGAAGCTGCTAGGAGAATGAGGTTGGAGCAAGAGAAAGAAATGTTAGCTCCGTTTGAAGACTCCTTCACTACAGATGTAGCCCGTATCTCAACGCCGAACGTTAGGATATAGGGAGACCGACCAGAATTCCAGGATCCTAAGTATCCTTGGAAAAGCCTAGTCCGAAAGCCTCAAGCTATGAACCTCCCGACGGACCGACAGCCGACTGCTACAGAGATCAAGAACTGGAGGAATAATGAACTGTTAAGATACTTCGTTGTACTTATCAGGGATTCCTCATTATTCAATAGATGCAGAATGGTACAGGAAGCCGCAGAAGAGTTCAAGAATATGCTGGAAGATTGAACACTCCCGCTACAGTTGAAGATGAAATCAAAGCACAAGAAAGGTGACTTGGTAACCCATCCATATGATTGGATCCTTGTCTTCGATAAATCATATGAAGGTCGAGCCTTATACTTGAATCGAGATAGGGACGCTCATCAAAACTGGTGGAAAAACACCAAGAATGACCCTAAAAGACCATGAAGACATTCAGACTATAGGAGTTAAATTTCCTTGCATTATAGTTTTTGTAATCTTATCTTCCGAACAGCAAAATTTTGTACTCCTCATTTCCATATCAATAAAATTTTCGCCTGTCTTGAAAGATTACAACTCGTAATCTACTGTGTTCTTATATGTTTACAGTCACTTTATTTATTCTTACTGTATTCATATTATGAAACCTATCTCATATACATGCTGTAAGAACTTGTCTGCGAACAGTTCATAGTTTAAGTTGTATGCATCTAGAAAACAATGTAAGATTGTGCCTGCATGCCAATCATAAGTTTTCAATGTAAACTTTATTTTGATAAAAGCTGAACTTGCCTGTGAGCAGTTCTTAGTGTTAAGCCAAATGCCGAAGGCTAGAACATTCGAAAGAAGACCAAGAAGTCTGCCTACTTCAAAACCGCTAAATGTCAAAGTTTTGGCATCATCCTGGATATTTGGATAACATCACAAGGTTTTAAAAGGAAGACTCGGAAGGACTTGGCAAATTATCAAAAAGGGGGAAATTGTTGGGATAACAAAAACCCTGTAACGATACTGCTGGGATAAACAATCCCTGTATCGATCGTATTGTCAGTATGTTTTGACAATATGCCAAATCCTGAATATCGCTAACAGCTGTATCGAAAAGCTGATCAAGTATCAACCTGTATCGAAGACTTCTCGTAGTCCCTCCATACAGTAAATCTATCATACAGCAAAGAATCCCGCAAGCTAAGTATGGAAGCTGTCTCGAAACATCAATACAACAATCCTTCCATACAGCCCTCAAACAGGACAAGAAGGAATCTTCAGTATACACTAGAAGTCAAGTCCCGTTTGTTAAAGAAATATTTAAATTCTAAAGGATAAAGTATTTAAATACTGTAAGTCATCAGAAGATCTTCAAATCCCACAATATCCGGATCTCAGTCTATTCAAGTCAACTATCAAGTTGTCACGGAATCTTGCTCAATGGATATATTTCAAATGGATATATTTTAGAGGCTATATATATCTCTAGAGTTTGAAGTTCAAGATCTACAGATATACAGAATACATACAAGCTTGCAAGCGATATTCAAACCATTGAAAGACTGAATATTCATTATCATCAGATCAAGCTTACAAGATCCAATATATTTCTTTCTAGCATCAATCCATATCTGAGAAAGAAGAAACATACTCAGTCATCAAGAACAGCCATCATCAGCTCAAGAACTTCATATTCAAGCTGATGTTCTTACCTGGTTACCTACCTTTTACCTTTGTGTAAAAACTGAGCTCTGTGTGAACTCAACAAGTTATTCTGACCTGTGTGGGACGAATAAGGACATAGCTTTGGAACTATGTGTGAAGAAGCTAGTCACCTGTTAGCTCAAACCAATCTGTGTGAACGGTTGAAAGCTAAGATCTTTATATCAATATGTGTGAACGATATATTGATTAGGTTTGGTTATAATTACGTAGTTGTGTACACAGTAATTATAATAGATTTTTTACTCCTGTGTGGAGGAACAGTGGACGTAGAGGTGTTTACCTCGAACCACTTTAAATATTGTGTTATTTACCTTCTACCTTTATTGTTTTATTAATTGTGATTATTTAAGTATACACTGCACACCGAGTTGCTGTATCCTCAACAACTTACTGTATTAAAGACTTCCGCTATGCATTCAGATTTAAAAACCGTACAGCTTGTTGTTTAAAACACTTTCCAAGTTGTATCCAGTATACTTAGTGGCCAACAAAGTCCATCTCTTGTGACATGTCTAAACTATTGTTTGAATTAGAGGGTTTTGATGTTACCTCTTCACCAGCTAGGTTGGCTATCAGACAGTCATATTCCTCATCATCATCAGAGAAGAATCCGCTGGTTGATTCCACTTTCTCATGGTCTTCGCCAATGAGGGCTTTCCTTCGGTCTTCTTTTCTACTCACCTCCTTCTTGCTCTCGTCCTTCTTAAGATCAGGACAGTCGATTTGAATGTGTCCTGTCTTATGACAGTTATAGCATTCCACTCTTCCTCGACATCGAGTGGATTTGGAGGTTTGACACCAGATAAGCTCTTGGTGGGGGACTCGACTGTAAATGCTATTCCCTTCTCTGCAGGCTCGTTTGATGATGAACTTGGGAGTTCGAATTTATAAGCCTTCAGGTCAGAGAATAGTTCTTGAATTTTTATTTTATTGAGGTCTTTGGATTCCTTCATGGCCACCGCCTTCATACTCCATTCGGGGCTAAGAGATCTTAATACTTTCAAGGCCATCTCCTTGTTGCCATAAGTTTTTCCAAGGGAGTTTATTTCGTTGATGATCTCTATGAACCTTGTGTCCACCTGGTCTATTGATTTTCCGTTCTTCATCTTGAAGTTGTCAAACTCCTGAGTGGCGATTGACAACTTGTTTTCTTTTATCAGCTCTGTACCTTCACACATCACGGCAAGGGTATCCCAAATCTCCTTGGCATTCTGGAAATTCTTGATCTTGACCATGGTTGATTTGTCAAGAGTTTGATATAGAACATCTCTGGCCCGGTTGTCAAGGTTGGCCAGCTTTCTTTCTTTAATGGTCAGCTCCGTCCTCTTCTTGGGATCTTCTCTGGTTTTCCGGCTGCAATCTCCTCAGGTGTGTTGTCCTTCTCAAAGATGAAAGGACCATCTTCGATAATTCACCACATGTCGTCATGGATAGAAGATAAGTATGCCTGTATTCTTATCTTCCAAAGATCATACTCGTCAACTGAAAACAAGGGTAGTCTAGAATGCATGTGTTCTATTCTAAATGAGAGATATAAGTATATGCAAGATATATGGATCTGGTTCTGGAAATAAATGAGCCAACCTCTCTGATACAACTTGTAGGTCACAAGTCGTCCAGGAATAAGTCTGGGGGGGGGGGGGGGTGAATAGACTTATTGAAACTCTTTTCCACAAAGGATGAGTTTCTCAGCTGATAGGTACAGATGACTTGAAGTCGTCTGTAGACAGGTATGCAGAAGTCAGCTGATGACGAAAGCAAATAGCTAATGAAATAGTTAATAATGAATGCGGCAGTTAATTATGATGCTTAAAACAGTAAAGTACGCATGTAATTTATAGTGGTCTCAGAGGTGGGGTAATCCTCTACTAATCCACTTTCTCCAAACCAGTTGAATATGAATCCACTATAATTTTCAATCAGTGATAAATATTACAGCGATTTTACAACTTAGCTACAACAACTTCCAACCAGTGGAAATCATGTCGTTGCAACTCCTTTCTGACTGCCTAGCACCACTCGATCTTCGAATCCTTGGATGCCTATCAGTCACGAAACTTCAACCAGTGAAGTACCCCTTACTAAAGCTTTAAGACAAGAGTGTTTTGTCTTCTCCAACTAAGAGCTTTCTTCGTATATGACTGAGAATACTGCTCTTCACGATGCTATAGATTTCTGATTGCTTTGATTACTTTGATCGCTTGAAAGTATAGTTCGCACCGTTATGCTCAACTTCAAATCTTCAGATATTTATAGATATGGATCTTTGAGCTTCCTTCATAGCCGTTGCAAATCTTTAACAAATCCATCCATTGGAGAAATAGACTTCTTTGTTTTTCTTTCTGAACGTTACGAGGCTGGATTCTCTTATTTTAATCTATTTCCGACCGTTGTGAAGATTTCCATATGATGGTGCTGAATCATTTGATTTTAATATGATTAAAGTCCTCAGAAGTGGGTCTGGATGACTTATTTAATTCATATACTTCCGGGAATCTCTCCAATATGTCCCTTATCGCCCGCATGTGACTTTCCATAATTATTGACTATTCAACGCATGCTGACATGGACAGGCTTACTTGGCTGATGACTTATCTGATCTTTATAAGTCAATCTCTCTGATATGCAGTCAAACTTCTCTGTCGTCGGACTTCTCTGATGATGACTTCTCTGATGTCCTGCCGAGACTTCTCTGATTTGACGATTTGTCTGAAGTTTTCTGACCTGATGAACTTGACTGATCTGATGGTCAAACTTCAGATGGCTTGGCCTCCGCCTGATCACTTGACTGCAGTTTGGTCAAACTTCTATGATAAAATTTGTTGACCAGAACTTCTCTGATTTTCACTTAACTCGGCTTTTTGTAGAGTTTGGTCAAGACCTATCTGATGATACTTGTCTGACCGAGACTTTTCGGATGTACTTAACTGTACTTTGTACTTAGCCGATTCTAAGCCTAACTTAACTGGCCTATAGAAGATACTCATTTAGTTCTTCTTTACATTTTGCCAAGTATCTAACTTAACACAGTTTGGCCTATGGAAGATACTCATTTAGTTCTTCCTTACATTTTGCCAAGTAATATATTTGAATAAACAGTACAATGATGACATCATCAAAATCTAACAAGTATTCCTAACATTCTCTTCATCAGTAGGATGCATCCGGATCTGATTGTACCCAGAGTATGCATCCATAAAACTCATTAGATCGTGTCTGGCCGTTGCTCAACCATGTAGTCGATGTGGGGTAGGGGATAGCTATCTTTTGGGCAGGCTTTATTTAGATCGGAGAAGTCAATGCAGAGCCGCCATAGTCCGGCCGACTTCTTAACCAGGACCGGGTTGGCCACCCAGGTCGGATATCTGGACTCCCGAATAAATTTGTTGTCGACTAGCTTCTCAACTTCTTCTTCCAATCCCTTTTGCCGCTCATGTCCTAATTTCCTTGGCCTTTGAACGACCGGTTTTGAACTGGGGTCAATATTCAGCCGGTGGCAAGCAAATTTTGGATCAATTCCCGGCATGTTCGAATGGGTCCACGCAAGGACGTCCAAATTCTGTCTTAGGTGGGAGATTAACTCGGAACGGATCGGCTCCTGTAGGTTGTGGCCGATCCTAAGTTGTTGGACGGGATTAGCAGTGTCCATGTTGACCTGATCCAGCTCTTCCGTCGGCTCGGCATGGCCAATTCTTCTCCTTGGTTTTTGGAATCGTCGGTCGACGGGATATTCCTCCAGGGCAGGTTCTTTCCCAGGCCTACAGCCTCTATCTGCATCCCGGTTATTCTCTATACCGATGGCTTGAGCGGCCCCGGAACCTTCGGCGTCTTGTTCCATCCCAACGCCATCCTCCAGCTGTTCGGGTCCGGTCACTCCCGTTTCTTCAGGCAGACTTCTCGGGGTGCCTTCTGCGACATTTATCTCGCGAGCACGGATACTAAGATTGCATTCCAGAACAGCACGTTGATCCCTCTGTGGACCCCGACGCCGTTCGGGTGGGAAATTTCATGCACAGGTGATAGGTGGACTGAGTGGCCCTCAACCTCGACATCACATGTCGGCCTATGATGGCATTGTATGTTGGGATTCGGTGCATAAAACTAAGGCTCGGTGGAAGCAATATACGAATCTAATTCGATCCGAATCCCTAAGAGGATCGATCAAGCTACGTATATACGAATATTAAAACAAAATAAAGGAAGATTCGAAATCATACCCTCGTAGTCCGTTGAATAAATAGTTGAGAAGATCCCGATGGCCGCAAATCCGATTTGATAAGTCCTCGATGATGTCCCTTATGAATCCAATTCGCAACAAGCTCTTGGATGATGCAACGCCGAATACACCGCATCTCTACTTGCCACGCGCCGGAAAAATGACCGGAACGACTTCACCTCATTGTCCTCTAAGAACACGGCTAGAACAAAGTGATAGAAGCTTATAACTATAATCTATATCACTCTAAGTGTATAGATATATATTCTCTCTATTTTTTCTCTCTCAATTTTTCTCTAAGAAAAATATGAAGAAACTTATGGTGAAGATGATGAAGATGAAGAAGACAAGTTACAAAGTCTTTCTCTCTCTCTCTCTCTCTCTCTCTCACTTGTGCATACAATGATCCGTCACTTGTGCATACAATGATCCGTAAGTTTTTTCAACCAAGCAAGGAGAAAGGACTTTTATTCTAGTCTTCAATCCTTCACCTAACCCTTGTCCCCTCTTGAGAATACATCACAAGATGTAGTCTTCATCTCATGATATGCCTTTTGATTAAAAAAATCAAGAAGTCTTCCACCACATAGTGGAAGACTGTTACGTATTTTAGTAAACGCAAGTGCGCGTTGTCATAAGCAAGTAATTAAGTGATAAGATAGATATCATTCCCTCGAGGACTGACGCACTAATTACCAATTTATTCGTAATCTAGTTTTATTTAAACGATCGAATTTGGTGGTGGAAGGATTATTAAAGAAAATTAATAAAGTGATAAACTAAAAACAAATAATAAAATCAGTAATTCGAAGAAAGAAGATCAAATAGGAGAATAATCTAGGATTGAGAATCCGCCTCGATTAATCCGAATTACTATTGATTTATATAAATTAAGTAATTTCCCAATTTATTGAAGGCGAAGATTTCTAAGATACTCTAATGCCTCTCCCGAGAATAATAGAATTTTCTAAGGTGAATAAATCACTCTATTCCTAGGTGAATTAATTCAACAATAGTCAAACAGCATAAAATCTTCAGAAGGGCCACGTAATTCCTATGAGTATATTCCTATCTCACAAGATACAACGGTTCTCACCAATTTTTCCTACTAACTCTCCTCTCCCGATTCGAGTTGCGTAATCAAAACAATTCAATCATAGGCCACATAATTGAAAGCATTAAGAACAATTGGGAAAACTCAATAGAAAAGGGAAATATATTAATAATGCAAAATCAAAAGTTAATCCATCAAAATCTTGGTTTCATCACAATCCTAGAAAAGGGTTCTAGCCCGACATGCTAGAAAACAATACACAAAGAATTGAAGAAAACATCAGGAAGAAAAATCAAACACAGTTTTGAGAACTTGAATTCCTCCGTTCTCTGGCTTCTGCTCTCTGCTCCTAGGTATTTTCCTCCTTCTGTTTTATTCTCTTTTTCTGACCTTCAATTCCCTTTTTATAGCCTTTCTTCCGCCTCCAAAAAGTGTCCGAAAATTAGGTCGAAAACGGACTCCGAAACAGCAAAAAACGCGGGCTGGAAATATAAAACCCGCGCGGCGGGCTGTGGCCCGGCTTTAGTGTGCCGTGGCCCCTGTCCTCATGCTGCTAGGCTTGGGCGCGCGTCTTCCTTACGGGCCGTGGCTTAGAACGAGCGTGCCGCGGCCCCCGGTACAGTTTGTACCGGTTCCTTCTGGGCACCTCATGTGCCGCGGCCTAGCCCCTGTGTGCCGTGGTCCTTGACCAAAAAATGTCGTTTTGGCCCGTTTTTCTTCGTTCAAGCTCCCGGACTCTAATTTCCTTCAAAACATATAAACATTATGCATTAAAAGCTCATTTATGCACTAAAAATGGGTATAAAATAATGATAATTAAGCGCATAAAAATACATCTAACAAATACCCCCAAACTTAAGCCTTTGCTTGTCCTCAAGCAAAAATTAATTTCAAATAAAATGACAAGTATCGTGGGCAATCGTGCAAATCCATAGTGTTTATCTGATTAATACTACCCTGAAAATCTCAAAGAAAAATACAAATATCGTATTAGTGGGTCACATCACGGACAATGGTTCCACAAAGCAATCATTTTTAGTGTTGATCCATCGGTCATGAAGAAAAACAAGGCTCAAAGATTAACAAGCGTGAATTGAGCCGACCGCCAATATGAATGGTTAGATTAAACAAGCCAAATCGCCCAGTTTCACGGTCTTGTGGCAAAAATGCAAGAGTTTCATCGTAAATAATATTCCTCGGACAACATTCCCTTATATATAAACATTGTAATGACTCGAGTTAACCACTAGGTTCCGACTCCCGGTATGTTTCATGAAATGACCCTAGGGTGGAAATCCATTCTCATGTATTGGGGAACCGTTTGACGTAAAAGACACTCATGGGGCTCATGAATGCTTCTAGTTACTAAGTTTCCCTCTACAGCAGAGAAAAAACTCAAATAGCTATTCTCACACGTCCGATTCAAAGTTGTTGTTTTACGCGAATGTAAACGACGGGTCATGTGAATACATCCGGTTACTTGGCTTCCTTTCATCATCATGCGTTTTTTCTGAGCCATTAGTCTATTCAGGGTTGTATTTTTACGCGAGAGTAAACAACGAGTCACGTGAATACCCTCGTTACTAGACTTCCCATCATAGAACATGTATAATTTCTCGAATTTTTGGGAAAAACTGTCCGACCCAATGCCTAAATTCAAATTAAATGCCAAGAAGACTCATGTTACTGGACGACTAGCTACGTGAAAAGTGTAACCAAACGTATAGACGGAGGTTCGTAAACACGTATGTCTCATTTCTTATATTCTAGGATTTCTACAATGACGCAAAAAAATCAGACTGAAATGAATACTCAAGGGAAACAAATATCGCAGAATGCAAACGACCAAAAGTCAACCATTTCTTCGAAAAGAAATCAGTATCATATCATCAGTCTTACACAAGGCTGCACGAAAAATTCACGAATGCAAATAAAGTCCAGAATATTTTAGAAGACAAGCAAAGCTAGAATCAATAACAATGAAAAATACAACGAAAAAGTAAATAACAACTAAAAGTAACCCCCCAAACTTAATACGTATATTGACCTCAATGGACACAAATAATAATATGCAGTATGAGAAAGGTCAAGTACTCCCCTAATATCAGCTCAGGAACTAGCGCCAGCCTCGTCCGGCGAGGAGGGTGGTGTAGATGGCCTGACTGGTGGAATGAAGGGTACCTCCAGATGGAGTATGCGGTTCGTCCACGCAGCTAAATAGTCCTGATGATAAGCATCCCTCACCGCTAAGCGCCTCTCCGCACGCCGATTGGCCCGGCGGGCCTGCTCGTGCATCTCCTCTCGAACAGCTGCGAGGAGGCTGTCTCTCTCTGCCCGCATCTCCTCCCTCAGACTGTCAAACATCACCTGAAGGTGCTCTCTCGCTGGCGGTGAAGTGGACTCAGTCTGATCCTCAGCATCTGCCGCCGGCTCATGAGTCAGAAGTAGTGGCTCGGGGGAATGCTCGCGTGGCTCATCGATAAGAAATCCTCGCCCCCACTCGTGTGCCATCGCGCCACCCCACTGGTCGAAATGGGAGATAATACGGTGGTCGATCGGACCCTGGGGTGATATAGACGGCTCGTAGTCGGACCAAGTGAGGCCCGATTGGCGGCATAGGGCACAAATCAGCGAGGGATGTTTTAATCCCGTCTTTGCCCCTCCCTGGATGCACTGAAATATAGAATGGGACAAACGTGGGGCCACATCAAATCGGAGTCCCGTCGTGATGGCATACAATAATCGGGCACGAGGAAGCAAGACCGAGCGAATCTGTGATGTAGGGTCGACTCGTGCATAGAGGAAATAAAGCCAGGCTCGCCCGAGCTGACTGATGCGGGAACTCTTGAAATAGAAAGCTGTGGAGCCCAGGACGCGCGTTTCCCAGACGGAACCCGACTGAGCAAGTGCCTCCAGTAAAGCCTCCCTCGTGAGGCAACTCATAATCCGTGTGTACGCCGATTCGTCCACCTCTGGTAGCTCGTACAACCTCCAAATCACGGTTACCGAGAAATCCACTGTTTGGCCTCGGACGACGACCTCAGTACGTGTGTCCGGTCGTCCCATCATCTGCCCCGCCTGGATTTGTCATAATAATGCACTGGCGTAGACCTCTTGGACAATAGAGATTACTGCCGGCTCGGGTGGCGCAGTGAATCGAGTCCATCCCATTTCATTGATCATTGCTAATAGCTCGCTGTCCTGGGGGGCGGGAGTGAATCCCCGCTCAGGAATTATTGGACGAGGCCAGATTGTTAAATATTCTATGGATGTCGGGGTCAGAGAATTGGTGGGATCCCACTTTCGTCCGGTTTTGTGATGTTTCCCCTCTTGTGGGGGATGATCGCGTCCTGGCCCTTGTGCTCAACTTCCTTTTCCTAGCCATAACGACGTCCTGAAAAATAAACGCCAGAAATTAGACGACTCCAATTAACAAGATACCAATGACCACTGTTAAATTGTGAGAATGAATATAGCATTAAAACTCTCACTTTTATATGAAGGACATGATGCTACAATTAACTCAAAAGTACGCAAAAAGGCAGGGGGGAATACACCATTTCAGAATTTAACAAAGGTTGATGATTTTTAGTTCAAGAATTTCTATGGGGCATTTCATCGAACACCTTGCATGCGTTAGCTTAAATGAAGAACAAAAACAATAATTGCTTAATTCAATCCCCAACAACAACAATTTCAATCGACAATCACAATAATTCACGACAAAATAACGAAAGACCGTCAATCAATCAAAAATCTTAGCATAATCCGATACAAATTTTGATAAAAAATTAGAAAATAAACACAAGTTTATCAAAGAATATTACCTCCAATCAGTAATTCATGTTGCATTAATACTCAGGGGAATAGAATTACCTTGTATTGGATTGAAGAAGGTGAGAAGAAGAAGTTGGAAGATGAAATCCTTGTGCCGCGCGAAGAAGAAGAAGTTTGAGAGATACCTGGTGTTTCGGACGAATGGCTTATGAGATGTGTGTAGGCTGTTTAAATTCTCGGCGGCGACCGCGACACGTATCAAGTGAGCCGCGGCCCATAGTACAGTGAGTTTGTGGGAGTTGGAGAGTTTTGACGTGTGTCGCGGCTCAGAGCTTGCGTGCCGCGGCACGTAGTACAGGTTCCTGGATGCATTTTCTGGGTCTCGGCGTGCGGCGGCTCATTGTCAACGTGCCACGACTCTTGGGGAAAGTGTGCCACGGCTCAGCATCTTTGTGCCGCAGCACAGAGTACAGAAAGTTTGCCTGTATTTTTAGACTTTTGTGTGCCGCAGCCCGCTCTATATGTGCCGCGGCCCCTGATGGATTTTTATCCCTGGGAAGTTCCTGCACAGAATTTTAAAGCAAAAACCCATAGAACATGAGAGAGAAGCATATCAAAGCAACGATGACGAAAAAAATTAGACTCCTAAAATGAATGAAATCAACGAAAAAATTAACATCTACAACTAATACTCGGGTTGCCTCCCGAGAAACGCTAAGCTTATAGTCTTCAGCCGGACTTTTGAAAATCAGTTTGCTTTTCGCAAACACCATTTGGGCTCCGCCCCGTCCATCGAACCGTTAATATGTGTTTTAAATTTCTGACCATCAGTCTTTAATAGTTCGATTTTTGGTTTGGACATCCAATGTTCTTTGCGAAAAGATTTGAATAATAGTAACTTTCCAAAACACCCAAATTTCACATGACTTGGCAACCGTTTCACTTCCGGCATAATTTTCTTTTCCACGGACAAATTTATGGCGGCCTGAGAGTTTTTAGATGGTGAGTGAATGGATGATGAAGACAACATGTCCAAATGCCTAAGATATGCGACTCGTTCTACATCTTTCTTATACGTCGGAGCAATTAAAACAGGTTCTGAACATTTCGACTGACAGCTTTCCCGGTGTGTGTCTTTTGCCAAAATATCTAAGCTTTCAAATTGAGAACCCTTCTCGACATTGCTTGGACATGGGAGAGATAGAAACACCTTGAATGTGACTTGCTCATCTTGAACCCGTAAAGTGAGTTTCCCTTTCTCCACATCAATAAGAGTTCGGTCGGTTGCTAAAAATGGTCTTCCCAAGATAATTGGGATATCATGGTCCTCCTCCATATAAAGCACAATAGAATCGGCAGAAAAGATGAATTTATCGACCTTGACCAGGACGTCTTCTATCACTCCCCTCGGATACTTGATGGATCTGTCAGCTAGTTGCAAAGAGACTGTAGTCAGCTTGGCTTCCCCAATACCTAGCTTCTTAAAAATGGAAAGGGGCATAAGATTTATATTGGCGCCGAGATCACATAACGCTCTATCAAAAGACAGGTTTCCAATAGTGCACGGTATATTGAAGCTTCCTGGATCCTTCAATTTAGGCGGGAGCTTTTTCTGCAAGATAGCGCTGCACTCTTCCGTCAATGCCACCGTTTCATATTCTTCGAGCTTCCTTTTTTTTTGATAAAATCTCCTTCATAAACTTCACATAGCTCGACATTTGTTCCAAGGCGTCGGCAAATGGAATATTGATCTGTAATTTCTTGAAAACATTAAGAAAGTTGGAGAATTGCTTGTCTAACTTTTGCTTTTGCAATTGCTACGGAAATGGGACGGGTGGCAAATAGGCTATCGGATTGTCAGGAAACAATTTCGAGCTTTTAGAAATTTGTGATTCTCCTGATGCCGAATTTTTCTTCTCCTCATATTCACCTCTCACTTTGTTTCTCCCGGGTTTCTCACACACTTCCCTTCCACTTCTCAAACCAATGGCATTAATACTCTCTCTGGGATTCGTCTCAGTTGTACTTGGCAAAGTACCCTGAGGTCGGGCTGCTAATAAATTTGCTATTTGACCCATTTGGACTTCCAAATTGCGAATAGAAGCGGAATGATTCTGTAGAGTGGTTTCTGTGCGGGTCATGAATTGACTCGTGTTAGCTGCCAATTGAGCAATCGCATCTTCCAAAGAGACTTTCGGAGGTTGAGGGGGCTGTTGTGGGGGTTGAGTGACTTGAGCTTGTGGAGGATTGTTCAATGCTTGCCCATTCCTCCATAAAAAATTTGGATGATTCCACGACCCTTGGTTGTAGGTGTTAGAATACGGATTGTTCTGACGATTTCCATTCCCCACAAATTTAGTTTGTTCCATTTGAGATTGCTCAAAAGGATTCCCGACTTGGCATTCAACACTAGGATGAGACCCGTTGCACCAATTGCATGTCTCCATGGTAACGGTAGAAGGAGCGTGCGATAAAACTTGAAGTTGTTGAGTCAAGGCTGCAACTTGGGCCGTTAGCATAGATATTGGATCATTCTCGGAAATTCCCATAACTCACTTTGGGTTCACACGTTCAGAAGGCCACTGATAAGCGTTTGCAGCCATCGCTTCCAATAAAGAATGAGCTTCAGCCATCGTCTTTCCCATTAAAGCTCCTCTGGCGGCTGCATCAACAAGGGTGCGTGTAGAAGCACTCAGTCCATTATAAAATGTCTGAATTTGTAGCCAATCTGGTAGACCATGGTGTGGGCATCTCCTTAGCAAATCCTTGTATCGCTTCCAAGCTTCATGAAGCGACTCCATATCAAATTGCCCGAAAGTAGTTATTTCATTCCTAAGTCTTGCTATCTTTGACGGTAGAAAGAACTTAGCCAGAAAGGCATGTGCTAACTCCGCCCAAGTTGTGATAGAGCCAGGCGGGAGTGAATTCAACCAAAACTTGGCTTTGTCCCTTAGAGAGAATGGGAAAATCCGTAGACGAATAGCATCATCGGTAACACCTTTGCTCTTGAAGGTGTCACAAATCTCGAGAAATGAAGCAATGTGTGCGTTGGGATCATCGTTCGTCAGTCCGCAAAATTGGCTCGCTTGCACCATTTGGATTATAGCTGGCTTAATCTCGAAATTGTTTGCTTGGACTGTTGGATGCCGAATCCCCAAAAAATTTGCATTGATTTGTGGCAGTGCATAATCACGGAGTGCCAATGCCGGTTGAGCTTGCTGAATAGGGTTGTCAACCCCTTGATTTCCATTGTTATCAGCCATGATATCCTTTGTTGACAGCTCATGCCTTTCCTTCTTGTTTTTCACAAAGTGCGCTCGAGTTCAGTATCCAAAGGTAATAGACCTTCGTCACCGAATTTTCTCATGCACTAAACGAAACTCCTGAAAGGAAAATAAGTAAAAAAACAAATTTACACAAAAATAAAATAATGTTCAAATTAAGACTAGAAATACAGAAATTGATATTAGTAAAACAATCAGTCCCCGGCAACGGCGCCAAAAACTTGTTACGTATTTTAGTAAACGCAAGTGCACGTTGTTGTAAGCAAGTAATAAAGTGATAAGAAAGATATCGTTCCCTCGAGGACTGACGCACTAATTACCAGTTTATTCGTAAACTAGTTTTATTTGAACGATCGAATTTGGTGGTGGAAGGATTATTAAAAAAAAACTAATAAAGTGATAAACTAAAAACAAATAATAAAATCAGTAATTCGAAGAAAGAAGATCAAATAGGAGAGAGAATCTGCCTCGATTAATCCGAATTACTCTTGATTTATATAAATTAAGTAATTTCCCAATTTATTGAAGGCGAAGATTTCTAAGATACTCTAATACCTCTCCCGAGAACAATAGAATTTTCTAAGGTGAATAAATCACGCTATTCCTAGGTGAATTAATTCAACAATAGTCAAACAGCATAAAATATTCAGAAGGGCCACGTAATTCCAATGAGTATATTCCTATCTCACAAGATAAAATGGTTCTCGCCAATTTTTCCTACTAACTCTCCTCTCCCGATTCGAGTTGCGTAATCAAAACAATTCAATCATAGGCCACATAATTGAAAGCATTAAGAACAATTGGGAAAAATCAATAGAAAAGGGAAATATATTAATAATGCAAAATCAAAAGTTAATCCGTCAAAATCTTGGTTTCATCACAATCCTAGAAAAGGGTTCTAGCCCGACATGCTAGAAAACAATACACAAAGAATTGAAGAAAACATCAGGAAGAAAAATCAAACACAGTTTTGAGAACTTGAATTCCTCCATTCTCTAGCTTCTGCTCTCTGCTCCTAGGTATTTTCCTCCTTCTGTTTTATTCTCTTTTTCTGAACTTCAATGCCCTTTTTATAGCCTTTCTTCCGCCTCCAAAAAGTGTCCGAAAATTAGGTCAAAAACGGACTCCGAAATAGCCAAAAACGGGGGCTGGAAATATGAAACCCACGCGGCGGCCCGCGGCCCGGCTTTAGTGTGCCGCGGCCCCTGTCCTCATGCTGTCAGGCCTGGGCGCGTGTCTTCCTTACGGGCTGCGGCTCAGAAAAAGCGTGCCGCGGCCCCCGGTATAGTTTGTACCGGTTCCTTCTGGGCACCTCTTGTGCCGCGGTCCAGCCCCTGTGTGCCATGGTCCTTGACCAAAAAATGTCGTTTTGGCCCGTTTTTCTTCGTTCAAGCTCCCGGACTCTAATTTCCTTCAAAACATATAAACATCATGCATTAAAAGCTCATTTATGCAGATTTAGACTAAAAATGGGTATAAAATAATGATAATTAAGCCCATAAAAATACATCTAACAAAGACAAAGACCAACCAATAAGGTAGACAATGGGGCGGCCACTAGAAGCTAACGAGAGAGTTTGGTTCGTTTCGGACTCCCTCAAGTCCTAATCCGATAAACTCCATTTCGTCTCGATGTATTTATATCAATCAATTAATCCAATTAATTAATTATATACAAAATAATATAATTAATTTCTCCAAGAAATAATTATATTCATGAATTAAATTAATCGCTCACTATTATATTTAATTCATTAGGCCATAAATGAATTTATCCAATAAATTAATTTAGACATCCAATGTCCCAAAATTAATTAGACATCCAATGTACAATAAATTAGATATCCAATATATAATATTTATAAAGAAACAATAAGCTCGATTCATTCCGTCGTCAATCCTATTGCGCGACTCGGCAGGTTCGACTCAGTTAGCAATGGGAGGAACCAAAGAGTAGTAGCACCACCTAGCCAGCCTGACGGCCTACACTGTACCCTAACTGAGAATGAATGATGGGGATTATTCCAAAACCTTTCTATCGTGAATAAGAGTATACGTATAAACCCTTCTCTCACTTGTCCCGATCATGTTATAGGGTCACGGTCAGTCAAACCTATCTGTACTTGACGCTATGCATGAGTTAATGCAAATCGAGATCACTGAGCTCTCGTGTATCCAATACAACTAGATCCAATGCTTTGGCCAAAGACTTATGATCTCAATTGCCAATAACCGCATAGGACATATACCCGTTCACTAACAGGAGAAAGAATCCGATCTTGGTATTTAGTAGAACCTGCTGCTTGCCCGTCAAAACGCACGTCGAGGTTGACCCCCACCTTCCAGTTTTCTGTATCGAACTACTCTAATGAAAATCTTAACATCACAAGCACATCCCTACTAAATCCTGAAGTTCGAAGGTTCACGAATACCTATCACAACCTTTCGATTCCGTCATTGACTGTCCCGGAGTGAAAACCATGTGACGAATCGAGGGTGAGTCGGTTCGAGTATACTAATCTCATTAGCATACCAATAACGTGTGCTCCCACTAACCATTAGTGTTCGACAGGCACTCTCAAAGTCAAAGAACACGCTATAAAAATCTTCACATATACTTAACGCCTATTCAAGTTTCGTCAACTTAAGAACGATTAAGTTTTGAGCCATAAACCTTTCCCGTGCCGATCCCCTTATCCAATAAGGAGTGGAATGTTTTGCTCTAAAATACACGGACTATTTTCCATATATATATATATATTTACGAGTCAGGAACTCCAGTTACTACGAGTAACTAAAGAAACAAACAATTGCCTTCTGATAATGAATTACATAATAACAAGTACAATGCCCTGACTCAACATCCTTTGAGTGGCATTCGAGGGAATACTCCTAACAATCACCCACTTGCACTCAATGCCACACACTATGGTATCTAATACCCATGTTCTCCAGATGACGCTCCAAGCTAATCTGAGTAAGTGGCTTGGTCTGTGGATCAGCGACATTGTCAGCTGAGTCTACTTTACGCAGCACAATGTATCCTTTGCAAACAAATTCTCTCACGAGATGATACTTTTTCTCAATGTGTTTTGTACCGTTGTGAGACCTCGGCTCCTAGGCCTGTGCTACTGCTCCATTGTTATCGTATAAAAATGAAAATAGGCAACGTAGCACATGGTGTCAAGTGAAGTTCACCCAGTAACTTTTTAATCCAAAACCCTTCCTTTTGAGGACTCCGAGGCCGCTTTATACTCAGCCTAACAGGTGGAATCAGCAGTCGCGCTATGCTTGGCACTATGCCAAGATACTGCTCTTCCATTAAGAGTAAAATATAGCCATAAGTAGATATAGAGTCGTCTTTCTGTCCATGGAAGTCTGAATCAGTGAAGCCTGTCACATTAAGTTCTCCACCACCATACATAAGAACCAGATCTCTAGTCCTTCTAAAGTACTTGAGAACGTTCTTTACGATGGTCCAATGTTCCCTACCTGGGTTTTCCTGAAACCTGCTTACGATGCTCCCAGCATGCGTAATGTCAGGTCTCGTACACAACAAGACATGCACAAAACTACCCATGGCCGAAGCATATGGTATATTACTCATATCCTTTCATTGTTCCTCACTATGAGGACACATCTTCAAGGAGAGTTTTGTTCCATGTCGCAT
The DNA here is from genome assembly GCA_033398695.1 of Orobanche coerulescens. Classification (NCBI taxonomy): domain Eukaryota; kingdom Viridiplantae; phylum Streptophyta; class Magnoliopsida; order Lamiales; family Orobanchaceae; genus Orobanche; species Orobanche coerulescens. Next base: position 138,350,689 of record CM065813.1, on the reverse strand, counting down.
CGATAGGAACCCTCTTTTAGAATCATCTATCTTAAATCGCTTTAAGATTTTATTTATATAGAGGGCTTGGGAAAGACCTATCATTTTCTTCGCTCTATCCCGATTGAGCCGAATTCCAAGAATATAGGTGGCTTCTCCCAAGTCTTTCATGGAGAAACTACTCTAAAGCTAAGCTTCCACAGAACTGAGCATTCCCACATCGTTTTCTTATTAGTAGAATGTAATCTACATATAGTAGTAAGAATGAGATCTTGCTCTCACTAACCCTCTTGTATACACAAGGTTCCTCTTGATTTTGCATGAAGTCAAACTTTTTGACTGCCTCGTCAAAACGAAGGTCCCAACCTGTGGGGTTATGCGCTCCTGACTACCGATTATATCTTGAACAGATGTCCTTCCAAGTCTATTCCTAAAACTCCACATGAGATGTGGGAGGACAGGAAACCAAGTCTTAATCACATTAGGATTTGGGGATGTCCCGCCCATGTCAAGAAGACTAAGGCGGAGAAGTTGGAAGAAAGGTCCATGAAGAGATGTTTTCATTGGATTCCCATCTGGGATGATGGGTTATATATTCTACATGCCCGAAGATCGAAAGATCATTATTTCTTTGCAAGCACACTTTCTGGAAGATGAGTTCATTCAGGAAGGTGGAGCATGTAGAAGTATTTCTTTGGAAGAATACAATGAAACTTCCCAGGAGACACCTGTACAAGAAGATGGAACCGAACCTTCTGAAACACAAGTACAACCACCTCGTAGGTCTAGTAGGGTGTCTCAATTACCTGAGAGGTATAACTTTTATCCACTTAGAGGAACTGGGTCTCCACGAGGTTCCAGGTGATAACCAAGAGACCGACCCGTGACCTATGACCTAAGGATGGTGGACGTAGACTCCGTGAAATGGACTGTAGTAGTCTTCATGTAGTTGGTGTAACTAAGCATGGAATGAACCATGTCCAACGAGATTTGGTTCCTTCTTTCCGACACACCATTTAACTGAGGAGTTCCTGGAGGTGTAAGCTGTGACACTATTCCGTGATCCTTTAGGAACTCTTCAAACTCTATATTCATATACTCGCCACCTCAGTCCGAACGAAGCGCTTTGATATGATTACCAGTTTGTTTTTCGACTAGGGACTTAAATTCCTGGAATTTCTCAAAGGTCTCGGATTTATGTTTCATTAAGTATACATAACCATACCTAGTATGATCATCCGTAAATGTAATGAAATACTGATATCCGTCACGTGCTGCTTCCAAGGCACCACATACGTCGATATGGACTAATCCAAGTTTATCAGCGGCTCTTTCAAAAGTCCCTGTGAAGGGGGACTTAGTCATTTTACCTTTAAGGCAAGATTCACAAGTTGGAAAGGGATCCGATCCCAATGGACCCATAAGTCCATCCTTTTCCATTTTGTAAACCTTGGTCTGACCAACATGACTAAGTCTAAGATGCCATTTCAAAATTTGATTAGTTTCATCCCTACCATGCTTCCTAGTCATAGTATTCACAACGATTTTGTTACTCAGGTTTATATGATACAGTCCATTTAACTATGTAGTAGTGCCTACTAGTTTATTTCTAAAATAAATTTTGCAGGAACCATCACCAATGAAAAATGAAAAGCCTTTCCGATTCAAGACCGGAATGGATGCAATGTTTTATGCCCCTTGGGCAAAACAAGTACATCATCTAAAGTCAAAACAAAATCGGATTCTAAATCCAAAAGAAGTGATCCTATGTCAGTTGCTTCGACACTATGCCCGCTTTCGACAATAATCAACACTTCCCCAGCTCCAAGCTTCCTACTTTGTTCTAGATCCTGATTCATGGTACAAATGTGAGAACTAGCACATGAATCCAGTATCCAAGAAGTAGAAAATACAGTAGCAGAACAATTTGTTTCCAAAACTAAAAGTTCTGTACCTGAAGTGCCATGAAGAATCGGACAGTCTCTAGCCCAGTGGCCCAGCTCACCGCATTTGAGACATTCGTCCTTCTTCTTCTTGCTCTTTGGAACTATTCGGGCCTTGCCCTTACCTTTAAGGTCCTTGCTATATGGTCCCGTCTGCTTTTTGGTCTTTTTCTTCTTATTTTTGGACCTCCGAGGTTCAGAAGAAATCACAAAGGCAGACTCCTTCATCTGTGGAGTCTTCATCTGAGACTGAGCGGTTACAAGTTTGTTCATCAACCCTGCTGAATTGCAAGCAATCTCATTGCAGTTGAAATTCATAACAAACTGTGAGAGGAAATCAGGAAGATACTGTAGAATAAGGTCGGTCTGGAGAGAAGTATCCATCTAAAAACAAGAGCCTCCAATCTCTCGATGATAGAGATCATTTTGAGGACGTGGTCCCCAACCTTCTCACCTTGCCTCATCCTAGCATCGAAGAGTTGCTTGGATATCTCATATCTAACATTTCGACTGTGCTCACCATAAAGCTCGGTTAAGTGAGATAAAATCTGCCTAGCAGAAGTCATTTTCTCATGAGCTCTATGAAGCTCATTAGACATAGAAGCCATCATAAAGGCACGGACTTTTATGTCATCCTTAACCTACTTTTCGTGGTTTTTAATTTCTTCCTGATTGGCTCTAGTCCGCACCGGAGGCGCCGGAATGTCGGTCTCCAAGACGTATCCCGGTGCCTCTATACTAAGGACTATCATCAGGTTGTGGAGACAGTCCACAAAGTTAGGGCCAATTAAGGTGTTCTTTTCTAGTAGTATCGTGAGTGGGTTCATTGTCATATGGAGAGTTGATGTTTGTCTATATTAAGTACGACATATTTATTAGTGACTCGTTTAATTATGATCTGTGTATAGAATTAAGGTCTTTTCCATTCTTTTATCCATCTCCCACTATTTTTATCGGAATAAACACTCCCATGTGAAATCCGGAAGTATTTGTTCGCTTTACTTCATAGTGGTGGTCGAGTTCTTTATAAATTTTAATAGAGGGCAACCGAACAGGTTTCTAGTCTATTAATCTTTATAAAGTGGTATCCAAAACCAACCCATCTAATGGATGATTCGATCTTCTTTTTCCCCTTGTTCACTCCTCTCAACCTATACAATTTCTATGGTTCGTGAACAAGTTAAGTTTATACCATCGACGCAAATCAGTTTCACAATTGAATATTATCGAGCAACCGAACAAGTTTCTAGTGATAAAATTTGCTCCAACCGAAGGCATCCAATGCGCTCTCGGTAATTTATCGATCTTCCCCGAACGACTACCCCGATAACTCGGAAGCGTAGCACATCCAGTTTGAATTTTAATTTTCCGAAAGCTCGATGGAGGGAAGGAAAACCTTGAAACCTTTTAAACTTAATAATTTGTCGTGGGAGAATTTTTGCGATTAATATTACACTTTGCACATTAATTCATTTAAGCACGTTTGTAGCATTCATACCATATGAATAAACATCCACAACCTAGTTTCTACCAACATGTAGTTCATGGACCGTTCCTAGAACAAAAACATCGTAATCTAATTACAAGTCTTCGGTCTTGAATCTTCGTCTTCTAGAATGGGCCTTCCTCCGGTCTTTGTCATTACATACAAATTTTACATTTGAAAAATTGCATCCTATACAAATTTCTCTAATAAAATAAATAGGCTCAAAACGGCCTTTACAACCCAATCGAATAAAACCGAACGATTCAAAACTAGGTCCATGAACCATATCACCATTCAAATATAATGCATCAAACACATTAAAATAAATGGCATTCATAATTAGTCTAAATATTGATCCAATCAATATAAATTAATCCATCCAAACGAATTAATCCAATTAATTCAAACAACCGTTAATTTTAACTTGTTCCGGATGAGAAAATATTTTATTAAATTAATTCCCCTAAGAATAAAATTACCATAACTATATCTTAGTCAAATTAAATCCAATTTAATTTGAGGGAATTTAATTACCGAACGAAATATAAAAAATAGAGTCGAAAAACACGGTCGGGCCAAGCCCAGGGCACTGCCCCGCAAGCTGCCCAGCAGGCTGCCGAGCAGGGCTAGCCTAGATCGCGATCCACTATCTGGCAGCGGCCGACAGGCTGCCGAGCAGGGCCAGACCGCAAGGGTCGGGTCGCGATCCGCTGCCTGGGACTGCAAGGCAGCCCGGCCAGCTCCAAGCTGTCGGGCCCGTTTACATTTTCGGCTCGTTTTTTCGCCTTGATTCTAAAAATAATATTTTTCTAATCTTTATATTACATGTTTAAATCAGTTTTTCAAAAGAAAATTAAATTTATATAGTAACATAAAATCATGAAAAATAAATTTTTAGATGAACAATTGAAAATCAACGATTAATACGATTATGATTCCAAACCATAAGAACATCCAATCAAGCATTCCAAATGCTAAATATCGTATATACAATCGCAAGACCTCGCTCCGATACCACTGTTGGATTCGGTGCCTAAAACGAAGGCGCAGCGGAAGCAATATACGAATCTAATTCGATCTGAATCCCTAAGAGGATCGATCAAGATACGTATATATGAATATTAAAATGACACAAAGGAAGATTCGAAATCATACCCTCGTAGTCCGTTGATTAAATGGTTGAGAAGATACTGGTGACCGCAAATACGATTTGATAAGTCCTCGATGATGTCCCTTACGAATCCAATCCGTAACAAGCTCTTGGATGATCCAACGCCGAATACACCGCGTCTCTACTTGTCACGCGCCGGAAAAACGACCGGAACGACTTCACCTCGTTGTCCTCTAAGAACACAGGTAGAACAAAGTGATAGAAGCTTATAACTATAATCTATATCACTCTAAGTATATAGATATATATTCTCTCTTTTTCTCTCAATTTTTCTCTAAAAAAAATATGAAGAAACTTATGGTGAAGATGATGAAGATGAAGAAGACAAGTTACAAAGTCTTTCTCTCTCTCACTTGTGCATACAATGATCCGTAAGTTTTTTCATCTAGGCAAGGAGAAAGGGCTTTTATTCTAGTCTTCAATCCTTCACCTAACCCTTGTCCCCTCTTGAGAACACATCACAAGATGTAGTCTTCATCTCATGATATGCCTTTTGATTAAAAAATCAAGAAGTCTTCCACCAAATACTGGAAGACAAAGACCAATCAATAAGGTAGACAAATGGGGCGGCCACTAGAAGCTAACAGGAGAGTTCGGTTCGTTTCGGACCCCCTCGAGTCTTAATCCGATAAACTCCATTCCGTCTCGATGTATTTATATCAATCAAGTAATCTAATTAATTAATTATATCAAATACAAAATAATATAATTAATTTCTCCAAGAAATAATTATATTCATGAATTAAATTAATCACCCAGTATTATATTTAAATCATTAGGTCGTAAGTTAATTTATATAATAATTTAATTTAGACATCCAATGTCCCAAAATTAATTAGACATCCAATGTCCAATAAATTAGATATCCAATATCTAATATTTATAAAGAAAGAATAAGCTCGATTCATTCTGTCGTCAATCCTATTGCGCGACTCGGTAGGTTCGTCTCAGTTAGCAATGGGAGGAACCAAAGAGTAGTAGCACCACCGAGCCAGCCTGGCGGCCTACAATGTACCCTAACTGAGAACGAATGATGGGGATCATTCCAAAACCTTTCTGTCGTGAATACTAGTATACATATAAGCCATTCTCTCACATGTACCGATACGGTCAGTCAACCCCTATCTGTACTTGACGCTATGTATGAGTTAATGCAAATCGAGATCACTGAGCTCTCGTGTATCCAATACAACTAGCTCCAATGCTTTTGCCAAAGAATTATGATCTCATTTGCCAATAACCGCATAGGACATATACCCGTTCACTAACAAGAGAAAGAATCCTATCTTGGTATTTAGTAGAACCTGCTACTTGCCCGTCAAGACGCACGTCGAGGTTGACCCCCATCTTTCGGTTTTCTGGGTCGAACTACTCCAATGAAAATCTTAACGTCCTAAGCACATCCCTACTGAATCCTCAATTCGAAGGTTCACGAATACCTATCACAACCTTTCGATTCCGTCATTGACTGCCCCTAAGTGAAAACCATGTGACGAATCGAGGGTGAGTCGGTTCGAGTAGACTAATCTCATTAGCATACCTATAACGTGTGCTCCCACTAACCATTAGTGTTCGACAGGCACTCTCCAAGTCAAAGAACACGCCATACAAGTCTTAACATAAACTCAACGCCCAGTCAAGTTTCATCGACTTGCGAACGATTAAGTATTTGAGCCATAAACCTTTCCCGTACCGATCCCCTTATCCAATAAGGAGTGGAATGTTTTGCTCTCAAATACACGTACTAGTTTCTATATATATATTTACGAGTCAGGAACGCCAGTGACTACCAGTAAATAAAGAAACATACAATTGCCTTCTTATAATGAATTACATAATAACAAGTACAATGCCCTCACTCAACATGCCCTGAGTGGCATTTGAGGGCATAATCCTAACATTGTAGTCGTTGTGCATGTCGATGATCTTAAATGTTGTGATAATCGTTCTCTTGATCGACCCCTGACCAACCTCTAAGGCGAGTTCGATTTCCCCTAACCGAGTGGTGCAGCAGTTGGAAAACCTTCGGATGTCCTCCTTGCATGGCCAGACATAGGATTGGTCCACCTTCATCCTGCGAAGGGTATGAAGGTAGATGATACTAGCGTAGGCCCCTGAATCTACGAACACTCGATGTACAGGGATTCCCATTATCGGCATAGTGATGGCGAGGGCATCGGAATGGGGATGATCCAAGCCATCAGCATCGGATTCCTCGAAAGTGATAGCCAGCTGGGGGTTTTGGGGTGTTTCTTCCACCACTGACAGAAATCCTTCGGGCCGGACTTTGGTCCGCTGTTAGGAGGTGGTGTCCTCTCGAATAAAGGCTTTCCGCTACCGCTTTGACCGATGGTCGTTGACTTCGGTTGTCCCCATTACAGTGAGGATTTCCTGGGGAGATTTAGGGGGCGGAGGCACCCGATCGTTCTTTGCTTTCGGCGGGTCGGCCCAATCCTGGCGGAGTGGGTTCTGGGTAAATCGCCTCAACTCGATATCGTCGCATACCGTGATCAAGTTTGCGACGAGGTCTAGGCATTGTTCAGTATTATGACCCTCCGATTCATGGTATACAGAAGCGGATCTGATCCATGTCTTTTTGATATTTGTAGATCAACCAAGGGACCGGGAGCAAATTCTTGTTCTTTATCTGGTCGAATATGGCCGCAGCCCCTATAGAGTATATCTCGGTGTAGCTGGCCATGAGCTCGAGCCTGTAATATCCTATAATTTCGCTACGATTTTTTCGCATTATTTTATCTGAGTTGTACTGTACAGAGTGGGACCGATACAATATGGATAAATAACTTTGGGAATATCTATTGAGGTTATTTTTAATTCTAGGATATTACATGCTTGATATTTTCTCGATGTCGGATATACTGTATGAGTATTTGTATAATTGTCGTACTTGGTCGACAGTTGTATTTAAAGATATCGTGCATCAGGTGTATCGTGTGAGAATGTTTTGGGGATGAGTATATGTATTCAGTATGTGAGTATACGTATCCAGTACATCGAAACGGATAGGAACAGTTGGATTTTGTCCAAGTATAGAAGGCCATTACGTACGCTAAGGTAAATGACTTACGTATGTTAAGTTCTACATTTTACGTACGTTATGCGTAAGGCATTACGTATGTAACCGAGGGAATCGAACAGGACCGAGCTGTGATCGGTAGGTGGGCCCCGGTGTCGGCAGCTTTCGGCGCGGATGTGGACAGGCGAGTCAACATCGAGCCTTACATATGCTAAGGGCAGATCATTACGTACGTTAAGAGGGTAAGTTACTGTAGCAAGTCAATGACTATATTACGTATGCTACATCATGGACATTACGTACGTAATACACAATACGAATTAAGGCAGTCACCTCTGGAATGGTGTTACGTACGCTAACAAGGCCAGTTAACGTACGTAAAGAATGTTACGTACGTTAGTATGGATACCTAACATACGTAATAGTTGATGTTTTATAAATATGTGAGACCCGTCTCTTTGGCATTTTTGGAGATATCCGTGTTGTTTCTTCACCCTTCAACCTTCAGAGACCGACTTTGGCTCTTCCAAACAGATTGGGGACTTGGAGTCATGGATGTGGAGCTTGAGATATGAAGATATTGTGCATTCTTGAGGTGCTTGAGTGTGTTCTTAAGGTATGTTGGATAACTTCTCTCTCCGATTCGGATTTTGATGTTGTTGTTGATGTTATTCTTCGTATGATGATGGTTATGGTATTGTTGCTATGATCCATAGTATTATGTGAAGTGTATGTTAAGGAACATGATGATATATGCCTTGGATTATGAATTAGATGATGGTTTAGATGAAAGAACCCATCGGAATACGTCGTTTCGTTGGCTACAAACATGATTATGGATTAATTCATGTTCTTGAAGAACTCTTGAGTTACATGTCGTGATTTTACGGAATTTGGAAAGATTTCGGTTAATTTCGGTATATGGTTATTCGGGATGAAAACCGGTAATTGAATTTCTATGAATTTACAAGGATGAGTCGTGTTCATCCGTAAGTAAGATTCAAGTCGGGATTTATAATGTTGAGAAACTTGTTAGGATTGATTGATTATCGAATTGTGGCTTGTATTCGTATTGTTTGAATTGTAATGGTTTGGTTTCGTATGATCGAGATATCATTGAACCATTGAGTTTGATTGGTTGATTATATCGGTTGTCGATTGTTATAAAACGTATCATTAATTGATCATTGCATTGGGTTGCGTTAAGTGATCATTGGTGATTAACCGTTGTGCTGCGGTTGAGATTGGAGAATGCATGGATCGCCTTGGTCGGGGCTGAGGAGCTTGTAGATGAAGACGACGGGATTGGTAACAACTTCATCGTATCGGTATCGAGGCAAGTTATGCTTGCACAGTTCATAATGTTTAATAAATGGTTTCAATTTCATTTCGTTTATGATTCATATAGCAATGATATTATGGAATATGAATTGTCGGGATGATGGTATATGTATTATGCTTGGACTGAGATAAATCATAATGTATATGATTTTAAAGGTGTCTAGTGGAAACGGAGAGGTGAATTATAATTGGTCTATTGTACGAGAAGTTAGATATCAAGACTAGTTATCATGCCGACATTGAACTCGAGATGGTGGTTTGGTTTTAGTAATGGACTGTACTTCATTTTGGATTATTCAGATGACTGTGTATTCGTTCAGGGATGTTGGTCGTGGAAAGGTTAGCGTCTCCAGCTTGAGGTAAATTAATATTACTAGATTATGATAATCATCCTGTTGCATTATTGCATGTGTGTGTTGATGCTTCATGTGGTGAGTGTGCATCATTATTTGTTACATATTGTGATTGCATGAACTGTATTAGGGGATAAGACCTAAATGGCACCTACGTTTTGAGGTATTTCCGTGAGATGCTTCCGTGACCCTTGGTTGCGACCTTGGGGTATTTTGTGATGGCATGAACTGTTGGGAAAAACAATAACCCTGTATCGAATCAGCCGGGATACCCGATCCCTGTATCGATTGTTATTTGTTATTAAGAAGGTTTTGACATATATGCCAAATATACAGTAAGGAAACTGTATCGAGGCTTCAAGGCTTTATCCTATATCGAAAACCTGCCTCGAATCAGCATCAGTGAAGCTCACAAGACAAAGAAGAAGACTTGTAAAAGATCAAGTATGGAAACTGTCTCGATGCTCTAAATACAGTCATCTTCCATACAGTTCACAAAAGGACAAGAAAGAACACAAGTCAAGTCCCGTTGAACAAAGAAGTATTTAAATACTCTAGGATAAAGTATTTAAATACCGCGGTCTTCAGATCTTCAGAATCCCGCGAAATCCGGATCATGTCATATTCCCGTTGAAGGAAATCTTATTCAAACGGACATCTCAACGGATACTTTCTTCAGAGGCTATATATATATCCTTGAAGACATTGAAGATCAGTTACAAAACGAACCAACCAACCAGACAACTGATACTCAAGCTATCAAAGTTATCATCTGAGCAAACATATCTCCAAGGCATACTGCTAGTTAGAACGAAAGAGATATACAGTGCTCAACATCAAGAACAGCTATCATCAGCTCAAGATCTTGATATTCAAAGTCACTGTTCTTACTCAGTTACCTACCTTTTACCTCTGTGTAAAAACCGAGCTCTGTGTGAACTCAACAAGTTATTCTGACCTGTGTGGGACGAATAAGGACGAAGCTTTGGAACTGTGTGTGAAGAAGCTAGTCAAGAAGGAAGCTTTAACCAATCTGTGTGAACGGTTGAAAGCGACATTCTTTGTATCAATCTGTGTGAACGATACAAGGATAGGTTTGTTTATAATTACGTAGTTGTGTACGCAGTAATTATATAATAAACTTTTTACTCCTGTGTGGAGGACCAGTGGACGTAGAGGGGTTTACCTCGAACCACTTAAATTACTGTGTTATTTACCTTCTGCTTTTACTGTTTGAAATAACTGTGATATATTAAGTATACACCTAATACGTCGTTGCTGTATCCACGGCAATTAACTGTATCCAAGACTTCCGCTACGCACTCAGATTTAGATTCCATACAGTTTGTTGTTTAAACGATTTTCCAAACTGTATCCAGTATACTTAAGTGGCCAACAAGTGGTATCGGAGCGGTTGATTCTAAAAAGAATCAGTCGTATTTCTTTTTAACCGAATCAGATTCAAATCACTTATCTTCAAAACAGTTTCTTTCATTCCTATATTATCAGTATGGATACTTCTATGATTAACAAAGTCCCTATGTTCTCTATTAACGAATTTGACGACTGGAGAATTAGAATGGAAGCTCATCTTGCAGCAATGCACGAAGAGATGATTTTTGTTATACAGGATGGTCCGATCAAGATCATGAAGGTCAATCCAGCCGCAAGGATTGAGGGCCAAGCCCATGCTGAAATGCTCGAGAAAGAACGCGAGCAATGGACAACCGATGAAAGGAAGCGAGCCAATCTCGACAACGTGGCCAAGAATGTGTTATTTGTCACTCTTGACAAAGGCACGTTCTCAAAGGTAAAGAGCTGCAAAACAGCCAAAGAAATCTGGGATAAACTCAAGTTAATTTGTGAGGGAACTGAGCTCTCAAAAGAAAACAAGATTTCAAAACTTACTCAGCAATTTGAATCTTTTGAAATGAAACCAACGGAAACACTTGAGGAACTTGACCTCAGATTTACTGGTATTGTTGGTGAACTTGAAGCGTTGGGCAAGATTTACACCCAAAAGGAGAAGAACTTAAAAATTTTCAGATCTCTCCCAGCCCGATGGGACATTAAGACCACAGCTATGCGTGTATCCTGTAATCTTAATGAAATATCCACTTTTGATCTCTTCTCTGACCTTAAAGCATTTGAGTATGACATTGACAGAAGAGAGAAAGCTGAAGAATCTCCTTCAAAAGTCACATCTCTCGCTGCTGTATCGAACCGTCGACACAACATGCCTAGCTCGTCGAAGCCCGGTCACAAGAGCGCTGATAGCGACGACGACATCCTGTCACAAGATGAAATGGCGCTTCTAATGCATAAATTCAAAAAGTTCATCAAACAGTCTGGAAAGACTCCCTACAGGCCCAAACCTGTCAACAAGGTAAGTACCGAAACATCATCTGGTGATGCTAACTCGTGCTATAATCACAGGAAACTGTGCCATTATGCAAACAAATGTCCTCATCCCAAAGTCCAAAGATTGCCTGAGGCCGAGCAACAAGAGAGAGATGAAAGAAGACGTGCTTGGAAAGACAAGCTCAAGGCCCTGATTGGAGAATCAGAAGCCTCCCCCACACCATCCAAATCAGAAGAATGTCTTCAGGTGGTCACTGAAAGTGATTCATCTGACGATGAGTTCGATGATAAAGCATACATGTGCTTTATGGCCAAAGATGTTCCAGAAGGTGAAGACAACGACGATGAGGTAAGCTCAACCTCAGTTATTCCACCTAATGCATCTCATACTTTCGAAAATATGATGAATGAATTCAAAAACATTCAAAAGGCCCATGAGACTTTAAAAACTGAGAATATACAGCTTCAATTAACAAATCTAGAGCTGAAAGATGAAATTGACTTGCTGAAAATAAACTATGAAAATATGTCTCTTGGTATGAAACCAAAGAAGGTCGATTTTGAAAAACTCATGGAGAGCAATCATCAACTTGCTCATGAACTAAATACAGTTAAAACTCATAATGAGAGCAAGACAAATGATTTGGCTCTACTAAAAACCAAAATTACAACTCTCGAGAAGCGAGAAACTGAACTTGAGACCATTCTGAAGTCTTTTGAAAAATCGTCCAAAAGAATGGAAGAAATTCTGAGCACTGGGCAACATGCTCATGATAAAAGTGGCTTAGGATACAGCTCATGTTCGAATAAAGGTAAAACTAGTACCGTGTTCGTCAAGAGTGTGGAACACATTCCTGAATCAAGATACTCCTAGTCCCATAAAGGAACTCATTGTACCGAGAAAACCGAAAGCCGCAATTCCGCCTCAACTCTACTATTCGAGACAGTGGAACCATCAACCACTCGAAGGCGTAATCTACAAGATGCTCCACAAGCATATCATCAAAGCCGATCATTCAGAAAGAAGACGATTCAATCGCCAAAGGCCCGCACAACAAGACACTCAAGATAAAGGCGCCTAGGTATTGGATACAGAGCCCCGTTATCCCTCAAGACAGCAGATGCTGGGCCAAGATCAACAACAAGATTGGGAATCCAACCGGAGACCGTAAGACAAGCTGTTAGGCCTAAGAAAATGGCTCCACCTCCTAGACGGCACTCGTACTGGAATAATAATAATAACCCTGAATTTTACATGCACAATAATTATCGTGATTATAACAACTACGGATATGCCCCCCGTAGATACCGCAATACTGTACCGAGTACATCCTACAGTAAACCAATTGCTGTCAGGAAAATCTGGGTACCTAAAGGAACTAACATATATGGACCCAAAAATCAAAGGGGACCTAAATCTACCTAATTTCTTTGTTACAGGACATTCTAGAGGAGGATACCTGGTACTTCGATAGTGGATGATCTCGTCACATGACTGGAGACAGGAGCAAGCTATCTGATTTTGTAGAAGGTCGCGGTCCGAAAGTTCGCTTCGGTGATAAGTCTAAAGGAAGAACAAGAGGGAATTCGCACCCGTGACCTCAAGCAAACAGCCTACATATTTTCTGCATAATCACTGCAAATTTCTACTGTTTTCTTCCTCCTTCGTTTTAAGAAAACATCCATGGCTAGTCAATCTTCTTCCCCTGTTCTGAAGAAAACCTCCAACATCATTGATGGCCGGATCTTCTCGAAACCTATCATCATCGAGCGTATCATCTCTGAAATCAACGACACCGAACCAATGGAGTATATTATTACTCGTCTTGAGCAACAAGGTCTTTATCGCTTCGGGAGCAAAACCGCCGACAAATACGACGCCCATCTGGTTGAGGAATTCTACCTCAACGCCGCCGTTCGTTTTCATCACTAGCACAGGAGGACATGTTGCGACATCACCGCAATATCCAAGGAGTGCAAATCTGCATCAATAGCGACCTACTCCGGAAAATCTACAGCCGCTGCCGACGGCCTGACCATGGACCAGCTTGAGACGTTCGGGTCTCAAGAGCTGATTACCAAGTTTTATGGACTTTTTACAGGGTCCAAAGTGGTTGACATGGTGACAACCACTTGTCACAAGAAAAATTTTCTTCTTTATTTCGTTTATCTGCATGACTTCTGTTCCTGAATCATTGAAAATCGAACCGCAAGTGCGTTCGAGATGTGCACGAATCTAAGGTTCAGAATGATGGTAGCTATTTTGACCTGTGAAAAGGTCAATTGGTGCCAAATCATTTTGAAACGACTTCAAGAAGAGGTGTGCAAGCCTGCCACCCAAAAGAAATCATTTGGTTTAATGCTGAACTACATCCTGACGAGGTGCGGAGTGATGCAATCCGCCGACGCCAAGAAAAAATAGCTCACGGATATACTTAGGAGGCGTCAAGCCCACTGCTTATAACCAGAGCACCATGCATGCCAACCATCCGCAAACCAGGCACATGCCTATTTCTCACAACCCCAGAGATGTAACCGTGAAGGTCCCAGAAATGGAATCTTCAAAGAAGAAGCGCAAGCGTTCTCACAACAAGAAGCACTCTGCTGGTGAGAAGTCCAAGAAGAGACTCCGGAGGCTCTCAAAAATCAAAACCAAGCACTCCGAGGATGTCTCGCCCGTGGCGCAACTCCATCAAGAACCCTGTGGCCCAACCCCTGTGGAAGAGGTGTCTCCTACTGCATCGACAGTAGATCCCGAGCCTTTGGCTGCTACGACGGATATAGAGACATCTGCCAACATTCAAGACGTTAGCACGTCGGCTGCCCATTCGGAGCCAAAAGCTACCTCTCCTCTACGGGATCCCACACCCGTGCAGGATCCAATTTCCTTCGGGGCACCATCCCCTGCAAGGAGTCCATCTTCCGTGCAGGATCCCATATCTGTACCGGAATCCCTCGAAACAGCTTCTCCAGACGTGATTCGAAGTCCCTACCCTGACTCAATCATAAATCAAACACTTCTTTCGGTTCAAATTGAACAAGCGTACGAAAGATTCCTGCAATGGAAAGGCTATAGGCTAGCTCCGTACGACACACTGTACAATTGGAGCGAATGGAGCCACGAAGAGCGATTCGTCTCCGAAGTAACAGACTCAACTGAAATTGAGGCCCTGCTACGATTGGACAACGCCTCTTGCAAAGACCTCATTGAAAGCCACCTGCTGCACAAATCTGACGCGAGAATAAAAGGAAAGAAGAAGTCAGAGGACTTTCCCATTAATCCAAAAACTGACGATGATGCCGACTCAGACGATGACGACGATGCTCTTCAAGCAAGTCTGAGAATGAGCCGTGAAGAGGCTGAAGCCCGAGACGCCTCTCCACCCAGAAAAGACGAAGGACCTTCTAACCAAGCCAATCCTCCTTCGCCACAGCCGGAGAACATTCCCACTCAGAGGAATCACCCTCCAATGAGGAAGATCAAGAAATTTTGGAACAGCACCCGAGCACATGCGGCGTGAGAAGCCATTCCTGCAAGTCAACAGGAGGATTCAATCCCTCCTGCATCCATATCTGCCGAAGAACCTTCGCCACAGGACGCTTCTGAACCAACTGTCGCCGTACCACAAGAAGCTGCCCCCGCACCTGCAACCTTGGAATCCGAGGACGGTAACGAACCTGAGGATGTCCAACTTACTTCACGTCCATCCGTGAACGTAAGGAGGTTGAACTGTGCTGAAGACTTCGCCCAGCCTGACTCTCCTATCTCTGCTGCACGTAAAGAGCGCCTGCGAGCTCTTGGCCTTCAGACTGTATTTATCCAAGATGCAGTTAACGCTTTATCTTCTGTTGAAAAGGCACTGAATTGGATGCACACCTCTGCCGTAGAAGAAATGTCCACTCTTCAACACGAAGTATCTCGAGTTGTCGACGCATTCATCCTTCTGCCAGAAGTTTTCAAGCAAGCCTTGAAGATCATGGAAGATAAACAAGAGAAACTGCTGAAGGAGGAAGCTTCAAAGACAAGAATTGCTGAAGCCAAGACCGCCTGTGCAATGATTGAGAACAGCTCTCAACTGCGTGCGCACGACAAAAGCATTCAAGAAATGTCGCAGACTCTTTCCTCCCTTGTTGAAAGAATAAACAGCATCGAGACCAAACATGACGCCGCTCTTGAAATCCTGCAAAGTCTTGATGAAGCCAAAAAGGGGGAAGAGGCACGAGAAGCTGCAAGGAGAATAAGACTGCAACAGAAAGGGAATTTGAGGCCGCTCGGAGCGATGATTGCCGAATTGAACAAGCTAGCACCTCAATCCCAAAGCTTTAGAATTTCGTGCTCCAGACCGAATTCCATGACCCAAATGTCCCTTGGCAAAATCTTATCCAAAGACCTTCTAAATACGTCCGCCGACCAACCGCAACCCAACCGCCAAGAAGTGAAGCACTGGAGGAAGAATGAACCGATGAGATATTTTGTCGACTCATCAGGGAATCCGCAATCTTCAAAAATTTTAAAACGTTAGCGAAAGCGGCGATAAGTTTTCAAAGATGCTAGAAGAAGGTAAGCTCCTCTCCAAGTCGAAATGAAATCAAAACATAGAAGAGGAGATCGGGTCACCCATCCGTAAGATTGGATACTTGCCTTTGATCGCTTATATGAAGGAAGAGCGATTTACAGAACGAGGCAATGATTCACTTCAAACTGGTGGCGCGGCACCGAGAATGAGCCAGGAAAGAGACCTTGGAGGCATGCGGATTATAGATGAGGAGATGAAATTTATGTATATTATTTTTGTTTTTGTAATTTCTATTCGAAACAGCAAACTTTGTACTCAATCATTTTGAATATCAATAAAATAGTTTGTTTGTCTTGAAAGATTACAACTCGTAATCTACTGTGTTTATGTATGATTACTTAAAATTGTTTGATAGAAATCTCAAGTTAGACAAACTTGATTGAAAAATAAGCTGTACGAACTAGTCTACGAACAGTTCATAGTTTCAGTTGTAAACTTAGAATACATTGTAAGATTGTGCCTGCGCGCCAATCATAAGCTTAAGTTGTAATAAATCTCAAACTGTATCGAACATGCCTGCGAGCAGTTCATTATTGTAGACTAAGTCACTAAGTCAGACCTATTGACAAAAGACCAAGAAATCTGCCAGAAGTCATCGAAGAAGAATGCTTCATAAAGAAGGTTTTGGCATCATCAAGAAGACTCGAAGAGTTGAAGTAAGTTAGTCTTGGCAAATTGTCAAAAAGGGGGAAATTGTTGGGAAAAACAATAACCCTGTATCGAATCAGCCGGGATACCCGATCCCTGTATCGATTGTTATTTGTTATTAAGAAGGTTTTGACATATATGCCAAATATACGGTAAGAAGCGTATCGAGGCTTCAAGGCTTTATCCTATATCGAAAACTCCGCCTCGAATCAAAGATCGTGAAGCTCACAAGACAAAGAAGAAGACTTGTAAAAGATCATGTATGGAAACTGTCTCGATGCTCTAAATACCGTCATCTTCCATACAGTTCACAAAAGGACAAGAAAGAACACAAGTCAAGTCCCGTTGAACAAAGAAGTATTTAAATACTCTAGGATAAAGTATTTAAATACTGTCAGTCTTCAGATCTTCAGAATCCCGCGAAATCCGGATCATGTCATATTCCCGTTGAAGGAAATCTTATTCAAACGGACATCTCAACGGATACTTTCTTCAGAGGCTATATATATCCTTGAAGACATTGAAGATCAGTTACAAAACGAACCAACCAACCAGATAACTAATACTCAAGCTATCAAAGTTATCATCTGAGCAAACATATCTCCAAGGCATACTGCTAGTTAGAACGAAAGAGATATACAGTGCTCAACATCAAGAACAGCTATCATCAGCTCAAGATCTTGATATTCAAAGCTGCTGTTCTTACCTGGTTACCTACCTTTTACCTCTGTGTAAAAACCGAGCTCTGTGTGAACTCAACAAGTTATTCGGACCTGTGTGGGACGAATAAGGACGAAGCTTTGGAACTGTGTGTGAAGAAGCTAGTCAAGAAGGAAGCTTTAACCAATCTGTGTGAACGGTTGAAAGCGACATTCTTTGTATCAATATGTGTGAACGATACAAGGATAGGTTTGTTTATAATTACGTAGTTGTGTACGCAGTAATTATATAATAAACTTTTTACTCCTGTGTGGAGGACCAGTGGACGTAGAGGGGTTTACCTCGAACCACTTAAATTACTGTGTTATTTACCTTCCTTTTCTTGTTTGAAATAATCGTGATATATTAAGTATACACCTAATACGTCGTTGCTGTATCCACGGCAATTAACTGTATCCAAGACTTCCGCTACGCACTCAGATTTAGATTCCATACAGTTTGTTGTTTAAACGATTTTCCAAACTGTATCCAGTATACTTAAGTGGCCAACATGAACTGTGTTGCGGAATAAAACCTGAATGGTACTCATGTCCGGAGTATTCTTGAGTAGATGCTTCCGTGACCCTTGCCTGCGGCCTTGGGAGTTTATGTGCTAATATTTTGTGCATTGTTGAGCATGCCGTGAATTGTTGTCTGACGGAAATACGACATTGTGGTCATGTCGGTCTTTCATGATCGAGTTATCGTTGCTCACTTGGAAAGTCTTCTGATCCTTGTTGGATATGCGTTTCTTTGGGATTCGTTGTCATGTTGTATCGTGATATATCTGGAGTCAGATACATTCTGATCAGTCATGTGTAGGATTTTCAGGACAGGCACGTGTAACATGTGTTGGTTTCGACCTCATATTGAATCGTGCACACGAGACGTACTTCGTGAGGGTGATTAGGTACGAGACCAGACGTGTATCTGATCAATACCCGTGGTTGGCTTGTACACGGACACATTTATGGATCGGGCATATCGTGACGTCCATCTTGGGTCTTATTGATTAGTCGTTCATAATCCATGTATAATCGGATCTGTTTAATAGTCGGGTTTGTCTTCGAGATCCCGTATATGTGATTTGTATATGGATGACAATTTTGTTCTCTCGTGAATCTGTCCCCATTGACCCTTTATTAATCTAGTTTGGAGTTCACCTCATCGCTGGTAATTTCGTTCGTTATTGATCCTTATTGATTCCGTTTGGAGTTTGCCTTAACTTTGGTATTCTCGATCGTTGTAGATCCTTTATTGATTTTGTTGGGATTTACCGTATCGTCGGTATTGTCGGTTGTTGTCTTTGTTGATCTCATTGGAGTTTACCGTATCGTTGGTATTCTTGTTCACTGATCCTTTGTTGATCTTGTTGGAGTTTACCGTGTCGTTGGTATTCTCGGTTGTTGATCCTTTATTGATCTTGTTGGAGTTTAACGTATCGTTGGTATTCTCGTTCGGTGATCCTTTGTTGATCTTGTTGGAGTTTACCGTGTCGTTGGTATTCTTGGTTGTTGATCCTTTCTTGATCTTGTTGGAATTACCGTATCGTTGGTATTCTCAGTTGCTGATCCTTTATTGATCTTGTTGGAGTTACCACATCATAATGGTATTCTCGTTCATGGTTGATCCTTTGTCGATCTTGTGTGGAGTTATCATGTCATTGATATTCCCATTCTGATGCATTGGTTGTTTATCATTATTAATTGTGTGAGCATTCATGCTTTGTACTGATATCCGGGACTTGCCATTGTCTCGGGACAGTTGATCTCCAGGTGTATTGTGTGATATCAGTTTTATCAGAATTGGGATTCGATTGTGCGATCCAGCGGACAGAATCGGACATAGCCAGATTATTCCATATTGGAGATATGTTTATGTTTGAGAATATTGGTATCGTTTCAGATACAGTACAGATGGTTATTTTAAAATTCATTCGTTACTTGAGAAAGCGATGTGCGAATTGAGGTAAGGGTTGAATTGATTTGAGATTCCACGGATTGGTAAGGTTACTACGGTAAAGTTACACTGGAATTATTCTTACCTTGTAATTACATTGATATGTAATTGTATATGTTGATGTGATCGTTATCATTGTTGAGTATTATGGCTGAGCCCGTCGAGGGCTTTATCTTTTAGGTACTCGGAGTTCGAGCTAGTAGCGGTCGTGAAGGGATGGCTTTCCGGTGATACTGGCTATGGCATGGCTATTGGGATTTGAGTATTCTTTTCTGGTTGTTTGATTCCGTTGCAAATGTATTTAATCATGTCTCTATCCGCTGCGTGTGTAATTTTATAATGGCTTTCAGTATTTTTCCAACTCGTGTATACTTTCTAAATGCCCTTTTGGCGTCTTTGCCTTGTGCTTTCAAATGGTATTTTTTTGACGGTAATTGGGAACTATGTTTCGATAAATATTTGAGTATTTAAAGCATTACCGTCTTTGCCTCGTTGGAGTGTTTAAAACGTTTGCGAAAATTATTTTAGCCTTGTGGGTTCCAATGTGGGGCCTACGACGCTGTAATATTCCCGGTTGATTTTGGGCGTGTTACAAGGCCTTTGCTCCCGGAAATTCTGGGTGGTGTGGGCGGTCGAAGAGGAGCCAGTGGCCTTATTCCCCCGGTGGGGTTCTTGGCGGGTCTCCCTGAAGTCATGCCAGTATTCCTTCTTCTTGTACTATCCTTTCGGATCGGCGGGCATGACTAGGACTAGGGGCGGCATAGCTTCCTCGGCAGCGATGTGGGAGCTGGCACGCACCAAAAATTCCTGGTATGTGGGGGGTATGTTCTGGCACACCGTCTAGCAGAATAAAGAATTTTTAGGAGGCCAACCTGAGCAATTATAGCTAGCGTGTCATCGGACATAGATTCCATATCTAATATTTGCTTATTAAAACGGGATATATAATCCTTGAGGGATTTGTTTGGCCCCTACACGACGGTGGCGATGGAGGACCGCGGGGCGACACGCACTAGAGATCCCATAAAATGGGACTGAAATATCGCAGTGAGCTGAGCCCATGTCTGGATAGAATGGTGGGGTAGCGAGCGGTACCACCTTTGAGCCCTTTCCCCCAAAGTTAGGGAGAACATCCGGCATCAGAATGCATATTTGGACCTGTGTAGGTCCATCCATGAGTTGTAGTATCCGAGATGGGCATTGGGGTCGGTCTCCCCATTATATGGTGGGATTTGCGGGACCTTAAACTTCTCCGGGAGAGGCTCCACCAAAATACAGGGGGCAAGGGGGCTCTCCTGGCTGTTGAGCCATTCAGAATTTTGGGATGGCTGGAGTTGTTTATTCTCAAGCTCCGTGAGGCATTTTTTCAGGAACTCGATTTCACTCGAGTTGTCGCCTGGAGTTTGCGGTAGTGGTTGTGTCAGGACTTGGGATTGACGGGGAGCCTACGCTTCTTTGCGGTCCTGACTCTGAGTGGTCCAGGCCGGTTCCATTTTTTTCAGTTCTCCTCCCTGTTCCCAGTCGACCAAAAATCGATATGGGGTGAGAGAGACGACTTTTCCGGGAGGGATGAGGACTTTCACCATGGTTTTCCGCCTATTTCTCGACAACTCGGGAGACGGTTCTTTTTTAGTCCCGCCTAGGGGCGGCTGGACGGGTTATCTGAGATTGGGCCTTCGTCTGGTCCTCGGCTTCTTAAGAATTCCGCCTTTAGTGACCTGCGCCATGAGGGCGTTCATTCCCTGGATGAACGCGGGGTGTTTAAAGCACTCCACCACCTTGAAGAGGTTTTCTTCCTCCGTGGCGGGTTGATGGTGCTTGGAACTTCCGTGAGACATGACTCAATTGGAACAATCATTTCAGGACTCTGGTGAGAACGTATGTAGTTGTGGGCAGCGTGGGGCCCCTCCTTATAGCGCCAATTTATTGGTAACTGATTTGACCAATGACACGTGTGCTGACCTGGATTAGACGGATCGAAGCCACGTAGAAAACAATAAAATGCTGAATGGATAAGATAGCTGGATTTTATTGATTTTATTATTTTTTGAGATAGAGCATAGCTGAATTTTGATGCCGGTATATATTGCTTGTTTATTACAAATTTGTTTCTCTTTTTCTCTCTCCTTTTTATGAAAAATTCCAAAGTCCTTTCTTATCATACATTCTCTCTATATATAGAAAATCTTGGCCAATCAGCGGGCGACAGCTGGATAATGTTTGGAAATGCGTCCAAACACTTGTCAGAGGGAGAGTGCGCCTTAAACACGTGGCGGCCTTTGGGGACTACTTTGGGAAGAGGGAGGACCGAATGCATTAACTGTCCTGTGTGCCTGTTCTGCATGTCCTGTGTGCCTGTTCCGCATGCTTCTGGTCATGCTTATCGGTTGTGGTCGGTACTGGGGTCGACCCTTGGGTCTCCCGCTGCTCTGGTCATGCCATGACGGGGTTTTGGATCGTATTTATTCCGGATCTGGTCGGCCCTTTTGTCCTTGCTCCGGACTGGTCATCGGGTCGGCCCCGACAATTCTGCCCGGTCCAGTCTTAACGGGACCTGGGAGTAAATTTGATATGTACTCGGCTGGTCCTACATGTTTCTCTGCTCGACCGGTTTACCCGGAAATAGGTTCTTTTGTCCGCTGGTCCTCTTAACCGGGGTGGTTAAGCTGGCGGGGAGCGCATACGTAGATTCCAAGGCGGACGGGCTATCAACATTCGAAATTAATGGGCTGAGATAAAAAATAACGAGTTGAAAGAAAATAAAAAAGGAAAGAAAAAACCCGAGAGATAATAGACTCAAACAACAAAAGAGGAATTGAGAGAGCTCGATAATAATTTCTAACGAATAAAATTTATGGTGGAACCATTCATAAATTTTCTTTATTTCTATGAAAATTTTAATTAATCGGGATATTTCGAGTTCAACAATTTTATTTCTGCCAATATTTGAAGATATTGTTCTAAAAGAAATACTACATGACTTATCATTTGAAGAAGAGTTTGAGTATAAAAAAAGACATCTTAATTCCTAATTGTATTGGATCACACTTTTGCAAAAAAACTAAGGCACGAGGTAATATCAAAGCTCGTTGCAAATGTGCACTTTATCCCTCATATACCTAATGCTACATTTCATTTTGATAGAGAAAAATATATTCGAGATGGGGGGACGATGTCAATAAAAATAGCCTCGTTTCTACGATGCGTTTGTTTAGTAATATTTATTTTTATGAATATTCATATGAATAAATTTCCAAATTTGATCTATATAAGTTTTATTTGTTTTGTCTTTTTGTTACTTGACTTAACTATCTTGTAACAATCAGGTTGTAAAATATTATCGTTTGAGTTATAATTTACCTTTTTGTTTTAGGATCATATAAATGCATCATCGTTTTAATCTTGAGTTGAAATAAAGTCGAATCACTATGTGAACGAAACGAGCAGCCAAAATTCGAATACCTGTCCACAAGGCGAAAACACAGTAATTTTGTTTGTAATTCTCTTATTCGATGTTCGAGGTCATTTAATTGGCTACCGAACCTAAGAGACAGAGGTATGACCGTATGAAGATGATGGGATTAAATTCTGAGTATCGCAAGTGTGGATATATCCAGATAAGGAGGAGTAGTTTTAGCTTTTATTTTATTTCTTTTCGCACCTCAAGTCTTAGTTCTTATTTTTATGGTGTTTGATTTCTAAAATATGTTGAATGATCTTAGAACAGATTTTAGATATTCGAATTATGTTTTTCTGTCTTTTTTTTTCTTAGTAGTTTTCTATTGCAAATTGGGGGAGGTTGTGAATTTCAATTATAAATAGCCATCTACTTCACTCGTAAAATAAATCTTGAAATTTACGAAAATTGTGAATGTTTTTGTTAACAAACTTCTCCTTATTTTGTTGGGTGTGTCTCCAATACCTTATTGTGAATTCAATTCACTTATCAAGGTTTAAAACTCCTTGTGACGTGTTTGAACTTCATCCCTTCAAGGTTGCTATGGCAGGTCTCGTTAGAGCTTCTGAAGTAAAGCCTCTTTGCTTACTTTGAGGACATCGTGTTGCAACACCTAAGATATTTAGCACATATTACAGCACCACGAATCCACACACTAGAATGGATAAGGCTATATGCTAAATACGTGCACCCTTCGACCATCAAATTCATCACTCATCAAAATACTGGCGACATAGAATCATAAATCAAACACAATGAGATTTGACAACACAATATATACAAAATAATAATCGAATTCAAGTTTCAACCAAAATACCAATTCTTAGAACATTGGATATAGTAAAATACAAAAAATGTAAGCAAATAATACTAGAGTACGCGTAGTTAACAAAAGAACAACAAAGGAGAATAAAGACGGCCAATAATGCAGTATCACTCCTGCCCATGAATACAATTCTCATGTTCAAATCATTTATCATGCATTTTCAAAATACTTCAATGATTAACTACGATTAGCACACATGATCAGGAATCCCTCAGTGGCCCTACTGGATCGTCCCTAGGTGGTTCACCCAAATCATGATCTTACTCACGACCATGGATCTCTAAGAGGCTCTGTTGGACCATCCTTGGGTGAATACACACACACATATAAATGTAATACTCACAATACTAGAACATGTAAATATGAGTTAAGTACTTGCCTTTTAGACATTTCATGAAGAACGAGCACATAGTCAAGCTTAAACTCGGTTTGAGGATGAACTCCCTATCCTAAAAAAATTGGATAGGGTATAATTAACATCTAAATGAGGATAAACCAAATGACAAATTCACCAGAAACCCACCTAACGTTCAATTGGTCATTTACTCAATTACACAGATAGTTAAAACTAATCAAGCCCTCTCGAGTCTCATCAACACACGAATTCAAACCATGAAATCATATGGAAGAGCATTCATACACGAAAATCTCATCATAATCTAAAGATCCATATGACTGAAACAAATTAAAAAAGTAATCATGCAAAACCCCCCAAAATCTTCCAAGCTAGGATTCTCGAGAAAATTCACTTTGATTTGGTGGAAAATGGATGATTGTTGATGATAAATCCGAATTAGAATCCTGAATCTAAGGATGCCCCAACTATCAAGCCTCGAAATCCTTGCTGACGCCCTAAAGGAAGGAGAGAAAGATGAAAAGTGTGAAAATCGCGACAAGAAACTGATTTGCCATGTTTTTATACATGACTCCAAACGCCAAAAATGCAACGAGTTTACAACATACAACGAAGCACTTACATAAAAGACCAACATACGACTTAAAGTGCTATCATAAAATGCAAAAGTGATAACTTGAGTGTAATATCCGCTATTTTCATAATATAATATTATTATATTAATAATGAATTTCATTTCATTTAGTTTCATTTCATTACCGAGTGAATAATTGTTGTACAATTATTTTTACTTCACGTACAAGTCAATACATATAATTTCATTTAGAGGATCATGAATATTTATTTCGACGTATCACAAGTTCTAGCCCGAGTCATTTGGTGAGTAGTCATTTTTATAATAGTGTTATTAATTATTCAAGCATAATACTAACACTACTATTATTAATATTATCATTATTATTATTAATAATACTAATACTATTTTATTAGTACTAGTATTATTATTATCATTATCATTTTTCAGATTATTATTATCAATATTACCGAATTATTATTTTTATATTTATTATTATTAGTATTATTATTAGTATTATTATATAATTTATATTTAATCATGTATTATAACTTAACCAACTATGATTAAACTTAATTAACCACAATTAAGAACTCTTCTTTTTCCCACCGATCATTCCCCATTATAGTTCCCTCACTTCATCAAAACTCCTCAATGTTTATCGTAACACAATCCTACTTCCACCAAATCACTCCAAAAATCTATACCTATAAAAATACAATTCTGCAGTACAAAACCACTCTCTCGACTGAAACAAAAAAAATACAATACACAATTCCTCCAAGTTCATCGTTAGAAAATTTACGGAGGAGGAGAAGAAGACATCCTTGCCCCAACAAACCTAAACACTTTACATCTCTCATTCCTCTTCAGTCAAGTTAAAATAATCTTATATTTGCGTAGTTCTTACGGTTCATATTAGATTCCTCTATATACAATCAAACACATACCAATCTGCAGTTTTAATCGCAAAAACAGAAATCATAATTCTAACACGCCGAATCTAGAAACCAAACCATCCTCAGTACTCAGTATACTCCTTCCTTTAACTAAATTTCGTCGAGAATATTACTTCAAAGCGGAACGCCGAGACAGGAGTTAGACAATCGGTTCGAGGTCTGAGTCCAAACCGGAAAAGCTGCCAGCGACCCATCCTCCAAGGTGCCACAGTCAAACCGAAATCTGTGATCAAAACCCTCAACCCATCTTCTCCAAACCCACTTCAGAACCCGTAACAAAATCCCCCCGACTCAAAATTTCCCAGTTGTGTTGCCACAACAACCGCCAGTGCTCCGAAACCTGCAAGAAACAACCTCGAACTAGAAATCAAAAACCCGAATGATTCAAGCCAAATACCAAATCAAAATCAACAAAACCAAAATTGAAATTGAAGCTTTTAGCCCGGACTCAGCCCGAACTCAGTACCTTCAAACTCGATTTCATCCACCAAACCAACTCACTTGAAATCGAAACCTACCATCTCGGAACCGCCACGAGCTACTGGAAATCCGCCGTTGAGGTCGCACACCGTCGCTCGCCGCCACTGCCTCCTATTGCGGACTTCACCGGTCGCGTGATGGGTGTCTGTCGGAAAGATTTGTGTATGTGTGTGTGTGTGTAATTCCATAGGCCATGAATGATTTTTATTCCGTTCGAATCGGAACTGTGAGAGAGAGAGAGAGAGAGAGAGAGAGAGAGAGAGAGAGAGAGAGCAGAATTTTAGAGAGAGAAGGGAGTTCACGGGAAGAGAGTGAGAAGTGAGGGATGAGTTTTGTCGGCTGAGATAGGGTTAGGGTATTTATACTCGTGAAATTTTAGGAATTTTCAGTTTAGTCCTCACTTTTTCCAGTAACTTTTAATTTAACCCCAGACAATTTTAATTATTTCAAATAGACCCCAAACAGATTTTATACCTTCAATTCAGTCTTTTTTGAACAAGACATTTAAAATAATGACTCTTCAATTAATGTTAATAATTAGTCCAATTTTATGCATATATTTTTATTTTCATTTGAGTCATTATATCATAATAGTTTATAATGATTAAATCATTATTATATGTAGACATTAACGAGGATTTACGGGCTTAGGACTTTGAGTCGAGTATCTTCATATTCAAATTCAAGCAACATCATTTATTCAGGTGAGAATTTTCACTATCACTTTAATTGCTTTAATTAGATTGTATATATGATATTCTATTCATGTTTAACATTTACGATACATGTTGTAAATCGGGCTCACCCATTTATGTCTAAAGAGGCTATATTAAGATATATGTTGTGTGGGGACACCTGCACAACCTCAATATTCACATGCGTGCTCGATTCATGTTATATGTGGTATTGTGTATATGTATTCATGTTGAGGAAAATATTATTGATAGAATAATCATTTAAATGCTTTCCATGAGATTGTATATTATTGTGATATGTGTGATTTCCACGAGCTAAAGGAAGCTCACCCCCACCTATATTGATCCCGCAGGTTAAATCGAGCCAGATGGACGAAGGAGCGAGCCGACAGGGCATATGATGAAATTTTTATTAAATGATGTTTTTCTTTCTGTCTCATGTTTTGGAATTTATTTGGGGAAATTTTTGCTTAGAAATTAACAATTTATAATTTATTCTTCCGCCGCAATTATTATCTCTTATCTATGACGTATTGTTGCCTTAATTAAAAGGTATTTATTTTTAGTCAGTGTAGCGACTCGACTTTGTAGGCGAGAATTTTAATATTCTCAAAGGAAATTATTCTTCGTCAAAATTTACCTTTTTACTTATTTTCTCCTATAGTTACCCCTAGCAATTCGGGGCGTTACATAATGATTTGAAAACGGTTATAGGTAACACAACTCCATGAAGGTGCAAATGATAAAATCAGAAAATACTCGAAAAATCACTATGAAGACGCTTGAATGTGGTAATGCAAATACGATGAAACATTACAACAGTAATGTCGAGTAGAATCGAGTCGCTAATATCAAAAAATAAGAAAAAGTTAAAATGCGGATATTACATTCTAGGGCTAAGAATTTTGTACCCGAGAACCAGGAAAAACCCTGACCCGAACCTGAACCGATCAAAAAGAAAATGATTCTTCAGTTCCTCCTGAAAATTACTAAAAATCTGAACCAATTTTGAAGAATCAATTCCAGTTCCGGATCCTCAGTGGGTTAGCCGGAACCGATTTATAAAAAAAACTAGAAACTATATGAAATTATAAGTATTAAATGGTAAGTTGTCTTGTAAGTTGTAATGTAATCCTAGTAGGATAATGATGTTAGGAATACCTATTAGATTTTGATGATGTCATCCCTATATTGATTCATTATTCAAATGTATGTTTTAAGTACTTGGCAAAATGTAAAAAAGAACCAAATGAGTATCTTCTATAGGCCTTAAGTTTTTAGGCTTAGTATTTTTGATCAGTTGTAAAATCGACTAAGTACAGAACAGAGAACTTTATTTTCAGAGAACTTCAAGTCAGAGAACTTCAAGAGAACTTCAGAGCAGAGAAGTTCAGATCAGAGCAGAGAAGTCCAGAAGCAGAGATCATCAGAGCAGAGAACTTCATCTCAGAGAAGTTGAGGTCAGAGAACCTCAGAGGACTTCACATCAGAGAACTTTACATAAGATAAGGTCCACTGCACTTCAGGCATCTTTGGCCAAGTTATTACAGATAAGTTCTCAGTTCAGCCAAGATACTCAGTCCACGTCAGCAAGCGTTGAAAGTAAACAATCACGGAAAGCTGCATGCAATATGTAGGAGACAAACTAGAAAGATTCCCGGAAAGCAAGGAATTAAACATTCATCAAGATTCGTGCTCTGAAGACTTTATACTTATTCTAATCAAGAATAACGGCACTCACAAAGAAAGCCTTTCAAACGGTCGGAGTTGAAAAGGGAATCCAGCCTTGCAATGGATTGATAAGATAAACAAAGAAGTCAACTCTCCAACGGACGGATTTGTCACAGTAGTGCGACGGCTATGAAGGCAGCTCAAGAATCATAATATATATCTGAAGATATGAATTGAGCAAGATATGATGTGAACAACAGTGCGAACAAAACTTACAAGCGATCAAAACATTCAAGGCAATCAAAAGCAATCTATATCATCGTGAAAGAGCAAGCTTAAAAGCACATTCGAAGAAGCTCTTTGTTGGAGAAGACAACACTCTTGTCTAAAAACTTGAGTTCGGGGTTGCTTTCTTGAACGAGGTTCTTGAAAGTAAAGAGACTGTAAACGCATCCACGGGTTCTTGATTGGAAGGTGATAGACAACTTGAGCATTGTTGAGGCATCCAAGGGCTTTCAATTAGGAGGTGCTAGGTAGTCAAGGGAGTTGCAATGACAATGGGTTTCCACTGGTTGGAAGCTGTTGTAACTAGGCAAAATTCATTGTAACCTTTATCACTTGTTGACAATTATAGTGAATTTATCTCCAACTGGTTTGGAGAGAAGTAGATTAGTAGAGGATTACCCCACCTCTGAAACCACTATAAATGCCTGCGTGTTTTACTGCATTAAACATCATACTTACCTGCTGCATACATATTTATTGTTCCATTAGTTAGTTATCTGCAGAGAACATTAAGTTACCTTCTATCGTCATCAGCTGTCTTCCGCATATCTTATCTGCAAACGACTTTAAGTCATCTGTACTTATCACAGCTGAGAAACTCACCCGACTTTCAGGAAAGTGTTTCAATAAGTCTATTCACCCCTAGATATATTCCTGACGACTTGTGACCTACAAGTGGTAACGGAGAGGTTGGTTCAAGTTTGATAGAACCAGATCCATATATGAGAGCATATATATTTTAATCTCTCATTTAGAATAGAACACATGCAACACATGCACTCTAGGTTACCTGTATTTTCTATTGATGAATATGACCTCTGGAAGATAAGAATGCAGGCACACTTATCATCCATCCATGACGACATGTGGTGCATCATTGAAGACGGTCCTTTCATCTTTGAGAAGGACAACTCCCCTGAATAAATTGCAGCTGGGAAGCCAGAAAAGATTCCCAAGAAGAGGACGGAGCTGAACCCTGAAGAAAGGAAGCTGGCAAATCTTGACAACCAGGCCAGAGATGTGCTTTACCAGACTCTTGACAAATCAACCATGGTTAAGATCAAGAATTGTAAAAATGCCAAAGAAATTTAGGACACATTAGCTGTAATGTGTGAGGGAACCGAGCTGATAAAAGAAAATAAGTTGTCAATTGCTACTCAAAATTTTGAGAACTTCAAAATGAAGAATGGTGAATCAATTGACCAAGTGGACACAAGATTCACTGAGATCATAAATGAAATTAAATCCATTGGAAAGACATATGGCAACAGGGAGATGGCCCTTAAAGTTCTAAGATCTCTCAACCCCGAATGGAGAATGAAGGCTGTGGCTACGAGAGAATCAAAGGATCTCAACAAGATAAAGATCCAGGAGTTGTTCTCTGATATGAAGGCTTATGAGTTCGAGCCACCTTGTTCATCATCAACTGAGCCAGCATATAAGGGAATAGCATTTGCAGCGGAGACCCCTGCCAGGACCCTATCTGAAGTTAAACCTCTGAATCCTCTAGATTTTGAGGAAGAGATGGATTTCATAATGCAAAGATTCAGCAAATTTCGGAAAAACTACTCCAAGTATAAGAAGAACTATAAAGACAATCCAAGAAGGAATCAAAAGGCTGAAAACTGGAAGGTTGAATGCTACAACTGTCAAAAGACAGGACATATACAATTTGACTGTCCTGATCTTAAGAAGGATAAAATCAAGAAGGACGTGAGCAGAAAGGAGGACAAGAGGAAAGCCCACATCATTGAAGATCAGATCGAAGAGAGAGTAGAATCAAGCGGTGGATTCTTCTCTGACGATGATGATGAATATAGCTATCTGATGGCCAACCTAGCTGATGAAGAGGTAACTTCCAAACCTCAAACTACAGAGGGTTTTAGCTCTGACATGTCTGAAGATATGAATCTTCATGAATCTATAAATTAGTTATTAAAAGACCTTAAAATCCTTAAATCAGCTCACCAGACTGTGACAGCCGAAAATGCATAGTTGAAAGATGAGAAAGCACAACTGAAAAATGATTTTGACAAGCTCAGTCAAGAGTCAGCAAAATTTAAAAATACTATAGATGAGCTTGAAAGATGATCTGAAAATTCTTCAAAAAACTCAGCTGAAAATACTGCAGCTGAGATACATAAGCTGACTGTTTTAAATAGTGAAAAGCCAGCTGCACTCGCTCATGTCAAAACTGAGCTAGCCAAGGTAAAATAGTTAAATAGTACACAGGCTAAAGAGATAACATCTCTAAAGGCATCTATAATCCTGGATGAACTGTGTATGAACAAAAGGCCACTTTATTCTAGATCAGGCCTTGGATATGACCCCAACACTCCCTCTAGTTCAAAAACTACTTTCATCAAGGGAGAAACACTTGTCCTGACTGCTGAACCTACTTATAAACCCGTATTTCAAAA
Source organism: Orobanche coerulescens (assembly GCA_033398695.1). Classification (NCBI taxonomy): domain Eukaryota; kingdom Viridiplantae; phylum Streptophyta; class Magnoliopsida; order Lamiales; family Orobanchaceae; genus Orobanche; species Orobanche coerulescens. Next base: position 138,319,413 of record CM065813.1, on the reverse strand, counting down.
TAGGCAGCAGCCAAGTCAAAGGTTTAGGCAGCATCCAAGGTTCACAAGGCAGCCACCTAGACAAGAGACTAGGCAATGTCCAAGGCAAAAGCCAAGACATTATGCCAAATATTATCAAAGACTCCCTAAAAAAAGATTTCAAAATGGGAGAGGCAAATGGAAACCTCAAGGTTATCCATGTTTCCAAAATAAACTGGTGTGGAGACCCCAACGATTTAATAAATGGTCTCAGCCAAGATTTAGAAATGGCCCACACCACAGATTTTATGAGGCATATCCAGTATACAATTCTAACCAGGGATATAGGCCTAGACAACACACACCTTTTAGGGGCAATCAACATAACTTCCATAATCCAAGGAGAAATCAATTTTCCAGGAAACCTACTAACCCCCGAGGACCCACACAGATTTGGGTACCTAAATCTCTGCTTGTTTGATTGCAGAAAAGGTGTAAGGACTACTACTACATCTCCTCAAACTCAACAATGGGAGGAGAAGAATGGTTTGTAGATTCTAGATGCTCAAGGTACATGACTGGGAATAAGAAGGTTCTATCAAATTATATCAAAGAAAAAGGCCCAGATGTAACCTTTGGAGATAGCTCTAGAGGACAGACAAAAGGATTTGGAGAGCTGCATAGTGGAAATACAACCATATCCAAAGTTCATTATGTCAAAGGGCTCAAATACAACCTTTTGAGCATGAGTCAGTTCTGTGATGAGAAGAACCTAGTAGCCTTCACCATTTGGAAATGCATGGTGATTGATATCTTATCTGGAGAAGTGAAGCTACAAGGATTCAGAAGGAGAGATGTCTACATGATAGATTGGAAGCACTCCAAACATCTATTTTCTATCTAAGACAATTGCTGAAAATGGATGGCTATGTCACAAAAGATTATGTCACCTGAACTTCAAAGCCATCAACAAGATTAGCTCTCAAAAACTGGTCAGAGGACTTCCAGAAGAAGTATTCCAGAAGGAATATCTCTGTGATGCATGTCAGAAAGGGAAGCAAAGAAGAGCATTATTCAAACCAGTTCAGCCTACCGCTCTCACCACAAGAGTTCTAGATCTACTTCATATGGATCTCTTTGGCCCCATCAAGCCAAGGACATTGAGTGGAAGGAAGCACGCTCTAGTATAGTAGATGACGACTCAAGATACACATGGGTTGTTATTCTCTATAAAAGAGTGAAACATTAACAAAGTTACCTGAGCTGTTAAGGAAGATTCAGAATGAGAAATCCCTCTCAATCATCAAGATAAAATCAGATAGAGGAGGAGAATTTCTCAACAAGGCAAATACTGAGTACAGTGATCAGAATGGAATCCAGCACGAGGTCTCTGTAGCCAGAACTCCACAGCAGAATGATGTTGCTGAAAGAAGGAACAAAACCTTGAAGGAAGCTGCCATGTCCATGATTGCAGAAGCTGACCTGCCAAAGAGGTTCTGGGCGGAAGCTGTCAACACAGCATGCCACACTCAGAACAGAAGTATGATTGTAGGGAGACATGTCAAAACTCCCTATGAGGTTTGGAATGGCAGAACACCAACTGTTGCATATTTTCATATATTTGGTTGTAAGTGTTTCATCCACAACAATGGTAACACCCCACTCAATGCCTTTAATGCTAAAACTGATGATGGTCTCTTTATGGGATAGTCACAAATAAGCAAGGCATACAGAGTATTTAACAAAAGAACCTTAGTTGTGGAAGAAACACCTCATGTTATGTTTGATGAGTCTGCTATTGAGTAGAGGAAACAAGTGGAATTAATTGAGAATAAGCTCAAAACCGCCACCCTGGAAGAAGTCATCATTCATGTTACAAGAATGATGGACTCACCTGCAGATCAACCTGAAGACTCAACTGCAAATTAGATAGGACCCCAAAACCCACCTGATCTAGATACATCTGATGATGACCCATCTGTAGCTGATAAAGACCTATCTGCAGATCAGACAGGCTCCCCACCTGCAAATGACAAGACCGTAGCTGATCCAGTTGCAGATCAAGAAGGTCAAAACCAAGCTGATGCAGAGAGAGAAGAAGTTCACCAAAACAACTCTACAGGTGGAACAAACCCTGAAGAAGATATTCCAAAATAGCTTGGAGATCATCCTATTCAACAGATCATTGGAAACCTAACTGATGGAGTCAGAACCAGACAATCCACAGAACTAGCAGGAATGGCAATGTTCTCATGTTTCATGTCTCAAATGGAACCCAAGACAACAGAGCAAGCACTGGAGGACTACTCATGGATCAATGCAATGCAAGAAGAGATCAACCAGATGGAAAGAAACAATGTCTGAGAACTAATAGACTGACCAGATCACAAGAAGGTTATAGGCACCAAATGGGTGTACAAAAACAAGTGTGATGAAGATGGAGTTGTTGTTATGAATAAAGATAGACTAGTTGCTAAAGGGTATGCACAATGTGGAGGAATAGATTTTGATGAAGCATATGCACATATTGCAAGATTAGAAGCCATCAGACTATTCATTGCATATGCAACATTCAAAGATTTTGAAGTCTACCAAATAGATGTAAAAAGTGCGTTTCTCAATGGGATTCTAGAAGAAGAAGTCTATGTGGAGTAATCCCCCGGATTTATCAAATGAGACAAAGTCTACAAGCTTCTAAAAGCTCTATATGGACTCAAGAAGGCACCAAGAGCATGGTACGAGACACTATCTGTGTTTCTAGAGAAGAATGGATTTAGCAAAGGCAAGGTTGACAAGACCCTATTCATAGTAGATCATGAAGACCACATATTATTAGTACAAATATATGTGGATGACATCATATTTGGCTCAACCAACCTGGAGCTATGTGAGAAGTTCTCAAATCTCATGCAAGGAGAATTTGAGATGAGTATGATGGGCAAACTAAACTTCCTTCTTGGTTTGCAAGTCAAGCAGATGAAAAGTGAAATTTTCATCAATCAAGGTAAATACACAAGAGATTTAATCAAGATATTTGGAATGGATTCAGCCAAACCAGCAAGAATACCAATGAGCAAAAGCCTACACCTAGATGCAAATGAAGGAGGCATATCAGTTGATCCAACCCACTATAGAGGACTTATTGGATCGCTCATTTACCTAACTGCAAGCAGACCAGATATATCTTATGCTGTAGGAGTATGTGCAGGATTTCAATCCAAGCCTAAGCAGTCTCACCAGGAAGCATCTAAGAGGATTATCAGATACCTTAAGTCCACAATCAATGTTGGACTATGGTACCCTAAAGACGATAACTTTGAGCTATCTTGATACTCGGATGCAGACTTCGCAGGATGTAAGATTAATAGGAAAAGCACCAGTAGAACGTGCCAGTTCCTTGGAACCAGACTTATTTCTTGGTTCAGTAAGAAGCAGGTATCCAACTCAATATCAACAATAGAGTCAGAATACCTAGATGCAGGTAGTTGTTGTGCATAGATTCTATGGATCAGACAACAGTTAAGGGATTACAACATCATTGCAAACGAAATCCCAATATGGTGTGACAACAATAGTGCAATCGCAATAACCAACAACCCAGTATTGTACTCAAGGACAAAGCACATAGACGTCAAACATCATTTCATCAGAGATCATGTGCTTAACAAGAGAGCCAGAGTAGAAAGAGTCAGCACAGAATACCAAATTGCTGACATATTCACTAAACCTTTGCCAAAAGAAAGGTTTTTGGAGCTAAGCAGGGAACTTGGTCTACTATATTGGGAATCTAGTACAGACGAAAAAGCTACCTGATGCAGAGTTAAGACAGAAAAAAAGCTACCTGATGATCAAATCAGACGAGCGAAGGAAGCTACTTAATGCAGACAAGGAAGAGCTACCGGATCAGAGCAGACAAGGAACCCATCTGATCAGACCAGACAAGAAGCCGAAGGACAGACGAAGAAACCTAACTGACCACAGGCAACATATCTTGCCTGATACAGAAGACATGAAAAGCTAGCTGATCAGATCAGATAAGAATCCACAGCTGCATCAGAAGTCAAACGGTCAATCAACTAAGTTTCTAATTCTTAGGACTCAATTATCATATTATTTTCTTTATACACGTGGACAAACACACGCTCACACTATCTACACAACGTCCAATCAAATTCAACCGTCATTCCTTAAACCATCAAAAATCGTATCACCGGTTGATTATTTTATTGCTAAAAATTCAAAATGTCTTTTCAACTGGATATTTAAGGCGGCGGAAATCATTTCACAAACTTTACCATCGTCAAAACCTAAGAACCCTAATATTCTCAAGAGCAGAAAAATCTTTGAACCTTCACTACACTCAGCGAAAAACACATTTTTTGTTGCAGAAATGGAAGCTTATTTTGAAAGAGTTAACCTCAAGGTCATGAAGGACCAGATAATATTCAGCATCGTTGTCGATTTCGAAGGATTGCTGGAGACAAAAGACACGCGCAATGGCGTATGTCATAAGGATGATCAAGAAAAACGGAATCTACCGTTTTCTCGACATATCCCCCAAGCCGCTGTACAAGGAAGCTATTATTTGTTTCTATAAGGAGGCGCAGGTGTCGGAGCACTGCATTTCAAGCATGATTCTTGGAGAGAAAGTCAATATTACCCCTCAGACCATCGCAGATGCATTTCACATGGAAAACCGAGGCATCACAGTCGAGGCCCTCAAACAAAGCTCGACTGAGACATGGTTCGAAATTAAGTTGCCGAAAAAGTCTCCCAAGGTCAAACTGACTGCCAAAAAGAATGACCTGAAGAAAGAGTATAAATATGTTCTTGATATCAATAACAAAATAGTCATGGGCATGGCTGGAAGTTATGACCAACTATCTTCAGCAAAATATATGGTGATGGGAGCCCTCATCCTGCCAAAGCGAATGAACTGGCCTGATTACATCTACATGCAGTTGGTTCGGGAAGTGAATAAAGTAAGCTGGGACAAAGACGAGAAGAAGTTCAGACAAAAGCTGGATTACGGAACCCAGATCAGTTGGATTCTAGAGCATCATGGAAAGGCTAAGGGAAAGACAGAACCTTTTTGCATCAGCAAGTGACTTGGTCATCTGGACCATGAGACACTGAAGACCACTGGAGACAAGAGAGAAAAAGCTGCAAGAATAATCAAGGAGATTACCTCTGGACCATCTGAGTACAGAGGCACCTCGGACACCGAATCAGACAAGTCTGAGGCAACCACAGCTGAGATAACTCCAAAGTCACTTGCAGTCGAGAAGCCCTCTGCAGATGACTCAGATGATGACAACATTCCTCTGTCCAAGCTGAAGATGAAGTCACCTGAATCGGAGAAGGTTGGCCACATACAATTTTCACCAGATAAAAGGCAGAGAGGTCGGGTGAATTACTCATCTAATAGAGAAGAAGAAGAGGTGCAGCATGTCAGCTCACCTGCACCAACCAAAGACCCATCTGCTCATAAGCAGATAACCATCTACCTTGTACCTGCCCCGGCTGAAGATCAGCCCGATCAACCTGAGCTGATGACAGACAACATTCCCCTCCTCACTCTTCCTAGCATTACCGAAGAAGAAGAAGCCTAGGAGACCATTCAATCCCTATCGCAAATTATTCATTCAACTTGAGGACCAACAACCCTCTGGGACTCTTCACAGCACAGCTGAAGTTGGTAAGAAAAGAAGTGTCGAAATATTCCTTCGACAATATGTATGAAGAATTGAGGGAGTTCAGGATGTACACCTTTTCCCAACTTAAAGTTCTTGTTGATAAGACCTCCTGGGAGCATCCAATAGCTGTAGAACAACTCATTATATTATTCTGCCAAGAAACTAACTTGCAAGATCTACTTGAAGAGGATTGGTTCATGCTCCATTCCCAACAGAACATGGACCAATTCATCCTTCAAGTAATGAAGGAGGGTCTGTAGAGAGTAATGTTTGAAGAGGAGGCTGATGGGAGGAAGGTGGAAGTTGAGAATGTTAAAATTGAATATGTGGTTGGAGAGGTAGAAGAAGAAGCTGCAGCTGAAAAAGAAGTTGAAAATATTGAAAAAGAAGAAGCTGCAGTTGAAAAAGAAAGAGTTGAAAATGTTGAAAAAAAAAAGAGGTTGAAAAGTAAAAAGAGGAAGAAGTTGAAAACACAGAAGTTGCAAAAGGAGATGAAAAAGAAGAAGAAAAAGAAAATGAAGAAAAAGAAGTAAAAGAAAGAGAAGAAAAAGAAGAAGAAAAAGGAGAAGAAGAAGAAGAAGAAGAAAGAGGAGAGAAGAAAGGAGATGAGAAGAAAGATGATGGAGATGATGGTGCACCTGATCAGGCATCTAGCTCGCATCAGCCTGAAGAGGACAAATCAGGCACACCTAACAAAACCCCATCTGATCAGAAGCCAGCTGATCGAAGTCTACCTTCAGAAAAATCCACTGCAAGAAGGTTAGCTGACCAAGAGGAATCAGGTGAGAATGTCCCTCATATGGCACCTGTAATGCCTATCTCACATGAGCTGACCGAGCTGATCAGACGGATTGTCGAGGAGACAGTTGCCAAGTTATTAGCAACTGAGGTGAAGCCCGATCTCCAGTCCCTCAACCTGAAGATGAACGCTCTGCTCAACAAGAAGGACCCTTAACCAACACCTACGAATTCCAGAATGCCTCTTGGCATGTCTAATTCTATGACAAGGGTGGAGAAGCAACTAGCAGCCATTGTTGATGCTGGCAAAAAGGGCGAAGATAAAGGAAAAGGGCACGTCAGAGCACCTGAGTTCAAGCAGGGGGGAGAGTGGGAAGATAGAGAAGACAAGGAAGATAAGGGAGAAGGCAAAGGAAAGAGCAGAGAAATTATACCAGAACAAACCTTACCTCTCATCCAAGCTGGAACTTCTCACCTGAAGCGAAAGGAGATGGCTGCACCATCTGAAGATCAACCTGCAGCCAAGAACATAAGGACCAGGCAGGAACCTGAGCAAAAATTTCAACATGAGGGAAAAGATCTATGGTTCATTGAGGAATTCTTACCTGCTGAGATGGCACATATGTGGGGAGGAGCAAAGAAGCAGTTCATAGAAAAATACTATCTCTGGGAATTGCTCCAGGATAAAGATTGCTCCCCACAGCAGTCGTTCATAAATTTTATATCCTCAACCTGGCCAAAACTCTGGGCTGTTCTGAAGAAATATGCCAAGAAGTTCGATGCCTATCCTATGATCCCCAATTTCACACCTGAAGATGCCCCCACCTTGATGAATAATGATCTGGATTAGCTGGCTCTTCAGAAGGTGATTAAGAAACTACATGTTGAGAATAACTGCACATCCCACGAGGAACAAGAGTTTGCATCTTTGGTAGTCAGAAGGAAATATGGACTAGATCCAGTTTCCAAAAAGCCAATCGGTGCAAAACCTCTAAGGTCTATCCCTCCAACCAAGCTGAAGGTTTCTAGAAGAAGAGGAAGATGGAGATAGACTAGGCTTGTAATTTACTTGTAATGTTCACTCTGAAATTTACTTGTAAAGCTTTGCAACACTTGTAATTTTCTTGTATCTTGTTCATTCAAACTGCACTGTATTTTAAACATCAATAAAAATTTATAACAGTCATTTGAATGACAACCTCTAGTTGTCTCAAAAGAGGACTGAGTTTGATTTGTGTCATGGACTTTATTTGTGTAGACTTATTTACATTTGAATGCTTCAGTTTTTCCATCATCAAAATAGGGGGAATTTGTTAGGAATACCTATTAGATTTTTATGATGTTATCCCTGTATTGATTCATTATTCAAATGTATGTTTAAAGTACTTGGCAAAATGTAAAGAAGAACCAAATGAGTATCTTCTATAGGCCTTAAGTTTTTAGGCTTAGTATTTTTGATCAGTTGTAAAATCGACTAAGTACAGAACAGAGAACCTTATTTTCAGAGAACTTCAAGTCAGAGAACTTCAAGACAGAGAACTTCAGAGTAGAGAAGTTCAGATCAGAGCAGAGAAGTCCAGAAGCAGAGATCATCAGAGCAGAGAACTTCATCTCAGAGAAGTTCAGGTCAGAGAACCTCATGGGACTTCACATCAGAGAACTTTACATCAGATAAGGTTGACAGCACTTCAAGCAGCTTTGACCAAGTTATTACAGACAAGTTCTCAGTTCAGCCAAATACTCAGTCCACGTCAGCAAGCGTCGAAAGTCAACAATCACGGAAAGCCGCATGCAAGATGTAGGAGACAAACTGGAAAGATTCTTGGAAATCAAGGAATTAAATATTCATCAAGATTCGCGCTCTGAAGACTTTATACTTATTCGAATCAAGAATAACGGCACTCACAAAGAAAGACCTTCAAACAGCCGGAATTGAAAAGGGAATCCAGCCTTGCAACGGATTGATAATATAAACAAATAAGTCCACTCTCCAACGGACGGATTTGTCACAGTAGTGCAAATACCTTGAAGGAAGCTCAAGGATCGTGCTATATATCTGAAGATATGAATTGAGGAAGATACGATGCGAACAACACTACAAACAAAACTTACAAGCAATTAAAACATTCAAGGCAATCAAAAGCAATCTATAGCATCATGAAAGAGCAAGCTTAAAAGATCACATTTGAAGAAGTTCTTTGTTGCAGAAGACAACACTCTTGTCTAAAAACTTGAGTACGAGGTTGCTTTCTTGAACGAGGTTCTTGAAAGTAAAGAGACTATAAATGCATCCACGGGTTCTTGATTGGAAGGTGATAGACAACTTGAGCATTGTTGAGGCATCCAAGGTTTTTCAATCAGGAGGTGCTAGGCAGTCAAGGGAGTTGCAACGGCCACGAGTTTCCACTGGTTGGAAGCTGTTGTAACTAGGCAAAATTCATTGTAACCTTTATCACTAGTTGACAGTTATAGTGAATTTATCTCCAATTGGTTTGGAGAGAAGTGGATTAATAGAGGATTACCCCACCTCTGAAACCACTACAAGTGCCTGCGTGGTTTACTGAATTGAACAACATACTTACCTGCTGCATACATATTTATTGTTCCATTAGTTAGTTATCTGCAGAGAACATTAAGTTACCTGCTATCGTCATCAGCTGTCTTCCGCATATCTTGTCTGCAGACGACTTTAAGTCATATGTACTTATCCCAACTGAGAAACTCACCTGACTTTCAGGAAAGAGTTTCAATAACTCTATTCACCCCCCCTCTAGACTTATTCCTGATGACTTGTGACCTACAAATGAAGTTGTAAAGACTAGCAAGATTGTCGATGCGGGGACTGCTTCCAAAATGATAGTAACTAAGTAATCTTACTTTTATGTATTTTATTTTTAATTTATGGAATCTTGTAATTTCTATTATGATTCCTTTAACTCCTTTATATCATTAAACTACGCTGGAAGACCTTCATTTTTTTTCTAACTATGTATATTGAATTTGCATGCAATTTGGGGATTTTTTGGATAATATTAATTTTTGGTTATTAATTTGGTTTTTTAATTCTTAAAGTGTATTTACAGTTAATTAATTAAATTTGGCTGCTAAATTAACCAAAAGAACAAACTGGTTTCATTCGGTTCGATTGTTTTTCATTCCTATCAGAAAAATTTAAAACCCAAACTGATTCTTCAACGACAGTTCTGGTTTTTCAAAAGTAAGTAAAGAACCGTAATAATCCTATCACATTCTCCCTCCAAAAGGAAATTTCGTACCGAAATTTAAGAAAAAAATGCTAGAGATATCTAGCACTCATATTCTCCTCCACCTTCCAAGTTGCTTATTCGGCTCTATGTCTCGATACAACACTTTAACCGATAGAATGGTTTTATCCTGAAGTTGCTTCTCCTGATGTTCCAAAATCTTCACTTATTTCTAGGTGAATACCCATCCAGGTTTTTGCGACCTCTTTCTATTCCTCAAGGGAAGTAGGATATATATACCTATAGTTTTTATCACCGGGATGCCAATAACTAGCGCGAGGATGAATATGATTTGGGTAATTGTGGATCGACTAAACTAATTAGTTTAATTATTGGGCATCAAAGACACTTGGACTGGAGAGGTTGGCTTGTGTTTTTATTACAGATATCATGAGGATCCATGGCAACAATCGGCACTGCCGTATATTCAGCTCCTTCTGTTGGAAATGTACTTCAAATCTTATTGTTGATCCATCCGATATGAAGAGGCATAGAAATAGTGATGCCATATATTCAATACAAACACGACTATGGCCAACTCCAAGTTGTGAGTAGATAATTCATCTAATAAACCTTAACTGCCAAGACGCATAAGCAATCGTCTTATCATGCTGTACCAATACACATCCGAGCCCTTGGCTTGAATCATCGCTATCATAAACTCATCATTCCCCTAAGGCAAGGATATGAGGTCAAACTTCCTCAAAACTACATTGTCTCTCCTCATTCTACTCGAATTAATCTGTTTGAAATTGTGTAAGCGGTCGAGCAAGTTTAGAGAACCCCTCTACGAACCTATGATATATCCATCAAAACACTAGAAACACAGAACCTCCTTCATATTCTTAGACAGTGCGCAATCTGACACTGTCTCAATCTTCTGCTAGTCTACACAGACTCATTCGGCCCTAATCACATGTCTGAGAAACATAACTTTCTTCAACTGGAATTTATATTTTGGGAATTTCGCTTAAAGTTTTCGGATTCTCATAATGTCGAAGACTACATATAAATGTTGGACATGCTCCCCCTCATCACGAGAATAAATCAAATTATTGTCAATAAAGTTTACTACATAGCTATCGAGATACTCAATAAATTCTTTTTCATCAAATGCATGAACCCTGTTGGTGCATGGGTTAATGCAAAGGCATAAACATAAACTCGTGATTTTTGTAGCTCATACAAAAAGCTGCCTGCTGAGCATCAGACTCTTTCACTAGGAGCTAGTAGTATCCCGATCTCAGGTTGATCCTCGAGAATTACATAGTTCCCTGTAGCTAATTGAACAAGTCATCTATATACGACAGCTGATTATCTCGAGGTAGTCGATGCATAAACACTGCGAACCACCAATTTTCTTATAAATAAGATCGACACACCCCACTTATCCAACAATTCCCCTAACTGACTCTTAAAATCCTACATTTTGAAGGTGCCATGTGATATGATGCCTTAGAAATTGGAGCCATATTTTGCTCAAAATCGACCGCAAACTCAACCTCATGTTCTAGCATCAAAACCCGTAAATTATCCAAAAAAAAGTCTGGATACTCATTAACCACTAGAATCAATGACATCTTGACTCGTCCCTCTTCCATCTTCATGGCGTAACACTAGCAACCTGTACAATCCTTGTTCAAAAGTCTCATCGCTTTCTTATTGCTGATAGTCAGCTTCCGCTTCCCTAACTTCCAGCCCACAAATGAGTGTTCGGTACCATCTGCAACCAACAATATGATAACTCTCGTTCGACAGTTCATAATCATTTCATGTCTATCTAGCTAATCATCATCGAGAATCAAATCCTCATTCTTAATATATACTATGATCAAGTTTTAAAGTTAATCTCTCCCCACCATCCTCAACGGATAATATATAATCTCCAATTACCCATGATTATACTCCCACAGGGAGGTTCATCATAAATGCTTCACAAACAATCATGCATTTAATGTTACAACAACGCATAAAGTCCAAGGAGATGAATAAATATGTAGCACCAGAATCATAATTCCTCTAGCTGGATGAGAAATGATGCGAACAGTACATGTGGACACTGTCGTGTTTGAGTCATCATCTCTCCCGATCTCGTAAATGGGTGGGGTGGGGGTGGGCTAAACTGAAGCTGCGAACTCCCCCATTAATGAGCTAACACCATTCTCTTCCTATACCAAGATTCTACAGTGTCTGACTATATGATGGCCCCTGATTGACACTTAGTTCCTTTAACGCTGGAGTAGATGCATAAATGGCTTTGTGGCCCATGCGCCGACAAAGTATTGCACTTTAAGACAAGGACAATACAGTCATGGATCATATGTCGAGTGTGATTGCAATTGTAACACATCACCTCCCTTATGGAGGCCACCAGTGTACACCTGGAACTCCTATTGCCCCTGAAAGAATGGAAGAACTTCCCATCTAAATATGCAGTTGACTGAGACCTCTAATGATATCCATCATTGTTAATAGAAGGGTTATTATACAAACATGTTACTAAAGTTTACTAAAAAAATGCAATTTTGTTACTAAAGTTTATTTTGTTACAAATAGGTTACTAAAGTTTTGTAACCGGTTACTTAAGTAACTAAAGATGTTTTAACCCATTGATACCGGTTACATTGCCAACGTGGATTTTTTCTGGAAAATTTTATTTTTTATTTTTTTTGAAAAAAAAGAAAAAAATAAAAGAAAAAAAACACGCATAGTAACTTTTTGTAAAGTTCAGTAACCTATTTAATAACCCCGTAAACTATAGTAACTTCTTTGTAACATTTAAAACTATGGTGCTGACGTGGACAAGGGGAACCGGTAATCATCCGGTTGCCCACTCTCGCAGTTACATTTGTGTAAGATTTTAATCTTTGAGTAACCCAGTTGACAAACCCGAAAACTTGAGTAACCTCTTTGTAACAAAAAAAATTTTAGTCAGAAAATTGTCATTTTTGGTAAACTTTAGTAACCTGTTTGTATAATAACCCTTAATAGAAATACTATCAATAGTATTCTGTTTTTCCCTCACTAGCCATATTCATCAATGCAAGAGACATATTTTAGGCCGACGACTTATCCTGGTATTCTCTCAGTGCACTACATGCGAACACACCCATATATCTCTAATTTTCTGGCTTCATTCGCATGTCAAAGTGGCGAATCTTCTCTCTCGAGCTGTTGGTTATAATCAATGATTATTTTAGCCGAAAAAATGTTACGTGATTGTGCCGAGAAGAAGTTTCACATTATTCCTCATGTACTGGCCATGAGAAGAATTCCTCCTTCATCAAGCATTTGAATTAATCGAAGTAGCAGCATGCTCCTTGGGTTTAATAGCCTCCCACCAAGTAGTAGTCTCCTTAGCAGGGAAATATGGAGTCATAGGCACCTTTATTGTCTCTGGATAATCCAACGGCTAAAATAATTTTTTCATTTCAAAGAGCCAACTCTCCAAGCCCGTCCGTAGCACTAATAAATTGAGGAGGATGCATACGGACTACATCATGAAGCCAGTTATCCATGTAACATCCCTAAGATATTTAGGATTGTTATAGTGCCTCAAACCCTTTATGTAAGCGATTTACTAGGCTAATATATAAATCAAACACTATTAAAATACCAACAATGGAGTTATTATTACAAACCGGGTTTAAAAGTAAATGGCAAGACTGAATAGAATTCATCAAGACATAAATTTCCAAATCAAACAACAAGGAATGATGTACTCAGGTACTTATTCAAAACACGAACACAAACGGAAAAACTCTTTGGACGACCAACATCACTGTGCATCCTCGTCATCATGTTGCCCCTGTGGTTGTTTTTCGGCTCCTCTAATTCCTGAACATAAAACACATGTCCATTCCCGAAGGGGTTACCAAAACAATTCCAGTATAAGTACGATAATATACAACAAGTAATTATTCGACAATTAACAAATAATGATAACAACTTACAGACTTCACTTACGAGAAGATCTACGATGCAAAATATCAACATGACAATCTCAACACATACTCATGGTAATCCAAGATCCAGCGTTCACTGCCTAGATCCCAAGATGATCCTGTCGGATCAACACATGGTGGAAAACTCACCCAATGATCTAGCGCACGCTAGCATAGATTCCAAGATGATCCCATCGGATCAAGACGTGGTGTACATACAACGACATATATATGCACAATAACATGAATGATATTAAAACAAGAAACATAATTAAAGTACTTGCCCTAGATTGATGATAAGCACTCAATATAGACGCCCCTTCGATCAACCACTTCGTGATACCCGAACCTTAATTTATCAAATTAACACGACAATAACTAACGGTTCAAGACAATCGAATAATAACACAATGAAATCAAAGTTTTGGTTCATCTTAGTAAGGAATGTACAAATTACAAATCATGATCACGGACAATTCATTCGATATAAATTACGTGTATCTCAACCCTCTATCAACTATAATTTCACCGCAGATAACGTCTTATCGATTATGATCAACTTGGTCAATTCCTTTGATGGTTAAATTCACAACTATACTAAAACGTTAATTGTTCCTTTGATAATTCCTCCTACAAGAGTTCTATTCAGTTCAACATGTCTATCATTATCATATTTATCTCTTAACAATGATCGATATAGGAAGATTACTCAATCTATCAATCTCTACAAAGGGAAAAGATCATACTAAGGATGAAAGCTTATATATTCCTCATTATCATACCTACTATGAGTAATATCAACCTTAAGTCATCTAATTCCCATGTATTTCGAAATCATCAATAAGAAGACATGAATAATTCTGAAAACTTCACCACACTACTCAACATTGATACGAATCGGTCAACATCAAGAAGATTATCCGACCAAGCTTGATTGAGTCGCAGGCATACATAAAATCCTCATGCAAAATACATGGACAAATTACCAATTCTCGCGCGCACGACGACTTCGTAGCAGTTTTAGTATTTTGCCCATAACTTTCTCGTCCGAAATCCGATTCAGGTGATTCAAGTGGCCATGGAAAGCTAAGAAAGAGAGCTACAAATCTTGTGAGATCATAGGACCAAATTCGGACCCATTGGATCCCAGAAATGACAAAACCGACAGCATCATATTTGGTCCAAGATCATGAAGATTTTTGTCTCTTCTAGTTTCAAGACTTCATTTTCAAAGTCCATTACAATGCTTGGATCCTGATACGATACCTAATATTCCAATCGAAGAAGCTCCAATAAAAATCGACATCCACGACGATGCAAATTCGCATGGCCATGCATCATTATACTTGGGAGAAAAGAACACGCGGATTGGAGTTACGTTGTTAATCGGAACCGGAGTAACGTAAAACTCGACGATGGAATCGGTCCGAAAGCATGAAAATTCGGCCATATCATGATTGAAAGGGACTCATGATTTGTCAAGATGCATGAAGATATTTCTCCTTCCCCACCTCACTACAAAATCGGCCCAAGCTTAAGATTTGATGAAGACTTTCATCAAATATCTTCTTCATGTCACCATCACCATAATAACTTCAAATGAAGATATTTCTCCTTCCCACCATGATACCTCACGGCCGAAACATAAGATTGGAAGAAGACTTTCCTCAAAACTTTCCTTCATGTCATTGTCCCTCATGTCATAGTCACCATAATAAATCCAAAAAGACTTGATATCATATCACCACAAAATCCTCATCATCCCTCCATGTTTAGGCCGATTTGAACAAAAGAATTTGATGAAGACTTTCATCAAATGTCTCCTTCATGTCATTATCCTTCATGTCCTAATCACCATGATAATTTCAAAAAGACTTGATATCATATCACCACAAAATCCTCATGAACCCTACATGATTCGGCCGATTTGAAGGAGTTGCTAGGAAGTTTCATTTGCTTGTTTTTGTTGTATTTTCTATGGTTGGAAACTACTATATATAGTAGTGCTTGTTGTATTTGTAAAGTATCTTGAAAATTAATAAACCTTGTATTTCTTTGAAATATACGTTGAACGAGTTCAACAAAACTTAGTTATTGTTTCGACGCGTCTCGAGATTTTAACTTGATCAATTCTCAATAGGTCTTGAGGAGAGATTACTTTTATCGAGTTATAGGTCTAATTCGGTAAAACACATTCAAACCCATACACTATCCTACATCACGGCCGAAAACCGTATAAATTTCGGTCACCACCTTGTATTTTGTCAGACGATTAATTGTCAGACGAGCGAGTCCATTGCTCGAAATTGTCAGACGAGCGAGTCTTGCTGTTCGGAAGTGCTATATCGACGAGTTGTCATTGCTCGAATCGCCAGAGCGACTTGCTTCATTTCGACTGAGTACTGTTCGCTACCGTACGTGAAAGAGTCTTCTGCTGTACCGAGAGAGAATTCGTAACATAAGATCGTGATAATCTTCCGTTGTATTTTATACGTTTTACGTACACTTACATACGTAATTCGTATCATAAGTGGTATCAGAGCCCAAGGTCATCTCCTTGGGCGATTTATTCAACGAATTTTTTTTGTTGAGATTAGCGCAGTCGGAAGAAAATAAAGTTTACCGTGGATTCGACCGTTGGATCGTCACGAAATTTTGACAAAGGTAAGCCAACTCATTGAACTACAGTCTGAACGGTGGAGATCAGATTCTTTGATCATCTTCTTGGTTCATTCTTCACGTATTTCTTGGCAAATTTTCTGTCCGATTTCTTATCAAGAACTATCTCTTGATTCTTGTTATGGATTTCTCGGATCTCGATTTCTTGATGAAACTGCGTGACGCACTAAACTGCTTACCGGAGCAACATATGCAAGCAAGACACAGAGACGACGCCAACGATATTGATTTCTTGGCCAAATTCCGCAAAGATACCGAATTTCACGGAGATAGTAATCCAGATGCGTGCATAGATTGGCTTCGTGTTTGTGAGGAGCACTCGGACTTCAAGGTCGCCCGATCAACCGCCGCGTTCACAGGTGGCAATGCGCTCCGCGGTAGCGCCGCCGTCTGGTGGCAAAAATTGAAACAAATTCCGTTCACAACAACGTAAGCCTAAAATCCAAGATTGGCTTAAATTCAAAAATATTTCAATCGAAGGTTCAAATCCCCATCTTACCACCAATCCTTCGACGCCACGCCACCGGCATTCGATCTAAGGTCTTCCTCCATCAAGGAATTCCCAAGACCTTTTTTCGATGAAGACAATGTCCCTACGGTCATTTTCAATGAAGTAGACGAGACAGAGTTTTCAACGGAGCAATTCAACGAAGAAGGTGAGTTGAGCCGTGTATCCCTAGTTGACGAACCCGGATCTTGCTACTTTGATCATGGGCCAGTTGGTTGTGTTGGCCAAATTGACCAAAACGGACCAAATTATTTTAATGGTGGGGAGCCTTCTTGTGTCATGGAAATTGGGTCGGGTTATGATGGACCGCCAATATTTGATACAGAATCAGACGACAAAGAGGACCCCATGATTGATCTCGAACTTCCCATTTTTGAAGGTGAGCATGTACATATGCGGGTGCTTAAGGAGACCCGAGATAATGGCGTGGTTGTGCAAAGCGAACTAATCGAACAAAAACCGCCTTGTTATATTCCACACAAGGTTGTTTCAATTATTGTCAAAAAACTGGAGGGTCCTAATCCATTTGTTCTTGTTGAACCAGTTCTTGACACCGACCAATGTGAAAGCAGCGTGGCTGCGTATAATCGGAAAATAGTAAGGGATGAATTCATTATTGAAGGGAGTGAGGACGCGATTTGTGTTCACTTAGCACAGGAGTTGGAAATTACTCCGTTAAATCATAAATCACCTTTTCGGGATTCCATTAAGGGGAATGGAAGACTCCTAGGTATGTCGTTTGTTTCCATTTTGCATGTTGTTCTTTTGGATACGCAATCACAAGTTAAAGTCAACATTATGGACGAAAATTACATCTTCAAACCGGGAGGAGTGCAATTATATCTGGAGTATCAACCCTTCTTTCGGGCATTAGAATCAAGAATGAATCTTCTTGAAAAAGAAGGGGTTGATGTGATTAAGACCGAGCATCCAATGAACTACATGTCAAGTCTTACAGCACAAAAAAAAAAGTTCAAAATCTGGATTTGAGGTCAAATCCTTTGAAAGGGGGAGGGTATGATACGAATCGGTCAAAATCAAGAAGATTATCCGACCAAGCTTGATTGAGTCGCAGGCATACATAAAATCCTCATGCAAAATACATGGACAAATTACCAATTCTCGCGCGCACGACGACTTCGTAGCAGTTTTAGTATTTTACCCATAACTTTCTCGTCCGAAATCCGATTCAGGTGATTCAAGTGGCCATGGAAAGCTAAGAAAGAGAGCTACAAATCTTATGAGATCATAGGACCAAATTCGGACCCATTGGATCCCAGAAATGACAAAACCGACAGCATCATATTTGGTCCAAGATCATGAAGATTTTTGTCTCTTCTAGTTTCAAGACTTCATTTTCAAAGTACACTACAATGCTTGGATCCTGATACGATACCTAATATTCCAATCGAAGAAGCTCCAATAAAAATCGACATCCACGACGATGCAAATTCGCATGGCCATGCATCATTATACTTGGGAGAAAAGAACACGCGGATTGGAGTTACGTTGTTAATCGGAACCGGAGTAACATAAAACTCGACGATGGAATCGGTCCGAAAGCATGAAAATTCGGCCATATCATGCTTGAAAGGGACTCATGATTTGTCAAGATGCATGAAGATATTTCTCCTTCCCCACCTCACTACAAAATCGGCCCAAGCTTAAGATTTGATGAAGACTTTCATAAAATATCTTCTTCATGTCACCATCACCATAATAACTCCAAATGAAGATATTTCTCCTTCCCACCATGATACCTCACGGCCGAAACACAAGATTGGAAGAAGACTTTCCTCAAAACTTTCCTTCATGTCATTGTCCCTCATGTCATAGTCACCATAATAAATCCAAAAAGACTTGATATCATATCACCACAAAATCCTCATCATCCCTCCATGTTTAGGCCGATTTGAACAAAAGAATTTGATGAAGACTTTCATCAAATGTCTCCTTCATGTCATTATCCTTCATGTCCTAATCATCATGATAATTCCAAAAAGACTTGATATCATATCACCACAAAATCCTCATGAACCCTACATGATTCGGCCGATTTGAAGGAGTTGCTAGGAAGTTTCATTTGCTTGTTTTTGTTGTATTTTCTATGGTTGGAAACTACTATATATAGTAGTGCTTGTTGTATTTGTAAAGTATCTTGAAAATTAATAAACCTTGTATTTCTTTGAAATATAGGTTGAACGAGTTCAACAAAACTTAGTTATTGTTTCGACGCGTCTCGAGATTTTAACTTGATCAATTCTCAATAGGTCTTGAGGAGAGATTACTTTTATCGAGTTATAGGTCTAATTCGGTAAAACACATTCAAACCCATACACTATCCTACATCACGGCCGAAAACCGTATAAATTTCGGTCACCACCTTGTATTTTGTCAGACGATTTAATTGTCAGACGAGCGAGTCCTCATTGCTCAAATTGTCAGACGAGCGAGTCTTGCTGTTCGGAAGTGCTATATCGACGAGTTGTCATTGCTCGAATCGGGCTGTAGCGACTTGCTTCATTTCGACTGAGTACTGTTCGCTACCGTACGTGAAAGAGTCTTCTGCTGTACCGAGAGAGAATTCGTAACATAAGACCGTAATAATCTTCCGTTGTATTTTATACGTTTTACGTACACTTACATACGTAATTCGTATCAAACATAATCATAAGCTAACATATAAATGTCTTAACAAAGGAATAACCTAGGTGTAATCACGTCAAGCCTCCAAAATCATGATGTTCAGTTTATTAAGTCATCAAAAAACTAATAACCTCAGAAATATGCTCATAACAGTCCTAGTGTTGTAATAACATCAACATATCTTATACGGGGATAAACGACGGTATGATAGATAGAACTATTGGAAGTAAAATACAGTAGAAGTGAAGTTTGGAAGATTTGAATAAAGCGTTTTATGCATCCCCAAGCACAAAATCTATTTATCCATACTAATTAATTAATTAATAAGACTAATAAGCAATTTAAATACAATTTATATTTATTAAATAATATTGCTGGTTAATTTAATATCCTAATCTAGATCTAATGATCATAGGATATTACTTTTTGAAGCAAAGTGGTTGCTGCTTTTGATCTCTTCCTCAAGACCTTCTATAGTATGTTCCTGCCTTAATCCGGACGTTGTGTGGGCAACGAGCTACCGAGTCTTGCTTGACAGTTGAGATGAATCGGCTGAAACAAATTCCTTACAACTCTCAATGTTTTTTCTTCAAGTAATTCCGATTGATAACATGAACTAAAGTGATATCTCAATTGTGGAATCAAAGACACAAGTCAAGATCCACAATAAAACACTTAGAAGAAAAAATTGAAATCTTAGCCGAACCCCCTTCTCAGTGTCCTATTTATAGGATTTGGACTACTCTAGGGGTATTAACTATGATTAGGGTTAGGAATCCTAGTATAACAGAACCTTCCATATTAAGCCCTTCTTAATATGGTTGAGTTTACTAATATCAACTCAATCCACTAAGAATTAATATTTCACTTCCAACCCAACTCCTAATTTACATGTACATTCCGTCCTTGTCTTGCATACATTGATAAGACGATTTACGTGTGCAATATGCAGACATAGCAGATGTTGTTCACATCATGTATGTACGCCCATAGATGTTGACTTATCTTTTCAAAAGTCGTCCAGCTGCATGTGGGGGAGATCCGACAAGATCCGATATCCGGGATCCACACGCCGACCATGCTTTGTTCGATTCAAACAACCACTTACGTACGCAAGGGTCACAACCTTACATACGCTAAATACCCTTTTTTTGTGTACGCTAGATTTGTCAGCTAGCATCCATTAATGTCATGCAGTTTGTAGATTTCTACCCATGCGATCATGAATATCAGAATACGAATACAGGGCAAATCATATTTAAAATAATTATTCAGCATCCTCATACACCACGAGATTTAAATACAGATAAAATTACACAATATATATCCGGGTATTACATACTCCCTCTCTATAAAAAGTTTCGTCCCGAAACTTAAGATAAGAATAATTCCGGATATCTCGCCTTTATACTATTTTATCGACTCCATGTCGTTGTTAGGAATATGCCCTTGTATGCCACTTAGAGGATATGGAAGTGAGAGCATTGTATTGTAATTATGAACATCAATAAGGCATTTATTATTACTATATTAATTGTATATCATTGGCATCATGATGTACTATATCGAACAATTGCCATTGAATTTGAGAACAAACATTCCACTCCTTATAAGATAAGGAGATAAGCACTAGATGTGTTTTAGGCTCGAATGCTTAACTAGTTCGCAAGTCGACAAAACTTAACTGGGCATTAATTTTAGATAAGACTTATATAACATGTATGTATAGTGCCTGTATTCACTAAGAGTTAGTGGGAGCACATGTTATAGGTATGCTAATAGGATTAGTATACTCGGACAAGACTCACCTCGATCCGGTCACATAGATTTCAATCTGGGATAGTCAATGAATGAATCGAAAGGTTGTGATAGGTATACGTGAAACTTTGGCTTGAGGATTCAGTAGGAGATGTGCTTGTTATATTAAATTAGTCACCAGAGTAGTTCGATCCAATCACAGGTGTAACACCCCAAACTAGGCGAATATTACAGTGCCGTGGACCCCCGACTGGGACCCACCAGGCGAATGAAATTTAGTGAATTAAATATATAAATATAGTACCGAACCACATTATAATACCGATTACTCCAATGGGGAGTTTTAAGTACAACACACCCAGGAAATATTGAATACATGTATATTTCATATGAAGATAAAATATACAACACTAAATGAAATGAAATCCAAACGGACTGCAGCGGAAATTACACAACAAGAAGACATGAATAAATAAAGAGACTGGGAATCCTACCAGTATCACTGGGACTCCTCGCCGTCAACATTCTTTTACCGTGCTTTTGCCTTGCCATGACCTAAAAACAATATCCCCAACGGGGTCAGTTACACAGAACAACAATCGTCAAGAGTTGAACAAAATACAATAATCACATGAATGAGTTAAGAAACTGAGTTGGATGATGGGCATCATAGTACGCCTGAATGGAATGTGCAAGTGCACAAGTAGCCGAGTGTCCGGAGTCCCGCATATATACCCGCCACTTGGCCTAATTAGTCTCACGGAGGCACGTTACCGTGTGCACAGTCCAATGTGTCCTGAGTCCCGCATATACACATGACCATAGTGTGCCCGACTAAAAGTTCCACACATACACCACCCGACAACGCAATACAATCCCGGAGGGTCACAAGAACAAAGCGACCGAGATGAGAAATAATGAATAAAAATCCGACAAGGGTCAAGAATGACTTACCGAGATGAAATAATGATGCAATGAATGATAGCTCCAAATGAAATGATTGGAACCGTCGTTCCTCGTGAATTAAATGATTAGTTTGATAATTACAAGTCTCAACATGATTGATATATTATGAATGAATTATATGTATGAATGAACAACTACGAAAGGGATGAGTATCCTTTTAACCGAGTAAGAATCAACTTACTCAAATACTGGTGAAGAAAGTCATTCCTCGAACAAACGTCCTAAGTGGAAAATACCAGTCGCTCGAACAACCTTGAATAACACAAATAACAACAATCCGCTTAATATACGAATCAAGCATGATCACAACCAACTCAAAACGTCGATATGATAAATCCAAATTCATTGGGGCATTATAACAAACACGTTGTAATGAATCTTCAATTATTCACAACCAATCTCAATTATATCGATACAAAACCTCCAAGGAGTGATTCAATCCAACAAAACATCTTAAAAACAATCAATGATCCGATATGAATACACAATTCGAGATTTCAACAACATCTAATCGAAACCCCCAAATCCAAATCAACATTCAAAGTGTTCTTCAAATAATCCTTCAATAATCCAATGAATATTCATACAAACTCATAATCATATGTATACCTCTTCATAAATCCTGATTATAACATCCAAAACATCATATTCCATCTTAAAGTCGAAATCAATGGTTTGGAGAAAATTACCTTTGAAGATCCAACCTCTTCGATCCGTCAAAACTAGTGTTAATCGACTTCCCAAGCTTCACAAATGGATAAGGATGATTAAACACGAACACACATGCATTTGGTGATGAAAAATCTCTCCCACAATATCTCTCTCGGAACAAAGATGAAGAAGTGATGAAATGAGCACAAAAATCCGTTCAAGCCTTTAAATACTGCGCAGAGTAACGGCCGTAACTCTGCCACCTTACAGCCGTAACTTCCCAAGTCAACGGCCTTACGACCGTAATATCCAATACATACGGACGTAACAATGTTTCGTCGAAAAACAATAATGCCTTCACTGACCGGGTTACGACCGTACCAAAACCATCTTACGGCCATAACAACAACAATTACGGCCGTATCCTGCCGAACTTACGGCCGTAAGTTGTCTTCGTTGACAACACCTTCCTGCACAAACGAATGCATGCTATGGCCATAGTCTCCAGAACATACGGCTGTACCTTCCTGGTTACGGCCGTAACTAGCATGACTTACGGCCGTAAGTTGTCTTCGTCCAGAAAGATACCAATTCCATGAATGCATGTTACGGCCGTAATGCATGATCAGTTACGGCCGTAACTCACTATTGGAAATGACCAAATCCGACAACTCCGTCTTCTCGTTACAAATGATGAATGATCCGACATACCATACGTATATGAATGTAATCAAGTCCAATAACATGCAATATATGATACTTCCAACACAAGACTACCAATCACGATGTTTATGAAAAAACTCTCGTCTCGATTCTCAAACGGAGTTAAATGACGATTGGTAACTGATACATGGTTTAAAATACGCCAACGATGAATACAAATGAATGAACTTGAATGATGAATAATTATTAATGAGTGAAAATTTACTGAGTGACAATTACTGAATGATAATAAATGAATTTTCAACTGGGTATTACAATAGGCTAGTGGAGTCAACCTCGAAGTGCGACCTGAGGGACAAGTAGCAGTCTTTACTAAATACCAAGATAAGATTATTTCTCCTGTAAGTGAACATGTAGATGTCCTATGTGGTTAGTGGCAAAATAGATCATAAGTGTTTGGCCAAATCATTTAGAGCTAGTTACATTTGATACACGAGAGCTCGTTAATCTTATTTTGCGCTAATAAATGTATATAGCCAAGTTACAATAGGGGTTGACATTTCTGTGGCCCTAATACTTGATCGGGATATATGATTGAAGGGGTTATATGTATACGGTATTCATAATGTAAAGGTTATGGAATAATCCCTATCATTCGTTCTCAGTTGGGTTACGGTGTAGACCACGGGACTGGCTAGGTGGTGCTAACACTCTTTGGATCCTTCCATTGCTAACTGATACGAACCTATAGAGTCGCGGCACAGGATATACGACATATTATATTTAGCTTATTCTCTCTTGGTCAATACTAGACATTATAAGTCTAATTTAATTTATTGGAATAATTAAATCGGTCTTGTGACTTGAATAAATTACTGGGTAAATAATTTTTTATTCATAATATTCTTAGAGAATTTATATTTAATATTATTAAATGGATTAATTAATTTTATTAATATTGAAACATACCAAGATTTATCTATCAGACTAGATACACGATGGTCCGTTTGAAGGACCAAAATGAACCAAACCCATTAATCGAAGGCTTTGGCCGCCCCCCACATGGTGACATATCACCATGATATGTCATGGTGTAGATATGATTTGTGGGGACTTCAATTCTACATGATGTATAATTAGTGTAAGGCTTTTGGCATGAGTTGAGAGGTGCTTTATGTTATAAAAATAACTTCATCTTCCCCTCGTAATGGGTCTTGGCCGTGCTTTAAAGAGTGAAGGAGATAATTTTTTTCTCAAGTTGTATGCTTATTTTGAAGTGTTTTTTGAGAGAAGAAAATATTTATAAAATACTTAGAGTATCAATAAGCTAATTTTTATTTACTTCTATCCGTGTTCTTCCTGATTAAGATGATAGAAATTATTTCGGTAATTTTCCGACACGTGATAGGTAGAGGCACAATGTTTTTGGTGATCGAGATTTCGCGAAAGCTTAGATTGCTTTTCTTCAATATTTAACTAAAGGACTTCAATGGTATGATTTCTAATTCATGCTTTGAATTATTATAGTTATATATACGATGCTTGATCGATCTTGTTCAGGGGGTTCAGTTTATTGGTTCGATCAATATTATTATTCCACTGCGCCTTTGATTTTAGGCCCCAGATCCCAACAGTGGTATCTAAGCGAGTTCTATACATTCGTATAAACTATATTCTCATTTGGAATGTAAGGTTGAATATTTTTATGACTTGAAATCATAATTATTTCCATCATTAATATTTAATTGTCCATCGAATAATTTATTTTTCATGATTTTATGTTACAATATAAATTTATTTTCTCTTGAAAAACCAATTTATATGTGTAATTTAAAAATTAGAAGAATATTATTTTTGAATTTGGGGGAAAAAACGAGTTGGAAAAGTGGACCTGGCAGGACCGGAGGTCTGCACGAGGCTGGTCGCCAAAGAAGAGTCTCGCCTCTCGCAGCTGATCGAGAGGGACCGACTCTGCTAAGGCCTCGCAGTCGGGTCGTGGGCTAGGCACGTGCCATGTATTTTCCGACTCTATTTTTATTATAACATTTGTTAAATTAATTTTCCACATTTTAAATTGAATTTAATTTGACTAAAATAAAAATATGGTATTTTCATATTTAAGTGAATTAATTAATGGAATATTTATTCTCGTTCGGAATAAGTTAAAATTATCGGTTATGTGAATTAATTAGATTAATTCTCATAATGGGATTATTTTATTTTGATTGGATCGATATATTTATTTTAGTATTTATGCCATTACTCTAATATATTTAAATATATTTTTATGTGATGGTGATGTAGTTCATAGTTTTAAATCTATAATTCGATGGGCTTGTAAAGGCCGTTTTGAGCTAATTTGTTTTATTAGAAAAACTTATATAGGATGTAATTTTTACTGATGCTATAAATTAGCTATGATAAAGAGTCGGGGACGAACCACCATGAGGACGAATATTCAAGACATGTAATTTGATTACTTATATTTTTACCGATTCGATGATAACTCGATACTTAGGAACAACCCATGAACTGCATGCTGGTAGTTACTAGGTTGTGGATGCTTTCATATTGTATAACGAACAAACAAACTGACAAACTACACATATAAGTGGATTAATGTGCAAAGTGTAATAATAATCGCATAATAATCCCACTTACAAATACTAAGTTATAAAGGTTACAAGGCTTCTTACCCCCTGTCAAACTCATAGAAAATTGAAATCTAAATTGAAATTTTATTATTCAGAGTATGTCGAGGTAGTAATTTGAGGAAGATTCAATTGTCAAACAAATAGGAGCTGACAATTTTAACTTAGATAGTTCAGCAAGCCATATAAACCGAATGGGTTGAGGGCATGTGAACTAAGAATAAATTACTCGGTAATTAATTTTATTCATAATATTTCTTAGAGAATTTATATTTAATGTAATTAATTAATTAGATTAATTAATTGTATTAATATTGAAATATACCAAGATTAATCTATCAGACTAGATACACGAGGGTCCTTCAGGGATCGAAACGAACCAAGCCTCATAGTTGATGTTATACCCGTAATTTCGATTTTCGGTAATTTCTTTTTTTTCGGCAGAAGTTCGTTTTGACGACTCGCTCATGACCGTTTCGTCATTCTGGGAATGATTAATTCTACACTTTTTGACATCCGAGTTCGTTTCGGTGTCGTTTTGTTGAGTTCCGTGCTTTTTAGCGACTTTTCCGCACTTGAGTTCGATTCTTGCGAATCTCGTTCGAAACTGCTGTTTCGAGTTTCCCGTAAGTCCGTTTAACTTTGTTAGACGTATTGTGAACTTCGGTTTGGTTATTCGATCACATACAACGTGAGACGGCGCACATCTGCATAAGACTTCTGAAGACTTTGGGCGGTCAACAATCTTTTCCGGGTCATAGCTATCTTTTCGTGGGTCTGTAGTATTAATTTTTGTTTCGTCCTAATTAAGACAGAGGAATCATCCCAACGTAAGGGTGACCTACATCTTAATTGAAGCATGCCAACTATTATTGTAGGTGAACTCAATTATGGTAAGTTTTCCAATCAGTCGGCCGATCTGGTGAATTTAATAAGGGGTGTTATGGGCTTCTTTGATGATCATTTGCTACATAACGTCATCATTCATAACACAAAGTCGATCTCGGACATCTCAAACTCCATCTTCATGGAGTACAAAGCTTGATAGTGTTAGGAGTATGCCCTCGAATGCCACTCAGAGGTTGTTGAGTGAGGGCATTGTACTTGTAATTATGTAAACCATTTATATAAGGCAAATGATTGTTTCTTTATTTACTGGTAGTTACTGGCATTCCTAACTCGTAAATAAACATATAGAAACTAGTCCGTGTATTTGAGAGCAAAACGTTCCACTCCTTATTGGATAAGGGGGTCGGCACTGGAAAGGTTTATAGCTCAAATACTTAATCGTTCGCAAGTCGATGAAACTTGACTGGGCGTTAAGTTTATGTAAAGACTTGTATGACGTGTTCTTTGACATGGAGAGTGCCTGTCGAACACTAATAGTTAGTGGGAGCACACGTTATAGGTATGCTAATTAGATTAGTATTGTAATACCACCAGTATTACATGCTTTTTACTTTGGGCGCTCACGTCTATTTTTCCTGTTTGATAAATAAATGTACTCCTTTGCAATAGAACATATTCTGTATAATATGGTTGTACGGCATCGTATCTATTATTCGTGTATTGTGATGGCATGATGATTGACGCACTTTCAGTGACATACCTCGATGTCGTTAGGTAATTATCGGTGCGAATATGACGGTGGCCAACGTCTTGTTCCCCGAGAGATTTCCGAACAACATGGAGAGGGAGTCGTGTCATAATAAATTAATGAGATGATAATTTGACAAACAAAACTATCCTTTACGTACGTTATACTCCGACCCATTACGTACGCTATGTCTGAGCCATTACGTACGTTATATGTTGGCCCTTACGTACGTAACAACGGTCTTCGGTCTTCGGACAGGAATTTTCGTCCGGTAGTACGCGTGCCGACCAACTTTCGGCGTGATTGCGACAGGCAAGTCAACGAGGTGTTACGTACGTAAACCCGCTGCTACGCACGTAACGATGTGGGTGAATCGTTCGGTGAGTTCCTTACGACGCGTTAAGTATTTTGCCATAACGTACGTAAAGCCTCTTACGTACGTAATGCGTGAGGCATAACGTACGTAAGGGCAACTTAAGTTTATAAAAGAACACCTTGCCTTTCATTTCTCCCGTCCCAAACATCATCCCTCTTCCTTGTACACTACTCTCCACCATCATTAAACCAATTCTAGCCTCCCAATTCAAGTGCTATCCTATTAGAGTGCGTTAATCAAGCCTGGGAAGGTCTTGAAGGTGTTATCTTCTCGTTCTCCTTCGTCCACCGTCGTTATTCATCATCTTTTGTCAATTAAGGTAAGTTTATTCAATCTTGAACTCATTTCAGTATTGTTTAGTAAGTTTTAGTAAACCTCGGATGCCTTGGGTAGCTTAGAACCCTCCGTAATAATCGAACCGGTATATAGCTATCGCAATTGTTAATCGATACCCATCAAAGCTTGAAATTGGAATGAATAATGGTAGAACTCATAATCATATTGCTAATCACAAACTTCTCGGAATCATCTTGAAGGATTTCATATATAACCATACTATCGTGTTGAATAAAACCGTTAATGAATCCTTGATGAAGTTACCAACAATTTCTAGCTAAATAGATACCGAAACATGTTAAAATGATGGATTAATCGTTCTAGACTTGCATATTAAGACAACGATGAAATATTGGTGATTGTCAGTTATAATTAACTAGGAATGTTGTGTTAAAACACTATTGTTTAGCGGACGGATACCTTATAGAGAATGTTGCCGAACCTAAGAACTTAATGGCACGCATTATGGATAAAAAAATGGAGAAATTCGATTCCGACATCATAAACAACTAGGATAGGGTTTTAACATACGGGAGGGGGAGGAACGTCGTGATCATTATTAATATCACGAGATGTTAATCGACAAACATATAATAGGTCGGATTTCCAAGTGCGATCGTTCGCCGTTGCCTTGTCCTGAGATAACTCGCGTCGGATTTGAGGCAAGTGAATCTTGCTCAGACTTTACGTCTTATAATTTTAGACATAGTAAATGTTACTATTGTGGAATGGTGCTATTACGATTATTTTGTCCGGAGTATTCCCGAGTAGATACTACCGTGACCCTTGGCCGCGGCCTTGGGAGTTTTCTTGTTGGACCGTGTATGGATAAAACTCGAATGGTACCCACGTCCGAGTATTCCCGTAGATACTTCCGTGACCCTTGGTTGCGACCTTGGGAGTTTATGTGCCGATAAAAGGAATAACATGGAACATTCGGTGATAACTTTATTCCCGGAAATTGTTAGATTTTACTTTTGAGTTAGGTTGGGATTGTTTCGACCTAGGTTATTGCACGACATGTCGTGCCAGTAAATTTGTTGAATTTGTGCAGACACCCCCGAAGGTTACGGCCAGCGTGAGTGTGTTGGAAGAAGGCCTGTTAATTTCTTAAATAAATTCGAACATTCCACGTTGTGTAATAACCGTATGTACGGACACTATTTGTATTTGTACCCTTGGGATGCATGAATACTTTCTTAATTACTTCCGTATATTACCACTTTTAAACAAAATATTTTAGAAACTTGCCTTGTGGGTCCCTCATGGGATCTACGGCACTGTGGCGTCCCGGTTCATTTTAGGGGCGTTACAGAAAATGGTATCAGAGCCCAAAACACTCACGTGGAAAGTTTTACCAAAAATATTTTGAAAACGTTTTGCCTTCAAAATCCAACACTCCTGACGACCGTAACTCCTCGAGGGATGTCGAGGTAGAATACATGTAAATTCTTATGGATCAAGTATGATGTTTGGATTCAGTGAGGACTCAAAGAATGTTTGCATTAAACTAACCTGTTAGATTGAACGAACATCACCAATGGCACGTCGAGGAGCTAGAAGAAACGTAAATGACGCACAAGGTTCCGCTATGAACCAGCAGGGAGACAGAAACACCGGAGAGACTAATCCAAATGAAATCAACCTCCACCGTTAATCGTAACGAACAGAAGCGGAAAACCGTAACAACGGGGATTTGATCCACCTTTGTTCGACTCTCGCCTGTGCCATTGCTATGGGAATCGCTCAGTCAACCGGCGTAATGTACTACCATTAACATAGAAGAAAACACCGGAAGGACCGTTGGCCGGGAGAAATGTCAAGGCCGATCGCCATTATTCGACGGGTCGGGATAAGCACGTGGACGATGGATCTCGGAAATGGAGATCGCCGAGGTGATCGGCCGCCCAGAAACCGGAAAGTGCCACTGGAATCAACCACCTCCGTGACACCGCACTCGATGGTGGAGGACCTATAAGCCAGAGGACAGGATAGTCGGATGGCCCGAGTTTTCCAAACTATTGAGAGACGAGTACTGTCCCCGATCGCCTGCATCGCACGAGCGCGGAGCTTCTTCAGCGCAGACCTCGAAATTGCCAGCACGAAATCATTCGGGCATACAGACCGAGCTAAGCTATGTCGCATGAGATGGTTCCATCCGAAGACCAGCCAATTTGTCACCTTGCTCAACGGTTGCCGGAGGATGTTCAACGCTACGCGGCGGGGTTTCATTGCACCACGTTGAGGGCATATGAGGACGTGGTCACAAAGATACGCCGGTACGGTTGTCGGTTCGGATGCCGGCACAACCAAAAGAAGCGAAGATAGCAAATCAGTCCGGGAGCACCAGCAGAGTGAATTTGGGAATTGGGTTTCCCTCCAAATCATCGGCTTCGTCCCAACAGAAAGGAACATCCGACGGGCCTTCTCACGGAGTCGCTTTCAATTGTGGCATAGCAGGCATACCATGAGTCGGTCATAAAGCATCGACAAAGTGTTTTTCATGCGGAAGAGGCGGGCACATGTCTCGCTCTTGCTCTCGGATCAAACCTACTCCAAACCCGGCTCCTCGTAGTCAACAAGGTTCGATACAGACATCCGTGAGCGCCCGCCATGTCCGACTACCGATCTCCACCTCACCGCCTCCTCTACACGGTGCCGGAAGAGGGCGTGGTCGCGGGGAGGTACCGCACCCTCCTCGGGGACGCTGCCGTCCCGCATGTTCGAACTAAGGGCTACCGACGACCCACCACTCCCGCTGCCTCTGTACTCTCCTTATTAAATCTCACTGTTCATGTACCGTTTGATACCGGAGCAACCCACTCGTTTATATCCGTAGAATGTGTTAACCGTTTACATCTCCCTTGTGTACCCTGTGAGTCCTTTACTGTTAAGCTACCCGAGGGCAGTAGGGTGGAGGGTAACTTGGAAGTTCGAAACTGTCCGATTCGTATCAATAATTTGGGCCGGACCCAATCTCATGGTCTTTCCACTCCAAAACGAAGATGTGATCTTAGGTATGGACTGGATGACGAAGCACAAGACGATATTGGATACCTATCGCCTGACCGTTTCTATCACGACCCATGACGGTGCCACTCACACGATTAGAGGCCGAGAGCACTTCAGCACAAAAGGGTCCCTCGCCTCCTTTTCACGGTAGCACCTCGTGATGATCGAGGAGCGACATCGGGTGCTATATTCTTCAGAGGGCACGTCACAATTGTCGGTTGCTAATATTCCCGTAGTGAATGAATTTCGGACATATTCCCGACGAACTACGGATTGCCACCACATAGGAGGTCGATCTCTCAATCGAACTTGATCCAGAACGACGCTATCTCCAAGGCACCATACAGATGGCACCACCAAATGAAGGAATCAAGTCACAACTCGAAGAATTGCTAAGGAAGGGGCTCATTCGTCCGAGTACTTCGCCATGGGGTGCGCCATTCTTTTGTGAAGAAAAAGGACCGCTCTCTGCGCCTGTGTATCGATTACAGGAACTTAATAAGGTCACTATTAAGAACCGTTACCCACTTCCAAGGATTGATGATTTACTGGACCAACCGCAAGGGGCGACCGTGTTTTCAAAGATCGACTTACGTCGGGATATCACCAATTAAGAATTCGAGAGGAGGATATTCCTAAGACCGCATTTCGATCGAGATATGGACACTACGAGTACATGGTGGTGTCGTTTGGCCCGACTAATGCTCCAATTGTTTTTATGGAATTAATGAACAGGGTTCTGGCTGCATTTCTCGATAAATGTGTGGTGGTTTTCATTGACGATATTTTAATCTATTCCCGAAGCCGATGGGAACATGAGGAACACTTGAGGCGGTGTGTTGAGCCTTTTAAGGCAACATCAATCGTATGCTAAACTTTCTAAGTGCGAGTTCGGATGCCGAGGTGACCTTTTGGGACATGTGATTTCAGCAGAGGCGTTAAAGTAGACCCCGGAAGATCGAGACAGGTTATGAATTGGGAACCACCTAGGAATGTCAAAGAGGTGAGAAGTTTCGGCATTGGCGGGATATTATCGACGGTTTGTCGAGGCCTTCTCCTGTGTCGCTCGGCCATTAACAAATCCGCTTAGGAAGGACACCAAGTTTGTTTGGACGACGGATTGTCGGAGAGCTTCGACAAGTCAAGAGGAAGCTTACTACCGCCCCGGTGTTGGTACTACCGCAGGTACGGAGGGATTCGTAATATGCACCGATGCGTCAAAGCACGGGTTAGGAAGTGAGTTCATGCGAGCAGACAGGTTATCGCTTACGCCTCTCGTCAACTTAAACCTTATGAGGTGAACTACCCGACACATGACTTGGAACTAGCCGCAGCGGGTCCACGCTCTTAAGATCTGGAGACATTACCTATATGGGGTTACCTGTAAGATCTTTACGGACCACAAGAGTTTAAAGTATATTTTCACGCAGAAAGAGTTAAATATGAGACAGAGGCGTTGGTTGGAGCTAATCAAGGATTATGATGTGGAGATTCTATATCACCCTGGTAAGGCCAACGTCGTAGCAGACGCACTGAGTCGGAAAAATGCGCAGAGGTGACACTATCTCGGTTTGACAAGCACCGAGTTGCGGCAAGATCTCCGGAGAAATGACATTGAAGTGTGGATACAACACCGCCAGGACAGTTGAGCTCGATTGATATTCGCTCGTCCTTGCCGGACGAGATACGCCAGCATGAGATGGAGGATCCAGACTCGTGCGATCGGCGCAAAGGCCGAAGGAGGAGTTATTTCGGACTACGTGATCCAAGGGGGCTTAGTTAGATTCAAGAACCGGATTTGCATTCCACCTAATGACGAGCTTAAGCAAACTATACTTAAGGAAGCTCATTCTACTCCCTATTCGATACATCCCGGCGAGCAAAATGTACAAGGACTCGCGAAAGAGTTTCGTGGAAGAATATGAAGCAAGAGGTAGCAAGGTTTGTCGCTCGATGTATGGTATGTCAACAGTGAAGATTGAACACCGTAGACCGCCGGAATCATGCAGCCCTTACCCATTCCGGAATGGAAATGGGAGAGCATATCAATGGACTTTGTCACCAAGTTACCAGTGACGGCGGGGGGAAAAGACACGATATGGGTTATTGTAGACCGACTGACAAAGTCGGCACACTTCATTCCAATTCAGGAGGCCATCGGAACAGAACAGCTGGCTACCATCTTTGTTCGGGAAATCGTGAGATTACATGGCGTTCCCTCGGGTATTATTTCGGATAGAGACACTAGATATGTGTACCGTTTCTGGAAGGCTGTCCACCAGGCCATGGGTACTCAACTGCATTTCAGCACTGCCTATCATCCTCAAACAGATGGACAAACAGAACGCACCATACAGACCCTGGAGGATATGTTGAGAGCATGTGTACTCGATTGGGGCAAGGATCAAGCTAAACACCTCTGCTAGCGTAATTTTCGCATAACAACAACTGGCATGCAAGCATAGGCATGGCCCCCTTTGAGGCCCCGTATGGAAGAAAGTGCAAGTCTCCCTATGTTGGGACGATGCATCCGATGTCATCGCCACCGAGTTGGATCTAATCCAGAATCCATTAAGAAGATAACCATTGTTCGAAAACACATGTTGGCGGACAGTAGTCGCCAAAGTCTTACGCTATGGACCGACAAATGACCGTTGGAATTTATGGTTGGGGATCATGTTTGGGTTAAAGTATCGCCAATGCGGGCATTCGACGCTTCGCCAAAAGGGCAAGCTAAGCCCGAGATTTATTGGCGTTCGAAATCTTGGACCGAGTCGGTAAACTCGCCTATCGTCTAGCATTACCGCCATCGTTAGACGGAGTGCATAATGTCTTCCACGTCCCACCGAGAAAGTACGTGTACGATCCTAGCCACAAGATCAACTTCGAGGAAGTAGAGATTTCCAATGATGCTACCTTTAGGGAAGTTCCAACGGCGATTTTGGATCGACGCGTAAAGACACTAAGGAACAAGAACATACCCCTTGTGAAGGTTCGGTGGTCGCACCACGGTACGGAAGAAGCGACTTGGGAGACCGAGGCGAGCATGAGAGAGAATCATCCCGAGTTATTTTCTTAGTTTCGGGACGAAACTATTTTAAGGGGTGGTATGTAATACCACCGATTACATGCTTTTACTTTGGGCGCTCACGTCTATTTTTCCTGTTTGATAAATAAATGTACTCCTTTGCAATAGAACATATTCTCGTATAATATGGTTGTACGGCATCGTATCTATTATTCGTGTATTGTGATGGCATGATGATTGACGCACTTTCGGTGACATACCTCGATGTCGTTAGGTAATTATCGGTGCGAATATGACGGTGGCCAACGCCTTGTTCCCGAGAGATTTCCTGACAACATGGAGAGGGAGTCGTGTCATAATAAATTAATGAGATGATAATTTGACAAACAAAACTATCCTTTACGTCGTTATACTCCGACCGTTACGCACGCTATGTCCGAGCCATTACGCACGTTATATGTTGGCCCTTACGCACGTAACAACGGTCTTCGGTCTTGGACAGAATTTTCGTCCAGAGTACGCCGCGTCGACCAACTTTCGGCGTGATTGCGACAGCAAGTCAACGAGGTGTTACGACGTAAACCCGTTGCTACGCATTTAACGATGTGGGTGAATCGCTTCGGAGTTCCTTACGTACGTTAAGTATTTTGCCATAACGTACGTAAAGCCTCTTACGTACGTAATGCGTGAGGCATAACGTACGTAAGGGCAACTTAAGTTTATAAAAGAACACCTTGCCTTTCATTTCTCCCGTCCCAAACATCATCCCTCTTCCTTGTACACTACTCTCCACCATCATTAAACCAATTCTAGCCTCCCAATTCAAGTGCTATCCTATTAGAGTGCGTTAATCAAGCTCCGGGGAAGGTCTTGAAGGTGTTATCTTCTCGTTCTCCTTCGTCCACCGTCGTTATTCATCATCTTTTGTCAATTAAGGTAAGTTTATTCAATCTTGAACTCATTTCAGTATTGTTTAGTAAGTTTTAGTAAACCTCGGATGCCTTGGGTAGCTTAGAACCCTCCGTAATAATCGAACCGGTATATAGCTATCGCAATTGTTAATCGATACCCATCAAAGCTTGAAATTGGAATGAATAATGGTAGAACTCATAATCATATTGCTAATCACAAACTTCTCGGAATCATCTTGAAGGATTTCATATATAACCATACTATCGTGTTGAATAAAACCGTTAATGAATCCTTGATGAAGTTACCAACAATTTCTAGCTAAATAGATACCGAAACATGTTAAAATGATGGATTAATCGTTCTAGACTTGCATATTAAGACAACGATGAAATATTGGTGATTGTCAGTTATAATTAACTAGGAATGTTGTGTTAAAACACTATTGTTTAGCGGACGGATACCTTATAGAGAATGTTGCCGAACCTAAGAACTTAATGGCACGCATTATGGATAAAAAAATGGAGAAATTCGATTCCGACATCATAAACAACTAGGATAGGGTTTTAACATACGGGAGGGGGAGGAACGTCGTGATCATTATTAATATCACGAGATGTTAATCGACAAACATATAATAGGTCGGATTTCCAAGTGCGATCGTTCAAGCCGTTGCCTTGTCCGGAGATAACTCGCGTCGGATTTGAGGCAAGTGAATCTTGCTCAGACTTTACGTCTTATAATTTTAGACATAGTAAATGTTACTATTGTGGAATGGTGCTATTACGATTATTTTGTCCGGAGTATTCCCGAGTAGATACTACCGTGACCCTTGGCCGCGGCCTTGGGAGTTTTCTTGTTGGACCGTGTTGCGGGATAAAACCTGAATGGTACCCACGTCCGGAGTATTACTGTGTAGATACTTCCGTGACCCTTGGTTGCGACCTTGGGAGTTTATGTGCTGATAAAAAGGAATAACATGGAACATTCGGTGATAACTTTATTCCTGGAAATTGTTAGATTTTACTTTTGAGTTAGGTTGGGATTGTTTCTGACCTAGGTTACTCGCACGACATGTCGTGCCAGGTAAATTTGTTGAATTTGTGCAGGACACCCCCGAAGGTTACGGCCAGGCGTGAGCTGTGTTGGAAGAAGGCCTGTTAATTTCTTAAATAAATTCGAACATTCCACGTTGTGTAATAACCGTATGTACGGACACTATTTGTATTTGTACCCTTGGGATGCATGAATACTTTCTTAATTACTTCCGTATATTACCACTTTTAAACAAAATATTTTAGAAACTTGCCTTGTGGGTCCCTCATGGGATCTACGGCACTGTGGCGTCCCGGTTCATTTTGGGGGCGTTACAAGTATACTCGAACCGACTCACCCTCGATTCGTCACATGGATTTCACTCCTGGACAGTCAATGACGGAATCGAAAGGTTGTGATAGGTATTCGTGAACCTTCGACTTGAGGATTTAGTAGGGATGTGCTTGTGACGTCAAGATTTTCATTAGAGTAGTTCGACCCTGTAAACCGGAAGGCGGGGGTCAACCTCGACGTGCATCTTGACGGGCAAGTAGCAGGTCCTACTGAATACCAAGATAGAATTCTTTCTCCCGTTAGTGAGCGGGTTATATGTCCTATGCGGTTATTGGCAGATGAGATCATAAGTCTTTGGCCAAAGCATTGGAGCCAGTTGTATTAGATACACGACAGCTCGATGATCTCGATTTGCATTAACGCATGCATAGCGTCAAGTACAGATAGGGTTTGACTGACCGTGACCCTAAAACTTGATCGGGACATTTGAAAGAAGGGTTTATACGTTTACTGGTATTCACGACAGAATGGTTCTTGAATGATCCCAATCATTCGTTCTCAGTTGGGGTACAGTGTAGGCCGCCAGGCTGGCTAGGTGGTGCTACTACTCTTTGGTTCCTCCCATTGCTGACTGAGACGGACCTACCGAGTCGCGCATTAGGATTGACGACGGAATGAATCGAGCTTAATCTCTCATTATAAATATTAGATATTGGATATCTAATTTGGGACATTGGATGTCTAAATCGATTTATTGGATAAATTGATTTACGGCCTAATGGATTAAATAAATTACTGGGTGATTAATTTAATTCGTGAATATAATTATTTCTTGGAGAAATTAATTATATTATTATGTATTTAATGTGATTAATTGATTGGATTAATTAATCGACACAAATACATCGGAACGGAATAGGAGTTTATCTGTTTGGACTCCGGGAGTCCGAAACGAATCGAACTCATCCGATTCCTTCTAGATGGCCACCCCATCACCTACTCCCTTACTTTGTCTTGGTCTACACTTTCTAGGATGGTGGACTAGTGACCAAGACAAGGGGACAAATATCACACCTTGGTGATATTGTCTAAAGTAGGAGATCATGGGAGTTGAATAAGAATATAAGTGGAGACAAACTCTCACTTGCATGAAAGGAATTCCAGCCGTGAGCTTTGAAGGAGAGAGAGAGAAAAATCATTTTCTCAAGTCTTCATCTTCATCTTCTTCTTCACTTTTATTCTTGAGTTTTCTTGGAGAAAATTCAAGATACATTAAGAGAGATATATTATACACTTAGAGTGTAATAACAAGAGCTTCACCACTTGATTCTAGCCGTAACCTTAGAGGTTAATCAAGTGTTGTTGTTCCGGTCGTTTTTCCGGCGCGTGGCAAGTAGAGACGCGGTGTTTTCGGCGTTGGATCGTTCAAGGGCTTGGAGCGGATTGAACTCGTAGAGATCAAACTAAAGCTTGGGGAATAGCTCAAGAGAAGGTTTCCATTTAATCAACGGACTTCGAGGGTTAGTTTCTTACGACTCTTGTTTTTCGTTTATATATTCGTATATACGTAGCTCGATCGATTCTCGTAGGGATTCGGATCGAATTAATTTTCGTTTTACCGCTTCCGCTGGGCCTTCGTTTTAGGCACCGAATCCCAACAGTGGTATCGGAGCGTAGGTCTTGCGATCGTATATACGATATTGGCATTTGGAATGCTCGATTAGATGGTGAATGATTTGGAATCATTTTAGTCATAATCGTGGTATATGTTTTTCGTTCGTAATAATTGTATTTTTCGTAAGTTTATGTCTAAATATAAATCTTAAATTTCGGGAAATATGATTTATATTGAAGATATGAAAGTCGTAAAATATTGATATTGATATCCGGTCGAAAATCTAGCCCCGAATAAATCGTCGGACGACTTTTTGGACAAAAAGGGTATTTTGGCGAGGATGACTCGACCGTGTCCTGGTGACACGGCCGTGTCCGCGATGTGGCCGTGCCATCGCACGAGAACCCGGCCGTGTCGAGACACGGGCGTGTCTGCCGAAGTGACTCGACCGTGTCTGGGTGACACGGCCGTGTCAGCGATCTGCCAAGTCAGCTGAGCGACCCGACCGTGTCTGGGTGACTCGGTCGTGTCCTGGCCGGCATCTTCCGAGGTGACTCGGCCAAGCCGGAGTGATGCGGTAAGGCCGCGAGGTGACTCGGTCATCTGGCCGTTTTCACCCGGCTCGATTTTTCCGTGTATTCTTAAAAATTAATCTCCCGCATGTTAAATTGGATTTAATATGATTAAAATGATTTATGGTATTTCATTTTATAAGGGAAATTTGATTAATTGGAATATTTATGGTCGAGAATTATTTTGAACGTTATTATATTACCGATTGTGTGAATCGATTGGATCGGTTCGTATTGTTGATTGGATCAATGTATCTCTACGCTTTCCATTTATTTAGTATTTATTGAATGAATGCTTTTGAATGGGGATGTGGTTCGTGGACTTAGTTTTGAATCGCTCGCTTTATTCGATTGGGTTGTAAAGGCCGTTTTGAGCCTATTTATTTTACTAGAAAAATTTGTATCTAGGATGCAATTTTCAATGTAAAATTTATATGTAATGACGAAGACCGGAGGAAGATCCATTTCGAGAAGACGAAGATTCAAGACGAAGACTTGTAATTAGATTACGGAGTTTTTATTTTCTAGAACGGTCCATGAACCACATGTTGGTAGCAACTAGGTTGTGATTGGTTGTTTCATATTGTATGAATGCCACAAACGCGCTTAAATGATTAATGTGCAAAGTGTAACGTTAATCGCGATAATTCTCCCACAACAAATAATTAAGTTTATAAGGTTTCAAGGTTTTCCTTCTCTCCATCGAAGTTTTCGAAATTGAAATCCAAACCGGATGTGCTATGCTTCCGAGTTATCGGGGTAGTCGTTCGGGAGGACGGATAAATTAGGAGCGCATTGGATGCCTTCGGTTGGAGCAAATTTTATCCCTAGAAACCTGATAGGTTGCCGGATAAGATTCAATTGTGAAACTGATTTGCGTCGATGGTATAAACTTAACTTGTTCACGAACCATAGAAACCGTATAGGTTGAGGGGAGTGAACAAGGGGAAAAAGAAGATCGAATCATCCATTAGATGGGTTGGTGTTGGACACCACTTTATGAAAATTAATAGACTAGAAACCTGTTAGGTTGCCCTCTATTAAGATTTATAAAGAACTCGATCACCACTATGAAGTAGAGCGACGATACTTCCGGTTTTCACATGGGAGTGTGTTATTCCGATAAAAATAGTGGGAGCTGGGTAACAAGAATAGAAAGGACCTTAATTCTATACTCAGATCATAATATAACAAGTCACTAATTAATCTGTTATACTTAATGCAGACATAACTCAATATGACAATGAATCCACTCGCAATTCTACTCGAAAAGAACACCTTAATGGGACCTAACTTTGTGGATTGGCTCCGCAATCTGATGATTGTCCTCAGTATAGAGGCACTGGGATACGTCTTGGAGACGGACATTCCGGCGCCTCCTATGCGGACTCGAGCCAATCAGAAGAGATTAAAACCACGAAAAGTGGGTTAAGGATGACGTGAAAGTCCGTGCTTATATGATGGCTTCCATGTCTAATGAGCTTCAGAGAGCTCATGAGAAAATGACTTCGCTAGGCGATTCTATCTCACTTAACCGAGCTTTATGGTGAGCACAAGCAGAATCGCTAGATATGAGATATCCAAGCAACTGCTCGGTGCAAGGATGAAGGAAGGTGAGAAGGTTGGGAACATGTCCTCAAAATGATATCCATGATCGAGAGATTGGAGGCTCTTGATTTTAAAATGGATACTTCTCTCCAAACCGACCTTATCCTACAGTCTCTCCCCGATTCCTTCTCACGGCTTGTTATGAACTTCAACCGCAATGAGATTGCATGTAATTTAGTGGGCTAATGAACAAACTTGTGACCGCTCGGTCTCAAATGAAGACTCGCGGATGAAGGAGTCTGCTCTTGTGATTTCTTCCGGACCTCGGAGGTCTAAGAATAAGAAGAAAAAGACCAAGAAGCGGTGGACCACAAGCTAAGGACCTTAAGGGTAAGGGCAAGGCCCCAATGGTTCAAGAACAAGAAGAAAAGGATACTTGTCTCAAGTGCGGTGAGTGGGCCACCGGGCTAGAGACTGTCCGATTCTTCATGGCACTTGGTCTGTAACTTTTAGTTTTGGAAACAAATTGTTCTACCGTATTTTCTACTTCCTGAATACTGGATTCTCGTGCTAGTTCTCATATTTGTACCGTGAATCGGGATCTGGAACAAAGTAGGAAGCTTGGAGCCGGAGAAGTTATGATCACAATCGGAAGCGGGCATAGTGTCGAGGCGACCGACATAGGATCACTTCTTTTGGGTTTAGAATCCGGCTTTGTTTTGACTTTAGAAGATGTACTTGTTTTGCCCAAGGGGCACAAAAACATTGTATCCATTCCGGTCATGGACCGAAAAGGCTTTTCATTTTTCATTGGTGATGGTTCCTGCAAAATTTATTTTAGAAATAAACTAGTGGGTACAGCTACATTGTTGAATGGATTGTATCATCTAAATCTCAGCAACAAAGTAGTTGTGAATACTATGACTAGAAAACGTGGTAGGGATGAAACCAATCAAGTTTTGAAATGGCATCTTAGACTTGGTCATGTTGGTCAGACCAAGGTTTACAAGATGGAAAAAGATGGACTTATGGGTCCATTGGGATCGGATCCCTTTCCTACTTGTGAATCTTGCCTTAAAGGCAAAATGACTAAGTCCCCTTCACAGGACTTTTGAAAGAGCCGATAAATCGGGATTAATCCATACCGACGTATGTGGTGCTTTAGAAGCGACGTGACGGATATCAATATTTCATTACGTTTACGAGATGATCATACTAGGTATGGTTATGTATACTTAATGAAACATAAATCCGAGGCCTTTGAGAAATTCCAGAATTCAAGGCCCTAGTCGAGAAACAAACCGGTAATCATATCAAAGCACTTGGTCGGACCGAGGTGGCGAGTATATGAGTACGGAGTTTGACGAGTTCCTTAAGGAACATGGAATAGTTTCACAAGTAACACCTCCAGTACTCCTCGCTAAATGGTGTGTCGAAAGAAGGAACCGGACCCTGTTGAACATGGTCCGTTCCATGCCGGGCTATACCGACTTGCCGATTTACCCGTAGGGGTATGCACTCCTGACCGCCGCGTATATCTTGAATAGATGTCCTTCCAAATCCGTTCCTAAAACTCCACATGAGATGTGGGAGGAAGGAAACCAAGTCTTAATCATATTAGGATTTGGGGATGTCCCGCCTATGTCAAGAAGACTAAGGTGGAAAAGTTGGAAGCTAGGTCTGCGAAGGGACGTTTCATTGGATTCCCGTCTGGGACGATGGGATATCTATTCTACATGCCCGAAGATCGAAGGATCATTGTTGCTTTACAAGCACACTTCTGGAAGATGAGTTCATTCAGAAGGCGGAGCAGTAGAAGTATTTCTTTAGAAGAATACAATGAAACTCCTCGAGAGACACTGCAAGAAACTGGAACCGAACTTTCAAACACAAGTACAACCACCTCGTAGGTCTAGTAGGGTGTCTCATTTACTGCAGAGGTATGGGCTTGTGCACTTGGAGGAGCTAGGTCTCCATGAGGTTCCAAGTGATAGCCAAGAGACCGACCGACGACCTATGACCAAGCGATGGTGGATGTAGACTCGCGAAATGGCGTGAAGCTATGGAAGCCGAGATAGACTCGATGCATGTCAATCAGTCTGGACTCTAGTAGACCGCCCCAAGGGCATAGTGCCTATTGGGAACAAGTGGATCTACAAGAGAAAGACCGATGGTGATGGCAAGGTTGACGCCTATAAGGCCGTGCTAGTGGCAAAGGGTTATACCGAAGGAAGGAATCGATTACCACGATACCTTCTCGCCCGTAGCCATGATCAAGTCTATTCGCATGATGCTTGCTATAGCCGCCTACCACGATTATGAGATATGGCAAATGGACGTAAAGACGGCTTTCCTTAATGGATTCCTCGAGGAGAAATCTATATGGAGCGACCTAAAGGCTTTGTATCCGAAGTCGATATTCGTAAAGTGTGCGGGCTTGACGTTCCATTTATGGATCAAGCAAGCGTCGCGTAGTTGGAATCTTCGTTTTGACGAGGCAATAAAGAGTTTGACTTCGTGCAAAATGAAGAGGAACCTTGTGTATACAAGAGGGTTAGTGGGAGCAAGATCGCATTCTTAGTACTATATGTAGATGACATTCTACTAATAGGAAATGATGTGGGAATGCTCGGTTACGTGAAAGCTTGGCTTTGAGTAATTTCTCCATGAAAGACTTGGGAGAAGCTACCTATATTCTTGGTATTCGACTCTCTAGGGATAGAGCGAAGAGAACAATAGGTCTTTCTCAAGCCCTCTATATAGATAAAATCTTAAAGCGATTTAAGATGGATGATTCTAAAAGAGGGTTCCTACCGATGCGACATGGAATAAAACTCACCTTGAAGATGTGTCCTCAAAATGAGGAACAACGAAAGGAAATGAGTAATATACCATATGCTTCGGCCGTGGGTAGCCTTATGTATGCTATGTTGTGTACAAGACGACATTGCGCATGCCGTAAGCGTGGTGAGTAGGTTTCGTGCAAACCCTGTAGGGAACATTGACCGCCAGAAAGAACGTTCTCAAGTACTTGAGAAGGACTAGAGATATGGTTACGATGTATGGTGGTGGAGAATTGGATGTGGTGGGATTCACCGATTCGCACTTCCAAGGGCGAAGGGCGACTCGATGTCCACTGCTACATATTTACTCTTAATGGAGGAGCGGTATCTTGGCGTAGTGCCAAGCAAAGCGCGACCGCGATTCCACCGTCAGTGAGTATCAAGCGGCCTCGGAGGCTTCCAAGGAAGGGTTCGGATTAAGAAGTTTCGGGAGAACTTCAAGTGATACCATGTCTTTGTTTCATTGTCTTCGCGACAACGACGAGCCAGTAGCGCAGCAAGGAGCCGAGGTTTCACAACAAAGACTAAACATATTGAGAGGAAGTATCATCTCGTAAGAGAATTTGTTCGCAAGGGATACATTGTCGCATAGAGTAGACTCGGCCGACAACGTCGCCGATCCACCGACAAGCCACTATCTCACTAGCTTGGAGCGTCATCTCGGAGAACATGGGTATTAGATACCATAGTGTGTGGCATTGAGTGCAAGTGGGAGATTGTTAGGAGTATGCCCTCGAATGCCACTCGGAGGTTGTTGAGTGAGGGCATTGTACTTGTAATTATGTAAACCATTTATATAAGGCAAATGATTGTTTCTTTATTTCTTGGTAGTTACCGGCATTCCTAACTCGTAAATAAACATATAGAAACTAGTCCGTGTATTTGAGAGCAAAACGTTCCACTCCTTATTGGATAAGGGGTCGGCACGAAAGGTTTATAGCTCAAATACTTAATCGTTCGCAAGTCGATGAAACTTGATCAGGCGTTAAGTTTATGTAAAGACTTGTATGACGTGTTCTTTGACATGGAGAGTGCACATCGAACACTAATAGTTAGTGGGAGCACACGTTATAGGTATGCTAATTAGATTAGTATACTCGAACCGACTCACCCTCGATTCGTCACATGGATTTCACTCCGGGACACAATGACGGAATCGAAAGATTGTGATAGGTATTCGTGAACCTTCGACTTGAGGATTTAGTAGGGATGTGCTTGTGACGTCAAGATTTTCATTAGAGTAGTTCGACCACGTAACC
The DNA here is from genome assembly GCA_033398695.1 of Orobanche coerulescens. NCBI lineage: Eukaryota > Viridiplantae > Streptophyta > Magnoliopsida > Lamiales > Orobanchaceae > Orobanche > Orobanche coerulescens. The sequence goes on along the minus strand of CM065813.1, from coordinate 138,274,868 downwards.
GGAAGGCGGGGTCAACCTCGACGTGCATCTTGGACGGGCAAGTAGCGAGTCCTATCAATACCAAGATAGAATTCTTTCTCCCGTTAGTGAGCGGGTTATATGTCCTATGCGGTTATTGGCGTATGAGATCATAAGTCTTTGGCCAAAGCATTGGAGCCAGTTGTATTAGATACACGGCAATCGATGATCTCGATTTGCATTAACGCATGCATAGCGTCAAGTACAGATAGGGTTTGACCGACCGTGACCCTAAAACTTGATCGGGACATTTGAAAGAAGGGTTTATACGTTCTTGGTATTCACGACAGAATGGTTCTTGAATGATCCCAATCATTCGTTCTCGATTGGGGTACAGTGTAGCCGCCAGGCTGGCTAGGTGGTGCTACTACTCTTTGGTTCCTCCCATTGCTGACTGAGACGGACCTACCGAGTCGCGCATTAGGATTGACGACGGAATGAATCGAGCTTAATCTCTCATTATAAATATTAGATATTGGATATCTAATTTGGGACATTGGATGTCTAAATCGATTTATTGGATAAATTGATTTACGGCCTAATGGATTAAATAAATTACTGGGTGATTAATTTAATTCGTGAATATAATTATTTCTTGGAGAAATTAATTATATTATTATGTATTTAATGTGATTAATTGATTGGATTAATTAATCGACACAAATACATCTGAACGGAATAGGAGTTTATCTGTTTGGACTCACGGGAGTCCGAAACGAATCGAACTCATCTGATTCCTTCTAGATGGCCACCCCATCACCTACTCCCTTACTTTGTCTTGGTCTACACTTTCTAGGATGGTGGACTAGTGACCAAGACAAGGGGACAAATATCACACCTTGGTGATATTGTCTAAAGTAGGAGATCATGGGAGTTGAATAAGAATATAAGTGGAGACAAACTCTCACTTGCATGAAAGGAATTCAGTAGTGAGCTTTGAAGGAGAGATAGAGAAAAATCATTTTCTCAAGTCTTCATCTTCATCTTCTTCTTCACTTTTATTCTTGAGTTTTCTTGGAGAAAATTCAAGATACATTAAGAGAGATATATTATACACTTAGAGTGTAATAACAAGAGCTTCACCACTTGATTCTAGCCGTAACCTTAGAGGTTAATCAAGTGTTGTTGTTCAGTCGTTTTTTAGGCGCGTGGCAAGTAGAGACGCGGTGTTTTCGGCGTTGGATCGTTCAAGGGCTTGGAGGATTGAACTCGTAGAGATCAAACTAAAGCTTGGGAATAGCTCAAGAGAAGGTTTCCATTTAATCAACGGACTTCGAGGGTTAGTTTCTTACGACTCTTGTTTTTCGTTTATATATTCGTATATACGTAGCTCGATCGATTCTCGTAGGGATTCGGATCGAATTAATTTTCGTTTTACCGCTTCCGCTGGGCCTTCGTTTTAGGCACCGAATCCCAACAGTGGTATCGGAGCGTAGGTCTTGCGATCGTATATACGATATTGGCATTTGGAATGCTCGATTAGATGGTGAATGATTTGGAATCATTTTAGTCATAATCGTGGTATATGTTTTTCGTTCGTAATAATTGTATTTTTCGTAAGTTTATGTCTAAATATAAATCTTAAATTTCTGGGAAATATGATTTATATTGAAGATATGAAAGTCGTAAAATATTGATATTGGATATCCGGTCGAAAATCTAGCCCCGAATCGTCGGACGACTTTTTGGACAAAAAGGGTATTTTGGCGAGGATGACTCGTCGGCCGTGTCTGGGTGACACGGTCGTGTCCGCAGATGTGGCCCCTTTGCACGGAGACCCGACCGTGTCGGGAGACACGGGCGTGTCTGGCCGAAGTGACTCGACCGTGTCTGGGTGACACGGCCGTGTCAGCATCTGCCAAGTCATCGCTGCGGCGACCCGACCGTGTCTGGGTGACTCGGTCGTGTCTGGCCGGCATCTTCCGAGGGTGACTCGGCCAAGCCGGAGTGATCGCCGGTAGAGCCGAGGTGACTCGGTCATCTTGGCCGTTTTCACCCTCGATTTTTCCGTGTATTCTTAAAAATTAATCTCCGCATGTTAAATTGGATTTAATATGATTAAAATGATTTATGGTATTTCATTTTATAAGGGAAATTTGATTAATTGGAATATTTATGGTCGCGCGAATTATTTTGAACGTTATTATATTACCGATTGTGTGAATCGATTGGATCGGTTCGTATTGTTGATTGGATCAATGTATCTCTACGCTTTCCATTTATTTAGTATTTATTGAATGAATGCTTTTGAATGGGGATGTGGTTCGTGGACTTAGTTTTTGAATCGTTCGTTTTATTCGATTGGGTTGTAAAGGCCGTTTTGAGCCTATTTATTTTACTAGAAAAATTTGTATCTAGGATGCAATTTTCAATGTAAAATTTATATGTAATGACGAAGACCGGAGGAAGATCCATTTCGAGAAGACGAAGATTCAAGACGAAGACTTGTAATTAGATTACGGAGTTTTTATTTTCTAGGAACGGTCCATGAACCACATGTTGGTAGCAACTAGGTTGTGATTGGTTGTTTCATATTGTATGAATGCCACAAACGCGCTTAAATGATTAATGTGCAAAGTGTAACGTTAATCGCGATAATTCTCCCACAACAAATAATTAAGTTTATAAGGTTTCAAGGTTTTCCTTCCCTCCATCGAAGTTTTCGAAATTGAAATCCAAACCGGATGTGCTATGCTTCCGAGTTATCGGGGTAGTCGTTCGGGAGGACGGATAAATTACCGGAGCGCATTGGATGCCTTCGGTTGGAGCAAATTTTATCCCTAGAAACCCGATAGGTTGCCGGATAAGATTCAATTGTGAAACCGATTTGCGTCGATGGTATAAACTTAACTTGTTCACGAACCATAGAAACCGTATAGGTTGAGGGAGTGAACAAGGGGAAAAAGAAGATCGAATCATCCATTAGATGGGTTGGTGTTGGACACCACTTTATGAAAATTAATAGACTAGAAACCGTTAGGTTGCCCTCTATTAAGATTTATAAAGAACTCGATCACCACTATGAAGTAGAGCGACGATACTTCGGTTTTCACATGGGAGTGTGTTATTCCGATAAAAATAGTGGGAGCCGGGTAACAAGAATAGAAAGGACCTTAATTCTATACTCGGATCATAATATAACAAGTCACTAATTAATCTGCTATACTTAATGCACATAACTCAATATGACAATGAATCCACTCGCAATTCTACTCGAAAAGAACACCTTAATGGGACCTAACTTTGTGGATTGGCTCGCAATCGATGATTGTCCTCGGTATAGAGGCACTGGATACGTCTTGGAGACGGACATTCCGGCGCCTCCTATGCGGACTCGAGCCAATCAGAAGAGATTAAAACCACGAAAAGTGGGTTAAGGATGACGTGAAAGTCCGTGCTTATATGATGGCTTCCATGTCTAATGAGCTTGAGAGCTCATGAGAAAATGACTTCGCTAGGCGATTCTATCTCACTTAACCGAGCTTTATGGTGAGCACAGCAGAATCGCTAGATATGAGATATCCAAGCAACTGTTCGGTGCAAGGATGAAGGAAGGTGAGAAGGTTGGGGAACATGTCCTCAAAATGATATCCATGATCGAGAGATTGGAGGCTCTTGATTTTAAAATGGATACTTCTCTCCAAACCGACCTTATCCTACAGCCTCTCCCGATTCCTTCTCACAGTTTGTTATGAACTTCAACCGCAATGAGATTGCATGTAATTTAGCCGGGCTAATGAACAAACTTGTGACCGCTCGATCTCAAATGAAGACTCGCGGATGAAGGAGTCTCTCTTGTGATTTCTTGGACCTCGGAGGTCTAAGAATAAGAAGAAAAAGACCAAGAAGCAGACTGGACCACAAGCTAAGGACCTTAAGGGTAAGGGCAAGGCCCCAATGGTTCCGAAGAACAAGAAGAAAAGGATACTTGTCTCAAGTGCGGTGAGTGGGCCACCGGGCTAGAGACTGTCCGATTCTTCATGGCACTTGGTCTGTAACTTTTAGTTTTGGAAACAAATTGTTCTCTTGTATTTTCTACTTCTGAATCGGATTCGTGCTAGTTCTCATATTTGTACCGTGAATCAGGATCTGGAACAAAGTAGGAAGCTTGGAGCTGGAGAAGTTATGATCACAGTCGGAAGCGGGCATAGTGTCGAGGCGACCGACATAGGATCACTTCTTTTGGGTTTAGAATCCGGCTTTGTTTTGACTTTAGAAGATGTACTTGTTTTGCCCAAGGGGCACAAAAACATTGTGGAACTAGTTGGGGAATGGATTGGCTATCTAAACACTACGCACAATTGGATTGTCACTCTAAGATAGGTTTTGCGAACCTAACAAACCAATTGTGGAACTAGTTGGGGACGCTAAAGTCAACCTAGCACCTATAATATCAGGTGTCAAGGCTAGGAAGGCAGTTGCCTAAGGGGCAACCGGATTTTTAGCCTTCATCATTAACAAACCCAAGAGTAAGTCGGGCACAAAAACCATACGTGTGGTGTCCGAATATCCTGACATTTTTCCCAAGGAATTAACCTCCCTACCACCTGATAGAGAGGTTGAATTTAATATCGAAATCATGCCCGGGAAGGCACCTATTGCAAAGGCACCAAAATCGAATGGCACCACTGGAGCAACAGGAGTTGAAGGTCCAACTGCAGAAGTTGCTCGATGTGGGTTTCATACAACACAATCACCATGGGGAGCTCCGGTATTATTCGTCAAAAAGAATGAAGGGACATTAAGACTTTGCATAGATTATGACGAACACAATAGTGTTATGGTTAAGAATAAGTATCCTATCCTGAGGATAGATGAATTATTTGAACAACTCCAAGGAGCTACGGTGTATTCCAAGTTCGATCTTCAACAAGGATACTACCAACTAAAAATTAAGAATGAAGATGTTCCTAAAAATGCATTCCAAACTAGATACGGCCACTACGAGTTCGTAGTGATGCCTTTTGGACTCACGAATGCTCCTGCGGCATTTATGGATTTAATGCACAGAGTATTGCAACCATATCTCGACCAATTCATAGTAATTTTCATCAATGGCATACTCGTGTACTCGAAGACGGATAAAGATTACGAGAGGCATCTTAGAGGCATATCAGGCAGCACAAGTTGTACGCCAAGTACAACAAGTGTGAATTTTGGTTGAAGGAAGTGACATTTCTGGGCCACAGTATTTCTGGAGAAGGGATTGCGGTAGATCCATCCAAGATAGAAGCTATTATGGACTGGAAGAGGCCAGAAAATGTCACTGAGATTAGAAGCTTTCTTGTACTTGCGAGCTACTACCGCAAATTCATCAAGGACTTCTCGAAGATAGCGGGACCCCTCACCCGGCTAACCCCAAAACAAGTAAAATTTGAATGGACGGATAAATGCGAAACAAGCTTCCAAGAACTTAAGAGGAAGCTTACCACCGCACAAATACTGACACTTCCAGAAGGAACCCAGGGATTTGTCGTATATAGTGACGCCTCAAAGGATGGCCTTGGTGCTGTACTAATGCAAAATGGTAAAGTTATCGCGTATGCTTCCAGGCAACTCAAAATTCACGAGAAGAATTATCCAGCACAAGAATCGAACTCGCAGCAATAGTGTTTGCCTTAAAGAAATGGCAACATCTTTCATACGGCGTTGAATTCACCATGTTTATGGATCATAAAAGTCTTAAGTACCTATTTTCTCAAAAGGAACTTAACCTCCGACAGAGAAGATGGGTAGAGCTTTTAGAAGATTACCATTGTGAGATTCAACATCACCCAGGGAAAGCGAATGTCGTGGCTGATGCCTTAAGTAGAAAGGCTAGAGTGGCCCGACTCATGGTCCGAGAATGGCAAGCTCTCGAGGAACTGAGCTACTTGAAACCCATTTATGAAGGTTCTCGTTTAATTTGCACCAACCTCACAGTTAAATCGAATCTATTAGACGATATTCGATTAGCCCAAGAGAGAGATCCAAAATATCAAGTATTCAAGGACAAGATCGTTAAGGGCGAGAAACCCGAGTTTACAATTACCAAGGATGGAATTGTAAGGTTTAAGGGACGATTATGCATACCTCATGACGAGGAGCTCAAAAGACGGATTCTCGAAGAAGCTCATTGTTCGAGATATACGATTCACCTAGGAGGTAACAAGATGTACCGAGACCTAAAGAAACATTTTTGGTAGGTAAACATGAAGAACCAAGTAGCAGAATTCGTGGCTCGATGCCTCACATGTCAAAGAGTCAAGGCTGAACATCAGCGACCCTCAGGACTGTTAAAACCGTTAGAAGTCCTTGAATGGAAATGGGAAAAGATAACCATGGACTTCATTACAAATGTGCCAACGATAAGGGGAGGCTATAACACCATTTAGGTGATCGTCGACAGATTGACGAAATCATCACATTTGCAAAAGGACAACAATTTGCGAAAAAGGACAACAATTTGCAAAAGCTGGCTTAGACTTATATGTGAGAGATCGTTTGACTTCATGGAGTGCCAACAGACATAATATCTGATAGAGAACCAAGATTCGTATCTCGTTTCTGGAAAGTCTTCCATAAAGAATTAGGAACCTCCACTACTACGAAAAAAGGATTTAACATCGTTTTTTATACGATTCACATCGGTTTTAAAACCGATGTCGTATCCACCGATGTAAAATTCACATCGATTTTTAAAACCGATGTAAATCTGATATTTCACATCGGTTCCTATTTAAACCGATGTTGATATCATCATTCACATCGGTTTTCAACCGATGTTAAATTTATAATTAACATCGGTTTCTTTAAGAACCGATGTTAATTTTGTCATTCACATCGGTTTCTTTAAGAACCGATGTTAAATTGTTTTTTTTTTTTGTTTTTTTTCAGCCCTGCACTGCACTCCCAAATATGCCAAATCCACCTGTATAAAATTGCGCCAAATCTACACCAACATATTTCTATTCAAAAAAACTTCAAGCATCAACATCTTAAATGAAAATCAATCCCAACGTAATTTTGAAGCAATGAATGTATTGTCAACTATGAAGCAAAAACATACATCTTGTATTAAATCTCAGTTTGTTCACAACAAACATTATCAACTAATTACAAAACAAAAATATACGTCCTTATAAAAGTTCCGAAAGCTTTAACTTCATGAACTGACCATATCAGGCCTCGACGAATGATGACTTATACAGAGAGAATATGGCACAAAGGGACAACAACCATTGATTCTTCTCCTTACTTTTCAACATCGATCACGTCTTCTCCTTCCCTACTCCGTAAGCATGTGACTGATCCAAGGTGTTTCTGATATGCTGGCATACAAACATTAGATCCTGGCACGAATCTACTGACACCTCCCGTGCTGTGTCGCCTAAAACCAGAATACACAAAACACACTTTGATTAAGAAGCTACGAAAATGGATCTTAGATGCTTAGTGAGATTATGAGCAAATCCGACAACCCTTCATTTTTCACGACCTTAAGATTTTTACAAGAAGCATTAGATGCTTTACTTCGAATTTTACTCTAAAACAATAGAAGTAGGATATTTACAAAAATAAGTAACAAGTTAATAAAAGTGGCCATATGCTTTCACATAAGAAATTTTCTCTTCATTATTTAAAATATCTACTCATAGAATTTCAAATGTGTATATTAAGTAAGAAAATGAATTGAAAAAAAAACTACTCAATATCCTTCACTGTTGAGTAACATTGTCATTTTAAATCCTAGTTAACATCAAGTTTCGAGCAATAAAGTATATCTGTTCTTTTGTAAGTCTGAAACAAATTTAAGGGCATTATCGCTATAAAAATAAAAAGAAATCAACGAGGAGGGCTTTACAAACTTTACCGGTTGTCTGCACACTTAAGTTCACCAGAGCATCAGAAGGGTGTGGTATGCTGAAACCACAAAATGACACTCTCGGGCTGCAAAATAAATTTTTATCCTTCTGGAGCTGTACAGTAGGAGTTTTATCATATATAATAATAAATTCACAGAACAATACTTTGTAAACTTACTCTTTATTAAGAATATATCTTAGGAAATTTGCTAGAGTATGGTCTTCATCTGTCAATGTAAATGTCGCTTGTGATGGATCGTTCAAGGACCCGTGTTCTATCGACACTGAAAAAAAATCGGTTAAACAGAAAGAAGATAAATTCTAAAGCTATCAAATAAATTCGGGTCGTTTTAAACGAAAAGGGTAAACAATCAACAAGAGGGAACATGACAATAAGAAGCTATGTTGAATTCATAGTACTAAGAAGAAGGGAAGAGGAAACACCATCAAAGGACAACAACATGGCAACATTTCTGGGTTTCGCATTGCAAATCATTACATCATGAAAATCGGAGCTAAGAAAAAGCTTCAACTATAAAAGGAAAATAATTAGGTCAAAGAGTGCATTTTCTTTAGAATAACCTTATATCAGCTTTTGGAGTCATACAGAGTCTAAGTCACATCTCTAATCCACTGAGTTTATCACATAACAAACTCGAATAATACACCTTTTTCTTAAGGCTTTTTCCACCGTAACTTATCGGGTTAATCGAAACTAATTTAAATAATCAGTGAAAAGGTTTATCCGTGCAATTATGATGTCCTAAACCATATTTCACATTTACTTTAAAGGGCAAGTAAATCTTACATGTAAAAGTTCCCATGGCTCCTCGTACTCATTATCCTTCGCAAAATTGTTATTTGATTTCCTAAGCTACAGAACATAATCACCGCTTTTAGAGACAAACAAGGACACTAATCTCCTTAATCTTCTTGGTTCCCTATACTTGCTCCATTTATCTTATAGTTGAGTAAGCCCTTCAAATAGCGAATAATAAATCGGCAATCGAGTGTAAACCAACTCCTGTCTCCCCCAATAATAACTAAGATATACGAGGAATATAAACATACTTAATAACCATCGAAGAAAAATAAGAATTTACCACACTCCAAGACCAAATATAAAAATTTTCAAACGAAAGGGTAAATGGCACTCTCTTGAATGCTCAACAAATTGACTAGTGTCTAAATTTAAGACATTGAAAAACTTGATTCTCTCTTTCAAATTCGGGACAACCCTAACACACACTTGTGGCCCGAATAGCATAGAGGTGTGCAAAGACAATGATGCCCATCAAGCTAACAGGTACAGAAAACATAAACAAGAGCAATATTATACATCCCTCTAGAAATATATCGGTCAAGTGACAATAACAGCGGAGCAAAAAAATTAGGCTGGAGGCTTGGAGATTAGAAAAAATATCTGCACTACGATTTTAACCGGTGATTACATATAGGATTATTGTATCGTAAACTGATGGACTAACAACACTCTTGTCTCAATGCATTACTGAGCTAAGAACTAATAATAGATTTTTTAGATTGAGAAATTTGAGTGGAAGGATTTGAAAGCAATCGCCAAATAAACCCAACATGTTTGGCCTAAAAACTAAAATCAATTTTCCCTCCTACATTTTAGTTCTTTTTTTCTGTAAATTTGAAATCCATCCTAAAACTGTGTCATTTGATATCCATCCTTTTCTTTGTTATATATATAATTACATATAAAGACTTTCTCCCCCAAACACAATATACAGATTATACACAAACTCTGCAAATGTTTAAACATACACACAAACACATATACACAAAACCACACACTACATACATCTAGCACACATACATAGGCCTGGGACTCCTCAATTTTTAGTAAAAGTTCATACGACTCGAACTTGAATCGTTTTATTTAAGACGGTTCGAGTTTGTATAATACAGCCATAGGAATTGTAATAACTCGAATCGATTATATTCCTTCAGGTTCTAGACAAATAGAAAAAAGAAAAAGAAAAATGTAAGACTTACTAATAGAGGTTAATGAAAAACTAAAAAACAATTCAAAGTTCCAAAAAAAAAACAAGTAAGAATACGAAGTAACATCCAACACAAGCCAAAAATAAAGTTACAAACTTTATGTTGCAAACAAACGTGTGACATTATAAAGAAATATACCAAATAATCGAAAAGAGATGTTGCAGATATCAAAAAAAATTCAATTTATTTATTATTAAAATTAGGAACTGAACTCAAATCATTTAAAAAGAAACGTTCAATTCTTTGAAACCCAATCAATCAAAACTCAGAGGGCCAAAACCCTAACGACAATGCTAACGTCGCACACACATTTCCCGAGCGTAACAGGAAAGGATAGATTTTAAAAACGAAAACCACCTTTTGAAAATAATTTGAAAACACCAATTGATCTTGAGTATCATATATTGAATAAAAATAGTACAAACATCGTCATCGAGACTTTGAAAAACCATCTTGCGTTTAATAAAAAAAATGAGGGTTTCTTTAAATTAAAACTTTTCAAAAATATTCGACCATCGAGTCTAAGCAAATGCATTTCTACATCATTGGAAATATCTCAAAATATTTTGGTCATCAAAGGGGGAATAATTTTGATACATAGTTTGGCACTAGTAGGCACCTTGAAGGTACCGCGAGAAAATAATCTATTTGAAAAGTACGTCTCGAGATTTATTTTCTAAGATACTCAAGGTTTTTCAGAAATCGAATAGGCCAGAATGCACAAAATTCACACGTACCGACATTCTCTTAAACACATCATAGCACAGCATCAAATCGTTCAAAATCAAGACAATACATGTCTTTTACCGGAAAACAAGCAGTAACATATCATAGTCGAAAACCGCCTAGGATCGAGGCGAAACCACTAACCCCATTTGAGGCCTCTAAGGAACCTCCCGAACTGGCTAGCGAACAAGCTCCTGAATCCGGAGTGAAGTCACGGATTCCCCTGAGGCCTCGTCGGACCCTTCCGGAGTGAGAAAATCGAACACGTATAAGCACAAAGGTTTCACAAGAATATTTGCAAAATGAGCAAATCACTTTGAAAATCATTAGCAGCAGACAAAACAACAGTCGAGAAGACATAAGCAGCGACAACACTCCTCGTATAAACAAAATATGAGAGTCGAATAAACACATATCACGAGACCAAGAATCTACATGAAGATTCCATCACTTAACAAATAATCATACAAATAGCTCGTGTCACATGAGACACAATACAAAGAAGGGAGACTTACATCCACAGGTCGCACGAAGATGGTGATCGCCCCACGATACTAATCATGACCAACAAATTCAGACGACGCGTCGCGACACGACTCAGTCAGACAAAATCCGACGAGACCAAAACTAAATAGACACAACTTGACCCGATAGCCTAGGTTTCCACAACCTAAGATCTGATACCATTTATGTAACACCCCAAATCCGCTTAGGGATATTACACGCCGAAGAACCTTTCCTCAAGGATCTACCAGGCTGGTAACAAAATCAAACATCTCAATAATGCCTTTAAGGCTAAAATGACTCAATAGACCGATTTGGTCTTTCAATAAATACATACAACTCAATCTCAATACATGCGCACGCAGGGTTCGAATACAACACACTCCCGTACAACGGGAAAAAAATACTGCAGCGAAAATAAAATACAATTGAACCAATACAACAATGTACGGGTCCTCATGTGATTAGTATCGTTCATCGTTCATCATCCTTCATGCCGACCCTGTGTTATGCTCCCCAAAACCTGAATGCAATACAGACATCCACCCCCCGATTTCTCGGGGGTTAGAAAAATCCCACTATTTTGCTAGTGCAAGTGCATAATCATACGAAATGTAACAAACAATTAGAATTCACGAATCAGAAATGACAATTAACCACCAAAGCCTTCCCAAGAGGTTTTATTATTTAGAAAGCAATCAACGAAGTGTTTGAAAATAAATTCCTTATCTCGGGGATTTTAAAAGTAGAAACCTTATTGGACCTCAAGTCCTTAGTTGAAAATAACCATTTCACGACGAATGGGTCTCGGCCCAAAATTACTTTCTGTAAAACGACCTTTACAAAACCGTTGGGATCTCGTCCCAAATCTCACCAAATCACAGTACCAAAGGACAATAGCAAGGTCCGTTTTCCAACATCAAAACTCCACAATTAAAAGATTAAACACGCACGACAAAAATACTATAGTGCCATCCTAGCTAAGTAAGCCAAATGAACATCTTACCTATTACACAATTAGTCAATGCATGCAATCATGAAAACATAGTCCAAAAGCACTCATTTCCGGAAATGCCAATAATCAAATCACATTTGTAAAAATGCACCACAATTAACCGTCGATCCACCTCTCCGTGGACCCCTACCGAGACCCCATCGGATCTACCCCATAGTGGTTAAAAGCAAATCTCGTCGGTCCACCCCTCTGTGGATCCCTACCGAGATCCCGTCGGATCTAACCCGTAGTGAGCATACACACACATGTTACTCATGCAATACTAATATGCTAAGAATGTAAGCTCATCAAGAATACTTACTAGAGATGGCCACTTACCCGAAACCGTTATCATACTCAACACAATACCTCCATATTGAAAGATCAATCATAACACAACGACACAATTAAATACGGAATACACGATTCCACGACATTAAACCAGCGGAAATATCATTAAAGTCCCCACGTTCAAAATAATCAATCATAATCAACTCACACAAATCATATTCACGAGGGTAAACCAACCATCGTAAATCCAACATGTAAACTCTATTTTCAAGACACAAATCGTATAAGAAAATACTTGCCTCGAAGCCACGATGGAAACGAGATGATGAATGGAATGCGGCCGGGCAGCCCCGAACTCCTGAACATCATCAAGAATGCAATAATACCGCGAACACTACGAGAATAACACTACACGAATCACCGACAAAAAACGGAGATCAACTCGGAAATCCTCGAGCACCAACAATCCTCCGGAAGAAGCAACAAAACATGATTACGATGAGGATCAAGACCAACAACGCCAGGAATCACATCAAAACATTGAAGAAAACTCATTGAAATATTTAATCGAACATTAATTGTTCAATGATTCCCAAGAACATTCAAATCGTCAATCGAGTTAAACTAACTCGAAATATGGATATACAATCCATAGAACACGATTAATAACATTATATAGCACCAACTAATTCATCAAAATTAGACTAGGATCGAGGTTAAGAACGAAACTCCAAAAAGTCAACTCTAGGAAAAAATGGAAAAATACCTTGATCCGGTGAAGAATAATGGATTTGATGATGTTAAGATCACCTAAAGACCTCCAAAACACCTTTGGATTGAACAAAATCGGCCAAGAATGCGAACCCTAGTCGCTCCCATCTCCACACGTGGAAAGAAGAAGAAATGAAAAAGAATGAAGATTCTGAACTGGTGTCCAGTATTTATACTGGAAACAAATTAGCATGCGCTAATCATCTGGATTAGCGTGCGCTATCGGGGTATATATCGCCCAATATCTCAGTCCAGTGACTTGTGGACTGAACCCGACCAACAGTTAGAGTGCGCTATGACTCCGATAGCGTGCGCTAACTCCTGACATTAACGCACGCTACACTACCTCATAGCGTGCGCTAGACGAAATGCCAACCCAGTCTAGTAACTTCTGGACTGAACCCAAATTACCATGTAGCGTGCGCAACCCTTCCGATAGCGTGCGCTACTGTCAAACCATAGTGTGCGTTACGCTCTACATAACGTGCGCTATTGACTGCCCAGTCCAGGGCAGTAGCTTCTGCCTCAATCCCGGAACCCCCATTAGCGTGCGCTAAATACAGTACTTAGCGCGCGCTAATGCACCCAGAACTACAGCAGTAGTGCTCTCAAAGCTGGTCACAACAACGGATTCCTCCGATTGGAACACCAAGTTCAAGATACGCACGGAAAGCTCTAGAATAAGATCATACTAAGAGCTTGAGCTCTAATCAAACTCACACACGACCATGAAAAGGGTCGAGACAACAAATACAAATGCGGATACCCACATCTTTGGGTAAATTACAAAATGGCCCAAAACGCTGATAATCATAATACGTGATGGAATAACCAAACCGAAGTTCACAACACGTCTAACAAAGTTAAACGGACTTACGGGAAACTCGAAACAACTGTTTCGAACGAAATTCGCAAGAACCGAACTCAAGTGCGGAAAAGTTGCTAAGAAGCACGAAACTCAATAAAACGACACCGAAATGAACTCAGATGTCAAAAGTGGTGAATTAATCGTTCTCAGAATGACGAAACAGTCACAAGCGAGTCGTCAAAACATACTCCCGCCAAAAAAAGAAAATTACCGGAAAATCGAAATTGTGGATAATACATACTACCCTCCTTAAAAGAAGTTTCGTCCCGAAACTTAAAATAAGTAGGGAGGAGCAACACCCACCAGGAACATCTCAACGAAATTCACAAGAACGCATAGCTTATGCCCATCGGCGAGATGCTACAAGAACGCAAAGGAACATACGACATAGAAATACGCTCAACGACAACCATCACAATGTCACAAGTGGGGCATAACACGATCAACAAGTGCCAAGCATCGCCTAACTGATAACGCAATCAAGTCAATTGTCCGGACCATCAAGAGACAAAAAGCGCCTATTACAAGAAAACACGCACAGTCGAGAAAAAAAATAGAAATGAAATGTATAACGATCCGCAAGGGTAACCACAGAGAACTCCAACCACGCCGAAATTCTCGAAAACCACACCAGGTATCTCCGTGTCCCTTCGGAGCAGAGGCGCAACTCGATCCTCCAACCTTTCAGCTACCATCTCGCACTGCACGGCTCGGTGACCCACCCGCCACACTCAAAACAGCTGACTAACGGGGAACGATAATTCTCCGCGGTACGAGGTCAGGCAACAAAGTCAGACAACCACGACCGAACAACAATGATCGAACAACAACGATCAAACAACAATGATCGAGCAACAACGATCGAACAACAATGATCGCGCAACAACGATCGAAAAACAATGATCGAGCAACAACGATCGAAAAATAACAGTCGAACAACGACTCTGAAGTTACACTTCAACTCAAGACATTAAAAGAGCTGGTAGAAACTAAAAGATGTTACTTTCGAACAAGGTTCACAAGAATCGAACCGAACTCCAAAAAGTGACAGCGATAACCAGATCGGTCCAAAGCGAGATCACGGCTCGTCCGAACGATAAAAACCGAAATATATGATAAGTTCAGAAAGTATCAACGAACATGAGCGAGTCGATATTGAGAAAGAGAAAATGCAGAAGTCAAAAATGATACGGATATTACATTCGACCTCTTCTAAAAGAAGTGTCTTCCCCGAAACTCAACAACGGAAGCAAGGTAACAATACAACAAGCAACCGAAACATCCCGGAACAATCACAGATGCACAAAATCATACCAACCCAAACTCTAACAGCTCGCACATGTGCAATAATGCACAAATCACCACGAGGCGACAACATTCAATACCAACATCACACCTCTCACAGAGGGCTAACACAACAAACGTGTGGCGAATGACTCAACGCTCACACCACCAACTCAATCACAACTTAGAGGGCCAACACCCTAACGACAATGCTAACGTCACACAGACATTCCCCGACCGTAACAGGAAAGGATAGATTTTAAAAACAAAAACCACCTTTTAAAAATAATTTGGAAACACCAGTTGATCTTGAGTATCATATATCGAAAAAAAGTAGTACAAACATCGTCATCGAGACATTGAAAAACCATCTTGCGTTTAATAAAGAAATTGAGGGCACCTTTCTCTAAATTAAAACTTTTCAGAAATATTTGACCTTCGGGTCTAAGCAAATGCATTTCTACATCATTGGAAATATCTCAAAATATTTTGCTCCTCAAAGGGGGAATAATTTTGATACATAGTGTGGCACTAGTAGGCACCTTGAAGGTACTGCGAGGAAATAATCCATTTGAAAAGTACATCTCGAGATTTATTTTCTAAGATACTCAAGGTTTTTCAGAAATCCAATAGGCCAGAATGCCCAAAGTTCACACGTATCGACATTCGCTTAAACACATCATAGCACACGTATTAAATCGTTCAAAATCAAGACAATACATGTCTTTTACCTGAAAACAAGCAGTAACATATCACAGTCGAAAACCGTCTAGGATCGGGGCAAAACCACTGACCCCATTCGAGGCCTCTAAGGACCCTCCTGAACTGGCTAGCCAACAAGCTCGTGAATCCGGAGTGAAGTCACGGATTCCCCCGAGGCCTCGTCGGACCCTTTCGGAGTGAGCAAATCGAACACGTATAAGCACAAAGGTTTCACAAGAATATTTGCAAAACGAGCAAATCAATTTGAAAATCATTAGCAGCGGACAAAACAACAGTCGAGAAGACATAAGCAGCAACAACACTCCTCGTATAAACAAAATATGAGAGTCGAATAAACACATATCACGAGACCAAGAATCTACATGAAGATTCTAACACTTAACAAATAATCATACAAATAGCTCGTGTCACACGAGGCACAATACAAAGAAGGGAGACTTACAACCACAAGTCGCAAAGATAATGATCACCCCACGATACTAATCACGACCAACAAACTCAGACGACGCGTCGCGACACGACTCAGTCAGATAAAATCCGATGAGACCAAAACTCAACAGACACAACTTGACCCGACAGCCTAGGTTTCCACAACCTAAGCTCTGATACCATTTATGTAACACCCCCAATCCTCTCAGGGATTTTACACGCCGTAGAACCTTTCCTCAAGGATCTACCAGGCTGGTAACAAAATCGAACATCTCAATCATGCCTTTAGGGCTAAAATGACTCAGTAGACCGATTTGGTCTTTCAATAAATACATACAACTCAATCTCAATACATGCGCACGCAGGGGTCGAATACAACACACTCCCGTACAACGGGAAAAAAATACTACAGCGAAAATAAAATACAACTGAACCAATACAACAACGTACGGGTCCTCATGTGATTAGTATCGTTCATCTTTCATCATCCTTCATGACGACCCTATGTTATGCTCCCCAAAACCTGAATGTAATACACACATCCACCCCCTGATTTCTCGGGGGTTAGCAAAATCCCACTATTTTGGTAGTCCAAGTGCATAATCATACGAAATGTAACAAATAATTAGAATTTATGAATCAGATAGGACAATTAACCACCAAAGCCTTCCCGAGAGGTTTTATTATTTAGAAAGAAATCAATGAAGTGTTTGAAAATAAATTCCTCATCTCGGGGATTTTAAAAGTAGAAACCTTATTGGACCTCAAGTCCTTAGTTGAAAATAACCATTTCACGACGAATGGGTCTCGTCCCAAAATTACTTTCTGTAAAACGACCTTTACAAAACCATTGGGATCTCGTCCCAAATCTCAGCAAATCACAGTACCAAAGGACAATAGCAAGGTCCGTTTTCCAACATCAAAACTCCACAATTAAAAGATTAAACACGCACGACAAAAATACTATAGTGCCATCCTAGCTAAGTAAGCCAAATGAACATCTTACCTATTACACAGTTAGTCAATGCATGCAATCATGAAAACATAGTCCAAAAGCACTCATTTCCGGAAATGTCAATAATCAAATCACATTTGTAAAAATGCACCACAATTAACCGTCGATCCACCCCTCCGTGGACCCCTACCGAGACCCCATCGGATCTACCCCGTAGTGGTTAAAAGCAAAGCTCGTCGATCCACCCCTCTGTGGACCCCTACCGAGATCCCGTCGGATCTAACCTGTAGTGAGCATACACACACATGTTACTCATGCAATACTAATATGCTAAGAATGTAAGCTCATCAAGAATACTTACTAGAGATGGCCACTTACCCGAAACCGTTATCATACTCAACACAATACCTCCATATTGAAAGATCAATCATAACACAACGACACAATTAAATACGGAATACACGATTCCACGACATTAAACCAGCGGAAATATCATTAAAGTCCCCAACGTTCAAAATAATCAATCATAATCAACTCACACAAATCATATTCACGAGGGTAAACCAACCATCGTAAATCCAACATGTAAACTCTATTTTCAAGACACAAATCGTATAAGAAAATACTTGCCTCGAAGCCACGATGGAAACGAGATGATGAATGGAATGCGGCGGGCAGCCCGAACTCCCGAACATCATCAAGAATGCAATAATACCGCGAACACTACGAGAATAACACTACACGAATCACCGACAAAAACGGAGATCAACTCGGAAATCCTCGAGCACCAACAATCCTCCTAAGAAGCAACAAAACATGATTACGATGAGGATCAAGACCAACAACGCCAGGAATCACATCAAAACATTGAAGAAAACTCATTGAAATATTTAATCGAACATTAATTGTTCAATGATTCCCAAGAACATTCAAATCGTCAATCGAGTTAAACCAACTCGAAATATGGATATACAATCCATAGAACACGATTAATAACATTATATAGCACCAACTAATTCATCAAAATTAGACTAGGATCGAGGTTAAGAACGAAACTCCAAAAAGTCAACTCTAGGAAAAATGGAAAAATACCTTGATCCGGTGAAGAATAATGGATTTGATGATGTTAAGATCACCTAAAGACCTCCAAAACACCTTTGGATTGAACAAAATCGGCCAAGAATGCGAACCCTAGTCGCTCCCATCTCCACACGTGGAAAGAAGAAGAAATGAAAAAGAATGAAGATTCTGAACTGGTGTCCAGTATTTATACTGGAAAAAATTAGCATGCGCTAATCATCTGGATTAGCGTGCGCTATCGGGGTATATATCGCCCAATATCTCAGTCCAGTGACTTGTGGACTGAACCCGACCAACAGTTAGAGTGCGCTATGACTCCGATAGCGTGCGCTAACTCCTGACATTAACGCACGCTACACTACCTCATAGCGTGCGCTAGACGAAATGCCAACCCAGTCTAGTAACTTCTGGACTGAACCCAAATTACCATGTAGCGTGCGCAACCCTTCCGATAGCGTGCGCTACTGTCAAACCATAGTGTGCGTTACGCTCTACATAACGTGCGCTATTGACTGCCTAGTCCAGGGCAGTAGCTTCTGCCTCAATCCCGGAACCCCCATTAACGTGCGCTAAATACAGTACTTAGCGCGCGCTAATGCACCCAGAACTACAGCAGTAGTGCTCTCAAAGCTGGTCACAACAACGGATTCCTCCGATTGGAACACCAAGTTCAAGATACGCACGGAAAGCTCTAGAATAAGATCATACTAAGAGCTTGAGCTCTACTCAAACTCACACACGACCATGAAAAGGGTCGAGACAACAAATACAAATGCGGATACCCACATCTTTGGGTAAATTACAAAATGGCCCAAAACGCTGATAATCATAATACGTGATGGAATAACCAAACCGAAGTTCACAACACGTCTAACAAAGTTAAACGGACTTACGGGAAACTCGAAACAACTGTTTCGAACGAGATTCGCAAGAACCGAACTCAAGTGCGGAAAAGTTGCTAAGAAGCACGAAACTCAATAAAACGACACCGAAATGAACTCAGATGTCAAAAGTGGTGAATTAATCGTTCTCAGAATGACGAAACAGTCACAAGCGAGTCGTCAAAACATACTCCCGCCATAAATAGAAAATTACCGGTTTATCGATATTGTGGATAATACATACTACCCTCCTTAAAAGAAGTTTCGTCCCGAAACTTAAAATAAGTAGGGAGGAGCAACACCCACCAGGAACATCTCAACGAAATTCACAAGAACGCATAGCTTATGCCCATCGGCGAGATGCTACAAGAACGCAAAGGAACATACGACATAGAAATACGCTCAACGACAACCATCACAATGTCACAAGTGGGGCATAACACGATCAACAAGTGCCAAGCATCGCCTAACTGATAACGCAATCAAGTCAATTGTCCGGACCATCAAGAGACAAAAAGCGCCTATTACAAGAAAACACGCAGAGTCGAGAAAAAAAATAGAAATGAAATGTATAACGATCCGCAAGGGTAACCACAGAGAACTCCAACCACGCCGAAATTCTCGAAAACCACACCAGGTATCTCCGTGTCCCTTCGGAGCAGAGGCGCAACTCGATCCTCCAACCTTTCAGCTACCATCTCGCACTGCACGGCTCGGTGACCCACCTGGCCACACTCAAAACAGCTGACTAACGGGGAACGATAATTCTCCGCGGTACGAGGTCAGGCAACAAAGTCAGACAACCACGACCGAACAACAATGATCGAACAACAACGATCAAACAACAATGATCGAGCAACAAAGATCGAACAACAATGATCGCGCAACAACGATCGAAAAACAATGATCGAGCAACAACGATCGAAAAATAACAGTCGAACAACGACTCTGAAGTTACACTTCAACTCAAGACATTAAAAGAGCTGGTAGAAACTAAAAGATGTTACTTTCGAACAAGGTTCACAAGAATCGAACCGAACTCCAAAAAGTGACAGCGATAACCAGATCGGTCCAAAGCGAGATCACGGCTCGTCCGAACGATAAAAACCGAAATATATGATAAGTTCAGAAAGTATCAACGAACATGAGCGAGTCGATATTGAGAAAGAGAAAATGCAGAAGTCAAAAATGATACGGATATTACATTCGACCTCTTCTAAAAGAAGTGTCGTCCCCGAAACTCAACAACGGAAGCAAGGTAACAATACAACAAGCAACCGAAACATCCCGGAACAATCACAGATGCACAAATCATACCAACCCAAACTCTAACAGCTCGCACATGTGCAATAATGCACAAATCACCACGAGGCGACAACATTCAATACCAACATCACACCTCTCACAGAGGGCTAACACAACAAACGTGTGGCGAATGACTCAACGCTCACACCACCAACTCAATCACAACTTAGAGGGCCAACACCCTAACGACAATGCTAACGTCACACAGACATTCCCCGACCGTAACAGGAAAGGATAGATTTTAAAAACAAAAACCACCTTTTAAAAATAATTTGGAAACACCAGTTGATCTTGAGTATCATATATCGAAAAAAAGTAGTACAAACATCGTCATCGAGACATTGAAAAACCATCTTGCGTTTAATAAAAAAATTGAGGGCACCTTTCTCTAAATTAAAACTTTTCAGAAATATTTGACCTTCGGGTCTAAGCAAATGCATTTCTACATCATTGGAAATATCTCAAAATATTTTGCTCCTCAAAGGGGGAATAATTTTGATACATAGTGTGGCACTAGTAGGCACCTTGAAGGTACTGCGAGGAAATAATCCATTTGAAAAGTACATCTCGAGATTTATTTTCTAAGATACTCAAGGTTTTTCAGAAATCCAATAGGCCAGAATGCCCAAAGTTCACACGTATCGACATTCGCTTAAACACATCATAGCACACGTATTAAATCGTTCAAAATCAAGACAATACATGTCTTTTACCTGAAAAAAAGCAGTAACATATCACAGTCGAAAACCGTCTAGGATCGGGGCAAAACCACTGACCCCATTCGAGGCCTCTAAGGACCCTCCCGAATCAAGCTAGCCAACAAGCTCGTGAATCCGGAGTGAAGTCACGGATTCCCCCGAGGCCTCGTCGGACCCTTTCGGAGTGAGCAAATCGAACACGTATAAGCACAAAGGTTTCACAAGAATATTTGCAAAACGAGCAAATCAATTTGAAAATCATTAGCAGCGGACAAAACAACAGTCGAGAAGACATAAGCAGCAACAACACTCCTCGTATAAACAAAATATGAGAGTCGAATAAACACATATCACTAGACCAAGAATCTACATGAAGATTCTAACACTTAACAAATAATCATACAAATAGCTCGTGTCACACGAGGCACAATACAAAGAAGGGAGACTTACAACCACAAGTCGCAAAGATAATGATCACCCCACGATACTAATCACGACCAACAAACTCAGACGACGCGTCGCGACACGACTCAGTCAGATAAAATCCGATGAGACCAAAACTCAACAGACACAACTTGACCCGACAGCCTAGGTTTCCACAACCTAAGCTCTGATACCATTTATGTAACACCCCCAATCCTCTCAGGGATTTTACACGCCGTAGAACCTTTCCTCAAGGATCTACCAGGCTGGTAACAAAATCGAACATCTCAATCATGCCTTTAGGGCTAAAATGACTCAGTAGACCGATTTGGTCTTTCAATAAATACATACAACTCAATCTCAATACATGCGCACGCAGGGGTCGAATACAACACACTCCCGTACAACGGGAAAAAAATACTACAGCGAAAATAAAATACAACTGAACCAATACAACAACGTACGGGTCCTCATGTGATTAGTATCGTTCATCTTTCATCATCCTTCATGACGACCCTATGTTATGCTCCCCAAAACCTGAATGTAATACACACATCCACCCCCTGATTTCTCGGGGGTTAGCAAAATCCCACTATTTTGGTAGTCCAAGTGCATAATCATACGAAATGTAACAAATAATTAGAATTTATGAATCAGATACGACAATTAACCACCAAAGCCTTCCCGAGAGGTTTTATTATTTAGAAAGAAATCAATGAAGTGTTTGAAAATAAATTCCTCATCTCGGGGATTTTAAAAGTAGAAACCTTATTGGACCTCAAGTCCTTAGTTGAAAATAACCATTTCACGACGAATGGGTCTCGTCCCAAAATTACTTTCTGTAAAACAACCTTTACAAAACCATTGGGATCTCGTCCCAAATCTCAGCAAATCACAGTACCAAAGGACAATAGCAAGGTCCGTTTTCCAACATCAAAACTCCACAATTAAAAGATTAAACACGCACGACAAAAATACTATAGTGCCATCCTAGCTAAGTAAGCCAAATGAACATCTTACCTATTACACAGTTAGTCAATGCATGCAATCATGAAAACATAGTCCAAAAGCACTCATTTCCGGAAATGTCAATAATCAAATCACATTTGTAAAAATGCACCACAATTAACCGTCGATCCACCCCTCCGTGGACCCCTACCGAGACCCCATCGGATCTACCCCGTAGTGGTTAAAAGCAAAGCTCGTCGATCCACCCCTCTGTGGACCCCTACCGAGATCCCGTCGGATCTAACCCGTAGTGAGCATACACACACATGTTACTCATGCAATACTAATATGCTAAGAATGTAAGCTCATCAAGAATACTTACTAGAGATGGCCACTTACCCGAAATCGTTATCATACTCAACACAATACCTCCATATTGAACGATCAATCATAACACAACGACACAATTAAATACGGAATATACGATTCCACAACATTAAACCAGCGGAAATATCATTAAAGTCCCCAACGTTCAAAATAATCAATCATAATCAACTCACACAAATCATATTCACGAGGGTAAACCAACCATCGTAAATCCAACATGTAAACTATATTTTCAAGACACAAATCGTATAAGAAAATACTTGCCTCGAAGCCACGATGGAAACGAGACGATGAATGGAACGCGTCCGGGCAGCCCCGAACTCCTGAACATCATCAAGAATGCAATAATACCGCGAACACTACGAGAATAACACTACACGAATCACCGACAAAAAACGGAGATCAACTCGGAAATCCTAGAGCACCAACAATCCTCCGGAAGAAGCAAAAAAACATGATTACGATGAGGATCAAGACCAACAACGCCAGGAATCACATCAAAACATCGACGAAAACTCATTGAAATATTTAATCGAACATTAATTGTTCAATGATTCCTAAGAACATTCAAATCGTCAATCGAGTTAAACCAACTCGAAATATGGATATACAATCCATAGAACACGATTAATAACATCATATAGCACCAACCAATTCATCAAAATTAGACTAGGATCAGGTTAAGAACGAAACTCCAAAAAGTCAACTCTAGGAAAAAATGGAAAAATACCTTGATCCGGTGAAGAATAATGGATTTGATGATGTTAAGATCACCTAAAGACCTCCGAAACACCTTTGGATTGAACAAAGTCGGCCAAGAATGTGAACCCTAGTCGCTCCCATCTCCACACGTGAAAAGAAGAAGAAATAAAAAAGAATGAAGATTCTGAACTGGTGTCCAGTATTTATACTAGAAACAAATTAGCATGCGCTAATCATCTGGATTAGCGTGCGCTATCGGGGTATATATCGCCCAATATCTCAGTCCAGTGACTTCTGGACTGAACCCGACCAACAGTTAGCGTGCGCTAACTCCTGACATTAACGCACGCTACACTACCTCATAGCGTGCGCTAGATGAAATGCCAACCCAGTCTAGTAACTTCTGGACTGAACCCAAATTACCATGTAGCGTGCGCAACCCTTCCGATAGCGTGCGCTACTGTCAAACCATAGCGTGCGTTACATTCCACATAACGTGCGCTATTGACTGCCCAGTCCAGGGCAGTAGCTTCTGCCTCAATCCCGGAACCCCCATTAGCGTGCGCTAAATACAGTACTTAGCGCGCCTAATGCACCCAGAACTACAACAGTAGTGCTCTCAAAGCTGGTCACAACAACGGATTCCTCCGATTGGAACACCAAGTTCAAGATACGCACGGAAAGCTCTATAATAAGATCATACTAAGAGCTTGAGCTCTAATCAAACTCACACACGACCATGAAAAGGGTCGAGACAACAAATACAAATGCGGATACCCACATCTTCGGGTAAATTACAAAATGGCCCAAAACGCCGATAATCATAATATGTGATGGAATAACCAAACCGAAGTTCACAACATGTCTAACAAAGTTAAACGGACTTACGGGAAACTCGAAACAACTGTTTCGAACGAGATTCGCAAGAACCGAACTCAAGTGCGGAAAAGTTGCTAAGAAGCACGGAACTCAATAAAACGACACCGAAACGAACTCAGATGTCAAAAGTGCAGAATTAATCGTTCTCAGAATGACGAAACAGTCACAAGCGAGTCGTCAAAACATACTCCCGCCAAAAAAAGAAAATTACCGGAAAATCGAAATTGTGGATAATACATACTACCCTCCTTAAAAGAAGTTTCGTCCCGAAACTTAAAATAAGTAGGTAGGAGCAACACCCACCAGGAACATCTCAACCAAATTCACAAGAACGCATAGCTTATGCCCATCGGCGAGATGCTACAAGAACGCAAAGGAACATACGACGTAGAAATACGCTCAACGACAACCATCACAATGTCACAAGTGGGGCATAGCATGATCAACAAGTGCCAAGCATCGCCTAACTGATAACGCAATCAAGTCAATTGTCCAGACCATCAAGAGACAAAAAGCGCCTATTACAAGAAAACACGCACAGTCGAGAAAAAGAATAGAAATGAAACGTATAACGATCCGCAAGGGTAACCACAGAGAACTCCAACCACGCCGAACCACACCAGGCATCTCCGTGTCCCTTCGGAGCAGAGGCGCAACTCGATCCTCCAAACTTTCAGCTACCATCTCGTAGTGCACGGCTGGGTGACCCACCTGGCCACACTCAAAACAGCTGACTAACAGGGAACGATAATTCTCCGCGGTACGAGGTCAGGCAACAAAGTCAGACAACCACGACCGAACAACAATGATCGAACAACAACGATCAAACAACAATGATCGAGCAACAACGATCGAACAACAATGATCGCGCAACAACGATCGAAAAACAATGATCGAGCAACAACGATCGAAAAATAACAGTCGAACAACGACTCTGAAGTTACACTTCAACTCAAGACATTAAAAGAGCTGGTAGAAACTAAAAGATGTTACTTTCGAACAAGGTTCACAAGAATCGAACCGAACTCGAAAAAGTGACAGCGATAACCAGATCGGTCCAAAGCGAGATCACGGCTCGTCCGAACGATAAAAATTGAAATATATGATAAGTTCAGAAAGTATCAACGAACATGAGCGAGTCGATAGAATTGAGAAAGAGAAAATGCAGAAGTCAAAAATGATACGGATATTACATTCGACCTCTTCTAAAAGAAGTGTCGTCCCCGAAACTCAACAACGGAAGCAAGGTAACAATACAACAAGCAACCGACACATCCCGGAACAATCACAGATGCACAAAATCTTACCAACCCAAACTCTAACAGCTCGCACATGTGCAATAACACACAAATCACCACGATGCGACAACATTCAATACCAACATCACACCTCTCACAGAGGGCTAACACAACAAACGTGTGGCGAATGACTCAACGCTCACACCACCAACTCAATCACAACTCAGAGGGCCAACACCCTAACGACAATGCTAACGTCACACAAACATTCCCCGACCATAACAGGAAAGGATAGATTTTAAAAACAAAAACCACCTTTTAAAAATAATTTGGAAACACCAGTTGATCTTGAGTATCATATATCGAAAAAAAGTAGTACAAACATCGTCATCGAGACATTGAAAAACCATCTTGCGTTTAATAAAAAAATTGAGGGCACCTTTCTTTAAATTAAAACTTTTCAGAAATATTCGACCTTCGGGTCTAAGCAAATGCATTTCTACATCATTGGAAATATCTCAAAATATTTTGGTCCTCAAAGGGGGAATAATTTTGATACATAGTGTGGCACTAGTAGGCACCTTGAAGGTACCGCGGGGAAATAATCCATTTGAAAAGTACATCTCGAGATTTATTTTCTAAGATACTCAAGGTTTTTCAGAAATCCAATAGGCCAGAATGCCCAAAGTTCACACGTATCGACATTCGCTTAAACACATCATAGCACACGTATCAAATCGTTCAAAATCAAGACAATACATGTCTTTTGCCTGAAAACAAGCAGTAACATATCACAGTCGAAAACCGTCTAGGATCGGGGCGAAACCACTGACCCCATTCGAGGCCTCTAAGGACCCTCCTGAACTGGCTAGCCAACAAGCTCGTGAATCCGGAGTGAAGTCACGGATTCCCCCGAGGCCTCGTCGGACCCTTCCGGAGTGAGCAAATCGAACACGTATAAGCACAAAGGTTTCACAAGAATATTTGCAAAGCGAGCAAATCAATTTGAAAATCATTAGCAGCGGACAAAACAACAGTCGAGAAGACATAAGCAGCAACAACACTCCTCGTATAAACAAAATATGAGAGTCGAATAAACACATATCACGAGACCAAGAATCTACATGAAGATTCGAACACTTAACAAATAATCATACAAATAGCTCATGTCACACGAGGCACAATACAAAGAAGGGAGACTTACAACCACAGGTCGCAGGAAGATAATGATCACCCCACGATACTAATCATGACCAAGAAACTCAGACGACGCGTCGTGACACGACTCAGTCAGATAAAATCCGATGAGATCAAAACTCAACAGACACAACTTGACCCGACAGCCTAGGTTTCCACAACCTAAGCTCTGATACCATTTATGTAACACCCCCAATCCTCTCAGGGATTTTACATGCCGTAGAACCTTTCCTCAAGGATCTACCAGGCTGGTAACAAAATCGAACATCTCAATAATGCCTTTAGGGCTAAAATGACTCAGTAGACCGATTTGGTCTTTCAATAAATACATACAACTCAATCTCAATACATGCGCACGCAGGGGTCGAATACAACACACTCCCGTACAACGGGAAAAAAAAATACTGCAGCGGAAATAAAATACAACTGAACCAATACAACAACGTACGGGTCCTCATGTGATTAGTATCGTTCATCTTTCATCATCCTTCATGACGACCCTGTGTTATGCTCCCCAAAACCTGAATGTAATACAGACATCCACCCCATCATTTCTCGGGGGTTGGCAAAATCCCACTATTTTGGTAGTCCAAGTGCATAATCATACGAAATGTAACAAACGATTAAAATTTATGAATCAGATACGACAATTAACCACCAAAGCCTTCCCGAGAGGTTTTATTATTTAGAAATCAATCAATGAAGTGTTTGAAAATAAATTCCTCATCTCGGGGATTTTAAAAGTAGAAACCTTATTGGACCTCAAGTCCTTAGTTGAAAATAACCATTTCACGACGAATGGGTCTCGGCCCAAAATTACTTTCTGTAAAACGACCTTTACAAAACCACTGGGATCTCGTCCCAAATCTCAGCAAATCACAGTACCAAAGGACAATAGTTAGTCAATGCATGCAATCATGAAAACATAGTCCAAAAGCACTCATTTCCAGAAATGCCAATAATCAAATCACATTTGTAAAAATGCACCACAATTAACCGTCGATCCACCCCTCCGTGGACCCCTACCGAGACCCCGTCGGATCTAACCTGTAGTGGTTAAAAGCAAAGCTCGTCGATCCCCTCTGTGGATCCCTACTGAGACCCCGTCGGATCTAACCCGTAGTGAGCATACACACACACACGTTACTCATGCAATACTAATATGATAAGAATGTAAGCTCATCAAGAATACTTACTAGAGATGGCCACTTACCCGACACCGTTATCATACTCAACACAATACCTCCATCTTGAATGATCAATCATAACACAACGACACAATTAAATACGGAATACATGATTCCACAACATTAAACCAGCGGAAATATCATTAAAGTCCCAAATGTTCAAACTAATCAATCATAATCAACTCACACAAATCATATTCACGAGGGTAAACCAACCATCGTAAATCCAACATGTAAACTCTATTTGCAAGACACAAATTGTATAATACAATACTTGCCTCGAAGCCACGATGGAAATGAGACGATGAACGGAATGCACCGGCATCCCCGAACTCCTGAACATCATCAAGAATGCAATAGTACCGCGAACACTACGAGAATAACACTACAAGAATCACCGACACAAAATGGAGATCAACTCGGAAATCCTCGAGCACCTACAATCCTCTGGAAGAAGCAACAAACCATGATTACGATGAGGATCAAGACCAACAACACCAGGAATCACATCAAAACATCGAAGGAAACTTATTGAAACATTTAATCGAACATTAAATGTTCAATGACTCCCAAGAACATTAAAATTGTCAATCGAGTTAAACCAACTCAAAATATGGATATACAATCCATAGAACACGATTAATAACATCATATAGCACCAACTAATTCATCAAAATTGGACTGGGATCGAGGTTAAGAACGAAACTCCAAAAAGTAAACTCTAGGAAAAAATGGAATAATACCTTGATCCGGTGAAGAATAATGGACTTGATGATGTTAAGATCACCTAAAGACCTCCAAAACACCCTTGGATTGAACAAAATCGGCCAAGAATGCGAACCCTAGTCGCTCCCGTCTCCACCCGTGGAAAGAAGAAGAAATGAAAAAGAATGAAGATTCTGAAGTGGTGTCCAGGATTTATATCGACACAAATTAGCGTGCGCTAATCATCTAGATTAGCGTGCGCTATCGGGTATATATCGCCCGATATCTCACCGGTGACTTCGGATCGAACCCGACCAACAGTTAGCGTGCGCTATGACTCCGATAGCATGCGCTAACTCCTGACATTAACGTGCGCTACACTACCTCGTAGCGTGCGCTAAAGTTTCATCTGAATTAGAGTTCGATATCTAAGCTTATTAGTCAAATTTACAATTTTAAAACAATTCCAAGGTGAAATTGCAAGAAATCAAAAATTCTGGACCAAGTCCGAATTTTCTGGACTTTTTCACAACTCTGGAATTCGAGGTTCATCACGAGCTATCTCATAAAATTTCGCTAAATTTGGAGATAAATTCGAAGCCTATAGGCCTCGGAGCGAATTTGTTAATTTTTGGGGCCAATTCGTAATTTCTAGAAATTTCAGTCCCGAAACTGAAATTCCGAATCTCTTCTTAAATCTGAAGTCAAGTAAATAATTTTGACTCCCTTATAAATTTTCACGACTATCCGAATTCATTTCATACTCCCGAATACTTAAGGGTAGAATCGTCTTTTCAACCAACCGCATAAAAATTGTCGACTTCTTATCATCGAACCTACCAATTCAATACATTTGACTTGAACCCTTTAAAACCGTTGACGATATATTGAGAATATTTTCAAACTAATATACAAGTCATATCCCGTATTACCGTGCCACAAATATAAGTAACCATATTCCATACTTAATCAAAGGACGCAATTAATCTCACTGGTCGAGTATTTAAGTGTTACTCGTGCTATGCAACTAACTGACAATTGTGAGTGTTCGGGAACTAAGTGCTATACAAACAAAGTGCCACGGACGGGTCCGCCCTCTAACTATATCGGGACAAAGTGCCACGTCGACGGATGGGGGCCACCTTTTGAACCCATACTAAACAGAGCACCGACCTAAAATCCATGGGCCACCTCTTGAACTGTAGGAGCCATTTCTAGAGTCCCCAAATCGAGTTGGGACGGTTAGACCGAGTCTTGGATCGAGCAGCGCGGCTGCGGTTCATGAACAAGGCTGTCGTTGTTGCCTATTCCCATAACCGAGGAATGGAGTGTTCTGAGGGACCTGGGTCGTAGAACTTGGGGTATAATCACGATTATGGTGTGATCCGGGTATTGACCCACAGCTAAGTACATACTGAGCCTAGATAACGGATAAAGAAGCACACGCTAAGTGTGAGAGCGAAGGCTCAGCGACTGGGGCGACGGTCCAAATCTTGGGGCGACGGCCTATACTGCGAGGAGTAATAAGGAGAGCCTAGAATCCAAAGTCCACATCGCCAGGATTCGAAGCTAGATTGACTGATTAACTGATTGACTGATTGACTGATTGGTTGACTTGACATCTGTCCACGGGGACAGAATTATATTATTTCACTACTAAACTATTATCTTTCGATAAATCGCAGAATATCTTTGAATCCTTTTTCACTTTTTTATAACTTGACAAAGTCATGCATCACATAAAATTTTCAAGGGAAAGAAATCCACACTCGCACATGTTCACCCACTCACTGAGACCTTTTGTATCACCCAACTGTTTTTCCTTTTAAACCAGAGAATGAGCAACCAGCAGAAGACGACGAAGGCTTTGTGTAAGAGACCGATTAGAAGACCACCTCCTAGACTTAGAATTTCTGTTTTTATCCCGACTTGTAATAATTTACTATGTTTCGTACTTTGAATCGTCTGTTATTTTTCCGCTGCAAACTTATGATCAATGTAATTTGATTATCGACTTTTGTTACAACGAATCTTAGAACATCGGGTTAACATCGTTGATTGAAAATTTTATCCAATCGTTATTTAGCTTCCGTTATTTATTGCTACTCTTTATTTGATTGATCGACCGGTGCGTTGCGCCCTTGTTCTTCCCAATGTTGGGGGCGTGACACACACTGCACACACACACACACACACACACTTCACACACACACTACACGCAGTATAAAAACACACACACTGCCACAGAGTCAAAAACATTGCACACACACACTGCACACACAAACACACACACACTGTACACACATACTACGAATGAAAAAAATTCCATAAAGGAAATTACTCACATAGTCCAAAGTTGTACAACTGATAACTAAGCCACTCGTTTCCTTGAACGATCTCTAAAATATCAGTGTGAGCGATGTACAATGGAACATCATCACCACCACAACTAAAGATAGCTGCATCCCACGGCACTGATAACGGATTATTGTAAAGACTCGATGCAGCACTAAGTCAGTCTTTCATGATGTCATCTTTGGTTCTCGACCCGTCATTGTGACGAGCCTGCTTCCTTGCTTGCTGAATATCCTATTTTATATAGTAGAGTGTAAAATACAAGTACATGTGAAATAATTTATTTTGTTTGAGTTACTAAAAAGAAAAAGAAAATATTTACCTTTGAAAAATCGGAGAAAACAAAATCTCATGGCCATGCAATAAATCCACCTAAAGCTTCCCCCATGACTCTCACCTCATCAGTTGCCACAGGGACTTCAGCGCTGGCATCTACGGCCTCCTCAACCACTACCTTAACCAAATGATCTGGTAAAGGAGCACAATGTAGGGTCGAATCACCCTGAATAACCCTATCGATAGCAACTAGACGGGGTGGATGCTCGTCCACATAAAATCCAACTCGATGAGTGTCTCTAGTCGGAGTCCTCTCTCCAGAAGGGCCAAAAATAGCATCAGCACAACTCCCTTCATGCTGACACGAGTAACGTCATCAGGTGTATGAATGTCAACAGTGTAATACCCGGTTGTAATTCAGTAATTATCATTCAGTATTTATCATTCAGTAATTGATACTCAGTCATTTCATTCATTATTGATCAATTGTCACTCATATTCAGTCATGGTATTCATCATTCAGAGTAATTGTATCGTGTATCAATCGTCATTCATCACTAATCTGATTGGAGTTTCGTGCCGTGTTTATCATCATTGTCATTTTCGTTGCGAGCTGTGCGTGAGGAGTAGCGCACGCTACATACTCCTTTTAGCGTACGCTAATTGGGTATAGGTAGCGCACGCTACCGCTCAGCTTTAGCGCACGCTAAGGTTACCCTGGCTGCAGTCCAGAAGGTACTGGACTGCAGGTGAGTTATAAGTAGCGCACGCTACGAATGGTAAGTAGCGCGCGCTAGTGGGTTGTAGTAGCGCATGCTAATATGAGGTGTAGCGCGCGCTAAGGTCAGATCAGGTTGAGTCCAGTGACTACTGGACTGCACTGGATTAATTCATAGCGTACGCTATGTGTTGTTGTTAGCGTACGCAACCGATATATTAGCGCACGCTAAACAATGGTTGTAGCGCACGCTATCGGGGTCGGTCGAGAGGTCATACGCTTTCTAGACTCCGATCTTTGGGCATCAATATTTCGTTAGCGCATGCTAATAATGGGTCTTAGCGCACGCTAGTAGTATGGCCGTAGCGCACGCTACAAGAAGGTACGTAGCGCGCGCTACCGTGTTCGGACAGTGGGTACTGGACTACCCAAATTACTCGTTAGCGCACGCTACGCACAAGGGCTAGCGCACGCTAACCTGGACTGACTATAAATTGGACAGTTTAGTCAGAGTTCGTCATTTATTCATCTCATTTCATTCCTTCGGTAATTTTGGGCGATTTCGAGCGATTCGGAGAGGATTCTTCGAGGTGTAATCATCAATCATCATCTTCAAGCTCATCTTTCGGATTAATCATCATTTCATCATCTTCATCGCATCGAATCAAAGGTATTAATCTCTTGGATCTAGAATTTCGGATTTTGGGTTTTCCTCCCGATTTCTTCGTGTAAGCTTGGATTATCATTGGAATATGTTGGATATGGATTATCTACCTTGGATAAGTATATTCTTACGGATTTAATGGTTATTTTCGGAATTTATATCAAGAACCCTTGGGGTTGACTTCGGTTATTTTGGGGATTTCCGATTGTCGTTTTTATAAACTTGAATTGTGGATTTCTATGAGATTATTGATGTCATTGATAATGTTTTGCTGGTTTGAATCAATCATGTTGGAGTTGGTTCGATGATTCGGGTTTGGTTTTATCCAACGGGTATCTCAATGTTTTTGTTAGAGTTCTTCTACGAGTTCGGATATTGTTGTATCGACGTTTGGGTCGGTTATGATCGTATTTGATTCGTGTATTGATCGGTTGTTGGTAACTATTGTTGTTCAAGGTTGTTCGAGCGACCGACATTTCATTTAAGACGTTGTTCGTGGAAGGACATTATCATCGGTATTGTGTAAGTTAATTCTTACTCGGTTAAAAGGATATTCATTCCTTTTGTTGTTGTTCATTCATAATCGTAACTCATTCATCATTGTATTAACCGTATCAAGACTTGTCATTGTCAATTAATCACCTCAGTCATAAGGAACGACGGTTCCGATCATTTCATTGAGCTATCATTCATTTCACCATCATTTAATCTTGGTGAGTCATTATTCATTTTTGTTGTCACTTTTGTCATATTGTGGCAATCCGGGTCATACTGGCGTGCCGGTTGGTATGTGTAGGATTTTCATGTCGGGCACATTATAGTCGTGTGTTGGTTGGTGGCCTCACATTGGACCAACACGAGGTGGACATCCGATCCAGAGCCCTCAGCTACTTACCATTCGTAGCGTGCGCTACTTATAACTCACCTGCAGTCCAGTACCTTCTGGACTGCAGCCAGGGTAACCTTAGCGTGCGCTAAAGCTGAGCGGTAGCGTGCGCTACCTATACCCAATTAGCGTACGCTAAAAGGAGTATGTAGCGTGCGCTACTCCTCACGCCGCACTCATGACGAAAATGACAATGATGATAAACACGGCACGAAACTCCAATCAGATTAGTGATGAATGACGATTGATACACGATACAATTACTCTGAATGATGAATACCATGACTGAATATGAGTGACAATTGATCAATAATGAATGAAATGACTGAGTATCAATTACTGAATGATAAATACTGAATGATAATTACTGAATTACAACCGGGTATTACACTGTTGACATTCATACACCTGATGACGTTACTCGTGTCAGCATGAAGGGGAGTTGTGCTGATGCTATTTTTGGCCCTTCTGGAGAGAGGACTCCGACTAGAGACACTCATCGAGTTGGATTTTATGTGGACGAGCATCCACCCCCGTCTAGTTGCTATCGATAGGGTTATTCAGGGTTATTCAAATGATCCCGTCGGACCAACACGAGGTGGACATCCGATCCAGAGCCCTCAGCATAGATCGTACAACGTATACAAACACAACTCATGCATACACATATGCCAAATCATTATGTTCATCAACATGAACATATAAACACTATATTACACAGTTAGTCAATGCATGCAATCATGAAAACATAGTCAAAAAGCACTCATTTCCAGAAATGCCAATAATCAAATCACATTTGTAAAAATGCACCACAATTAACCGTCGATCCACCCCTCCGTGGACCCCTACCGAGACCCCGTCGGATCTAACCTGTAGTGGTTAAAAGCAAAGCTCGTCGATCCCCTCTGTGGATCCCTACTGAGACCCCGTCGGATCTAACCCGTAGTGAGCATACACACACACACGTTACTCATGCAATACTAATATGATAAGAATGTAAGCTCATCAAGAATACTTACTAGAGATGGCCACTTACCCGACACCGTTATCATACTCAACACAATACCTCCATCTTGAATGATCAATCATAACACAACGACACAATTAAATACGGAATACATGATTCCACAACATTAAACCAGCGGAAATATCATTAAAGTCCCAAATGTTCAAACTAATCAATCATAATCAACTCACACAAATCATATTCACGAGGGTAAACCAACCATCGTAAATCCAACATGTAAACTCTATTTGCAAGACACAAATTGTATAATACAATACTTGCCTCGAAGCCACGATGGAAATGAGACGATGAACGGAATGCAGCCGGGCATCCCCGAACTCCTGAACATCATCAAGAATGCAATAGTACCGCGAACACTACGAGAATAACACTACAAGAATCACCGACACAAAATGGAGATCAACTCGGAAATCCTCGAGCACCTACAATCCTCTGGAAGAAGCAACAAACCATGATTACGATGAGGATCAAGACCAACAACACCAGGAATCACATCAAAACATCGAAGGAAACTTATTGAAACATTTAATCGAACATTAAATGTTCAATGACTCCCAAGAACATTAAAATTGTCAATCGAGTTAAACCAACTCAAAATATGGATATACAATCCATAGAACACGATTAATAACATCATATAGCACCAACTAATTCATCAAAATTGGACTGGGATCGAGGTTAAGAACGAAACTCCAAAAAGTAAACTCTAGGAAAAAATGGAATAATACCTTGATCCGGTGAAGAATAATGGACTTGATGATGTTAAGATCACCTAAAGACCTCCAAAACACCCTTGGATTGAACAAAATCGGCCAAGAATGCGAACCCTAGTCGCTCCCGTCTCCACCCGTGGAAAGAAGAAGAAATGAAAAAGAATGAAGATTCTGAAGTGGTGTCCAGTATTTATACTGGACACAAATTAGCGTGCGCTAATCATCTAGATTAGCGTGCGCTATCGGGGTATATATCGCCCAATATCTCAGTCCAGTGACTTCTGGACTGAACCCGACCAACAGTTAGCGTGCGCTATGACTCCGATAGCATGCGCTAACTCCTGACATTAACGTGCGCTACACTACCTCGTAGCGTGCGCTAAAGTTTCATCTGAATTAGAGTTCGATATCTAAGCTTATTAGTCAAATTTACAATTTTAAAACAATTCCAAGGTGAAATTGCAAGAAATCAAAAATTCTGGACCAAGTCCGAATTTTCTGGACTTTTTCACAACTCTGGAATTCGAGGTTCATCACGAGCTATCTCATAAAATTTCGCTAAATTTGGAGATAAATTCGAAGCCTATAGGCCTCGGAGCGAATTTGTTAATTTTTGGGGCCAATTCGTAATTTCTAGAAATTTCAGTCCCGAAACTGAAATTCCGAATCTCTTCTTAAATCTGAAGTCAAGTAAATAATTTTGACTCCCTTATAAATTTTCACGACCATCCGAATTCATTTCATACTCCCGAATACTTAAGGGTAGAATCGTCTTTTCAACCAACCGCATAAAAATTGTCGACTTCTTATCATCGAACCTACCAATTCAATACATTTGACTTGAACCCTTTAAAACCGTTGACGATATATTGAGAATATTTTCAAACTAATATACAAGTCATATCCCGTATTACCGTGCCACAAATATAAGTAACCATATTCCATACTTAATCAAAGGACGCAATTAATCTCACTGGTCGAGTATTTAAGTGTTACTCGTGCTATGCAACTAACTGACAATTGTGAGTGTTCGGGAACTAAGTGCTATACAAACAAAGTGCCACGGACGGGTCCGCCCTCTAACTATATCGGGACAAAGTGCCACGTCGACGGATGGGGGCCACCTTTTGAACCCATACTAAACAGAGCACCGACCTAAAATCCATGGGCCACCTCTTGAACTGTAGGAGCCATTTCTAGAGTCCCCAAATCGAGTTGGGACGGTTAGACCGAGTCTTGGATCGAGCAGCGCGGCTGCGGTTCATGAACAAGGCTGTCGTTGTTGCCTATTCCCATAACCGAGGAATGGAGTGTTCTGAGGGACCTGGGTCGTAGAACTTGGGGTATAATCACGATTATGGTGTGATCCGGGTATTGACCCACAGCTAAGTACATACTGAGCCTAGATAACGGATAAAGAAGCACACGCTAAGTGTGAGAGCGAAGGCTCAGCGACTGGGGCGACGGTCCAAATCTTGGGGCGACGGCCTATACTGCGAGGAGTAATAAGGAGAGCCTAGAATCCAAAGTCCACATCGCCAGGATTCGAAGCTAGATTGACTGATTAACTGATTGACTGATTGACTGATTGGTTGACTTGACATCTGTCCACGGGGACAGAATTATATTATTTCACTACTAAACTATTATCTTTCGATAAATCGCAGAATATCTTTGAATCCTTTTTCACTTTTTTATAACTTGACAAAGTCATGCATCACATAAAATTTTCAAGGGAAAGAAATCCACACTCGCACATGTTCACCCACTCACTGAGACCTTTTGTCTCACCCAACTGTTTTTCCTTTTAAACCAGAGAATGAGCAACCAGCAGAAGACGACGAAGGCTTTGTGTAAGAGACCGATTAGAAGACCACCTCCTAGACTTAGAATTTCTGTTTTTATCCCGACTTGTAATAATTTACTATGTTTCGTACTTTGAATCGTCTGTTATTTTTCCGCTGCAAACTTATGATCAATGTAATTTGATTATCCACTTTTGTTACAACGAATCTTAGAACATCGGGTTAACATCGTTGATTGAAAATTTTATCCAATCGTTATTTAGCTTCCGTTATTTATTGCTACTCTTTATTTGATTGATCGACCGGTGCGTTGCGCCCTTGTTCTTCCCAATGTTGGGGGCGTGACACACACTGCACACACACACACACACACACACTTCACACACACACTACACGCAGTATAAAAACACACACACTGCCACAGAGTCAAAAACATTGCACACACACACTGCACACACAAACACACACACACTGTACACACATACTACGAATGAAAAAAAATCCATAAAGGAAATTACTCACATAGTCCAAAGTTGTACAACTGATAACTAAGCCACTCGTTTCCTTGAACGATCTCTAAAATATCAGTGTGAGCGATGTACAATGGAACATCATCACCACCACAACTAAAGATAGCTGCATCCCACGGCACTGATAACGGATTATTGTAAAGACTCGATGCAGCACTAAGTCAGTCTTTCATGATGTCATCTTTGGTTCTCGACCCGTCATTGTGACGAGCCTGCTTCCTTGCTTGCTGAATATCCTATTTTATATAGTAGAGTGTAAAATACAAGTACATGTGAAATAATTTATTTTGTTTGAGTTACTAAAAAGAAAAAGAAAATATTTACCTTTGAAAAATCGGAGAAAACAAAATCTCATGGCCATGCAATAAATCCACCTAAAGCTTCCCCCATGACTCTCACCTCATCAGTTGCCACAGGGACTTCAGCGCTGGCATCTACGGCCTCCTCAACCACTACCTTAACCAAATGATCTGGTAAAGGAGAACAATGTAGGGTCGAATCACCCTGAATAACCCTATCGATAGCAACTAGACGGGGTGGATGCTCGTCCACATAAAATCCAACTCGATGAGTGTCTCTAGTCGGAGTCCTCTCTCCAGAAGGGCCAAAAATAGCATCAGCACAACTCCCCTTCATGCTGACACGAGTAACGTCATCAGGTGTATGAATGTCAACAGTGTAATACCCGGTTGTAATTCAGTAATTATCATTCAGTATTTATCATTCAGTAATTGATACTCAGTCATTTCATTCATTATTGATCAATTGTCACTCATATTCAGTCATGGTATTCATCATTCAGAGTAATTGTATCGTGTATCAATCGTCATTCATCACTAATCTGATTGGAGTTTCGTGCCGTGTTTATCATCATTGTCATTTTCGTTGCGAGCTGTGCGTGAGGAGTAGCGCACGCTACATACTCCTTTTAGCGTACGCTAATTGGGTATAGGTAGCGCACGCTACCGCTCAGCTTTAGCGCACGCTAAGGTTACCCTGGCTGCAGTCCAGAAGGTACTGGACTGCAGGTGAGTTATAAGTAGCGCACGCTACGAATGGTAAGTAGCGCGCGCTAGTGGGTTGTAGTAGCGCATGCTAATATGAGGTGTAGCGCGCGCTAAGGTCGGATCAGGTTGAGTCCAGTGACTACTGGACTGCACTGGATTAATTCATAGCGTACGCTATGTGTTGTTGTTAGCGTACGCAACCGATATATTAGCGCACGCTAAACAATGGTTGTAGCGCACGCTATCGGGGTCAGATCAGAGGTCATACAGTTTTCTAGACTCCAGTGCTGGGCATCAATATTTCGTTAGCGCATGCTAATAATGGGTCTTAGCGCACGCTAGTAGTATGGCCGTAGCGCACGCTACAAGAAGGTACGTAGCGCGCGTTACCGTGTTCGGACAGTGGGTACTGGACTACCCAAATTACTCGTTAGCGCACGCTACGCACAAGGGCTAGCGCACGCTAACCTGGACTGACTATAAATTGGACAGTTTAGTCAGAGTTCGTCATTTATTCATCTCATTTCATTCCTTCGGTAATTTTGGGCGATTTCGAGCGATTCGGAGAGGATTCTTCGAGGTGTAATCATCAATCATCATCTTCAAGCTCATCTTTCGGATTAATCATCATTTCATCATCTTCATCGCATCGAATCAAAGGTATTAATCTCTTGGATCTAGAATTTCGGATTTTGGGTTTTCCTCCCGATTTCTTCGTGTAAGCTTGGATTATCATTGGAATATGTTGGATATGGATTATCTACCTTGGATAAGTATATTCTTACGGATTTAATGGTTATTTTCGGAATTTATATCAAGAACCCTTGGGGTTGACTTCGGTTATTTTGGGGATTTCCGATTGTCGTTTTTATAAACTTGAATTGTGGATTTCTATGAGATTATTGATGTCATTGATAATGTTTTGCTGGTTTGAATCATGTTGGAGTTGGTTCGATGATTCGGGTTTGGTTTTATCCAACGGGTATCTCAATGTTTTTGTTAGAGTTCATCTACGAGTTCGGATATTGTTGTATCGACGTTTGGGTCGGTTATGATCGTATTTGATTCGTGTATTGATCGGTTGTTGGTAACTATTGTTGTTCAAGGTTGTTCGAGCGACCGACATTTCATTTAAGACGTTGTTCGTGGAAGGACATTATCATCGGTATTGTGTAAGTTAATTCTTACTCGGTTAAAAGGATATTCATTCCTTTTGTTGTTGTTCATTCATAATCGTAACTCATTCATCATTGTATTAACCGTATCAAGACTTGTCATTGTCAATTAATCACCTCAGTCATAAGGAACGACGGTTCCGATCATTTCATTGAGCTATCATTCATTTCACCATCATTTAATCTTGGTGAGTCATTATTCATTTTTGTTGTCACTTTTGTCATATTGTGGCAATCCGGGTCATACTGGCGTGCCGGTTGGTATGTGTAGGATTTTCATGTCGGGCACATTATAGTCGTGTGTTGGTTGGTGGCCTCACATTGGACTGTGCACACGAGTTGATGGCTTCGTGAGACTGATTAGGTACAAGACCACGCGTGTGTTCGATCGATACTCGTTGGTGTCTTGTGCACGGACACATTTCCATCCCAAACGTAGTGTGGCGCCATTCCTTTGAGCCGTACTGATAGTTGATTCATATAGCATGTTTGATTGCGTATGTTTCGACAGGATAATTCATAACTTCAGATATATCATGATTGTGTATTTTCAACCCTTGAGGATTGTTGTTACGTATGGCCCGGCCCGTTGGGGATCATTTTCGTGTCATGGCAAGGATAAAGCACTGGGAGAGCAAGGTGACGGCGATGAGTCCCAGTGATACTATTAGGGGGCCCAATTCTTTTCAGTCATTATGTTTCTTTTATTTATTCCGCTTCAGACATTCCGTTTGAATATTCATTTCACTAATTGTTGTATATTTTATATCCATATAAAATATAATTGTATTGATATCATCCAGGTGTGTTGTATAAAACTCCTCATCGGAGTAATTGATGTTGTAATGTGGTTCGGTACTACATTTACTGTGTAATTCATTCATTTTCATTCGCCGGTGGGTCCCGATCGGGGTCCACGGCACCGTAATATCCGCCTAGTTTGGGGTGTTACGAGTTGGTATCGGAGCGTGGTTTTGAATACTACCCTCCAAGTCATGTCTCATTTGAAATCATCGTCATCGGACTAGTATCATTGGACTTTCGCGTCACGTGTGACCTGTGCAAATGCCGAGCCAATCAGACCAAGAACTGTAAGATTTCTAATGCCATGGTATAATTTCTGGCATTAATCATTCACTCATAATTCATCAGTTAACAATCCTCAATCATCATTGTCATTTTGACCGGGACGGTCAGGTTAACTCATTAATCAGTCAATTCATTTCATTGTTCAGTTGTTGATCAGGAAGGTCGAATCATTAATCTTGTTAACTCATTCAAGATAATCATTTCAGTAACTTCATTAGATAATCATGTCACGTCAACTAATCATTCATGTAATCGCTGTATTTGAGCGCGTATGCTCATTTTCATCATTTCATAATATAATCATAATGTGATGCTCATGCGAGATATATAATCATCATATGACTTTCCACTTCAGTATGGAAAGGGTGGCGAGAGGGCGTGGAGGACGAGGCCGTGGAGCGGGCCGAATCCAGAGAACTCGTGCGAATACACGTGCAAATGCCGGGAATAATGCTAATTCATCAAGCGGCGACAGCGCCACTCATTCACACTGGGCGCGATCATTCACTGTCGGGAGTCGTACCGGGACACGGCTCGGTCGAGAGGGTGTCGGGTTGACCCACTCGCATTTATGCGGGGCATGATGGCCCAAATGACCCGGATGGCTCGGTTGATGGAGACGATGCATAACTCCGTCAATCAAAATCAGCGAGCTCCTCCGCCGCCACCTCGCAGGCAAGAGAGGGGTGTAAGCAATATCATTAGCGATATCTCTCGCCGGCGACCACCTACTTTTGAGGGCTCATCGGGCGGATATTGTTCATTGGCTTGAGCATTTTGAGAAGTTATTTGCTATGGTGGATTGCCCTGAAGGGCATAAAGTTTCAGTTGCGGCTTACTATCTCGGTAAGAGCGCTCATTCATGGTGGTTATCGTTGAAGCCCACAGACGGATCATGTACTTGGGATCAGTTCAAGACTCTCATGATGGAGAGGTACTATCCGGCCCCACTCCGGGAGGCCAAGTTGTCGGAATTACTCACTCCCGACCTTTCGGCGGATGATGATGTTCTCGCCATCGCCGAAAAATTTCAGGAACTTCTTCCGTTCGCCTCATCTATCATTCACTCAGAAGCGGACAAGATCAAGTATTTCAGCAAGAGGCTGAAACACCGTATGAGAATTCAGTTACTTAATCATAACTGTGCCACTCTGGCCGAGTTCATTGAGAAGGCTCTTACTTACGAGCTTACGGCTAAGGAAATTGCTAAGCAGCAACCTTCGTCTGCTAGCAAGAAGTCCAAGAACCGTAATCAGTCTGACGGGAGTCAGGCCACTTTCAAGAAACCATGTGCGGGCTCTACTTTTTCTGAGCGACCTCCCACGGCGTCTAAACCCGCGGAATCTCAGTCGCGAGCGGCCGGTTCGGCCATCACCTGTTTCAACTGTGAGGAACAGGGTCATTTCAGCACCAAATGTCCGAAGCAGTCTGTCACGTGCCACAACTGTGGGATTGCTGGGCATAGGGCTCGTTTTTGACGTAGGGACTCTAAACCCACTCCGGCATCATCTCAAGCCCCAGGTCATTCAGCGGTGCAGAATCAGGCCACTCAGTCAGCGTCGTTCAAGACGACAGGAGCTAAAGGCGGAGCCAAGAGCTATCAGACGGGAGCGTCCGGTTCGGGGACCGGCAAGCCCCGAATTTATGAGATGAAGAAGACCGATGATCCCGAGGCTCGAATGATCTCAGGTACACTCGATATTCTATCTCAACCTGTGTGTACCCTTTTTGATACTAGTGCATCTCATTCATTCATTTCCGAGTCATGTTTGAGTAGACTACGTCTGGGTAGTGCTACTAGTTGTGAGCCTTATGTCATTGGCCTACCTGATGGTAGATGAATTATCGGTAACCGTGAGATTCAGAATTGTCCGATTCAGTTTCATGGTCGTGTATGGCCAGCGGACCTAATCGTAGTAGATTTGCCGAGGGACGACATCATCTTGGGTATTGATTGGATGGATCGTCATGATGCCATCATTAGTGTCCGAAAGCATTTGGTCACTATCATTTCAGACGATGGAGTCGAATGTGTGTTTCAGGGAGGTAATCCCGGCTGTTCTGGTAAAGTCATTAATTTGATGAAAGCAAAGGTTACTCAATCAGGGATGTGTCGGTTATTGGTGCTATATGGCCAAAACTGAGAAATCATCAGTAATATTGACGGACATTCCGGTAGTGAAGGAATATGCCGATGTTTTCCCAGACGAGTTACCTGGTTTGCCTCCACAGAGGGATGTGGAATTCACGATTGAGTTGGAGCCTGGTACGTCCCCGATATCGAAGGCACCGTACCGGATGGCCCCGACCGAAATGCAGGAATTAAAGAACCAACTTGAGGAGTTGTTCGAGAAAGGTTATATCCGACCGAGTGCGTCCCCGTGGGGAGCACCAGTGTTGTTTGTCAAGAAGAAGGATGGTTCATTCCGCTTATGTATTGATTATCGGGAGTTGAACAGGGTGACGATCAAGAATAAGTATCCCTTACCCCGTATTGATGATCTCTTAGATCAACTTGAGGAGCTTCGGTATTTTCCAAGATCGACTTAAGATCTGGATATCATCGATTCATGGATTCGAGAGTCGGATATCGCGAGGACGGCGTTTCGAACACGCTATGGTCATTATGAGTTTGTGGTTATGCCGTTCGGATTGACTAATGCACCTGCGGTATTCATGGAGTTAATGAATCGGGTCTTCATCGACTTTTTGGATCGGTTTGTTGTTGTCTTCATCGATGACATTTTGATTTATTCGTGGCGGGAGGAACACGAGTCTCACCTTCATCAAGTGCTCGACGTGTTGAGACGAGAACAACTTTATGGGAAGTTTTCCAAATGTGAGTTCTGGATGTCCGAAGTGACTTTTCTCGGACATGTAATTTCATCAGACGGAGTTCGTGTCGACCCTCAGAAGACGGAGGCTATTCGAGATTGGCTACCTCCGAAGAACGTTAAGGAAATCCGAAGTTTCCTCGGATTAGCGGGTTATTATCGGCGATTTGTAGAGGGATTTTCTAGAATCGCTCAACCCTTAACGAACCTTTTGCGGAAGGATAAGAAATACACGTGGTCCGACGCGTGTCAACGGAGTTTTGAGGAACTCAAGAGCCGGTTAATGTCAGCACCTGTACTTTCCTTGCCGCAGGGGACGAAAGGATTTGTGATCTATAGTGATGCGTCCGGACAGGGTCTCGGATGTGTACTCATGCAGAACGGGAAGGTTATTGCCTATGCTTCACGGCAATTGAGACCTTACGAGGTTAATTATCCGACCCACGACCTGGAGCTAGCAGCCGTG
This sequence comes from Orobanche coerulescens, assembly GCA_033398695.1. NCBI lineage: Eukaryota > Viridiplantae > Streptophyta > Magnoliopsida > Lamiales > Orobanchaceae > Orobanche > Orobanche coerulescens. The sequence goes on along the minus strand of CM065813.1, from coordinate 138,230,255 downwards.
GTGTTCGCTTTGAAAATTTGGCGTCATTATCTTTATGGCGTTACCTGTCAGATATTCACCGATAATAAGAGTTTAAAGTATATATTTACTCAGAAAGAGTTAAATATGCATCAGAGACGGTGGTTGGAATTAATTAAAGATTATGATATCGAGATCCTCTACCACCCGGGCAAGGCGAACGTTGTCGCCGACGCCTTGAGTCGTAAGTCCTTTCAGGAGCAGATGCTTGCTCGTTTAATAGTTCAGAAGGAGCTTCAGCAGGAATTCCTTAGATCCGAGATCGAGGTCTGGCTTCAGCGAGTTCAGGGGCAGCCTTGTATGTTAGAGATTTCATCGTCACTCGAGGAGGAAATCCGAGAGAATCAGGGTTCGGACCCATCATTGTTGCGCATCCGAGAGGATGTGGCTCAGGGGAAAGCCCCTGGATTTGTGGTCCACGAGGATGGACTTTTGAGGTTTAAGAATCGGTTGTGCGTACTGGCGAATGACGAGTTGAAAAACTCTATTTTGAGAGAACCTCATGCTACCCCTTATTCTGTTCATCCGGGGTCCAGCAAGATGTACAAGGACTTGAAACAAAATTACTGGTGGAGTAATATGAAGCGAGAAGTCGCAGAATTTGTTTCGAGATGCTTAACCTGTCAACAAGTTAAGATTGAACATCAGCGACCGGCAGGTATGCTGAAACCCCTTCCTATTCCCGAGTGGAAGTGGGAAGACATTTCTATAGATTTCATCACGAGTTTGCCGACGAGTCGTCGTGGCATGAATACGATCTGGGTGATCGTGGACCGCTTAACTAAATCAGCTCATTTCCTTGAGATCAAGGAGACGTGGGGTCCCGAGAGATTTGCTCAACTGTTCATCAAAGAGATAGTCAGACTGCACGGTACTCCTAAAAGTATCGTTTCCGATCGTGACGGACGGTTTGTGTCGCATTTTTGGAAATCAGTTCATCGTGCTATGGGAACTCAGCTTAATCTCAGTACCGCTTTTCACCCTCAGTCCGACGGACAATCATAGAGGACGATTCAGACCTTAGAGGACATGTTGAGGGCATGCGTCCTCGATTGGAAAGACGATTGGGAAGCCCAACTACCATTGATCGAGTTCACGTATAATAATAGTTGGCATGCTTCGATCAAGATGGCACCTTACGAGGCCTTGTATGGTCGTCGTTGTCGATCTCCGTTGTGTTGGGACGACCTATCAGAATCATTGGGCACCGAGCCCGATATGCTTATAGCCGCCCGTGAGAAGGTAGCTTTGATCAGGAGTCGTTTGTTGACAGCTCAGATTCGACAGAAATCATATGCGGATAACCGTCGTCGACCATTAGAGTTCGAGGCAGGTGACCACGTGTTGGTCAAGGTATCCCCGAGTCGTGGTATCTTCCGTTTTGGGAAGAGGGGGAAGTTGAGTCCGAGATTCATTGGACCGTTTGAGATTTTGGATCGAGTAGGCGAGTTAGCTTATCGATTGGCTTTACCTCCGGCGTTGAGCCGAATTCATAATGTGTTTCACGTCTCTCAGTTGCGGAAGTATGTTGCCGACCCGAGTCACATACTTCAGTTCGACGAAATCGAGATCACCGATGATCATTCCTATGAGAAGCGTCCTATACGAGTTTTAGAGCGGCGAATCAAACAGTTGAGGAATAAGATGATTCCTTTGGTTAAAATTCAGTGGTCTAGACACGGAGTCGAAGAGGCTACTTGGGAAACCGAGGATAGTATGCAGGAGAGTTATCCCGCATTGTTTGACCCTTAGTTTCGGGGACGAAACTCTTTTAAGGGGGGGTGTATGTAATACCCGGTTGTAATTCAGTAATTATCATTCAGTATTTATCATTCAGTAATTGATACTCAGTCATTTCATTCATTATTGATCAATTGTCACTCATATTCAGTCATGGTATTCATCATTCAGAGTAAGTGTATCGTGTATCAATCGTCATTCATCACTAATCTGATTGGAGTTTCGTGCCGTGTTTATCATCATTGTCATTTTCGTTGCGAGGTGTGCATGAGGAGTAGCGCACGCTACATACTCCTTTTAGCGTACGCTAATTGGGTATAGGTAGCGCATGCTACCGCTCAGCTTTAGCGCACGCTAAGGTTACCCTGGCTGCAGTCCAGAAGGTACTGGACTGCAGGTGAGTTATAAGTAGCGCACGCTACGAATGGTAAGTAGCGCGCGCTAGTGGGTTGTAGTAGCGCACGCTAATATGAGGTGTAGCGCGCGCTAAGGTCGGATCAGGTTGAGTCCAGTGACTACTGGACTGCACTGGATTAATTCATAGCGTACGCTATGTGTTGTTGTTAGCGTACGCAACCGATATATTAGCGCACGCTAAACAATGGTTGTAGCGCACGCTATCGGGGTCAGATCAGAGGTCAGACAGTTTTCTGGACTCCAGTGCTGGGCATCAATATTTCGTTAGCGCACGCTAATAATGGGTCTTAGCGCACGCTAGTAGTATGGCCGTAGCGCACGCTACAAGAAGGTACGTAGCGCGCGCTACCGTGTTCGGACAGTGGGTACTGGACTACCCAAATTACTCGTTAGCGCACGCTACGCACAAGGGCTAGCGCACACTAACCTGGACTGACTATAAATTGGACAGTTTAGTCAGAGTTCGTCATTTATTCATCTCATTTCATTCCTTCAGTAATTTTGGGCGATTTCGAGCGATTCAGAGAGGATTCTTCGAGGTGTAATCATCAATCATCATCTTCAAGCTCATCTTTCGGATTAATCATCATTTCATCATCTTCATCGCATCGAATCAAAGGTATTAATCTCTTGGATCTAGAATTTCGGATTTTGGGTTTTCCTCCCGATTTCTTCGTGTAAGCTTGGATTATCATTGGAATATGTTAGATATGGATTATCTACCTTGGATAAGTATATTCTTACGTATTTAATGGTTATTTTTGGAATTTATATCAAGAACCCTTGGGGTTGACTTCGGTTATTTTGGGGATTTCCGATTGTCGTTTTTATAAACTTGAATTGTGGATTTCTATGAGATTATTGATGTCATTGATAATGTTTTGCTGGTTTGAATCAATCATGTTCGAGTTGGTTCGATGATTCGGGTTTGGTTTTATCCAACGGGTATATCAATGTTTTCGTTAGAGTTCATCTACGAGTTCGGATATTGTTGTATCGACGTTTGGGTCGGTTATGATCGTATTTGATTCGTGTATTGATCGGTTGTTGGTAACTATTGTTGTTCAAGGTTGTTCGAGCGACCGACATTTCATTTAAGACGTTGTTCGTGGAAGGACATTATCATCGGTATTGTGTAAGTTAATTCTTACTCGGTTAAAAGGATATTCATTCCTTTTGTTGTTGTTCATTCATAATCGTAACTCATTCATCATTGTATTAACCGTATCAAGACTTGTCATTGTCAATTAATCACCTCAGTCATAAGGAACGACGGTTCCGATCATTTCATTGAGCTATCATTCATTTCACCATCATTTAATCTTGGTGAGTCATTATTCATTTTTGTTGTCACTTTTGTCATATTGTGGCAATCTGGGTCATACTGGCGTGCCGGTTGGTATGTGTAGGATTTTCATGTCGGGCACATTATAGTCGTGTGTTGGTTGGTGGCCTCACATTGGACTGTGCACACGAGTTGATGGCTTCGTGAGACTGATTAGGTACAAGACCACGCGTGTATTCGATCGATACTCGTTGGTGGCTTGTGCACGGACACATTTCCATCCCGGACGTAGTGTGGCGCCATTCCTTTGAGCCGTACTGATAGTTGATTCATATAGCATGTTTGATTGCGTATGTTTCGACAGGATAATTCATAACTTCAGATATATCATGATTGTGTATTTTCAACCCTTGAGGATTGTTGTTACGTATGGCGGCCCGTTGGGGATCATTTTTAGTCATGGCAAGGCTAAAGCACGGGGAGAGCACGGTGACGGCGAGGAGTCCCAGTGATACTAGTCGGGGGGCCCAGTCTTTTCAGTCATTATGTTTCTTTTATTTATTCCGCTGCAGACATTCCGTTTGAATATTCATTTCACTCATTGTTGTATATTTTATCTCCATATAAAATATACTTGTATTGATATCATCACAGGTGTGTTGTATAAAACTCCTCATCGGAGTAATTGATGTTGTAATGTGGTTCGGTACTACATTTACCTGTGTAATTCATTCATTTTCATTCGCCTGGTGGGTCCCAGTCGGGGGTCCACGGCACTGTAATATCCGCCTAGTTTGGGGTGTTACAAACAGGCCGCTGGGAACTAGCACCCATTGTCTGGCGGAACTCTTTCATCAAAGTCTGTGTGACATCAAGGGTGATCTTCTTCCTTAGCTGCTCCAACACATCTTCACTTACGGAAGACGTCGGTCCACATGATCGTCCAAAGTAATCGTGAATACCCACACCAAAACCAATGCCACGAACACGACCAGGGTGCTCGTGTCTCCCAATGGCAGCCGTCAATATATCCTGTCGTCCCTCAAGAATGAAGGTACCTTGTATATACTGCTCCTCCAAATCATCCTACAAAAATTTAATTTGGCACCATATAACAAAATTTTGAAATATGCAAACAACTAATACAAGTTGATGAAGGAGAAAAAATAATATAAGAACGTAGATAAAAGTAATTGGGTAGAAAAGTGGTTATTTACATTTAACAAAATAAATAATTTACCTCAAATTTTTAGTGTTTGCTAACACTTAGCAACAAAAAACTGGAGCTTTTTATTTTTCTTACAAGAAAAATAATTCTTAAAAAAGAACTTACAATCCTCTCGACAATCTCCCATGCAGCATCAGATGACGTACCCCCCCACCCCCCGTATTTTTGTATGACCAAGCTTCCACCTTTGATGACGCGTAGGAGGAGACGGGGGATCGATAACAATATCTTCTTTAGATTTAGATGCTTCTCGACGCTCCTTCATCTTCCTCTCCATCTCCCGTATATCCACCAAGTCATACCCTCCTCGAGCCATATAATGCGGAATGTTCATTTTTGCTAATTCTTGTTTCTTACTTCTTTGTTCCTGTTACAAGTATCAAATAATCCATAAACAATTTTATAAATATTTTCAAATTTAAAACATTTTTTTTCAGATTTTATGTTCTTAATTAGAAATATGTTCTTAATTAGAAATTGTTTTATTTGATTCTTGTAAAATTATTTTCAAATTATTGTACAATCCTTTTATGAATATTGTAATATATATATATATATATATTCAAATTTAAAACATTTTTTTTATTTCAGATTTTATGTTATTAATTAGAAATTATTTTATTTGATTGCGTGTTCATTATTTTCAGCATTGACCTTAAAACATTTTTTTCCGGTTATACCTCCCAAGCGGAATCCTCATGAATCTTTTTGAAGTCTCTCCAGTCCTCCTCGGAGATACCATACTTGTCACAAGGAGATTTTCCTTTGTTTGGACCATATATATACTCACTGGTCAAATCAGACTTAAATTGCCTCCATTTTACGCCAATTGACTGTAAAGACTTCTTTTGAAAATGACCAAGATTGCTAATCTGGCTAACATCAAAATTGGCATAATGACAATAAAAACTATAGTTAGCCACAAACCCATTACACACAAACACACAAACACACACTGCCACACACAAACACACACAGACGCACACACACACACACACACACAGTACAGCAAACACACACAGTACACACACAAACAAAAAATGCACACATCACACAAACACACACACACACAGCACACACACAGCACGCACACACACACACACACACACACAGTAACACAGACACACAACACACAAACACACACACACACATTACACACACAAACACACACAGACAGCACACAAACGCACACACACACACACATACAGTACACACACAGCACAGAAACAAACACACACACAGCACACACACACACACATACACACACACAGTATACACACAGCACACAAACACACACACAACACACACAGAGTACACACACAAACACACACACAACACACAAACACACACATCACACAAACACACACACAGAACACAAACAAACACGTACACAGCACACACGTACACACAGCACACAAATACACACACAGTACACACACAACACACACACACATAGCACACAAAAAAACACACACACAGCACACACATATACATCACACAAACACACACACACACACACACACAGTACATACACAAACACACACACACACAGCACACTGCCACACACACACAAACAGACACAGACACACACAAACACACACAACCCCACGCACTGCCACACACACAAAAACACACACACACTGCCATACAACGGAACACGACACACACAATTCTTAATACAAAAAGAGAGTCATGTACCAATATATCATGCCACAACATTTCTTTATCCGGCTTGTCGGGTACTTGCTTCCAACTCTTGTACAGTATCGACACATGATCTTTGGCAAGTTTTTCCAAGTACGCACTTAACTTCAATTTGTGTTCGTATTTGATCTTTCCCCGTACTATAATTTTTTTCCGTCAACACGATGTTTCGACATACTTCTTTATCGCGTGGGATTTCTCGATGTAAAAGTACTACATGTATGAGCATCGGGAGTCCAGGAGGAATGAGGAGAACGGGCGAGAGGAGGAGTGTGAGGAGAGCGAGAAGGAGACGCCATGTGCCTGCATAAACAAATAAATTTAATCATCAACCACAATATACACTGCACACATAAAACATACACACACTGCACACACACACACTGCACTCGCACACACACTTCACTCTTAAACTCACACTGCACTCACACACACTGCACTCTGCATTCTCACACGCACACTGCACACACACAGACTGCACACACTCACACACACACACACACTACACACACTGCACTCTCACACACACTGCACTCTCTCTCACACACTGCACACAATCGCACACACTGCACACAATCGCACACACTGCACACACTGGTCTCTCTCTCTCTCTCTCTCTCTCTCTCTCACACACACACACACACACACACACACACACACACACACACAAAACACTCTGCACTCACTCACACACTGCGCACACGCACACACACACACACACACACACACACACACACTATACACACTGCATATACATATACATATACATTTTTTTAATAACAAATAATGAAATAAATCTTAAATACTAAAATATAAAAACTCATAAACTAACACAACGTTCAACATTAATACTAAAATTCAACAAAACAACTTTATCATTAACAATGTCACAAAATTGAACATTAATACTACAATTCAACATAATCAACTGTGCCTTCGTCATCAACTATCTAACTTGACTCTGGATAACAACGTTTTCCCATATGCCTTCATCATGATCATCTCGAATGGCATGTATGTCGTCTGCTTCATTTTCTTCAACGATAGTGGGCATCCGTATTAATAAAGGAATAAACTCACAAATGTCAAAACTTGATTCTTCAATTTCATTAATATCCACACTTCTACCCGGAATGACCACTAACAATATTTCATTGCATGGATCCTTGACATAAAACACCTGTTTAGCTTGATATGCCATGATAAAAGGCTCATCAGTGTAAGCTATCTTATGAAGATCTAACAATGTAAAGCCCAGTTCATCGATTACCACACCCGTGTTATTATCAACCCACTTACACTTAAAAATAGGCACTCTAAACTTAACATAATTAAGTACCCATATATCTTCAATAACTCCATAGTAACTTGTCGACGCCATAACTGGATTTTTATCTTTCGAGCTTGAAAAGTGCATGGACTCAGATTGAAGAATAACTCAGCTATTTTGAACCGAACTTTTATCATCTTTTGACTTTATATAGAATGAGTACTTATTGATATCATATCCATTCCAAGTTACGACATCGGACTTCGGCCCGTAAGCTAGCCATTTTAACATTTCATATGCGCTATCACTTTTGGAGATTTATACCTTAAACCACCTCAAGAAAGTCTTATTATGTTCAATCAACAACCATTTCTCGCTCATTCGGGAATTCTTTTTCTTCAAAAGATTCTTGTGAGCAGACAAGTACGGAAGAACCTCATCAGTGTTATTCAAAACGTACAAATGTGCTTGAAGCAGCTCATCGTGGTTCTTGGTTAATATTTTAACATCCCGTGTACCCTTTCCATTAAGTTTCCTATCATGTCGAGACTTCGGAAGTCCTACAGATGGTGTTTGTGACATGTAATCTGTGCAAAACTCGATTGCTTCTTCTGCAATATACCTCTCAACAATAGATGCTTTTGGACTAAATGGGTTTTTAGTATACCCTTTAAAAATCTTCATGTATCACTCAATCGGAAACATCCAACGCAAATAAACGGGGCCACACTCTTCAATCTCTCTAACTACATGGACAAGTAAGTGAACCATAATATCAAAAAAAAGAAGGAGGAAAATACGTCTCCAATTGGCACAAGATAACAACAGCCTCGTTTTTCCACTCATCCAAAACCAAAGGATCAATCACTTTGCTACAAATATAATTGAAGAAAAAACACAAGCGAGTTATGGCATTTTTCACTTTTTTAGGCAAGACGTCACGTATAGCCACAGCTAGAAGTTGTTGCATCAAGACATGACAGTCATGAGATTTTAAGCCGACCAATGTCAGATTTGTATCGATACAAGACTCTTAAAATTCGACGAATAACCTCGTGGCACTCTAATGCCTTGTAAACAATTACAAAAGCCGATTTTCTCTCTTTTGGATAAAGTATAACATGAGGATGTATGCAACTGAGGACGTATACCCATTTCCTCGAAGTCTTGACGAGCCTGGACACCATCATTTGTTTTGTGTTTAACATTGAGAAGTATGCCGATCACACAATCGTATACATTTTTTTCGACATGCATAACATCTATGCAATGTCTAACATCTAGATGTCTCCAGTAAGGAAGATAAAAAAATATTGACCTATTCTTCCAAATGTTTTTCGTAGCAGCCTTCTTTTTAATTTTTCCAAATATAGTATTTATGTTCTTCACACGATCTTATACTTGCTCACATGTTAATGGCATCAGCGCAAGTCGATTTTCTGGAATCCATTAAAGCCTTTTGCAATCTACGATACGGGTGATGGCGACTGAGAAACCTCCGATGTTGAGTGTAAACTGTTTTATTTCCATATTTCAACTGGATGTAGCTTGTGTTTTCTTCACATATAGGACATGCATGATGTCCCTTCACACTATATCTACTCAAGTTTCCATATGCAGGAAAGTCATTAATTGTACAAAATAACACTGCACGTAACTTGAAGCTTTGCTGGCGATAACCATCAAACACGTAAATCCCTTCATCCCATATCATTCTCAAGTCATCAATCAACGGACTTAGATAAACATCTATGTCATTTCCTAGTTGTTTTGGTCCTGAAATCATCATTGACAACATAACGTACTTCCGTTTCATACAAACCCAATGAGGTAGATTATATATCACAAGTAAAATAGGCCAAGATCTATGATTGGTGCTTAAGTTACCGAACGGATTCATTCCATCTGTGGAAAGTCCAAGCCTAAGGTTTCTTGCGTCACTCCCTAAATCTGGAAATAAATGATCTATTTTCTTCCATTGTGCAGCATCAGCTGGATGACGAATTAGCCTGTTACATTTTCGCTCATTTGCGTGCCATATGAGATTTTTTGCATCATCTCTATTACAAAACAATCGCTTGAACCTTGGAACAATCGGAAGATACCATAACACCTTCGCGAGAGGTCATTGTTGTGTGTTCTCTCCATCGTTCTTCACTTTGTATCGTGATACCCCACACCTAGGACACTTATGCAATTCTTCAAACTCTTTTCTGTATAGTATGCAATCATTGGGACAAGTGTGTATTTTTTTATACTCCATACCCATCGGAAACAAAACCTTATTCGCCTCATAGGTACGCTTAGGCAATGTATTGCCTTTTGGTAGCATCTCATTCATCAACTGGAGCAATTCGGTGAAACTTTTGTCACTCCACCCATTTATTGCCTTCAAATTAACCAGCTTAAACATGGCAGATAGTCGTGTGAAATTTTCGCACCCCATATACAATGGACTCTCTGAATCACTTTTCAACGCATCATAAACATGATCTCTTTGAAATGATTCTTGTCCAACATCACGAATCATTTCTTCAAATTGATCACCATCTATATCTACATGAGTGTTTCCAGTTGGAACATCTACTATTTCGTCATGCCATATCCACACCATATAGTTGGTGTCTATCCCCTCACAAACAAGATGTTCACGAATTGTGTCAACCTCATGTCGTCTCCCATTCATACACTTCACACAAGGACAAAAGTATCTTTCATCGGGTTCCGAGCGATGTTGTCGAGCAAATTTAGGAAATTGCTCAATTCCATTGTCATACTCCGCACTCGCACGACTTGCATTCATCCAACTTTGATACATTTCTTCTTTTCTGTTACACATACTACGAAATTCAATTTGCTATTGTTTTGTATAAAGGAAAGAATTTCATTTCTATATGATTACTAACTTTTTGAAAATTGTGTTGACAGAGAATGATAAAGGTATGGTTGTCCTATAACTGTTGTATGGTTGTCCTACGTCAAATTATGGCTTTGTCAATATTGCTAATTCTATATACACGAACTATTAGGAGAAGATCCTTAAGACGAAAGTTAACATCTATTTCAAAGGGAGAAGATCCTTAAGAAGTTAACCACATCTATCCCAAAATAATTCGTGTTTCACAAAATAGTGTTGTCAAAAGCAACACACACAATTAAACACACAATAAGCTAACTCGATAAAATTATACAACAAACAAGAAGAAAATAACACGTAAAACTACATTACACACTCACATACACATAATACACATGCACATACATATTTTGTCCGTTATGTGCATTTGAATACTACGTTTGTGATTATTGTGGTTTTATTGAGGTTTTAACATTGTTTTCCAAAACAATCCAGGTATAATTAAAAGTCCACACACAAACAATACAAACAAACACACAACACACAGTGCCACACATACACACACACACACACACTGTACACACAAACAATACACACACACAACACAATACAACCTCACACACAACACACACACACACACACACACACACACTGCACACACACACACACTACACACACACTGCCACACCTATACACGTACATACACACACAACACACACACATATTAAACACTCACGGCACACAACAATCCTTAAAAGACTAGATAAAATTACCAAATAGAAACAAAGAGGAGAGTTGGGAATAGTTACTTGATTTTAATGTAGAGGACCGCGATCGATTGCGAAACGGTGGGGATGTTGCGGGGGTCGTGGAGGTCGAAAGGTTGCCAGAGGTCGCGGGTCGATTGTGAAGCGTCGGGGGAGTCAGAAGCGTCAGGAAGAAAGAAAGGAAAGAAAAAAGAAAGAAAGAAAGAAAGAAGACTGGGAGTAATTAAATAGAACATTAATAGCAGTCATAAAAAACCGCTGTTAAAAATTAAAAAAAATTGTTTAACAGCAGTTATGCCGACAATCGCTATTAACAGAGGAAAAACAACTGCAGTTTTTAGGCAACCGCCGTTAATCTTCCGAATTTAACAGTTGTTTTAGGCAACCACCATTTATTTTCCGAATTTAACAGCGGTTTCTATATTAACCGTTGTTAATTTTTCATAATATTTATGATATGTGCCCCCGCACAAATTTAACAGCGGTTTTGGCATAACCGCTGTTAAATGTCCGCTGTTAAATGGGTATTTTGTAGTAGTGTCTTTTTCCATGTCATGAAGTTTGATCCATTGAAGAATGGAGGTCGATTTAGAGCAATAGCTTCGACCGGGGCAAGTTGCAACACCATTTGGATCGTCTTCTCCTTGGATATTAAGCCGCTTCTAGGAGGTACCGCTCTGATACCAATTGTAGCTTCGATATTCGGTATACACTCTATTGTGTGGAAGCGTATTTAAAGGTGCGGAAAATAAATCGACACAAGATTTATAGAGGTTCGGATAAATGTGCCTACGTCCTATCTTCAGTATCTTTTTCTATAGGATGGAGATCAACCTCTGAACCTCTCTTCCATCGGTCGAGGGATAACCGTTACAATCTCGTCTTCTATTGGTCCGAGTCAAACCATACAATCACTTGTCTTTTTGTCGGTCCAAGTTAAACCGTTTTCCTTTTCTATCGGACAAGGACTCAACCTATCTAGCTTTCTATGGGTACTAGACAAACCTCACGTAGATATAGATTGCAATTCTAATCATGCCGGATCCTTGATCCTAATAACACCGAATCAAATCTTATCCTTTCTTTTACCTCTCGTGTATGAGTTTTCGTGTATCACACTCAAACTCTTGACAGTATAAGCTCAATTACAACAACGATAGAATCTATAACAATATATGATCAATATCTTGATTGCTTGAAATTATTGTGGGTTCAATACCATAAGAAGTGGTATTTATAGGCTCCAAAGTCTCAACTAGCCGTTAGCAACTTTTGCCTTCTTTACGTACGTTATCAACCACCTTTTACGTATGTTAAGCCTTTTACATACGTTATTGCTTCCTCGTTACGTATGTTGTGAATAGTGCCTTTCAGTCCAGTAGCTCTTGTCTTCTGTGTTACATACGTTATCAAATCTCCCATTACGTATGTTAGCAATAGTCAAAATATCCGTTCTTGTGATGATGTAAGCCATGACGTCACAACAGTCACATAGTTTGAATTCTTATTCAAACTCTTCATTACGTACGTTAACCATAGAGGGTTACGTACGTTATTTACATTACGTATGTTATGATACATGCATTGCGTACGTTATCCATGTTATTTCCAGCTTTCCGCGTCTTCAACTTCTTTGTTGTTTTGTTTAGCTTTCTTGTTGTTTTTCTTTGTTCAACAACTAATCGTCAAAACTCTTGATGAATATTTGGAATAAAATATTCCAACAAAGACAACATAATCCAATATGTTATCTAACTTCCAAACTATCATTTTCTTCAACAAATACTTCACATAACATCAAGAATCACAACAATACTACCATATCCATCATCATACGAAGCAAACAATGATAACAATACCAAGAATCCGAAATCAAGGTGTAGAGTTGATCAACATACCTCAAGAACATGAACAACATCATCAAACACCTCAAGAATCAATAATATCTTCATATCTCAAGCTCCAATTCATGCCATCAGGCTCATAATCAAGTTAAAAGAGCCAAACTCGGCCTCGGGGGGTTGAAGGACAAAGAAACGAAGTGAAGTTGTGAAAATATCGAAGTGCCGCACATCTCACATATATATAGACTTCCAATCATTACGTACGTTAGACAACACACTTAATGTACGTAACATCATTTACTTATGTTACCCCTCCTTGATAACGTACGTAATACTGATCCAGAGGTCACTCCCTCATTTCCATTGCATTATTACGTACGTAAAGCCCATGCCATAATATATGTAATACAGGGGTTGACTTGCAATAGTAACTCAGTTACGTACGTAATGTCCAACTACTTACGTACGCAACAAACCATTAGCGTACATAATCACATAACAATAACATATGTTATCCTCAATCCAGAAGCTACGGCTCTTATCAACTGATACTATTACGTACGTAAAACAACTCGCATAACGTACGTAAACATCTTGCTCCTATAACATACGTAACACTGGCATCATAGCATATATTAAATCATTCGTTGATTCACCTGTCCTCATCTGCGCCGAAAGTTTCCGACACTGGGCCCACTCGTCGATCATATCTCGGACCTATCCGATTCTCTCATAACATACGTAACACATGCTACGTAATGGACGTTATTCTTACCAACTTAACGTACGTAAGTTCCCCAGCTTAACGTACGTAATGGCTTCTGCACTTAGCCAAATATAACTGCTCCCGCCTGTCGTCTCAACATACTGAATACGTATACATGACGTACTGAATACATATACTCGTCCCAATAATATTCTCATTCGATACACCTGATACACAATATCCTCAAATGCAATTGTCGACTAACTACAACAATTGTACCAATACAATTGTCTCAGTTCTCAATTTATTTTATATATACTGTATAGATACCACGCTATCCAGTATATCTCAGATAAAATAATGCGAAAAATTTATACCGAAATCCAGTATATTACATACTAACCCCCTCAAAAATAAGTTTCGTCCGCGAAACTTGCAATCCTGTCACAACCAACAGATCAACCCAAATCTCCAAACTCATCACAAAAGCAATCAATCGTCGCCACAAGAGAATAACCATAACAATATACTTGCAGGTGGGTGAACCCGATGATCTCCCATGATACTAGCATACGACTTCCATACGAGGTCTCAACACAATACCAATATAAACCAGAATCGCAATTATAGCAATTTTGAAAATATCTCAAAAATTTTGGAACCTCCAAAAATCGGTTTGACTCAAAAGTCAGAAAAGTCATTTTCAAAAGCCGCGCTACTTCCGTACTGGTAGAGCCAAATAACACACATGCCTAGGTTTCACAAAACCCAAGCTCCGATACCGTCTTCTGTAACACCCCCAAAACCATCCGGGGATATTACAGTGCTGTGGGCCCCCGCCGGAACCCACCAGGCTAAAATTATTTTCGTAATCATTTCAAATACGCCATAAAGGCCGATGACGGTAAGATTACTCAACTAGTCTCTAAAAATCTACTTTTAAAATTACCGTCATAAAGTTCCATTTGAAAGTACAAGGCGAAATGCCAAATCTCGGCAGTTTCAAAACGTACCTTAAGTCACAGCTTACACGTACCGATAATATAGTTTAAGGAAAAAGGTTCAACGAAATAAACCCAAGTTTGCAAAATACCAAAAAGGCCATTGAAAAAGTGTACACGAGTTGGTAAAATACTGGAAAGCCATTTTAAAATACACATGCAACGGATATAAACATAGTTAAAAATGCATTTATAGCGGAATCATAATAGCCAGGAAAATACTCGGTTCTAAAATATATGCCACAACCAGTATCACCCGAGAAGCTCATCTCTTCACGACTGCTACTAGCTCGATCTCCAAGTACCTAAAAATAAAGCCCACGATGGGGTCAGCCACAATACTCAACAATGATAACGATCATATCATCATAAATAATTACGTACCAATGTAATTACAAAGTAAGAATACTACCAATGTAATCTTACCGTCATATCCTCACCAACCCATAGCAATCCATATCAAATCAATACTTACCATAATCCACATTTCGCATTCTCAAATGACGAAATGAACTCAACTACAACCATTTGTATTGTATTCAAACAATACCAAGAATTCTTAAAACATCATCATAACTCATAAGTGTGGAATAATCCATCTGTGCCAAATCCTGTCCGTCAGGTCGCACAATCAAAGACCAATCCTGATCGGAACCAAATATACAATACATATGTAGGCCAATGACAACCAGCCCAGAAACATCGACAGAAGACCGAACGCTCATACAATTAATAACCATATCAACCGTTATCACAACCAATAATATCATCAACATCATAAAATCCAACACGATCAACAAATGATCAACAATAACCGAGAATACCATCAACACGATAAACTCCAACACTACCAACGAAGGATCAACAACGACCGAGAATACCATCAACATGATAAACTCCAACATGATCAACAAAGGATCATCAACGACCGAGAGTACCATCAACATGATAACTCCAACACGATCAACAAAGGATCAACAATGACCGAGAATGCCATCAACATGGTAAACTCTAAACATGATCAAATATAATGAATCTCAAAGAAATAACCCATATTGTCGAACATACCCCTCGGACGTATGAACAACCAGTTACAAACTGTCGAACATACCCAATCATATATGGAGTATGAACGACCAATCAATATGGCTCAAGATGGACGTCACAGTACGCCCGATCCGAAAATGTGTCCGTGCACAAGCCACCCCGAGTATCGATCAAATACACATGTGGTCTTGTACCTAATCTGTCTCACGAAGTACGTCTTGTGTGTAATACCCACGATTTTCGTTCCGGTTTTTTTGGATATTTTTTTCGGATATTTCCCAGTTGTCGAGTGCCGGTATTATTTTCTCAACAACTAATTTTGGCGTTTAAGACCGTAGGTGATGATTGGTTATCCGTCATTTTCATTTCGGATCGATGATGTTGTCCCCGAGTGTTTTGTCGTGTTCGTTCCGTGTGATTTCGGAAAAATCGAGTCGTCGAATCATGGTGGTCGGGCACTGGACGGACGATTGCGGGCACTGGACAGATGGGTGCAGGCACCGGCCGGGCGGTTGCGGCAGGAACTGGCGTAGCGCACGCTATGGCCGGAAGGTAGCGCACGCTACGGCCGGGAGGCAGCGCACGCTATGGCCGGTTGGTTGCGCGCGCTAGTCGGCTGAGGCAGTAGGGGCAGAAAGGTTCTGGACTCGGAGGATCGGCAGGTAGCGCACGCTACTGTCGGACATTGCGCATGCTACGGCCGGCAGGTAGCGCACGCTACGGCCGGAAGGCTGCGCACGCTACCTCACCGAGCCAAGAAGTCTCTGGATTGTGGCCCGGGCCGACAGCGCACGTGTTCAGCGCATGATGGCGGGTCCCGGCCGAACATTCTCGACCATGACCGCCCGCTAGCGCACGCTAGGTTGCACCAGTATAAATATGACCGAGCAGTCCAGTTTCAGTCATTTTTCCCATTTCTCCCATTCTCTTCCGCGGCTGGATCCTTGGAGATCATGAAGGCATGTTGTTATGCAATTAATCCCCGAAGTTTGGGAGCTCATATCATCGATTAATCACTCCATAACATCCTTCAATCCAGCGAATCAAGGTTCCTTGTGAAGAACTCGAGTCGGAACCCTTCCGTTCGTGGTTTTCCGATTGGTTGTATTACCGTCGTTTTTGCCGGAGAGTTGTGGGCATTCGAGGTTTTCCGGTTGAGCCATGTTCGTCGGAGTGTCCGGCATCGACTATCGAGGCAAGTATCTTGCCCATACATTTCGTGTTTTGTGAATATGATGGTTGAAAATTGACGATACATGCTAAACGAATTGTTTACAACCATTTTTCTAAAGAATCGGTATATTTACCATCATGGTTTTCTTAAAAGATAACTCTTGTGTTCGGGACTTAATGTGCTTATTTGGCTATGTGTGTTAGTGTTGAGTATAGGATCTCCCTACCTTCGGGTGATGTCATTATGTGTGAATATGTCGCCGGTAATTTATGGTTAAATCCTTTTGTTATAAATTATGCGTGGATTCATGTGGTTATCGGTGGATATATGAGTTGTGTGATATTGGTTGTGTCGTTCGGTGTTGTTGAGATAGGTGTATTTCTTTGTGGACAATATTAATTTTGGGTCGTGAGTATGTGTTGGATAATATGGCCATTTTAGCAAAATACATCGACTATATATATTGTGATTGACTCTTGAGGATTGCGGTTTTGGAAATATGAATTGATGAGACTTGTAAGGTTTTTCTCGGGTACTCTCACTCGGGGATTGACTCAACGGGGTCACACGGGGACCTGGTGGCTTAGCGGCTGGACCGGGTCGCGAGAGTTACTTCGAGTGGGCATTATCACCTGGGGATTGCTCGACGGGGCACATAGGGACTTGGTGGCTTGAGGGCCGGACCGGGTCGCGAGAATTGCCAGAATGTTTGTACTGTTGATTAATTGTGATATGTCCGGAGTATCACAATGCTTGTTGCTCGGATTCGAGAGACATTATATATCGAGTCTTGGTGTTTGGCTAAAATGGCATAAAAATATTGGGTTATGTGTTATGTGTAATGTGTTGTTGGAAGTGAATTGAAGTTGATGATCGGGTCGTGGACCCTGTGTTTTGTGACTGGAATGGTTGGGTCGTGGACCCTGTGTTTTGTGACTGGAATGGTTGGGTCGTGAACCCCATGTTTTGTTAACGGATTTGCATCTTGGAAAATAAACTTTGGGGCGGTGACCCTAAGAGGCTTTTGAAGAATTAAGAACTTTACTATCGCAAATGTTTTCAAAACTCCCGAGGTTTGGAAGTGTTTGCAAAGTGCTTACTTGTTTCGTTTTACTTTCAAGACTTGAACTATTTTTATTTATCAAAATATCTCGGGAAGTCTTTTGTTGTATTCTCGGAATGTGTTATGTATGGCTCGTATTTGCACTTTATACTTGTACTAGCAAAACAGTGGAGTTTTGCTAACCCCCGAGTATTCGGGGGGTGGATGTCTGTTTTTGCATCCAGGTACATGCAGGTTTAGGAGCAAAACACAGGATCGGCGCGAAGGATGATGGAAGGTGAATGATACTAATCACACGAAGTCCAGTGTTGGATGCAGTCAGTCGGAGTTTGTGTATGGTCTTTCTTCTGTCGTACTTTTTATTTATGAGTGTATTTTACCCTTGCATGGGTATGAGTCGAGATAGAAATGTGTATTTTTGACTTGTATGTTAGTGACGAAAGACCAAGTTGGTCTACGGATTTGGTATTTTATCATGTCGATATGTAATTTATTGTGTGGTTTCGATGTCTAGCCTGGTGGATCCTCACGGAGAGGGTCTGCGGCATGTAATATTCACGGTTTGATTTCGGGGGTGTTACATTTATGGTATCAGATATTAGGTTGCGGAAACCTAGGCTGTCGGGTCCATTCTGGTATTGTCGTGTCTTGTCCTGTCAGATTGTGTTTGTCTAAGTCATGTCGCGACGCGTCGTTGGTGATGTCGGCCGTGATTAGTATCGAGGTGCAGCCATCATCTTCGTGCGACCTGTGGATGTAAGTCTCCCTACTATATTGTGCCTTGTGATATACGAGCTTGTATGATTTTGTGTTATGACGTGGAGTTTAAAGGTGATTTGTGATTATGTGGCCTATGTTGTTTGATCCTCGTATGATGCTAGAATGAAAGTGGTACCAACGTATATGTATATATACACACATCTTGATATAAGTCGTTTTTACAAGAGTAATAGCCTTGGTGTGGTTACGCAAAGAAAAATTCATCAATGTGATATTTTAAAACTTTACATGTTTTGGAGAGACACGTATATTTTTGTTTTAAAACATCCTCCAAAGGGAGGAAAAAGTTTGATTTTCGTATGATGACCTCAAGGTCAAATTTTTTTTAAGAATTCAAACTACTGATATTTTATTTTAATCTTGTATTATAAGTTTTCAAAACACGGTTTTTGAACCCAAGTGAAGTCTACAAAATGTAGACAAGACGTGACTCTCGTTTTCAACTTATCGATTTTATGGTTGTTAGTCGGCAAATACGTGATGATGTTCTTGTTGTTCGGGAGTGTTGCCAGTTTTAAATTAAAACTATGATGTGAATGCTGAGTCGTTCAATTTGTGTACATTGATATAGCTCTCTTTAATAAGAGGTGATATTTCGGTTTTTGAATGACAATTGTCTTTTGATGGTTGCTCATGAAGTGTTAAATAGATGGCTTTGAGATTCGAACATGTTGTTGATTATTTGTGACCATCGATTCTAGTAATGTAAGGGAATGAAAACAATATGTTTGGTGAGCTATTTTCCGTTTTGCCGATTCTTCGAGTGAGGTCGACTGTTTCGACTCTGAGGAACCATGCACGGTCGCGGAGTTCTATGGACCGACCTCCATAACCGTGTCTTTGTGTGCGAGGGACATTCCACCTGTATGTCAGTCCCGCGACTCACTTTATTGTTAGGGTCCTCCATTAGGCTGCGCCCGCCTTGTATTTAAACGAAAGGCGAGCGGTCTTGGTCTGAAGGAGTCCTTGCACGGGGCGTCGTCGGTTTATTCGACTCCACGTCCGTGGCTTGTTAACACTTTTCTACCTCGGGTCGCCATGTTATATGGCGACCCTCGACGGTATACGTTGTGACGGGGTAGGGACGTGTCGCCTTGTCCGGGTATATCATGTTAGATGATGTACTTTGAGGGCGTGCGAGTGTGTCCACAGATTTATTTGGAGGGTCCTTCGGCTACGCTCTCCTCGTATTTAAACGAAGGGCGAGCGATCGCAGCCCAAAGGAACCTTGCATGGACGAAGTTATCGGTTCCATCGACCTCCAGGACCATGGCTGCACTCTTCTACCTCGGATCGCCATGTTGAATGACGATCCTCGACGGTATACATTGTGCTTGGGGTGGGGGGCGATCGCTTACATATGTCTGTCAGGTTAGACAACGACCTCTTGTAGGGCGAGCGAGTCGTCATCTTTTTAGTTGTTTGTTTTCGTCGAGGCGAATCATATAGATAGGATAGGAAAATCTCATTATACTCTTTGTACATTGGGTAACTGAATACAGAGTTTTCACTGGTAGTATTTCTTCAAATGTACGGCATTCCAGGGATATTGGTCCGGAGTGCCGTCAGCACTACCAAAAATCACACTTTAGCCGACGACTTAATGTGGTCGGCTAAACCCCAAAGTTGTCGGCTAATCACGCCATCCGTTGGCTAAAAAACCGTCGGTCGATATTCATCGGCCAAGGTTTAGCCGACGACTACCAAAAAAGTCGCCAGCTAAAGTTCAAAGTTTAGACGACCACTACAGCAAGGTCGTCGGCTAAACCTGTTGGGAAAAAAAAAATTTAGCCGACGACCTTATCGAGTCGGTCGGCTAAAACCTGATTATTAAAAAAAATAAAAAAACTTTAGCCGACGACCTAAACGCCACGGTCGGCTAAAACCTCATTATTAAAAAAAATAAAAAAAATTTACCCGACGACCTTATCGAGTCGTCGGCTAAAACCCTTTTTTAGAAAAAAAAAATAAATTACTTTAGCCGACGACCTTTATAAAGTCGTCGGCTCAAACCTAATATAAAAAAAAAATTAATTTAGATTTTGGGATCCCAAAACCTGTATTTTTTGCACCTGCAATTTTTATACACCAGCTCTCATTATCAACAACAATCAACGCGCAACACATTCAACTAATATCATCAATAATATGCCCAACATTATATGCAACACAACGCACAACACATTCAAGAACATTAATTTCATCAACATACTAGTAGCGTCAATAAAATCACTTACACAATTATAACACAAATATAAATATACAAGAGTACTACAACAACACAACTATAATCCACTGCCAAAATCATCTAAATGTCGAAATGTAGTAGTAGAAGGATTACCACCATCCCCTAGATCCTCGTCACGAGGCTGTGAAGATGGGGTCTGTCCGAAGAGAGAAGGTGGTGGAGCAGGTGCCTGCAGTCCAGCCTGAGTAATGGTCTGAGTCAGCGTCATCATATAGTCCATCATGGCCTGCTGCTGTCTCTGGAAACTCTCTAACCGCGACTCAGTCCTCTGCTCGCTCTCATGTAACCGTGTCTGAGTCCTCCTTTCATTCTCAGCTCGGAGCTCCCTCTCCGCCCTCAACTGCTCCTCGAGATAGGCAGTCCGTGCATCCCGTCTGCGAGGGCGCTGGAAGCCGGGGGTATCTTTTAATACATGGTGACCCTCGGCTCCCATCATCTTAGTGCGGTACCGACTATCTCTAGGAGGGTAGACGGTACCCCACACCCTAGCGCGAACATAAGGATCGGCCTGATCGATCTCTCCAATGGCAGAATCGAGGTCGGTCTCCGCTAAGTCCGGATACTGCTCCCGAGCAATCTCAGCAAGCATCCTCTGAGACTCCTCCCGCACACGCTCCTAAGTTAATATGAAAATAAATATTTCAATATCAATAAAAGTATGATACAAAGGCATTTATTTTATTACCAAAATAAAATAAAAAAAGACTTACATGCTCCTCGGGACGGTTCGGAAATGCTTTCTGAGTCACGTAGGAAAATGCGTCCAACGAATCAGAAGAAATGGCCTTGTGCGCAACTCTGGCTAACGACCGGGAACCCAGACTGTGATGGTCAGTCAGACCAGCACGATTGGTCGTGTTGGTCAAGCTAATCGCCTTCAAAAAAATATTATTTAGAATCGAGTTTATATTTAGAATTCAAAAAAAATAATATTCTAGTTTTTATTTTTATTAAAACAATTTATTTCCACTTTTGAATAAAAAATTCTGATTTTTTAATATTAATAATATTCCAGAATTTAAAAAAAAATACCTGAAGTTCCGATTTTTTCTAATTTAAAAAAATCGGAACTTCAAGTATTTTTTAAATTCTGAAACATTAATTTAAAAAAATCGAGTTTATATTTAGAATTCAAAAAAATAAAAACTGAACGAGAAAGAATGAAATGAGGGTATTTTAGTCATACCATGAACTCTGGGTCGCGAAAATGGGCGTGTAGCCACTTCCACTCGTACTCCCGGAACTTGAATTCTTCCGGGGTAGCCTCTCGGGTATCACCCCAGGCTGTCCAGAACATGTGCTTCTCATTTTTCCAAGATTTGTACCTACAACACACGTTGCACAACATATATCATTCGTAAGAAAAAAAATTACGCAAACAATGTAGATACAAAATAAATTAAAATGACTTACTTGGAAGACTGCACCTCGTCACACCAAGTACGTAGTAGAGAGTCGGGAATGACAAACCACACCTATGAACAACATAAATACGCAATAATTTAAAAACATCACATATTGCATTTTCAAGAACTACATGTTGATTGAAAAACAATTATTAAATATTTATTAACTTACCGACATAGCATTGTTCCAAGCATCCTTCACGCACTGCGGCACGTCCCCCCAATCGGGCCACAAAACGGGGACTCTGTCCCGAATGACAAAGCCAACATTACGGCTATATGACGCCGCAGCGTCAGAAGACATCATCGGCCGGCCGTGTCTGTCTAGAGGAATCTCATAACGGCCATGCTTACTTATGTACGAGTCGAGCGCTGCACTTTCTTTGGGCCACGAGTCTTCTTCTTTTTCTTCTCCTCCTCGACTACATTTTTCCCCTTCTCCTTCTCCCTCTCTATCTCCTCGTACAATTTCGTCTTCGAAACCCGACAACTCTGCCAAAACATGTTGTCTGGCCAAGACTCGTAGACGTACGCCTCGTCAGGGCTAATCAATCGAATGGGAACTCGGACTCCCGTCTCATCGACCTCTGGAATAGTCGGAACCATCGGAGGCATGAATAGAGTCGGCGGCGGACCGTGGGGCACCGCGGACGAGGAACTTCGTACATCTCCTGATGTGTGAGGGCTAGACGTGGGTCGGTGGATGGGAGGCATACGAGTCTCCGGCTGCGAGGGGGTCGGCCGTGGTGTCTGAAAGGATAAATGCCGCGCTAGTGCAGCGGGCTCATCTGTCGCCCTAAAAAAATTATCAGCGTTCATGCCGGTAGCTTCTAGTATCTGGCGGGCACGAACGCTGCTCTGAGATATGTATAGTGTACCGAGATCCACCTTACTAGAGGATGCCGAACTCCCCCCGAATCGGGAGTGGTCGACTTTGTCGACTTCTTCCCCAACGCTTTCTTTATTCTATCCATAATCTAAACAAATAAATCAAATTCACAACTCAACACAACAGTAATTATCAACGCCATACCACGTTAATCTTTCGATTAACGCCGGCTATAAAATTCCTTCCTCCTCAAACAAATTCATCAAATATTTCATCAAAACTCATTACACAATTTACCTAATTCATCAAATAATTTAAACAAATTCATCAAATTCACAATTCAACACAACAGTAATTATCAATGCCATACCACGTTAATCTCTCGATTAACGCCGGCTATACAATCCCTTCCTCCTCAAACAAATTCATCAAATTCACAACTCATTAAACACAAAATATTGAAAATACTAAATTCATCAAATATTGCATCACAACTCATTAAACAATTTATCTAATTCATCACATAATCTAAACAAATTCATCAAACAAATACAATACATTCAACAAACAAAATTAAAAAAAAATAAGGAAAAGGGTTACCGCGGCCAGGCTGGCGGGCGACGGGCGGGCGGGCGGAAGACGGGACCGGGGCTCGTCGGGCGGTGGGGCTGGGGCTCGTACAGGCGGTGGGACGACGCCGAGCGGGCGACGGGGGTTAGGGGCTGGGTGACGATCGGTGGGACGGGGGCTGGGTGACGATCGACGGGATGGGGGCTAGGTGACGGGCGGCTAGGTGACGGGCGGTTGGGGGCTGGGTGACGATCGGCGGGCGACGGGCGACGGCTAGGTGAAGGATAAAATAATAAAAGTTAGGTACGAGAAAACGTATAAAAGGTGGGGGTTTAGCCGATGATAAGATCTACGTCGTCGGCTAAAGTTTTATAAAAAAAAAAAAATTATACTTTAGCCGACGACATTACAATAGTCGTCGGCTAAACCCCAACAATGACCCGACCGTGTTAGACAACACGGTCGGGTCAGGCATACAGAGTGTTTTCAATTTTTGGGCAGGTGCGACACGGGCCGTGTCGTTGGACACGGTCGGGGGTTTAGCCGACGACTCTATTAATGTCGTCGGCTAAAGTTTAACCTTTTTTTTTAAAACTTTAGTCGACCGTGTCAGGAGACATGGGCCGTGTCGCACCCGCCGTAAAGGGAAAACAAATCAGATATGCGACCGACCGTCTTTGTCTAACACGGTCGGGTTATTGTTGGGGTTTAGCCGACGACTATTGTAATGTCGTCGGCTAAAGTATAATTTTCTTTTTTAAAAAACTTTAGCCGACGACGTAGATCTTGTCGTCGGCTAAACCCCCTGGTTCTTTTTAATAATATTATTGATATTATATTAATGTTATGATTATGATTATTATTATAACTATTTTTTTAATTATATTTAACAAATGAAAATATACATCTACTAAATTTATGGCTCATAGTTTGAGTCATCACTACAGTCTGTCTCATTATCTGAGTTGATATCCGGCAACATATGCCTCAAGTCGTCCACATTATCGTCATCAGAATTTTCAAGTAATTCGTTTGTATCAACGTCAACGTACCCACGAGCATCACCACGGAGTCGGACGACTCGTCCTTCAGGAACATTATTCATTGTAATTGTCGTTGATGGTGCAATATTTGCTGTATTTGGCTCTTGATAAGCACCATCGTCATCAGTACCTGTTGTTTCTCCCAGTGTAGCAGCACTAAAAATATTCCTCGTTGTCACAACGTTCACTATCTTCCATGTGCCTTTCTTCACCAAGTCGTCCAAATAATACACCGACTTTGCTGATGTAGCAAATATAAAAGGATCACTTTCATACCATGAAGTGGAAGTGTCAACAGACAACAGTCCGTAGTCATCTTGCAATCGGTTCCAAGACTGGTGTCGTACCATCCACACTTAAACAAGTAAATTGTCATGCCTTCCCCGTAAATTAGTTCTACCACTTCCAAAAGAACACCGTAATATCCACCATCTATCATAACCCCAGAATTTTGACATCTTCTTTTTTGGTCTCTCTCAAGGCATACGAATGTGACACCGTTGACTTTGGCCATCGAATAAATTCTTGACATAACCGGCTTCATAGAAAGAAGCATAAGTTAACGCGACCAGTTAGGGTGTCCGTCATCTTGTATGTGTGTCATCTGTCGTAAATAAACTTTTTATGTAAAAAAATATCTTAAGACCAAAATGCAATAGCAACTGAATGTATACGTACCCATTCTCCAAAATAGTCGGCAAAAGTGTCATTGTGGAATCTAGTGTCACCTCGCACTATATCGCATGACAAGTGGATGTCTTTCCAGTACTGAACTTCTGGACAATTGAGCAATATCCACCAATGCGCAAATCATGACTCGTATGGGTCTAATTGTCTTCCTGGCAACCTCCCATAGACGTCAACCTCAGTGGATATGATAGAAAGATTGAATTGTATTTTATCTGCTGGAATAGAGCGGGAAGGGGGCTCGAAGGTGCCCAAATACATCTTGATATGCGTAATACACTCCGACGCAAGGTAAGATTCTGCAATGCATCCTTCCGGTGCAGACTTATTGGCCACGGAGTCTTTGTAATCACCGAGTTGCCTGTAATAATGTCATTGTGTTAGAAATCATACTTAATTTGACAATATATATATATATCATATATCATACAAAATTATGTTACCTTTCAACCAGGTACATCCACGTGTAGTGCACTGGACCAGTGACCAATAACTGCCGGGGAAGGTGGATCATGAGGTGAGGCATGAGATCAAAAAAGTTTGGAGGAAATATTCGCTCAAACTTGCACAAGATATAGATGATCTCATCTTGCATTTTACGCAAATCAGATCTCTTCACTTCTCTCGTACATAATTTCTGGAAAAATCTTGACAATGCAACACACGGCTCGACCACCTGTTTTGGTAAGTACGGTCGAATAAATACCGGAAATAGGCGTTGGAGTAGGATATGACAATCATGACTCTTCAAACCAGTTAACTTGTCCTCCCTGAAATTAACACATCTTCCTATATTTCCAGCATACCCGGTAGGATACCTAGCAGTCTTTATCCAGCAAAATATCTCAGTTCTCTGCTCGGCAGTGATTGTGTAAGCTGCCTTAGGCATTTTTTGTTTTCCCTTGACAGTTTTCAACCACAAATATTTTCTTATGCTCATTTCTTCCAAACCTTTGCGTGCTTTTGGCCCGTCTTTGGTCTTTCCATACCAACCTATGGTTGTTCCAACCACACTTTCGCAAACATTCTTTTCAATGTGCATGACATCCAAGAAGTTCCTTATCAGTAATTTGGACCAGTAAGGCAATTCCCAGAATATACTTTTGTGCGACCAATACTTATACCTGTCGGGCCTTTCAGGGGTTGCTGCAATCACATCAGGATGGTTGCTAAGCTGACCAAAATCGTCCTCATTAAGAATCGATAGTATTTCATCACTTGTCCACTGTCGTGGTGGCTCGCCCATTTCTACAGTGCCATCAAATGCTGCAGCATCCATACGCCATTCATGTTCCCTCGCAAGCCATATCCGATGACGCATTCGGACAACTTTCCTACAGTGGTACCTAGCACAATCTGCATTCAAACACACTGGACAACCTCTATATCCACTAATAACAGATCCAGACAACATTCCATATGCAGGAAAATCACTAATAGTGCCGATACACATGGCGTGCAAGTAGAACGTCTCGGACGAATAACTGTCGTACGTGGGATGACCTTGATCCCACAACAATTTCAGCTCCTCTATCAAAGGTCTCATATACACATCGATACACTTTCCCGGATATCCCGGCCCGGGACTAACAAAGTCAACATATTATACTCCTTCTGCATACACATCCACGGAGGAAGATTGTAAGGAATCACTACAACAGGCCATATGGTATATGAAAGACTCATGTTACCAAAAGGATTGAAACCATCAGATGCAATCCCGAGCCTCACATTTCGGATATCTGAAGAAAAATTCGGATACTCCTATCTATATGCTTCCACGCCTCTCCATCCGAAGGGTGTATCATAGTATTCCTGTCATTAGTGCTCGGCTCGGCATGCCATCTCATTGCTTTTGCCGTGTGAGGAGACATAAAAAGCCGTTCCAACCTGTCCTTCAGTGGAAAATACCAAAGTACCTTCACCGTTTTCTCTTTTCCAGAAGGAGTGATCCTATATCTCTCTGTATCACATACAGGACATCTCGTTAGGTCTTCATTAGGATGCCCCCAGAATAGAACACAATCATACATGCAGACGTGGATCTTAATGTAGGAAAGACCAAGATCTTTCAAAATTCGTCTCATTTTTGAATATGTATTAGGAAGATGATGACCCTGTGGAAGCATATTACTCGTAAGCTCCAAGTAATCATCTACAGACTTTATGGATGATTTGTTTTCCACCTTTAATCTCATCGTTTCCATGACACAATCAAGAACAGTCATGTTACACCACAGGTATAGAGTGCATTGGAGTTGAATTAGCTTGTTGTACTGTCGGGCCAGCAGTATTGCAAGGCAACGGTCTACGGGTCGTGGGATTGGCTCGGTTGGTACAAACGTCTCGAAAAACCAAACACATCATCAATCAACCTCCTCTTCGGATCGGTGAACCCGTCGTTACCACTAAATTGTCCGTGATCATACGGAATAACGAGTCGGTGCTTCACCGTGGTATATCCAACATGTATATTTACTCCAAAAACCATTCTTCTTTAGGTGTTCCCAGACCTCATCAAATGAAAAACGAAACATATCACTGCGACATCTACATTTATTACACGGACAGTAGTGCAACGTATTACCACTGTCGTGCTCTTTTACAAATCTCATAAACTGCTTCATCCCATCCATTACACTTGGATCCCATTTTCGTAACCCAATCCAACTCTTGTCCATCCTGAAAATGTATACATTTTGCAATATTAATCCAACTAACTAATATTGTTCAAATTATAAATGAAATCACAACAAATAATTAATCATAATGATTATCATCATAAAACTTAATTGTTTTACATAAAAGCTATCGAATGTAACATGAATAATACAAAGTTTCGAAATCACAATAAAAAATACAATAAAATACGTACCTTAATCGAAATGGTGATTATAACAACGGGTAGAAACCGTCGTCACTCCAGCTAGCACAACTCAAAGTAGCAACTCACAGGCTTTTTTCGGGAATAACTGACAGGATCAGGAATAGAAATGTGCTCTTTTGGGTTGGTGTTCCCTGAACTATATATAGTTTTCACTTGGAGGTTTAGCCGACGACCTAGATCAAGTCGTCGGCTAAAGTATACTATTTTTTTTTGGAAATGTGTTTAGACGACGACTTGATCTAGGTGGTCGGCTAAACCATTGCAATATTATTTTTTTTCGAAAGGAGTTTAGACGACGACCTATATCAAGTCGTCAGCTAAAGTATATTATTTTTTTTTGGAAGGGGTTTAGCCGATGACCTAGATCAAGTCGTCGGCTAAAGTATATTATTTTTTTTTTGAAAAAGTGTTTAGCTGACGACTTGATCTAGGTCGTCGGCTAAACCATTGCAATATTATTATTTTTTCGAAAGGGGTTTAGCCGACGACCGAGATCAAGTCGTCGGCTAAAGTGTTTTTTTTTCGGTCGGCTAAACGTTATCTCGGTCGTCGGCTAAACCTCTTTACTATAGCCGACGACTATTTTTCACTTTAGCCAACGACCTCGGTCAAGTCGTCGGCTAAAACCCTTTAGCCGACGGAAACCCGAGTCATCGGCTAAAGTGCACAGTTTAGCCGACGACACTTTATAATCGTCGGCCGTTTTTTTTCGGGTCGTCGGCTAAAGTACTTTTTTTGGTAGTGCAGGGTGTTGAAGTTCGTAGGCTCCCCTAGTTAGCCACTTAGATATCATGAGGGGGCCTTCCCAATTTGGGCCAAAGACTCCTGTATGGGTCTGGACCTTTTTGAGGACTAGGTCGCCCACTTGGAACCGTCTTTCCTTGACCTTCGAATTGAAGAACTTCTCGGATCTCCTTTTGTGGATTGTGTTCTTCATTTCCGAGGTCAGTCGTCGTTCTTCCAGCATGTCCAAGTCGATTCGTCGGGCTACATCATTGTCCGTCGTCATTTCTTGTTCAGTTCGGTGGCTGAGGACGGCGATCTCCAAAGGGGTCACTGCTTCTGTTCCGAAGGCGAGGGCAAATGGTGTTTCGCCGGTTGAGTTTTGGGTTGTCGTTTGGTAGGATCACAAAATCGTTCTTGTCTGGATTCGAGTCGTGCTTTGATCGTGTGTTTGAGGATTTTGTTTACAGCCTCTATCTGCCCGTTCGTCTGAGGGTGGTAAGGGACCGAGAAAAACTTTATGATTCCCCATTTCTCGCAGAATTGCATGACTTCTAAGCTGTCGAACTACTTTCCGTTGTTGGATATTATAGCCTGGGGCAGACCGAATCGGCATATGATGTTCTTCCAAATGAACTTGATTACTTGTTCTTGGCCGATCTTGTTGAGTGGTTCGTCCTCGGCTCATTTCGTGAAATAATCGACTCCCATGATGGCAAAGTTACATCCCCCTGGCGCCGTCGGCAAGGGACCAATGAGGTTGATGCCCCATTGGGAGAATGGCCAAGGGCTGTACATAGAGGTGAGCTGCTCGGGGGAAAGCTTGATGTTCGGGCCCATAACTTGATACTTGTGATACGATCTGGCATAGGCGATCGCATCTTTCTGAAGTGTAGGCCAGAAAAAACCTTGCCTGGTCGTTTTGTGGATGAGAGCTCGCCCGCCAGCATGGTTTCCACAGATCCCGTCATGGATCTCGGCTAAAATAAGCCGATCTTCCTCCGGCGTAATGCACTTGAGGAGAGGAAGACTGAAAGCTCGCTTGTAGAGCCGGTCGTCTAATAAAGTCTATCTGGTCGCATGGAGCTGAAGCTGGCGAGCTTTGATACGGTCGTCGGGGACCGTCCCGTCCTTCAAGTATTTAATGAACGGACCCATCCAGTTCTCTTCGGCGATGGTAACAGTGGTAACCAGGCTTATGTCGATCGCCGGTTTTGTTGATTTCGTGATTTGGATGTTAGATAAATCGGTCGCCCCATCTGACGACGCTAGTTTAGATAAGGCATCGGCCTGGGAGTTGTGCTCTCTCGGGACTTGTTCAATCAGCACTTCTTCAAACTTTGTACACATTTTGGCGACCAGCTCTTGGTATTTGATCATTTGTTCGCCGCGCGCCTCATATTCTCCCTTGACTTGGTTCACGTCCAAGAGGGAATCCATGAAGATGTGGAGACGGCGAACATCTAGGGCGAGGCTAGATCGAGCCCGCCTACCAAGGCTTCATACTCGGCTTCATTGTTGGTCGCGCGAAACCCGAAACGCACAGCATTTGTGAAACTTTGGCCGTCGGGGCTGATGAGGACAATCCCTGCCCCTGCTCGCGTGTTGGTTGCCGAGCCGTCCACGTACAACTTCCAAGCAGGATGGCCGACCTGGGTCGGACTCGGAGGGAATGTTAATTCCACCACGAAGTCCGCCAGAGCTTGGCCTTTGATCGCCGTGCGAGGAGCGTATGTGATACTGTATTGGGCGATATCCAGTGACCACTTGAGGAGTCGTCCATTGGTATCTGGCGAGTGCAGAACTTGCCTTAAGGGGAGAGTCGTCAGAACCTCCACTTGATGTAGGCCCTTAGCTTGCGAACACTCATGACTAATGCGTAGGCGATCTTCTCCAGAGGTGTGTAACGCGTTTCCGCGTCAGGGAGCGCTTGACTAACGTAGTAGATCGGCAAGTGGGCTTGCCCCTCTTCTCGCACTAATACAGCACTCAGTGCGACCTCCGAGGTCGCCAGATAAAGGAATAGCTTTTCGCCGGGGATCGGCTTTGCCAGGATCTGGGGATTAGATAGATACTCCTTGATTTTTGCGAACGCTATTTGACTCTCTTTTGTCCATGCGAACTTCTTGTTCTTTATGGTCGCGAAGAATGGCTTGCTTTTATCCCCGAGCTGAGATATGAAACGGTTGAGGGCAGCTAGACAACCTGTGAGGCGTTGCACCTACTTGACATTCCGTGGCTCCTGCATGTCGAGGATCGCCTGGATCTTGGTGGGGTTTTGCCTCAATCCCTCTTTGGCTCACGATGTGCCCCAGGAATTTCCTGGAGCTCACCCTGAAGTTGCATTTCGTGGGATTCAGCTTCATATTGAACTTCTCGAGGATGGCGAACGTTTTAGCAAGGTTAGTGAGGTGATCTTCCCTTTTGAGGCTTTTGACTACGATGTCGTCAATGTAGACCTCCATGGTCTTGCCGATCTGGTTGGCGAACATCCCGTTGACTAACCGCTGGTAGGTCTCCCCTGCATTCTTCAGACCGAATGGCATTCAGACCCAAAAGTACTCGTCTTTTTCCGTGTGGAACGATGTGTGTTTTATGTCTTTTTCCGCCATGGGGATCTGATGGTACCTGGCGAAGGCATCCATGAACGACATCATTTTTCAGCCTGCTGTGCTATAGACCAAGTGGTCAATATGAGGCATCGGAAAGTGATCTTTTGAGCATGCCATGTTGAGTTCGGTGAAGTCGATGCACAACCTCCAGGAATTGCTCGGATTTTTGACGAGCACCGCGTTGGCTACCCACTGTGGCTCGTCTGTAGCTACTCCTATTAGTTTGTTATCGAGTAGGTTTTTGACCTCTATGTCGAGCGCCGCGTATCTCCGGACCGAACTTTCTACGTTTCTGGTGAACAGGCTTCCTTGCCGGGTCTATCTTTAGATAGTGGCAAGCGTGTTCAGGACTTATGCTGACCATATCTTGATGCGACTAGGCAAAGAATACGATGTTCTTACATAATAAATTAATCAAATCCTTCTTTAACTCGAGATCGACGCCTGTGCCGATCTGTACTTCCCGCTCCGGGCGAGCCGGGTCTATCGTTATACTTTCCAACTCTTCAATGGGGATGGTTGCTTCTCGTTTGGAGCGATCTCCGGACTGGATCCTTGGATCGATGTCGAGGCTTGGCTCGAAACCGATCCTGGGCTCGATGTCGTTCGTTAATCGATGTGAGATGGCATCCTCTGAGTCGGGTTGATACGAGGTGCTTGGCTCGTCGATCTCCATCGGTTGATTGTCGATCGCCTCAATGTTACAAATAGCATGGGAAGTATTGAAAGAAGTTACGACACAGGAGTAATTCAAACATTTCGTAGCCATTAGTTGGTCCCCTTTTACAGTACCGACCGTCCCATCGGCAGTGGGGAATTTGTTACAGTTAAAGAAAGAAGAGGCGATCGCCTCGACGGTTTCTAGAAATGGATGACCTAGGAACCCATTATAGATGCTGGTCCTATCTATGATTACAAAATTTAGGTTCCTAGTTATCCTAACCTTGGGATCGTAATAACATGTTAGCTCGACGGAGAGCTTGATCGTTCCATAGGCTTGGACTGTGCTGTCACCGAACCCTTGGAGCACGGTGTCAAATGGCTTGATGAACTTGGTTAGGTTGACGAGCTGGTCGAGAGCGGATTTGAATATGATATTGCAGAAGCTCCCATTGTCAACCAGCACGCGGTCGACCATTTTCCCAAGGATACATGCAGAGATCACCAATGCATCCTCTTTGGGGCACTGCACTCCCTCCCTATCCTTGTTGGAGAAAGTGATGAGTGCGTCTTTGGAGATGGTCAGCTCTGGGGGTACCACGACATGGACCCCGGCGAACGCCCTCAGTTCGGCCTTCCGCTTTCTGTTCGACATGGTGGAAACCGGGGAAAGTCCTCCGAGGTTACCACCTCCCGCCTGAAGCATATTGATCCGGCCGACATGGTTGATCGGAGGGATTGATTCGTCAGAATACTCTGGCTCATTCTGTTCGATCCTGGCAACCGGATTGGGAGGGATTCCATCGTTCTGTCGGCGCTCGCGCCCTCCGGTCCTCTCTGCTCGAGGCTCTAGCTTGGTAACCAAGTTATCCAATTTGCCTTCCTCAAACAGTCTCAGAGTTGTTTGAGGAGGTCGCGGCACTGGCTGGTGTTGTGGCCAGGACTTATGTGGTATGCATAAAATTTGCTGCGGTCCAAATGACCGTGGTCCCTTATCGGCTTCGGTTTGCTAATCCACTCGCGCCCCTTGATGGGGTTGAAAATGTGGGTCGGAGATAGATTGAGGTTGTGGAGGAGGTGGACCTCCACATCCTCGAAAGCTTTGAATTTGCCGGGCGGCTTCGCGATCGTCTTTCTGGGCTTGGGGACCACCTTTCTCGGGATGAAAGTAGGCATTTTCCCTTCCCCGGCAGATCCCTCGCCTAAGTGCAGGGTGAGCATCCTCTATATAGCTAGAAAATCAGCGGCCCTGACACGGAAGATTGCGTAGGTTGGGAGGATATCCTTTGTAAGGTGCCTGAACATGGGCGAATGGCCATAGAATCCCCCTAGGACCGAGTAGAGAGCGAGCTCGTTGCTAATAGGCTTGCCGGTGAGGACTATTTCATCCACCCAGTCGATGTAATCTTCATCGGGCTCGTTCTTCCCCTGCCTGATTTTCATCATGCGGTGGGGGCCTTCTGGTCGAGCAACTTTGGCGGCGAAATACGATGTGAAGTCGTTCTCCAACTTCTCAAAACAGTTGATCGAGCGCGGTGGCAGTGAGATGTACCACCTGTGGGCGAGATCGCCCAATGTCAATGGGAACATTCAGCACTTCTTTGCATCCGATGCTCCACATCCGGTCATGTAAATCCAGAACTTGCTCAAATGGGTCTCTGGATCCGATCTCCCCTCATATAGAGGTGTTTGAGGAGGAGCGATCTTCAGTTGAATGGGGGCGAGCTCGATTTGGGACGCGAGCGGTTCACTCGGTCCGGCGATCGATCTCTTGGCGCCTGCCCCAGTCTCTGTTGGGATTCCGAAAATAAAAAGAAATACGCAGCGGAAATAAATACGAATCCCAAACAGGATCGATCAAGTAACTTAAAACGGAGTCACGGACAATCCGATTTTAGGCCCAGCACGCGGCCCGATTCAAAATCGGGCCAAAAACCCGAGGGCTGGCGAGCCAGCTCAGCGGTGGCCGATCATTCTCGGCGTGGCGAGACATGGCTGATCATGGCCGATCATGCTCGGCGATGCAGGCGGCGGCCGAGCGATCTTTGCCGACACCTGCCGGCGGCCCGTTTCTTCGTTTTTCGGCCCGTTTCAAATAAACGTGATGCTACAACGAACAATTTAAAATCTACAATTATTCCAAACATGATTCTAAATCATAATCATCATCCAAAAGCATTCAAAATGCACAAATAATCGTATATACGGAAACATTGACCTCTCTCCGATACCACTGTTGGGATTCCGAAAATAAAAAGAAACACGCAGCGGAAATAAATACGAATCCCAAACAGGATCGATCAAGTAACGTATATACGAAAAAAATACATACAAAGGTAAAGATTCATACCCTTGAAGCCTTTGAAATAAATCTTCGTAAAGTGTAGACGATGATCACGATCCCGTCCCGAACATGAAATCCCTTCGTTCCAAGCACCGAAAATTCGAAGCCTCTACTTCACACGCGTCGGAAGTTGCCCGGAAAAATATACAACACTCCGTTCTATGAAGAACACGGCTAGGAAGTATTGTAGGAATTTTTTCTCTCTTAATTTTTCTTACTTCTTTTCACCTCAAAGATGAACAAAATGAAGAAGGAAAATTTTTCTCTCTCTCCACACTTAAAACTCACGTCCAGGGCTGTTTTGCAGGTTAGTATGTATGTGTGTATCTAGTAGTTGTTATAATGTGTTGTTTTTATATTATCTCAAACATATAATACAAATCATATAATTGAGATAAAATGTCAACACATAATAACAAAAATACAACTAACACATACACATGCATGGAAATGATTCCATGTGATGTGGGGAGAGGGAGGGCGGCCCATGGTGGAAATTTCCTAGAAAACGAGCCGAGTCACTCGGCTCGTGTACCGGACGTTCGTCAAACGACTCCGTTAAATACACTCTGTTTAATCACCAATGTATTTATATTAATTAATTAATCTAATTAATTAATAATATCAAATACAAATATATTTCTCTAAGAAATATAATTTATGAATTAAATTAATCACCCGGTAACTTAATTTTAATTCATAAGACCGCTATTTTGATTTATCTAATAAATCATAATTAGATATCCAATATCTAATATTTATAGAGAGATAATAAATTCACATTTATCCGTCAACGCTCCAGATGCGCGACTCCGTAGGTCCGTCTCAGCCAGCATTGGGAGGAACCAATGAGTGCGGGCAGCACTTAGCCAGCCTAGCGGGCCGCACTGTAAGCCCCGACTGAGAACGAATGAAAGGGATCATTCCAGAACCATTATGTCGTGAATACTATATACGTATAGACCCTTTATCAGATGTCCCGGTCAAGTCTTCGGGTCACGGTAAAGTCAAACCCAACTATTGACTAGACTCTATACATGTGTTAATGCAAATCAAGACCGACTGATTAATAGTGTATCTAATACGACTATATCAGAATGCTTTGGCCAAAGACTCATGATCTTATTTGCCATTAACCGTATAGGACATACGCCTGCTCACTAACAGGAGATAAAATCCTTTCTTGGCATACAGTAAAGACTGCTACCTGCCCGTATAGTCCGCACTTCGAGGTCGACTCAGCAATCAAGCAAATGAGTCTAACTACTCTAATGACAAACTAAACGTCACAGGCACATCTTGTACTGAATCCTCAAGTCAAAGGTCCACATACACTATCACAACCTTTTGATTCGTCATCGACTCTTCGAGAGTGAATACCGTATGACTGAATCGAGTATGAGTCGTGTTCGAGTATACTGGTCTCACCAATATACTTTATAACTATGCTATCAAGACGTGCACACGTCCTAGCATCAGTTATACAAGTCTTATTAAAACTTAATGCCCATTTAAGTTTATTGACTTGCGAACGATTTTCGTAAATAAACTTTAAACACTTCCAGTGCATTTTCTCTTATCCCATAACGAGATTGGAATGTTCAGTTTATTTACATGGACTTCACTTCAATGTTTACCAAGTCAAGAATGCAATTGAAATACAATAAACAGTGAATGAATCGAATTGCCTTTTTATTATTTATTCCATAATTACAAGTACAATGCCCCTACTCTCTCATCCCTTGAGTGGCATTCGAGGGCATATTCCTAACAATCTCCCACTTGCACTCAATGCCACACATCATGATATCCAATACCCATGTTCTTCATATGTCTTTCCAAGACGGCCTGAGATAATGGCTTAGTCAGCGGGTCAGAGACATTGTCTTCTGAGTCTACTCTTTCTAATGAAACATATCCTTTTTCCACCATCTCTCGAACGATGTGGTACTTTCTCTCTATATGCTTGGTGTTGTGGTGAGCCCTCGGCTCCTTGGCTTGGGCGACAGCTCCATCATTATCACAAAATAGTGATATAGGCAACTCCGCGTTAGGCACCACTTGAAGTTCTTGTATAAACTTCTGCATCCAAAATGCTTCTTTGCTAGCCTCTGAGGTAGCTTGATACTCTGCTTGGCAGGTGGAATCTGCAGTAGCGGTTTGCTTGGAGCTTCTCCAAGATACTGCTCCTCCATTTAGAGTAAATAAATACCCAGATGTTGACTTAGAGTCGTCATTGTCTCCTTGAAAATCAGAATCGGTGAATCCAATCACCTTCAGTTCTCCAACACCATAAGTAAGAACTAAATCTCTAGTTCTTCTTAAGTACTTAAGAATATTCTTTACGGCGGTCCAATGTTCCCTTCCCGGGTTTGCTTGAAATCGACTTACCATACTCACAGCGTAGGCTAAGTCTGGTCTCGTACACAACATAGCGTACATGAGGCTACCCACTGCCGAGGCATAGGGTACCTTACTCATCTCTCTCTTGTCTTCCTCACTTTGAGGACACATTTTTGTGGTGAGATGAATTCCATGTCGCATGGGAAGGAACCCTCTTTTAGATTCATCCATCTTGAATCTTCTCATGATTTTATCGATATAAAGGGCTTGGGAAAGTCCTATCATTCTTCGCGGTCTATCTCTGTAAAGACGGATCCCTAGAATATAGGAAGCTTCTCCCAAGTATTTCATGGAGAACGTTTTAGAAAGCCAAGCTTTCACAGTGCTGAGCATTGCTATGTTATTTCCTATAAGTAGAATATCATCTACATATAGTACTAAGAACGCAATGTTGCTCCCACTGATCTTTTTGTAAACACACGATTCCTACTCATTTCGTTCGAAGTAAAAGTTCTTAACTGCTTCGTCAAATCGAAGGTTCCAACTCCGAGAAGCTTGCTTCAGACCATAAATGGCTCGTTGCAGCTTACACACTTTATGAATATTAGCTTTGGACACAAAACCTTTAGGCTGTTCCATATAGATTTCCTCCTCGAGGTATCCATTTAGAAAAGCCGTTTTGACATCCATTTGCCATATTTCATAATCATAATAGGCAGCAATGGCAAGCATCATGCGAATCGACTTTATCATAGCTACGGGCGAGAAGGTGTAACACCCCAAACTAGGCGGATATTACAGTGCCGTAGATCCCCAACTGGGACCCACCAGGCAAATGAAAATGAATGAATTACACAAGATAAATGTAGTACCGAACTACATTACAACAATAATTACTCCGATGAGGAGTTTAGTTACAACACACTACGACAATACCGAATACTAGTGTATTTTATATGAAGATAAAATACACAACACTGAATGAAACGGAGTATTCAAATGAAAGTCTGCAGCGGAAAATAAAGGACAATAACATGAATAACTGAAAGATCGGGGGCCCCTACTAGTATCACTGGGACTCCTCGACATCAACATGCTATTCCCGTGCGTTTGCCTTGCCATGACCTGAAAAACAAAATCCCAAATGGCCGCTTAAATGTAACAACAATCCTCAAGGGTTGAAAATACACAAACATGATTTAACTGAAGTTATGAAATATCCTTAGTTATGAATTACGCTGAAGAGGAGCATCATAGTACGCCCGTAGTGTTCTGTGCAAGTGTACAAGATGGATGACCGGACACACCCGTCCTTGTACCTAATTAGTCTCACGGAGGTAATCGTTACCGTGTGCACAGTCCAATGTATCACTCCCAATACATGGCCATTATGTACCCGACTAAAAATTCCACACATCCGCACCCGGCCACGCAATATGAACCCAGAAGGTCATATGAACGAGAATGACCGTAATGAATATCAATGAATAAATAATAATCTGACAAAGTCAAGAATGACTCACCGAGATGAGAGTAATAATGAAGTGATTGATAGTTTCAATGGAATGATTGGAACCACCGTTCCCGTTAATGAAGTGATTGTTCAACAATTACAAGTCTCAATATGATTAATACAATGATGAATGAGTTATGATTATGAATGATCAACAACAAAAGGAATGAATATCCTTTTAACCGAGTAAGAATTAACTTACACAATACCGATGAAGAAAGTCCTTCCACGAACAAATGTCCTAAATGAAGTGTCGGTCGCACGAACAACCTTAATTCAATACAATTACCAACATTCGGATCAATATACGAATTAAACATGAATATAACGAACTCAAAACGTCGATACGATTAAACCAAGTTCATTGGGGCATTATATCGAACACTTTGAGGCCAACTTCGATTGATTACAACTAAACCTCAACAATACCAACCTCAAATCCCCAAGAAGTGTTTCAAACCAACAAAACATCTCCAATACGATCAATAATCCGTTATGAATATCCGAAAACGTGATTATAACGACAATTAATCGAAAACCCCCAATTTCAACTCGATAATCAAAGTGTTCTTGAATAATCCCTCAATAATCCAATGAATCCTTATACAAACTCATAATCATATACATATCCCTTCATATAACATGATTATAACGTCCAAAACATCATATCTCAATATAGAATCGAAATCCAAGGTGTTGAAGAAATTACCTCTAGAAGATCCAACCACTTCGATCCGAAGAACACGAGTTTAATCGAGTATCCAAGCTTCACAACCGAATAAAAATGATTAAAAACCACACTCAAGTGATAGGTGAAGAGAATTTTCTCCCTCAAGCCTCTCTATCTCGTATGAAGGTGGAAGGAATGGAAGAAATGGGCTGAAATGCTCAAAAAACGAATTTATAGGGGTTGACTGCCCTGTCGGACACGGCCCGTGCCGATCGGCACGGTCGCGGCGCGCAACTGGCCGGCAGGGACTCGACCGTGTCCTGCTTGACACGGTTGTGGCGCGAAGGGCCTTCCGATAGAGACCTGTCCGACAGCGACTCGGCATTGACTCGACCGTGTCCTGGAACATGGTCGGGCGTCTGGGCAGTCGGTTCTGGCTTATCCGGAAGAGTTCGACTCGGTCGTGCCAGACGACATGGTCGAGTCCTGTGGGCAGAGACTTCGGCATTTCCGGACTAGTACCGCACGGTCCGTGTCGGACGACACAGCCGAGTTTGGTCGGCAGTGATCGGCCAATAACTGAAAAATGAGCGGGTGAGCTAAAACGACCATAACTCTCTCGCCCGGATTTCGATTGACTCACCGTTTGAACCGTTGGAAAGCTAACTCGATGCTCTATAATATTGCAAAGATTCAGAATTTTTGGAGTTACCAAAAGTTAATGGTGATCTAACAAAGTCGAACTCATATGCGTAAAGTTGAAACAATGGACAATAACGATACACAACTCGAAGTTTTTCCGAACGGTGAACACGGGTGAATGAACATGATTGATGAATGATTATAAATGAGTGAAAATCCACTGAGTGACAATCACCGAATGAAATTACTGAATGATAATGAATGAATTACAACCGGGTATTACATACACCCCCCCTTAAAAGAGTTTCGTCCCCGAAACTAAGGGTCAAACAACTCGGGATAACTCTCCCGCATACTATCCTCGGTTTCCCAAGTAGCCTCTTCGACTCTGTGTCTGGACCACTGAATCTTGACCAAAGGGATCGTCTTGTTCCTCAACTGTTTGATTCGCCGCTCCAACACTCGTACAGGACGCTCCTCGTACGAATGATCATCCGCGATCTCGATTTCGTCGAACTGAAGTATGTGACTCGGGTCGGCAACATACTTCCGCAACTGAGAGATGTGAAACACATTATGAATTCGGCTCAATGCCGGAGGCAAAGCCAATCGATAAGCTAACTCGCCTACTCGATCCAAAATTTCAAACGGTCCAATGAATCTCGGACTCAACTTCCCCCGTTTTCCGAAACGGAAAATACCTCGACTCGGGGATACCTTGACCAAAACGTGGTCACCCATCTCGAACTCTAGTGGTCGACGACGATTATCTGCATATGATTTCTGTCGACTCTGAGCTGTCAACATATGACTCTTGATCAAAGCTACCTTCTCCCGGGCGGCTATAAGCATATCGGGCTCGGTGCCGATTGATTCTGACAAGTCATCCCAACACAAAGGAGATCGACAACGACGACCGTACAAGGCCTCGTAAGGTGCCATCTTAATGGAGGCATGCCAACTATTATTATACGTGAACTCGATCAGTGGTAGTTGGGCTTCCCAATCGTCCTTCCAATCGAGGACGCATGCCCTCAACATGTCCTCTAATGTCTGAATAGTTCTCTCTGATTGTCCGTCGGACTGAGGATGAAAGGCAGTACTGAGATTAAGCTGAGTTCCCATAGCACGATGAACTGATTTCCAAAAATGAGACACAAACCGTCCATCACGATCGGAAACGATACTTTTAGAAGTACCGTGCAGTCTCACTATCTCTTTGATGAATAACTGGGCAAGTCTCTCGGGACCCCACGTATCCTTGATCTCAAGGAAATGAGCTGATTTAGTTAAGCGGTCCACAACCAGCCAGATCGCATTCATGCCACGACGACTCGTCGGCAAACTCATGATGAAATCCATAGAAATGTCTTCCCACTTCCACTCCGGAATAGGGAGAGGTTTCAGCATACCCGCCGGTCGCTGATGTTTAATCTTAACTTGTTGACAGGTTAAGCATCTCGAAACAAATTCTGCGACTTCTCGCTTCATATTACTCCACCAGTAATTTTGTTTCAAGTCCTTGTACATCTTGCTGGACCCCGGATGAACAGAATAAGGGGTAGCATGAGCTTCGCTCAAAATAGAGTTTTTCAACTCATCATTCGCCGGTACACACATCTGATTCTTAAATCTCAAAAGTCCATCCTCGTGGATCACGAATCCAGGGGCTTTCCCCTGAGCCACATCCTCACGAATGCGCAACAATGCTGGGTCTGAACCCTGATTCTCCCTGATTGCATCCTCAAGAGATGATGAAATCTCTAACATACAAAGCTATCCCTGAATTCGCTGAAGCCAGACCTCGATCTCGGGTGTAAGGAATTCCTGTTGGAGCTCCTTCTGAATTGTTAAACGAGCAAGCATCTGCTCCTGAACGGACTTACGACTCAAGGCGTCGGCAACAACGTTCGCCTTCCCCGGGTGGTAAAGGAACTCGATATCATAATCTTTGATTAATTCCAACCACCGCCTCTGTCGCATATTTAACTCCTTGTGAGTAAATATATACTTCAACTCTTGTGATTGGTGAAGATCTGACAGGTGATGCCATAAATGTAACGACGCCAAATTTCCAACGCGAAAACCACGGTTGCTAGCTCCGGCCGTGGGTTGGATAATTAACCAGCTAATCCGAGGAAACATCGGATTTACTTAATATCTTTCGAAGGTTGCCAATCTCGGATAGTCTCCGTCTTCTGAGGGTCGACACGAACTCTGTCAGATGAAATTACATGCCCGAGAAAGTCACTTCGGACCTCCAGAACTCATATTTGGAAAACTTTCCATAAAGTTGCTCTCGTCTCAACACGTCGAGAACCTGATGAAGATGAACCTCGTGTTCCTCTCGGCTACGAGAATAAATCAAAATGTCGTTGATGAAGACAACAACAAACTGATCCAAAAAGTCGATGAAAACCCGATTCATTAACTCCATGAATACCGCAGGTGCAATAGTTAGCCCGAGCGGCGTAACTACGAACTCATAATGACCATAGCGTGTACGAAACGCTGTCCTCGCGATATCCGACTCTCGAATCCACAACTGGTGATATCCAGATCTTAAGTCGATCCTGGAAAACACTGAGGCTCCCTGAAGTTGATCTAAAAGATCATCAATACGGGGTAAGGGATACTACTCTTGATCATCACCCTGTTCAACTCCTGGTAATTAATACACACACGAGACGAGCCATCCTTCTCCTTGACAGATCACACTGGTGCTCCTCACGGGGACGCAATCGGTCGGAGATAACCTTTCTCGAACTACTCCTCAAGTTGAATCTTCAACTCCTGCATTCTGGTCGGGGCCATCCGATACGGTGCCTTCGATAAAGGGGACGTACCGGCTCCAACTCACTCCTGAATTCCCCTACTCTATGTGAAGGCAACCAGATAACTCGTCTGGAAATACATCGTCAATCGATGACAATGATACCATGAATGATTGAACACTTCGATTGCCCTAGAATGGTCAATCGATAAAAAGAGATACCAATAATGATTGAACAACTCGATTGCCTTAGAAAGGCCAATCGATGAAGATGATACAATGAATGTTTGAATAACTCGATTGCCTTTGAAAGGCCAATCGATGAAAATGATACAATGAATGATTGAA
The DNA here is from genome assembly GCA_033398695.1 of Orobanche coerulescens. Classification (NCBI taxonomy): domain Eukaryota; kingdom Viridiplantae; phylum Streptophyta; class Magnoliopsida; order Lamiales; family Orobanchaceae; genus Orobanche; species Orobanche coerulescens. The sequence continues at coordinate 138,187,056 of CM065813.1, read as the reverse complement.
TGACTCGATTGTCTTAGAAAGGCCAATCGATGGAAATGATGCAATGAATGATTGAATAACTCGATTGCCCTAGAAAGGCCAATCGATGAAAATGATACAATGAACGATTGAATAACTCGATTGCCTTAGAAAGGCCAATCGATGAAAATGATACAATGAATGATTGAATGACTCGATTGTCTTAGAAAAGCCAATCGATGGAAATGATACAAGGAATGATTGAATAACTCGATTGCCTTAAAAAGGCCAATCGATGAGAATGATACAATGAATGATTGAATAGTTCGATTGCGGAATTTCTCTGCTTTCGTCATAATAGTACTTGTTCTGGAACAACGGGGATTACTTCCCTGAAGCACACATTCGACAACCAACAACGGAAAGATAGCGACCAAGCGCTAACAAATATTGAGGATAGTATCAAGACGATCAAACCAACTAATATCGAAAATTACATCGTCCTAAGATAAGTTCACCACGATTAGATCCATCAACCAATCGCGGTCATTAAGCTTAATTCGGTATGATTCCGAAAATTCTTCCATCGTTAGGTAGACCGATGGTATGAGGTCCACAAGCAATAGAACTATCCCGAAATAAGTCTATTCAAGCATGATTTGAAAATGAAAGAATGCGGTGTACCAGCATCAAAAGGTACACACAAGTTGAAATAAAATTACGAGTATATCTGAAATCATTCGGGCCACCAGATCGTCGATCCTCCTCATCATATGAATCTGGGACTTGTCGGACCCCGAACCGGACGCTCCCGTCTGATAAAGACGAGCTCCAACTCTATTTGCTTCCATTGCCTTAAACGACGATGACAAAGCAGTCTGATTCTGAAACGCTGGTTGCTTCGGGGCCTGAGATGCCACCGGAGCCGACTTGGAGTCCTTTCGGCAAAAACGGGCCTTATGCCCAAAATTATAGCACTTGATAGATGGTTTCAGACACTCAGTGCTGAAATGACCCGGCGTTCCACAATTGAAACAGGTGATGGCCGAACTGGCCGCTCGGGACTGAGATCCCGCACGATTATGCGCCGTAGGAGGTCGCTCAGAAACGATAGGACTCACACGAGGCTTCTTGAAGGTTGACTGACCGCCTTCGGGTTGATTACGCTTCGTTGATTTCTTGCTGACAGATGAAGGTTGTTGTTCAGCACTTTCCTTAGCAGCCGTCTCATACGGGAGAGTTCGCTCGATTAATCCGGCCAGAGTGGCGCAATGATGATTGAGCAACTGCACATGGGTCATCATGGCCTGCATAAAAGTGAGTGGATCAACCCGAACATCTTCTGATCGAGCCGAGTCCTGGGCACGATTTCCCGACAGCGAGTGATTATTTCCCGGGTTTCGGCCCGCACCGCGGCCTCTCCCCGTGCATCCCCTGACAGCTCTCCCCATACTGAAGTAGGAAGGTCGCATAATGATTATATTTCCCGCATGATTATCACGTTATGATTATGTCATGAGATGATGAAAATGAGTATACATGCTCTAACTTAGTGATTATATGAATGATTTACTGTGACATGATTATCTGATGAAATTCTTGAAATGATTATCTTGAATAACTTAATAAGATTGGTAATATGATCATCCAGATCGACAACTGAGTAATGAAATGAATTGAGTGATTAATGAGTTAATATGATCGTCCTGATCATTAACTGAGTAATGAAATGAATTAAGTGATTAATGAGTTAATATGATCGTCCTGATCATTAACTGAGTAATGAAATGAATTAAGTGATTAATGAGTTAATATGATCTTCCTGATCATTAACTGAGTAATGAAATGAATTAAGTGATTAATGAGTTAATATGATCGTCCTGATCATTAACTGAGTAATGAAATGAATTAAGTGATTAATGAGTTAATATGATCGTCCAAAAAAAAAAAAAAAAAAAAAAAATAATAATATGATCGTCCTGATCACAATGAATGATGATGTTTGAGGATTGTTAATTGATGAATGATGAATGAATGACTATTGCCAGAAATTATACCATGGCGTTAGAAATCTTACAGTTCTTCCGGTCTGATTGGCTCGGCATTTGCACAGGTCACACGTGACGCGAAAGTCCAATGATACTAGTCTGATGACGATGATTTCAAATGAGACATGACTCGGAAGGTAGTATTCAAAACCACGCTCCGATACCAACTCTGTAACACCCCAAACTAGGCGGATATTACAGTGCCGTAGATCCCCAACTGGGACCCACCAGGCAAATGAAAATGAATGAATTACACAAGATAAATGTAGTACCGAACTACATTACAACAATAATTACTCCGATGAGGAGTTTAGTTACAACACACCGAATACTAGTGTATTTTATATGAAGATAAAATACACAACACTGAATGAAACGGAGTATTCAAATGAAAGTCTGCAGCGGAAAATAAAGGACAATAACATGAATAACTGAAAGATCGGGGCCCCCTACTAGTATCACTGGGACTCCTCGACATCAACATGCTATTCCCGTGCGTTTGCCTTGCCATGACCTGAAAAACAAAATCCCCAGCCGGGGTCAGTTAAACAGAACAACAATCCTCAAGGGTTGAAAATACACAAACATGATTTAACTGAAGTTATGAAATATCCTTAGTTATGAATTACGCTGAAGAGGAGCATCATAGTACGCCCGTAGTGTTCTGTGCAAGTGTACAAGACAGATGACCGGACACACCCGTACTTGTACCTAATTAGTCTCACTGAGGTAATCGTTACCGTGTGCACAGTCCAATGTATCACTCCCAATACATGGCCATTATGTGCCCGACTAAAAATTCCACACATCCGCACCCGGCCACGCAATATGAACCCAGAAGGTCATATGAATGAGAATGACCGTAATGAATATCAATGAATAAATAATAATCTGACAAAGTCAAGAATGACTCACCGAGATGAGAGTAATAATGAAGTGATTGATAGTTTCAATGGAATGATTGGAACCGCCGTTCCCGTTAATGAAGTGATTGTTCAACAATTACAATGATGAATGAGTTATGATTATGAATGATCAACAACAAAAGGAATGAATATCCTTTTAACCGAGTAAGAATTAACTTACACAATACCGATGAAGAAAGTCCTTCCACGAACAAATGTCCTAAATGAAGTGTCGGTCGCACGAACAACCTTAATTCAATACAATTACCAACAATCCGATCAATATACGAATTAAACACGAATATAACGAACTCAAAACGTCGATACGATTAAACCAAGTTCATTGGGGCATTATATCGAACACTTTGAGGCCAACTTCGATTGATTACAACTAAACCTCAACAATACCAACCTCAAATCCCCAAGAAGTGTTTCAAACCAACAAAACATCTCCAATACGATCAATAATCCGTTATGAATATCCGAAAACGTGATTATAACGACAATTAATCGAAAACCCCCAATTTCAACTCGATAATCAAAGTGTTCTTGAATAATCCCTCAATAATCCAATGAATCCTTATACAAACTCATAATCATATACATATCCCTTCATATAACATGATTATAACGTCCAAAACATCATATCTCAACATAGAATCGAAATCCAAGATGTTGAAGAAATTACCTCTTGAAGATCCAACCACTTCGATCCGAAGAACACGAGTTTAATCGAGTATCCAAGCTTCACAACCGAATGAAAATGATTAAAAACCACACTCAAGTGATAGGTGAAGAGAATTTTCTCCCTCAAGCCTCTCTCTCTCGTATGAAGGTGGAAGAAATGGAAGAAATGGGCTGAAATGCTCAAAAAACGAATTTATAGGGGTTGACTGCCCTGTCGGACACGGCCCATGCCGATCGGCACGGTCGCGGCGCGCAACTGGCCGGCAGGGACTCGACCGTGTCCTGCTTGACACGGTCGCGGCGCGAAGGGCCTTCCGATAGAGACCTGTCCGACAGCGACTCGGCATTGACTCGACCGTGTCCTGGAACACGGTCGAGCGTCTGGGCAGTCGGTTCTGGCTTATCCGGAAGAGTTCGACTCGGTCGTGCCAGACGACATGGTCGAGTCCTGTGGGCAGAGACTTCGGCATTTCCGGACTAGTACCGCACGGTCCGTGTCGGACGACACAGCCGAGTTCGGTCGGCAGTGATCGGCCAATAACTGAAAAATGAGCGGGTGAGCTAAAACGACCATAACTCTCTCGTCCGGACTCCGATTGACTCACCGTTTGAACCGTTGGAAAGCTAACTCGATGCTCTATAATATTGCAAAGATTCAGAATTTTTGGAGTTACCAAAAGTTAATGGTGATCTAACAAAGTCGAACTCATATGCGGAAAGTTGAAACAATGGACAATAACGATACACAACTCGAAGTTTTTCCGAACGGTGAACACGGGTGAATGAACATGATTGATGAATGATTATAAATGAGTGAAAATCCACTTAGTGACAGTCACCGAATGAAATTACTGAATGATAATGACTGAATTACAACCGGGTATTACAGAAGGTATCATGATAATCGATTCCTTCCCTTTGGGTATAACCCTTTGCCACAAGCCTGGCCTTATAGGCATCAACCTTGCCATCCCCATCAGTCTTTCTCTTATACATCCATTTATTTCCAATAGTCCTCATGCCAGTTGGATGATCTACTAGAGTCCAGACCTGATTGGTATGCATCGAGTCTATCTCAGCTTCCATTGCTTCTTGCCATTTATCAGAGTCTACATCCACTATCGCTTGGTCATTGATGACAGGGTCGTTTTCACTGCTATCAGGTGTGTCGTGGAGACCCAGTTCCTCGACATGTGTATAGCCATACCTCTCAGGTAAGTGAGATACCCTATCAGACCTTCGAAGTGGAGGTTGTGTTACAATAGGTTCGGTTCTTGATCCCTGATCAGATGTCTCCTTAGGAGTTTCATTATGCTCTTCCAAAGAGATATTTCTACCCGAGCCACCTTCCTGAATTAATTCATTCTCAAGGAAGTGCGCTTGTAATGCCACAACGACCCTATGGTCTTCTGGCATGTAGAATAGATAACCCATCGAGTCCTCTGGGTATCCTATGAAACGTCCTTTTATGGACCTCGCTTCCAGTTTGTCCACCTTAGCCTTTTTGACATAGGTTGGACATCCCCAAATCCTTATGTGATTAAGGCTTGGTTTCTTACCCTTCCACATCTCATGCAGAGTGATAGGAACAGATTTAGAAGGACATCTATTTAGGATATAGGCAGCGGTTAGTAAGGCATACCCCCACAGGTAAATACGTAAATCAGTGTAATTTAACATGGAGCGAACCATGTCCAACAAAGTCCGATTTCTCCTTTCTGAAACACCATTTAACTGTGGGATTCCTGGAGGCGTGAATTGTGAAACTATTCCGTGTTCCTTAAGGAACTCATCAAACTCAGTGCTCATATATTCGCCACCTCGGTCCGACCGAAGTGCTTTGATATGACATCCAGTTTGTTTTTCAACTAGGGCCTTAAATTCTTTGAATTTAGAAAAGGCTTCAGATTTATGTTTCATTAAGTACACAATCCCATACCTAGTATGATCATCTGTGAACATTATGAAATATTGATATCCGTCTCGGGCTACTTCTAAAGCACCACAAACATCGGTATGCACCAATCCAAGTTTATCGACAGCCCTTTCAAAAGTCCCTGTGAAGGGGAACTTAGTCATTTTGCCTCTAAGGCAAGATTCACAAGTTGGATAGGGTTCTACACCCAATGGACTTAAAAGTCCATCTTTTTCCATTTTCTGAACCTTGGTCTGACCAACATGACCAAGTCTAAGGTGCCATTTAAGAGCTTGATTAGTATCTTGCCTACCACGTTTCCTAGTTATAGTGTTCACTGCTGTTTTATTTTGCATGTTCAGATGATATAAACCATTCAACAATGTAGCTGTTCCAACCAATTTATTTCGAAAATAAATTTTACAACTGCCATTGCCAATGAAGAAACAAAATCCTTTCCGGTCCAAGACTGGAATGGATACAATGTTTTTATGCCCCTTGGGCAAAACAAGTACTTCATTTAATGTCAAAATAAAACCAGATTCTAAACCCAGAAGGATTGATCCAATATTGGTTGCCTCGACACTTTGTCCGCTTCCAACAGTGATCATTATTTCCCCAGCTTCAAGTTTTCTACTTCGTTCCAGATCCTGATTCATAGTACAAATGTGATAAGTGGCACCTGAATCCAGAATCCATGAAGCAGAATATACAGTAGCGGAACAATTAGTTTCAAAAACAAAAAGTTCCGTACCTGATGCACCATTAATCTTGGGACAAGTCCTTCGCCAGTGGCCCAGCTCACCGCATTCAAGGCATTTGTCTGTAGGTTTTGGACCGCCTACCTTTTGAACCTTTCGGGCCTTGCCCTTTCCTTTTTGCACCCCTTTCTTGGGTTTGTCGCTCGTAGGTCTTTTTCTTCTTGTTCTTGGACCTCTTAGGCCCGGAAGAAATCACAAGAGCAGCCTCTCTCGGTTTAGTCTTCATGTTAGGCTAGCCGTCACCGGTTTATTCATTAGCCCGACTAATGTGCATGTAATTTCATTACGGTTGAAATTCATTACAAAGCGCATGAAAGAGTCGTAGAGATTAAAGGATGAGATCAATTTGAAGGGATAAATCCATATTAAAGTTGAGCACCTCGAGCCTCTCAATCATAGAGATCATCTTGAGGACGTGGTCTCCCACTTTCTCCCCTTCTTTCATCCTAGCCTTTGAACAACCGCTTTGATATCTCATATCTAGCAATCTATGCTCTCCATAAAGTTCGGTCAAGTGTGCGAGAATCGCCTAGCGAAGTCATTTCTCGTGCGCTCTCTGCCTCATTAGTCATTGAGCCCATCATAAAACCACGGACTAGCACATCATCCTTGACCCATTTTTCATGGACGTCAATGTCTTCTGATTACCTAGTCCGGATTGGAGTCGGTGGAATGTCCGCCTCCAAGACGTATCCCGAGAGACTCCATCGAGTACAATCATCGATTCCGCAACCAGTCAACAAAGTTAGGGCCAGTTAGGAGATTCTTTTCAAGTAGTATTGCAAGTGGGTTTTTAGCCATTTTAGAGAGATTCAATTTCGTTTTCTGCAAAGATTTAGACAAGATTAAATTAGTAACTTGTTTAATTATGACCGAGTATAGAACTTAAGGGCTTGTATAATTCATGTCTCGGCTCCCACTAATTTTATCGGAATTATACACTCCCATGTTATAATCCGGAAATCATGGTTAGATCGACTTCTTAGTGGTGATCAAGTTCTTTACAAATTTTAACAGACGCAACCTATCAGGTTTCTTGCCAATTAATTTCTGTAAAGTGGTGTCTAACACCAACCCGTCTAACGGATGATTTGATCTTCTTTTACCCCTAGTCTTCATGCCCTCAACCTATCAGGTTTCTTGGCAATCCAGACTATCTAAGTTGTTGACCATCAACGTCTATCAGTTTGACTATTGAATCTCACCGGCAACTGCTCGGGTTTCTAGGCGAAATTTATCACCAACCGAAGGCATCTAATGCACTCAAGAATTTTTCAACCTCTACCAAATGTACTACCCCGATAACTCGGAAGCATAGCACACCAGCTCGGGTATCAATTTTCTACGAGTTTGATGGAGGGTAGGAAACCTCGTAACCTTTTTCAAACTTAGTCTATTTGTAGTCGGGAGAATTTCGCGATTAATGTTACAATTTGCACATTAATTCAATTATACGCGCGTTTGTTGGTTTGTCAATCATTCAAAATGAAAAAACAGAAAACAGTAACCTAGTTACTACCAACATATAGCTCATGGACCTAATTCCTAAGTACTGGGCCAAGCGAATGACCCAATAAAAAAACAGTCTTCGATTCTTCGTCTTCTCGGTCGGTTGTCTTCGGTCTTCTTCATACCCAACATAATAATTACATTATTGAAAAATTGCATCCTATACAAGTTTTTCTAGTAAATATAAATAGGCTCAAAACGGCCTTTACAACCCAATCGAATCGAACAAATCAAAAAACTAAGTCCACGAGCTATATCACCATCACATAAGGATTCCATACAACATGTAATGGCAACGAAATTAAACAAATAATCTTAATATAAATTAATCTAATTAATCTATAAATTAATCTATTCAATTTCTACTATATTAATCCAATTAATATAAAGTGGCATTAAAATTAAATAATCAATTAAGATATTAATCCAATCAATATAAAATTAATCTATTCAATTTTAATGGTATTAATCCAATTAATACTAATAATCGTCATTTAAATTCATTCAAGTAATCCGCCAAAATAATATTTTCTTTTAATTTATTTACATTATAATAAAAAATATTACAAATTTTAATTTAGTCAAATTAAAATCCAATTTAAATTTTGGGAAATAATTAAAAGCGAAATATAAACTTAAAAGCGAGTCACGGAAAATCCGATTTTAGGCCCGGCCGCGGCACGATTCAAAATCGGGCCAAAAACCGAAATTTGCTGGCGAGCCACGCCTTTCAGCGGTGGCCGATCATTCTCGGCCGTGGCGAGACATGGCTGATCATGGCGATCATGCTCGGCGATGCAGGCGGCGGCCAGGCGATCTTTGCCCGACACCTGCCAAGCGACCGTTTCTTTGTTTTTCGCCCGTTTCAAAAAAGCGTGATGCTACAACGAACAATTTAAAATCTACAATTATTCCAAACATGATTCTAAATCATAATCATCATCCAAAAGCATTCAAAATGCACAAATAATCGTATATACGGAAACATTGACCTCTCTCCGATACCACCGTTGGGATTAGAAAATAAAAAGAAATACGCAATGGAAATAAATACGAATCCCAAACAGATCGATCAAGTAACGTATATACGAAAAAATACATACAAAGGTAAAGATTCATACCCTTGAAGCCTTTGAAATAAATCTTCGTAAAGTGTAGGCGATGATCACGATCCGTCCGAACATGAAATCCCTTCGTTCCAAGCACCGAAAATTCGAAGCCTCTACTTCACACGCGTCGGAAGTTGCCCGGAAAAATCTACAACACTCCGTTCTATGAAGAACACGGCTAGGAAGTATTGTAGGAATTTTTTCTCTCTTAATTTTTCTTACTTCTTTTCACCTCAAAGATGAACAAAATGAAGAAGGAAAATTTTTCTCTGTCTCCTCACTTAAAACTCACGTCCAGGGCTGTTTTGCAGGTTAGTATGTGTGTGTGTATCTAGTAGTTGTTATAATGTGTTGTTCTTATATTATCTCAAACATATAATACAAATCATATAATTGAGATAAAATGTCAACACATAATAACAAAAATACAACTAACACATACACATGCATGGAAATGATTCCATGTGATGTGGGGATAGGGAGGGCGGACCATGGTGGAAATTTCCTAGAAAACGAGCCGAGTCACTCGGCTCGTGTATGCACGTTAAATCAAACGACTCCGTTAAATACACTCTGTTTAATCACCAATGTATTTATATTAATTAATTAATCTAATTAATTAATAATATCAAATACAAATATATTTCCCTAAGAAATATAATTTATGAATTAAATTAATCACCCGGTAACTTAATTTTAATTCATAAGACCGCTATTTTGATTTATCTAATAAATCATAATTAGATATCCAATATCTAATATTTATAGAGAGATAATAAATTCACATTTATCCGTCAATGCTCCTGATGCGCGACTCCGTAGGTCCGTCTCAGCCGGAATTGGGAGGAACCAATGAGTGCGGGCAGCACTTAGCCAGCCTAGCGGGCCGCACTGTAAGCCCCGACTGAGAACGAATGAAAGGGATCATTCCAGAACCATTATGTCGTGAATACTATATACGTATAAACCCTTTATCAGATGTCCCGGCCAAGTCTTCGGGTCACGGTAAAGTCAAATCCTATTATTGACTAGACTCTATACATGTGTTAATGCAAATCAAGACCGACTGATTAATAGTGTATCTAATACGACTATATCAGAATGCTTTGGCCAAAGACTCATGATCTTATTTGCCATTAACCGTATAGGACATACGCCTGCTCACTAACAGGAGATAAAATCCTTTCTTGGCATACAGTAAAGATCGCTACTGCCGTATAGTCCGCACTTCGAGGTCGACTCAGCAATCAAGCAAATGAGTCTAACTACTCTAATGACAAACTAAACGTCACAGGCACATCTTCTACTGAATCCTCAAGTCAAAGGTCCACATACACTATCACAACCTTTTGATTCATTATCGACTCTTCGAGAGTGAATACCGTGTGACTGAATCGAGTATGAGTCGTGTTCGAGTATACTAGTCCCACCAATATACTTTATAACTATGCTATCAAGACGTGCACACGTCCTAGCATCAGTTATACAAGTCTTATTAAAACTTAATGCCCATTTAAGTTTATTGACTTGCGAACGATTTTCGTAAATAAACTTTAAACACTTCCAGTGCATTTTCTCTTATCCCATAACGAGATTGGAATGTTCAGTTTATTTACATGGACTTCACTTCAATGTTTACCAAGTCAAGAATGCAATTGAAATACAATAAACAGTGAATGAATCGAATTGCCTTTTTATTATTTATTCCATAATTACAAGTACAATGCCCCTACTCTCTCATCCCCTGAGTGGCGTTCGAGGGCATATTCCTAACAGTCTCTAGGAGCGCATTCATTTCGTCGAGCTGGCGCTGCATGGCGGCCATCGTCGTAGCCTGACTGCTCGCTGATTGGCTCTCAGAGCGGGAGCCGAGGCGGTCATGTACTGATCTCCTGGCCCCATAGTAGGTGACGATTTCTCCGCCAATGGGCTCAATTCTTGGGCGAGCGGGGGCCCGTTGGCCGATTTGTCTTTTGGGAGTCGGATATGCCGAACTCCTAGTGATGGATTCAGACTCCGGTGTCTCCCGGCTGGGGCCCGAATGCCCGGGTCGCCATGAGGGATCACTCCCTAGGCGACTGAAGACGGAATCATCCCGCCTTATGAGAGCCTTTTCCTGCGGCTCGGGGCTTTCCGACGATTTCTCGATGTATAGCCCTTTAAGCTTCTGCTTGCCTGCTCGGCGGATTGCAGATGGAGTAATGGTAGGCGAGTGAGAGGCTGGGACCATCCCTCGGGGGCGGAAGTGAGAGTCTAGCATCGCCGCGGTCGCCTTCCGCCGTTGGTTGAGATTCGGTCTGGGCCGGAATGAGAGGTCCGGCAGATCGCAGGGTGGCTCTTTTTGAGGTCGTGGCGGATGTCATGTTTCTGAAGGTTTTCTTTGAAGAACAGTGAGTATTTCTTCAAGTATATGCCTCATAGAACAGTGAGTGTTCTTCGAGAAGGTCGGAATAAAAATGAAGGTTAAGATTCCCTCCTCTAGCGCCAATTGTTGTTACCCAAAATATTATCCGGAGATGATATTGCTGGAATGGTCGAATAACAAACAAATGCGAGAACACTTCCGTGGGAAAGTAAATAACACAAGATTTGCCGGGGTTGTTAGTCCCGGGCTTGAATGCTCTCGCGAGATGTTATTAATATGAATACTTTGGAGTACAAATATTAATGTTAGAATACTATTACAATGAGTGTAGTGACTCTAGTTATCTTAGCTATAGAGCGTGAAGATTGCCGGAAGAACCAGATCTGATGCTCTGTGAGTTCTAGCTTTTGGTGTTCTGTATATGTGAATGAATATTACTATGTATGTGTATGTATTCGTAAGGTCCACCGTTCTCTCTGTACATTTTTTCACTACCCCTTGGCCACTGTTGGAGGCCTTCTATTTATAGGAGAAGATGTTGTTGGGTCCTCTCCGGCGATCGCGGGCGACCGCCGTTTTCTATATTAGAATAAGGTGGGCGATCGTCCCATCACGTGGGGCTGTTCCCTTAAAGTCCGAGGCTGCTACTGGCAGCTAGCTATGTGAGCCAATGGGGAGCCTGCACGCGTCCTGAGTTGCTGTCTGGGGAGGACCCACTTTGTACCTTTCGGCGGGCATGTCGGTAAGTGTGAGGTTGGTGACAGGCTGGGGTCAAAGGCCTTATCCTGCAGCGCCTTTTGCGGATCTGCACGTGGGTCTTCATCCGAGATTCGGTCTTCAACGACTCTGACGGATGTCGGATTTACATGTGGTACGGGATGACCGTCTACAGTCGGAAATCATTGGCGATCGGTATATGCCAACAGACGATCGACTTGGATGTCGATCGCTAGGCGCCTGCCCAGCGTATGTCATCTTTGGCAGGCTCCTGACCATCATGCCGATCGCAATCGAGGCATATAAATCGCCGCACAACATCCTTAAGTACTGCCATGGTTACGGCCATAACTCGGCCTACTTACGGCCGTAACATCCCAAGTCAACGGCCTTATAGCCGTAACCAACCATCTCATACGGGCGTTACTCGCCCTCGTCCGAACATCTGCCGACAGACATACGGCCGTACCGCACATGCCTTACGGGAGTAACTAGACTGTTACAGCCGTACTCGGCAAGACTTACGGGCATATGACATCTTCGTAGAAACTGACCGGGCACCCTGCTCGAAACGTACGGCCGTAACCGGACAAGCCTTACGGCCGTACCTGCATCATCTTACGGCCGTATGCCGCAACCCTTACGGCCGTAAGCCCTCTTCGTCCGACATTTCCTGAAAACCACGAACACACATTACGGCCGTAGCCTGCCTTCCTTACGGCCATATCTCACCTTCGGCCAAAACCACCATAAGCCAACGAATGCATGTTACGGCCATAATGCATGATTAGTTATGGTCGTAACTCATTGCTGGAAGTGACGAAAATGCGACAACTCCGTCTAGTCGCTACAAACGGTGAATGATTCGACATACAGTATTTGTATGAATGTAATTAAGTCCAATAACACGTGATAGATGATACTTCCAACACAAGACTACCATTCACGATGATTATGATAATACTCTCGTCTCGATCCTAAAACGGAGATGAATGACGATCGGAAACTGATACACGGTTACAAAATGCCAACGATGAACACAAATGAATGAATCATGAATGATGAGTGATTATTAATGAGTGGAAATTACTGAGTGACAATTACTGACTGATAATTACTGAATGATAATGAATGAATTACAACCGGATATAACATACTCCCCCCCTTAAAAAAAGTTTCGTCCTCGAAACTAAGGGTCAAACAACTCGGGATAACTCTCCCGCATACTATCATCGGTTTCTCCAGTAGCCTCTTCGACTCCGTGTCTAGACCACTATGTTGACCAAAGGAATCGTCTTGTTCCTCAACTGTTTGATTCGCCGCTCTAAAACTCGTATAGGATGATCCTCATACGAATGATCATCCGCGATCTCGATTTCGTCGAACTGAAGTATGTGGCTCAAGTTGGAAACATACTTCCGCAATTGAGAGACGTGAAACACATTATGATTTCGGCTCAATGCCGGAAGTAAAGCCAATCGATAAGCCAGATTGCCTACTCGATCCAAAATCTCAAATGGTCCGATGAATCTCGGACTCAACTTCCCCACTTCCCGAAATGTAAGATACCTCGACTCGGGTATACCTTGAACAAAACGTGGTCACCTGTCTCGAACTCTAGTGGTCGACGAAGATTATCTGCATATGATTTCTGTCGACTCTGAGCGGTCAACAAACGACTCCTGATCAAAGCTACCTTCTCACGGGCGGCTATAAGCATATCGGGCTCGGTGCCGATTGATTCTGATAAGTCATCCCAACACAAAGGAGATCGACAATGACGACCATACAAGGCCTCGTAAGGTGCCATCTTAATCGAAGCATGCCAACTATTATTGTACGTGAACTCAATCAACGGTAGTTGGGCTTCCCAGTCATCTTTCCAATTGAGGACGCATGCCCTCAACATGTCCTTCAATGTCTGAATAGTCCTCTCTGATTGTCCATTGGACTGAGGATGAAAAGCGGTGCTGAGATTAAGCTGAGTTCCCATAGCACGATGAACTGATTTCAAAAAATGTGACACGAATCGTCCATCACGATCGGAAATGATACTCTTAGGAGTACCATGCAATCTCACTATCTCTTTGATGAACAACTGGGCAAATATCTCGGGACCCCATGTATCCTTAATCTCGAGGAAATGAGCTGACTTAGTTAAACGATCCACAACTACCCAAATTGTATTCATGCCACGACGACTCGTCGGCAAACTCGTGATGAAGTCCATAGAAATGTCTTCCCACTTCCACTCTGGAATAGGGAGAGGTTTCAGCATACCCGCTGGTCGCTGATGTTATATCTTGACTAGCTGACAGGTTAAACATCTCGAAACAAATTCTACGACTTCTCGCTTCATATTACTCCACCAGTAATTTTTTTCAAGTCCTTGTACATCTTGCTAGACCCCGGATGAATGGAGTAAGGGGTAGCATGAGCTTCTCTCAAAATCGAGTCATTCAACTCGTCATTCGCTGGTACGCATAACCGATTCTTAAATCGCAAAAGTCTATCCTCGTGGACCACAAATCCAGGGGCTTCAATGTTAACCATCATGAATGAGCGCTCTTACCCAGATAGTAAGCCGCAACTAAAACTTTGTGTCCTTCGGGACATTCTACCATAGCAAATAACTTCTCGAAATGCTCGAGCCAATGAACAATATCCGCCGGCTCATATGAGCCCTCAAAAGTAGGTGGCCTTTGGTGAGAGATGTCACCAATAATATTGCTTACACCCCTCTCTTGCCCCTGAGGTGGCGGCGGAGGAGCCTGCTAATTCTGAGCTGTTGAGTTCTGCATCGTCTCCATGAGGCATGCCATATGAGTCATCTGGGCCATCATGCCCTGCATAAAAGCGAGTGGGTCAATCCGAACACCTTCTGACTGAGTTGTGTCCCGGGTATGACTTCCTGACAGTGAATGATCATTTCTGGGTGAATGAGTGGCAGCGTCGCTGCTCGATGAATTAGCGTTGTTCCTCGCGTTCGCACGTGTATTCACACGAGCTCTCGGGATTCGGACCGCACCGCGGCCTCTTCCCCCGCGTCCTCTGCCAGCTCTTTCAATACTGAAGTGGGAAAGTCACATGATAATTATGTCTTTCGCATGAATATCACATTATGATTACGTCATGAAATGATGAAAATGAGCATATGCGCTCTAACGCAGGGATTACATGAATGATTAACTGAGGTGACATGATTATCTGATGAAATTCTTGAAATGATTATCTTGAGCAAGTTAACAAGATTAATGATATGATCCTCAAGATCAACAACTGAACAGTGAAATGAACTGAGTGATTAATGAGTTAACATGATCGTCCTGATCAAAATGAATGATGATGAGAATTGTTGACTGTTGAATGATGAATGAATGATTCTTATTGCCAGAAATTATACCATGGCATTAGAAATCTTACAGTTCTTTCGGTCTGAGGGGCTCGGCATTTGCATAGGTCACACGTGACGCGAGAGTCCAATGATACTAGTCTGATGACGATGATTTCAAATGAGACATGACTCGGAAGGTAGTATTCAAAACCACGCTCTGATACCAACTCTGTAACACCCCAAACTAGGCGACTATTTCAGTGTCGTGGGACCCCGACTGGGACCCACCAGGCGAATGAAAATTAATGACTTAGATATTATAATCGCAGTACCGAACCATATTATATCATCCATTACTCCGATAAGGAGTTTCAAGTTCAACACACCCAAGATAATACAGAATACATGTATATTTTATATGAAGATAAAGTATACAACACTGAATGAAATGGAGTATCCAAATGGAAATCTGCAGCGAAAAATAAAATGACGACAACATGAATGACTGAAAGGATTGGGGCCCCCTACTAGTATCACTGGGACTCCTCGCCCTCAACGTTCTCTTCCCGTACTTTTGCCTTGCCATGACCTGAAAACAATATCCCCCAACGGGGTCAGTTACACAGAACAACAATCCTCAAGGGTTGAATATACACAATCATGATATATCTTAATTATGAAATTAAGCTGAAGAGGGGCATCGTAGTATGCCCGTAATGGTATGTGCATGTGCACAAGACGAGTGACCGGACACACCGTCCTTGTACCTAATTAGTCTCACGGAGGTACGTTACCGTGTGCACAATCCATTGTGTCGGTGAACCCGAATACATGACCATCATATGCCTAACTAAAAATCCCACACATCACCACCCGGCCACGCAATATGAACCCAGAAGGTCATATGAACGAGAATGACCATGATGAATATTAATGAATAACAATCCGACAAAGTCAAGAATGACTCACTGAGATGAAATAATAATGAAATGAATGATAGCTCAATGAAATGATTGGAACCGTCGTTCTTCGTGAATGAAGTGATTATTCGACAATTACAAGTCTCAATACGATTAATACATTATGAATGAGTTATGATTATGAATGAACAACAACAAAAGGAATGAATATCCTTTTAACCGAGTAAGAATTAACTTACACAATACCGGTGGAGAATGTCCTTCCTCGAACAAACGTCCTACAATGAAATGTCGGTCGCTCGAACAACCTTGAATAATACAATTACCAACAATCCGCTCAATAGATGAACCAATCATGATAATAACTAACTCAAAACGTCGATACGACTAAACCAAGTTCATTGGGGCATTATATCAAACACATTGTAACCAATCTTCGATTGTTTACAATCAACCCTCAATTATACCAATATCAATTCCCCAAGGAGTGTTTCAAACCAACAAAACATCTTCAATACAATTAATAATCCAATATGAATATCCAAATTCGTGATTTCAACAACAACTAATCGAAAACCCCCAAATCCAACTCAATATTCAAAGTGTTCTTGAATAATCCTTCAATAATCCAATGAATATTCATACACACTCATAATAATATGTATATCTCTTCCTACAACAAGATTATAATGTCCAAAACATCATATCTCAACACAAAATCGAAATCCAAGATGTTGAAGAATATTACCTTTGAAGATCCAAACACTTTGATCCGATGAACACGTGTTAAATGGACTATCCAAGCTTCCCAAACGAATGAAGATGATGAAAACCGAACACCCAAGTGATTGATTATGAAAAATATCTCCCTCAAGCTCTCTCTCTCTCTCGGAACAAGGTGAAGAAAATGATAAAAATGAGCTCAAAGTCCCTTCCAAGTCCTTAAGTACTGCCATGGTTACGGCCGTAACTCGGCCTAGTTACGGCCATAATATCCCAAGTCAACGGCCTTACGGCCGTAACCAGCCATCTCATACGGGCGTAACTCACCCTCGTCCGAACATCTGCCGACATACATACGGCCGTACCGCACATGCCTTACGGGCATAACTAGACTGTTACGGCCGTACTCGGCAAGACTTAAGGGCGTATGACACCTTCGTCGAAACTGACTGGGCACCCTGCTCGAAACGTACGGCCGTACCTGCCTCATCTTACGGCCGTATGCCGCAACCCTTACGGCCGTAAGCCATCTTCGTCCGACATTTCCTAAAAACCACGAACACACATTACCGTCGTAGCCTGCCTTCCTTACGGCCGTATCTCGCCTTCGGCCAAAACCACCCTAAGCCAATTAATGCATGTTACGGCCATAATGCATGATTAGTTACGGCCGTAACTCATTGCTGGAAGTGACGAAAATGCGACAACTCCGTCTAGTTGCTACAAACGGTGAATGATTCGACAAACAATACTTGTATGAATGTAATTAAGTCCAATAACATGTGATAGATGATACTTCCAACACAAGACTACCATTCACGATGATTATGATCATACTCTCGTATCGATCCTCAAACGGAGATGAATGACGATCGGAAACTGATACACGGTTACAAAATGTCAACGACGAACACAAATGAATGAATCATGAATGATGAGTAATTATTAATGAGTGGAAATTACTGAGTGACAATTACTGACTGATAATTACTGAATGATAATGAATGAATTACAACTGGGTATTACAGGCTATTCTTTCTTCTGGGCATGCTATCGGCATTACATCGACATATACCTAAGCAAAATTATGAAGTGGCGACTTAACGGAAATGAAGAAAAAAATTCATGATTCAAGTGTTGGAATCGTTAATAATTTTAATCTTATTTTGTAAAATTAAATATCATAGGATCGATCTACGTTCCGAGTAGATGATCGTGGTATATTCACTTTCTCTAAACCGATTCCCGGTGAGTGAGAAATAGTGAATTAAAGTTTGTCACTTAATTGTGAATAAATGAGAGATGACTATCCCACATTGAATAATGAGCTATCATTGTCCAAGTATATAAGGAGTTACCATTATTCATGTAATAATTAATGGCACATGTTTATGGGCTTAAACCCACACGCGCGCGCCGCCGCCCGCCCGCCTCGCCTCGGCCGCATGCCGCGAGCCGTGGATCTTGGCAATTGGTCTTTAGGCTGTTCTTTGGGCCTGGTCGAGGGCTAGGCCTTGGGCTAGGCCTTGGCTTGGTTATAGAATTTTTGACTGGCTCAACAATGTTGTTGGCCTCGTATGTGCACATTAGGATGTCCAGCTACATTCCTCGAGCGGTTAAGGACAAATGGCATCAGAAGCCACGAAAAATAGAAAAGTTGTTTTTTCTACATACTCTGCATTTCGCATTTTCATAAGTCAGTCCAGTCCTCATCTCGATCTTGTTCTCCGGAGCTCGCCGGAATTTTGGTGCTACATCCATCAAGACAAAAGTCGTTTTACCTTTGGAGACAAATTGCCAAATCGAAGAGCACTACCGGGGTAATATTTGTCTTGCGGGAAGAGGCCTCCTCGACTCGACTTAATATAGAGTTTGTTATTTCATTTCTTGTAGTTTAATTATTTCCTTTGTAATCTCATTCTCTACATTTCTTTTCCAAGTTCTTTGTAATCACGAAACGTGTAGCCCGATTCAAACAATCACAAGACAAATAATTTGCTACATTACTCGCTCGTGTGAAGAATGAGAATTGGAGATTTTATAATTGAACTTAATTGTTTTTTTCAAAACTTAATTCCCTTTGCTTGGAGATGTCGACTGCCGTCGTCGCCGCTGGTTCCACTACCGCAGCCACTGCCGACTCCACCATCAACGCCTCTGCCACTGGATCAACCTTGGCTAACACCATTTCTGCGACCATGTCCAACATGATAAGCTCAACCACCTCATCAACAACTCCATGGGTGTTTTCGAACCCCTTTCTGACTACTGGTGGACCCACCTCGAGTGGCACCGTTGGTTCCACTTTCAGTGGTACCGTAGGATCCATGTTGGGATCTACTGTAATATCCTGAATTTTAGAATAATATTTTATCGTGACCAGCTTGTTGGAATACTCGTAATATGAATATTTAATTTTGGTTCTGGATGTAATATTGAGTAAATGAGAGTAATATGTCGGGTAGTATTTTCTAATATCGTCGAATAATTATTGATAAGAATGTGACGGTGGCCAATGTTGAATTCTCCGATAAATTATTCAACGAGAATTAGAGAAATTATCCGGACTAATTATGAGATTATAAATTTACTTGGATGTATCAGAGATGTATTTATGGTCGTTGACTATTTAAAATAAGAAAGTAAACACCGAAAAAATAAATAGAAATAAAATTGTACATTTCTGGGAAGTGTTGTGGATAAGTATCAACTTTGAAAAATCACCATGGATTTTTGAGATGTTTAACAATTCTGAAAATTAAAGTATTGTATATAATTGAGTTAGCTTTCCAATAGTCCAAACGGAGAGCCAATCGGAGTCCGGACGAAGAAATTATAAATATTGAGTTAGCTATCGGACACCGTGTGTCACTGCGTACGTCAGCGCCTGACAGTCGCCTGGGATTCCCGTGAGAGCGAGGCGCGGGTCGTCACTCGTGATGCCTGACCATGTGCTGTTTTGACTGACTAGCATATTTTTTACCTGTTAAGAGCAGTAGTATATACATTGCTTTCTAATTTCGTTTATCAAATATCCATAGATAATATCTCTCTCTTCAAAACAGTATTTTTCTATTTTAGTTTTTATATATCTAAGTCGTCCAAAACGCTCAAGAAACCAGCAAATCTGAGCATTCTTGTCTAGGAGACTTCCGGTAGGATTTCAACAAAATTCCCCAGAGAGTCTGTGAATTCCAGTCTGGGTTGTTATCTTTGAACTCGATTATCTCTCAATCGGTAAGCTATTTTACGAATGCATCTAGATCAGTTTTTAAAAAATACATATAAGTATAAATATTGTTTGTAGTGTAAGTATTGAGTCAGAATACTTGAATAAAATGAACCATTTTCTGGTGAATCAGACCATGTTTTCCAGGATAATAACTGAACCTGTTCGATGAATTTCCCGTGAGTCTGAGAATTCCAGACTAGGTTTACTTCTTTGAACTCTATTATCTTACAACCTGTAAGTTATTTTGAAAATCCATCTCGAGTAGTTTGTAATAAAAATACATAGAAGTATAAATGTTGTTTTTACCGTAACTATTGAGTTGGAATACTTCGATAAAACGAGCCATTGTACACTGAGTCAGCCCTGTTCGTATCAGTGAGTTCCAGCAACAATTCTTTTGAAAGTTGACCGTGTTGCCTATTTTGAATATGTATATCTTTTAACTTTAAGGTTATTTTCCGATTATATTTCATGTATTTTGTAGCAGATTGACATGGGTATATAACTTGGTTTTTGTTTTGATATTTCCAGCCACTGAAATTATTGTATTTATCGAACTATGATCGAGTCAGCCCTACTTTGTTATAATACAAATACGTATCAAACGGATTGAATTCTTTATAATTGTGTTGAGGTCTGGAAAACTTAATAAATATGGTTAATATCAGAGTATGATTCTTTACATCTGTATTTCGATATTCATGATCGCAAGGTGTTAATTGGAATATTTGGCGTGTGTAAATCTTAATGTCCTACATACGTAAAGTATGTTCTGGATATTAGCGCACGCTACGTAATGTGAATAACGTAAGCTAAGTCAACAGACAGTGTTCGTAAAATATATTGTGGATTATGAGTTCTTAATTATTTGAGTTTGATTGTTCGGATTTGTGCTTAATCGGGACATTGTGGAAACCGTTGAGTTTGTTGACTGGTTAGATCGATTGTTGATTGTTATAGAACTTGTTGTTATCGATTATTACAATAGGCTGTGAGAATTGGTCGTTGATTATAATAATATTTTGCGGTCGAGTTCGAAGAAGTTTGTGAATTACTATGGTCAGGTTCGAGGAGCTTGTAGACGAAGGCAAGAAAATTGGTAACGGCTTCATTATCATCGTATCGGTATCGAGGCAAGTTATTACTTGCTCAATTTATAGTATTTAATGAATAGTTTCAGTTTCATTTTGTTTATAATGCATATAGCAATGATTATTATTGTGGACTCTGTAGATTGGGGTTGTACGTTGATTTTGGGAATTAAATCATAATGTATATGATTTACATTTGTTATTGGTATACTTGGGTATCGAGGGTACGTTATGAAAGAGACGAGGATATGAGTTACCTATGACCATGGTATTTTGGATCGTCGGACATTGAGGATAAGCATCGGTGATGATTTGACATCGAGATTGCTCCCGAAGGACTCGGGGCAAGTATCTTAATTTAATTTTGGTTTAATGTTGATAATTTTGATCATCCATATTGTCATTCATGTTGTTGAACATGAGGTCGTCCAAGTTGATTTGTCATAATGTCGTTCATATTATTGATTCATATGCATCAACTGTGGCAAACATGGGCACGCAGCGAAGGACTGCCGGAAGCCGAAGGCCAACAAGAAGAAGAAACATTGTAACACCCCAAACTAGACGGCTATTACAGTGCCGTGGACCCCCGACTGGGACCCACCAGGCGAATGAAAATTAATGAATTAAATAATATAACTGTAGTACCGAACTAATTTATATTACCAATTACTTTGATGAGTAGTTTTAAGTACAATACACCCAGGAAATACAGAATGCCTGTATATTTTATATGAAGATAAAATATACAACACTGAATAAAATGAATATCCAAACGAAAATTTTGCAGCGGAAATAAAAATGAAGAAACATGAATGACTGAAAAGGACTGGGGCCCCCTACTAATATCACTGGGACTCCCCGCCATCAACGTTATCTTACCGTGCTTTTGCCTTGCCATGACCTAAAAACAACATCCCCAATGGGGTCAGTTACACAGAACAACAATCCTTAAGAGTTGAATAAACACAATCATTATATCTTCATTATGAAATTAAGCTAAAGAGGGACATCATAGTACGCCCGTAATGGGATGTGCAAGTTCACAAGACGAGTATCCGGACACACCCGTACTTGTACCTAATTAGTCTCACGGAGGCACGTTACCGTGTGCACAGTCTAATATGTTGGTGAACCCGCACCGTATGACTATCGTGTGCCCGACGAAAAATTCCACACATAACCACCCGGCCACGCAATATGAACCCAGAAGATCACAAGAACAAAAGTGACCATGATGAATATTAATGAATAACAATCCGACAAGTGTTAAGAATGACTCACCGAGATGAAATAATAATGAAATGAATGATAGCTAACTGAAATGATTGGAACCGTCGTTCCTCGTGAATTGAATGATTAGTTTGATAATTACAAGTCCCAACATGATTAATACACTATGAATAAATTATTAATATGAATGAACAACAACAAAAGCAATGAGCATCCTTTTAACCGAGTAAGAATTAACTTACCCAATACCGGTGAAGAAGGTCCTTCCTCGAACAAACGTCTTAAATAGAAATGTCAGTCGCTCGAACAACCTTGAATAACACAATTACCAAAAATCCGCTTAATATACGAATCAAGAATGATCATAACCAACTCAAAACGTCGATACGAAAAATCCAAATTCATTGGGGCATTATGACAAACACGTTGTAACCAATCTTCAATTGTTTACAACTAACCTCAGTTATATCGATACCAAACCTCCAAGGAGTGATTCAATCCAACAAAATATGTTCAACACAATCAAATGACTCAATATGAATACACAACTCGAGATTTCAACAACATCCAATCGAAACCCCCAAATCCAAAATCAACATTGAAAGTGTTCTTCAAATAATCCTTCAATAATCAATGAATATTCATACAACTCATAATCATATGTATATCTCTTCATATATCATGATTATCACATCCAAAACATCATATTCCATCTTAAAATCGAAATCTAAGGTTTGGAGAAAATTACCTTTGAAGATCCAACCTCTTCGATCCGTCGAAACTCGTGTTAATTGACTTCCCAAGATCCACAAACGAATAAAGATGATTAAACCCGAACACACAAGTGTTTGATGATGAAAAATATCTCCCACAATATCACTCTCTCGGAACCAAAATGAAGAAGTGATGAAATGAGCATAAAAATCCCGTTCATGTCTTTAAATACTACGCAGAGTTACGGCCGTAACTCTGCCACCTTATAGCCGTAACTTCCCAATTCAACGGCCTTACGGCCATAATATCTATTACATACGGCCGTAACAACACTTCGTCAAAAAATGATAATGAACGCAGTGACCGAGTTACGGTCGTACCAGAAATACTTTACGGCCGTAACAACAACACTTATGGCCGTATCCTGCCGAACTTACGGCCGTAAGTTGTCTTCGTTGACAACACATTCCTGCATAAACGAATGCATGTTATGACTGTAGTCTCCAAATCATACGGCCGTATATTCTTGCTTACGGCCGTAATTAGTATGACTTACGGCCGTACGACGTCTTCGTCCAGAAATACACCAATTCCACGAATGCATATTACGGCCGTAATGCATGATCAGTTACGGCCGTAACACACTGCTGGAAATGACAAACTCCGTCAACTCCATCTTCTCGTTACAAATGATGAAAGATCCTACATACAATACTTATATGAATGCAATTAACTCCAATAACATGCAATAGGTGATACTTCCAACACAAGACTACTAATCACAATGATTATGATAATACTCTCGTCTCGATTCTCAAACAGAGTTGAATGACGACCAGTAACTTATACACGGCCCCAAGTACACCAAAGATGAATATATGAATGAATGTGAATGATGAATGATTATTAATGAGTGAAAAATTACTGAATGACAATTACTGAATGATAATGAATGAATTTACAACCGGGTATTACATATTTCCACCCCTTAAAAAGAGTTTCGTCCTCAAAACTAAGGGTCAAACAATTTGGGATAACTCCCCCGCATACTATCCTCGGTTTCCCAAGTAGCCTCTTGACTCCGTGTCTAGACCACTGAATTTTAACCAAAGGAATCGTCTTGTTCCTCAACTGTTTGATTCTCCGCTCTAAGACTCGTACAAGACGCTCCTCATACGAATGATCATCCGCGATCCCGATTTCATCGAACTGAAGTATGTGACTCGGGTCGCAACATACTTCCGCAGCTGAGAGACGTGAAACACATCATGAATTCGGGTCAACACCGGAGGTAAGGCCAATCGATAAGCCAGACTGCCTACTCGATCCAAAATCTCAAACGGTCCAATAAATCTCGGACTCGACTTTTCCTCCTTCCCGAAATGGAAGATACCTCGAGTCGGGGATACCTTGACCAAAACGTGGTCACCTTCCTCGAACTCTAATGGTCGACGACGATTATCTGCATAAGATTTTTGTTGAATCTGAGCAACAAACGACTCCTGATCAAAGCTATCTTCTCGCGGGCGGCTATAAGCATATCGGGCTCGGTGCCGATTGATTCTGATAAGTCATCCCAACATAAGGGGATCGACAACGACGACCATATAAGGCCTCGTAAGGTGCCATCTTAATCGAAGCATGCCAACTGTCATTGTATGTGAACTCGACCAACAGTAGTTGGGCTTCCCAATTATCTTTCCAGTCGAGAACACATGCTCTCAGCATGTCCTCTAACGTCTAAATAGTTCGCTCTGATTGTCCGTCGGACTGAGGGTGAAAGGCTGTGCTGAGATTAAGCTGAGTCCCCATGGCACGATGACCTTATTTCTAAAAATGTGACACGAATCACCCATCACGATCAGAAACGATACTCTTAGGAGTACCGTGCAATCTCACTATCTCTTTGATGAACAACTAGGCAAGTCTCTCTGGACCCCACGTATTCTTAATCTCAAGGAAATGAGCTGACATAGTTAAGTGGTCCACAATTACCCAAATTGTATTCATGCCACGACGACTCGTCGGCAAACTCGTGATGAAGTCTATTGAAATATCCTCCCAGTTCCACTCTGGAATAGGGAGCGGTTTCAGCATACCTGCTGGTCGCTGATGTTCTATCTTGACTTGCTGACAGGTTAAGCATCCCGAAACAAATTATGTGACTTCTCGCTTCATATTACTCCACCAGTAATTTTGTTTCAAGTCTTTGTACATCTTGCTAGACCCCGGATGAATGGAATAAGGGGTAGCATGAGCTTCTCTCAAAATCGAGTTTTTCAACTCGTCATCTGCCGCTACGCATAACTGGTTCTTAAATCGCAAAAGTCCATCCTCGTGGACCACAAATTCAGGGGCTTTCCCCTGAGCCACATCCTCTTGGATACGCAACAAAAATGGGTCTAAACCCTGATTCACTCTGATCGCCTCATCGAGTGGCGATGAAATCTCTAACATCCAAAGTTGCCCTTGCACTCGCTGTAACCAGACCTCGATCTCGGGTCTTAGGAATTCCTGTTGCAGTTCCTTCTGAGAAGTCAAACGAGCAAGCATTTGCTCCTGAATGGACTTACGACTCAAGGCATCGGCGACAACGTTTGCCTTTCCCGGGTGGTATAGTATCTCAATATCATAATATTTGAGTAGTTCCAACCACCGCCTTTGTCGTATATTTAACTCCTTCTGAGTAAATATATACTTCAAACTCTTATGATCGGTGAAAATCCGACAGGTGGTGCCATAAAGATAATGACGCCAAATCTTCAACGCGAATAGCACGGCTGCTAGCTCCAGGTCGTGGGTCGGATAATTGACCTCGTAAGGTCTCAGTTGCCGTGAAGCATAGGCAATAACTTTCCCGTTCTGCATTAATACACATCCAAGACCGTGTCCGGACGCGTCACTATAAATCACGAATCCTTCTGTCCCTTGTGGCAAGGAAAGGCCAGGTGCTGAAATTAAACGGCTCTTGAGTTCTTCAAAACTCTGTTGACACGCATCAGACCACGTGTATTTATTATCCTTCCACAAAAGGTTCGTCATAGGTTGAGCGATTTTAGAAAATCCTTCAACAAATCGACGGTAATAGCCTGCTAATCCGAGAAAGCTTCGGATTTCCTTAGCATTCTTCAGAGGTTTCCAAACTCGGATATAGCCTCCGTCTTCTGAGGGTAGACACGCACTCTATCTGATGAAATCACATGTCCGAGAAACGTCACCTCGGACATCCAGAACTCACATTTGGAAAACTTTGCATAGAGTTGCTCTCGTATCAACACGTCGAGAACCTAATGAAGGTGAACTTCGTGCTCCTCTCAGTCACGAGAATAAATCAAAATGTCATCTATGAAAAAAACCACGAACTGATCCAAATAGTCGATGAAAACCCGATTCATTAACTCTATGAATACCGCAGGTGCATTTGTTAACCCAAACGACATTACTACAAACTTGTAGTGCCCATAGCGTGTTCGAAATGCCGTCCTTGCGATATCCGACTCTCGAATTCACAACTGATGATACCCAGATCTTAAATCGATCTTGGAAAATACTGAAGCTACCTGAAGTTGATCTAAGAGGTCATCAATACGGGGTAGGGGATATTTATTCTTGATTGTCACCCTGTTTAACTCTCGATAATCAATACACAAGCGAAATGAAATGTCTTTCTTCTTGACAAATAACACGGGTGCTCCCCATGGAGACGCACTCGGTCGGATATAACCCTTCTCTGTGGAGGCGAACCAGGTAACTCATCTGGAAATACATCGGCATATTCTTTCACTACAGGAATATCCACCAACATCACTGATGATTTCTCGGTCTTGGTCATATAGCACCAATAACCAACACACCCCTGATTGAGTAATTTCACTGCTTTCATCATATTAATGATTCTTCCGGAACAACTGGGATTACCCCCCTGAAATACACACTTGACTCCATCATCTAAAATGATAGTGACCATACACTTATAGACAATAATGATGGCACCGTGACGATCCATCCAATCAATACCCAAGATGACGTTGTTTCTAGGTAAATCTACCACAATTAGGTCTGCCAACCAATCACGGCCATTAAGCTGAATCGGAAAATTCTTAATCTCATGATCTCCGATAATTTTCTACCGTCAGGTAGTCCAATGACATAAGGTTCACAACTAGTAGCATTATCCAGATGAAGTCTACTCAAGCATGACTCGGAATTGAATGAATGCGATGCACCAGTATCAAAAAGGGTACACATAGGTTGAGATAGAATTTCGAGTGTACCTGAGATCATTCGGGCCTCCGGATCGCCGGTCCTCTTCATCTCGTAAATTCGGGGCTTGCCGGCCCCCGAACCGGATGCTCCCGTCTGATAGCTTTTGGCTCCACCTTTGTTTGCTCCCGTCGTCTTAAACAACATGGACTGAGTTGCCTGATTATGAACAGCTGACTACTTTGAGCCTGAGATTCCGTCGGAGTAGGTTTGGAGTCTCTTCGGCAGAAACGGGCCTTATGCCCGGCAATCCCACAATTATTACACGTGATAGTCTGCCTTGGACACTTAGTGCTGAAATAACCCTGCTCTCCACAATTGAAACAGGTGATAGCCGAACTGGCCGCTCGGGACTGAGACCCTGTAGGTTTTGGCGCCATAGGAGGCCGCTCAGAAAAAATAGGGCCCGCACGAGGCTTCTTGAAGGTTGCCTGACTGCCTTCAGACTGATTACGATTCTTTAATTTCTAGCTAGAAGATGAGGGTTGTTGCTTAGCAATTTCCTTAGCAGTAAGCTCATAAGCAAGAGCTTTCTCGTTGAATTCAGCCAGAGTGGTGCAATGATGGTTAAGCAGCAGCATCTGCATACGAGGTTTCAACCTCTTACTGAAATACTTGATCTTATCCGCCTCGGAGTGGATAATAGATGAGGCAAAAGGAAGTAGCTCCTGAAATTTCTCAGCGATGGCGAGAACATTATCTTCCGCTGAGGGGTCGGGAATGAGTAGTTCTGATAACTTGGCCTCCCTGAGTGGGGACAGATAATATCTTTCCATCATGAGGGTCTTGAACTGGTCCGAAATGCATGACCCGTCGGTGGGCTTCAACGATAGCCACCATGAGTGAGCGCTCTTACCCAGATAGTAAGCCACAACTGAAGACACTCTACCATAGCAAATAGTTTCTCAAAGTGTTCAAGCCAATGAACAATATCCGCCGGCTCAGATGAGCCCTCAAAAGTAGATGGTCTCTGGCGAGAGATGTCGCCAATAATACTGCTCACACCTCTCTCTTGCCTCTGAGGTGGCGGTGGAGGAGCCTGTTGATTCTGAGCAGTTGAGTTCTGCATCGTCTCCATCATACGTTCCATCTGGGCCATCATGCCCTGCATAAAAGTGAGTGGATCAACCCGAACACCTTCTGATTGAGCTGTATCTCTGGTACGACTTCCTGACAGTGAGTGATTATTCCAGGTGAATAAGTGGCAGCATCGCTGCTCATTGAATTAGCATTAATCCTTGCATTCGCGTGTGTATTCACACGAGCTCCCGGGTTTCAGCCC
Source organism: Orobanche coerulescens (assembly GCA_033398695.1). NCBI lineage: Eukaryota > Viridiplantae > Streptophyta > Magnoliopsida > Lamiales > Orobanchaceae > Orobanche > Orobanche coerulescens. Next base: position 138,158,290 of record CM065813.1, on the reverse strand, counting down.
GCACCGCGGCCTCTTTCCCTGCGTCCTCTGACGGCTCTCTGCATACTGAAGTAGGAAAGTCACATGATAATTATAGATCTCGCATGAGTACCGCATTATGATTACGTTATGAAATGATGATAATGAGCATACGCGCTCTATCACAATGATTACATGAAGGATCAACTAAGGTGACATGATTATGTGATGAAATTCTTGAAATGATTATCTTGAACAAGTTAACAAGATTAATGATACGATCCTCAAGATCAACAACTGAGCAATGAAATGAACTGAGTGATTAATGAGTTAACATGATCGACATGATCAAAATGAAAATGATGATTGAGGATTGTTGACTGATGAATGATGAATGAGTGATTCTTATTGCCAGTAATTATACCATGGCGTCAGAAATCTTACAGTTCTTTCGGTCTGAGGGGCTTGGCGCTTGCATAGGTCACACGTGATGCGAAAGTCCAATGATACTAGTCTGGTGAACGATGATTTTAAATGAGACACGACTCGTGAGGTAGTATTCAAAACGACGCTCTGATACCAATTCTGTAACACCCCAAACTAGGCGGCTATTACAGTGTCGTGGACTCCCGACTGGGACCCACCAGGCGAATGAAAATTAATGAATTAAATAATATAACTGTAGTACCAAACCACATTATATTACCAATTACTCCGATGAGGAGTTTTAAGTACAATACACCCAGGAAATACAGAATACCTGTATATTTTATATGAAGATAAAATATAAAACACTGAATAAAATGAATATCCAAATGGAAATTTTGCAGTGGAAATAAAAATGAAGAAACATGAATGACTGAAAAGGACTGGGGCCCCCTACTAATATCACTGGGACTCCTCGCCGTCAATGTTCTCTTCCCGTGTTTTTGCCTTGCCATGACCTTAAAACAACATCCCCAACGGGGTCAGTTACACAAAACAACAATCCTCAAGAGTTAAATAAACACAATCATTATATATATTAGTTATGAAATTAAGCTGACAAAGGGCATCATAGTACGCCCGTAATGGGACGTGCAAGTGCACAAGACGAGTGTCCGGACACACCCGCACTTATACCTAATTAGTCTCACAGAGGCACATTACCGTGTGCACAGTCTAATGTGTCGGTGAACCCGCACCACATGACTATCGTGTGCCCGACTAAAAATTCCACACATAACCACCCAGCCACACAATATCAACCCAGAAGGTCATAAGAATAAAAGTGACCATGATGAATATTAATGAATAACAATCCGACAAGGGTCAAGAATGACTCACCGAGATGAAATAATAATGAAATGAATGATAGCTCACTGAAATGATTGGAACCGTCGTTCCTCGTGAATTGAATGATTAGTTTGATCATTACAAGTCTCAACATGATTAACACACTATGAATGAATTATGAATATAAATGAACAACAACGAAAGGAATGAGTATCCTTTTAACCGAGTAAGAATTAACTTACCCAATACCGGTGAAAAAGGTCCTTCCTCGAAAAAATGTCCTAAATAGAAACGTCGGTCGCTCTAACAACCTTGAATAACACAATTACCAAGCATGATCACAAACAACTCAAAATGTCGATACAAAAAATCCAAATTCATTGGGGCATTATGACAACCACGTTGTAACCAATCTTCAATTGTTTACAACCAACCTCAGTTATATCGATACCAAACCTCCAAGGAGTGATTCAATCCAACAAAATATCTTCAACACAATCAAATAACTCAATATGAATACACAATTCGAGATTTAAACAACATCCAATCGAAACCCCCAAATCCAAAATCAACATTCATTGTGTTCTTGAAATAATCCTTCAATAATCCAATGAATATTCATACAACTCATAATCATATATATATATATATATATATATCTTCATTTATCATGATTATCACATCCAAAACATCATATTCCAACTCAAAATCGTATCCTGTCGAACTTACGCCGTAAGTTGTCTTTGTTGACAACACCTTCCTGCACAAACGAATGCATGCTATGGCCGTAGTCTCCAAATAATACGGCCGTACCTTCCTGCTTACGACCGTAACTAGTATGACTTACGGCCGTACGAAGTCTTTCTCCAGAAAGACACCAATTCCACGAATGCATGTTACGACCGTAATGCATGATCAGTTACGGCCGTAACTCACTGCTGGAAATGACAAAATCCAACAACTCCGTCTTCTTGTTACAAATGATGAATGATCCGACATACAATACTTGTATGAATGCAATTAAGTCTAATAACATGCAATAGGTAATACTTCCAACACAAGACAACCAATCATAATAATTATAATAATACTCTTATCTCGATTCTCAAATGGAGTTGAATGATGATCGGTAACTGATACATGGCTCCAAGTACGCCAACGATGAATATAAATGAATTAGCGTGAATGTTGAATGATTATTAATGAGTGAAAAATTACCGAGTGACAATTACTGAATGATAATGAATGAATTTTCAACCGGGTATTACAAACATGTTGCCAACATCACCGAGATTAACGGCGTGTGGAAAGAGGACGATCTTGCTGTTGTGGTCACCGAAGAGGTCAACCACGTTGAGAACTAAGGTGGTTGGTACGTCGACACAGGTGCGACCGCCCACGTTGGTGCCGATAAGAGCCACTTTACTAATATACATTACCGAAGTGAGACGTACCGAAGTCTTTAATGTTTATTCTACTAGTGTAACGACTTTAAGTTTTTACAGGTTTTCCTTATTATAAAAATATATTCATAAATTACTATTAGAAAAATCGGGTCGTTACGATTTTTACAGGTTTTTCTTATCTTTCGCCTATTTTTTTCTTCCCTTGTAATGCTTTTTTTAACGATCAACGGTAACACCTAATTTGGTGTTACCATAGATACTATGGCAACACTGGTTACTATCAACTGTAGCGATAAAAAAAGTGTTAGCGTAGATCAATTTTAAGGCATATATGCTAACACTTTTGCTTGTAACATCGAAATAAACGTTGCTGAAGGCCATTTGTGGTGTAGTGTCAACATGGGTAATCCAGCTTCATCTGAGATTATCGAAGTTGGAGAAGTGGACCTCAAACTAACGTCCGAACAAACACTCACCTTGAAAAATGTTCTTCATGTTCCTGATATGAGGAAGAACTTGATCTCGGGCTCTATACTAGTTAATAAGGGGTTTAAAATAGTGTTTGAGTCAGATAGAGTTATCATAAAGAAGTTTGATAGGTTTCTTGGTAAGGGTTACCTCACGGAGGGACTCTTTAAACTTAATGTTTTGGCTATGCGCCATGTAACCAAGTCTGCTAATGCCAATGAAAGTGCTACTGCTTCCTCTTATTTGACCGAGTGTTTTAATTTATGCCATTGTAGATTAGGTCATGTGAATATAAATGCTATAAAAAGATTAGTAAACTTAGATTTACTAAAATTGAATGCAGTCAATGCTCAAAACAAATGTGGGGTTTGTGTTGAGGCAAAAATGATGAAGCTACCATTTCATTCGGTAAAATGGAACACAAAACCCCTTGAATTAATTCACACAGACATGGGTGATCTAAAATTTGTGCAAACTAGAGGTGATAAGGAGTACTTTATCACTTTCATCGATGACTACACAAGATATTGTTATCTTTATCTTTTGAGAAGTAAATATGAGGCCATTGAATCCTTTAAGAACTTCATGAATGAAGCCGAGAATCAATTAGGTTGTCGTATTAAGATGGTTCGAAGCGATAGAGGTGGCGAATATGTAGCCCCGTTTGAGGAATTATGCAACGAGAGTGGTATAATTTATCAAACAACGGATCCATATGCACCACAATCTAATGGCATTGCTGAACGTAAGAATCAAACACTTAAAGATATGATAATGCCTTATTGATTAGTTTAGGGTTGCCCTAGAACATGTGGGGGAAGCTGTCTTGACAGCCAACTACATACTGAACAAGATTCCACGCAAAGGTAAGGATGTTACTCCTTATGAGTTGGGGAAAGGTAGAAAACCATCCTACAAATATCTCTAAGTGTGGGGGTGTTTGGCGAAGGTTGAGATTCCTCTACCTAAACAAGTTAAAATTGGTCCTAAAACGATCGATTGTATTTTTATTGGGTATGTACTGAACAGCAGCGCTAATCAGTTTGTTATCCACAAGTCAGGAGTATCTGATATGACTGTGGGAACAATAATTGAATCAAGGAATGTTATATTCTTTGAAAACATATATCCTTGTAAGGACAATGATAAGGTTGAGAACAATTCTAGCAATAGAGTTGAAGATGAAGCAACAAGATCAAAATATGTGGATGTAGATCTAAAGCCACGTAAGCGATCGAGATCTAATCTGGAAGATGTAAAACTAAGATGCGGTAGTATGGTTAGGACACCAAAGACATTTGGTCCTGACTACATAGCATTCATGTTGGATGAAGAACCAACATCGATCAAAGTATCTTATGCTAAACCAGACAGGTTGCTCTGGAAAGAAGATGTTCAAAGTGAAATTGACTCAATTTTACAAAACCAAACTTAGGGTTTGGTTGATTTACCTAAAGGTTGTAAGCCCTTAGAACGCAAATGGATCCTTAAAAGAAAGTACAAGGGTGATGGGTCAATTGATAAGTATAAAGCTTATTTTGTAGTCAAATGTTTCAAGCAGAAGGAAGGGTACGATTTTTTCAATACCTATTCACTTGTAACGAGAATTACATCTATTCGAGTGCTTCTCGCGATTGCTGCTTTGCACGATCTTGAGATTCATCAAATGGATGTTAAGACTGCTTTTCTAAATGGTGATCTGGATGAAAAGATCTATATGGAACAACCTGAAGGGTTTGTAGTACCTGGACAAGTGAAAAAGGTCTGCAAACTGGTTAAGTCTCTATATGGATTGAAACAAGCTCCACTACAATGGCACTTGAAGTTTGATAATGTAATGTTATCAAATGGTTTTAAAATAAACGAGTGTGATAAATGTGTTTATATTAAGAACACTTGTGTGTCTTTATATAGATGACATGTTAATCATGGGTAGTAATATACAAGTGGTTAACGACATTAAGAACATGTTAAAAAGAAATTTTGACATTAAATACATGGGGCTAGCGGATGTGATTCTTGGAATGAAAATTTTGAGAAAATCTGATGGAACCATCTTGACACAATATCACTATGACGAAAATTCTCAGGAAGTTTAATGCTTTTGATAGCTTGTCGGCTAAGACCCTAATAGAGTTAAATGTTCACTTGAGCAAAAATAGAGGGGAACCCGTTGCACCAGAAGAATATGCATGAGTCATTGGGTGTTTAATATATCTTACAAATTTCACTCGACCCGACTTAGCTTTAAGTCGTTACACGAGCAATTTAAGCAAAGAGAATTGGAAAGCTCTTGTTAGAGTTTTGATGTACTTAAAGTATACTCAAAACTTTGGGTTACCCTATTCGAGATACCCCCGATACTTGAAGGGTACTATGATGCGAATTAGATACCCGATACGAAAAAGTTCATTTTCTACAAGTGGTTACGTGTTTACTATTAGGGGTGGAACTGTCTCGTGGAAGTCCGTGAAACAAACGTGTATAGCCTAATCCACCATGGAATCGGAATTCATAGCTTTGGACAAAGCTGGTGAAGAAGCCAAGTGGCTCAGAAACTTTCTAGAAGATATTTCATGTTGGTCAAAGCAGTGCAGCAGTGATGATTCACTGTGATAGCCAAGCTGCTATTGGTAGGGCGAGAAGTAACGTGTATAATGGAAAGTGTCGACATATTCGTCGACGCCATAATACCGTGAGACATTTGATCAAAAGTGGGATTATCTCTATTGACTATGTGAGGTCATTGGATAATCTAGCGGATCCGCTAACCAAAGGGTTAAACCGTGATCAAATGAATAAATTGCTAGAGGGAATGGGTTTAAAATCCACAAATTGAGAATTATCATAGTGGTAACCCAACCAAGATGACTGGAGATCCTAAGAACTTGGTTCAATGGGAGAACTAAGCTATGAGAGTTCGTGTGAAACACTCATCTAAGCTTATTCCCTATAGAGCAATTGAGTGTTGAAAGCTTGCCTAGCGGTAAGGTTAAGTCTATGACTTTTAATGATTCCTAAAGACCTCGAGGAGGTTGAATATGGCAAGATACTCAGTAAAGAATCACCTATATAAGTGAGAAGTGGGGTCCATTTCATGACATACACTTATAAATCCAAAGAGATGTCCAAGGCCCGCACAGGACACAAAACGTGAGAATGGATGAGGTTGAGGTGTTCAACTGTTAGCACCATTGTCTCGGTGCACGCCATGAGGGAATATTTCAAAGCATCACGCCACTAATCCGCCTGTGTACCCGATGGTATTAACTATATAAGGTTCAAAGCCACGAACTACCTATCCTTATACTTTAACGCCTCTTGAGGACTGAGTTTGTGTCTTTGCATTTGGGCTATTTTCACTCATATGGGGGATTGCTGGAATCATTAATAATTTTAATTTTATTTTGTAAAATTAAATATCATAGGACCGATCTACGTTCCGAGTAGATGATCGTGGTATACTCACTTTCTCTAAACCGATTCCAGGTGAGTGAGAAATAGTGAATTAAAGTTTGCTATTTAATTGTGAATAAATGAGGGATGGCTATCCCACATTGAATAATGAGCTATCATTGTCCAAGTATATAAGGAGTTACCATTATGCATGTAATAATTAATGGCACATGTGTATGGGCTTAAATCCAACACATGCACACACGCGCGCGCCGCCGCCGCCGCCCGCCTCGCCTCGGCCGTGTGCCATGGACCGTGGATCGTGGACCTTGGACCTTGATCTTGATCTTGGACTTGGATCTAGGATCTTGGCAATTGGTCTTTGGGTGGTGTTTGGGTTGTTCTTTAGGCCTGGTCGAGGGCTTGGCCTTGGGCTAGGCCTTGGCTTGCTTAAAGAATTTTTGGACTGCCTCAACAATGTTGTTGACCTTGTATGTGCACATAAGGATGTCCAGGTACATCCCTCGAGTAGTTAAGGAGATGAATACAGTCCAGGTACGTCCTGACTGTTCAAGTTCAGCTAGTACACGTCTGTAACCTCCCAGGTGTAATGAGGAGGAGTAAATGACAGGTCTTGAATTTTGTAACCCCTGCCATTTTGAATTTCGAAACTCTTGAGATAATCGCAGCATGAATTCCTACATTATGATAGCCATTAGTGCTGTGTTTAAACCCCCTGCAGGTGTGAGATGGCTTTTAAATAGGCATGCATCTCTTTGCATCAGAACCCACGAAAAAAAAGTTCTTTTTTCTGCATACTCTGTATTTCGCATTTTCATAAGTCAGTCCAGTCCTTAGCTCGATCTTGTTCGCTGGAGCTCGCCGGATTTGTGGTGCTACATCTGTCGAGACGAAAGTCATTTTACCTTTGGAGACAAATTGTCAAACCGAAGAGCACTACCGGGGCAATATTTGTCTTGCCGGAAGAGGCCTCGTCGACTCGACTTAATATAAAGTTTGTTATTTCATTTCTTGTAGTTCAATTATTTCCTTAGTAATCTCATTCTCTACATTTATTTTCCAACTTATTTGTAATCACGAAACGTGTAGCCCGGTTCAAATATCAAGTACAAATCAGGATAAAAGGATCATCATAGTGGGGTAATATTAAACTACCTTGTAAACAAGGACGTTAAAAAGGCCCAAACAACTAAGGAAGGCATCCAAACAGATGCAGCCCATCCATTCTAATAGAAATAACAAGAATGGAGAAAGTGTGCTCAAACATAGTTTCATTTGTGCAAAATCATCTCCTGTTATATCTCTAGGAATTGTAGCTACCCTGCAAAATCGAGCACATGACTTAATCACATATTCCACTTAGTGACGATGAAATGCAGAAAAAAAACCTTGATCAACAACAACAACATAAGTACTCTTGATCAACAACAACTGAACTGGATAAGCTTTGGCGATTTTTTAAGTAGAAGAATATAGGAATGGTCCTTAAAATAGGAACATGAATACGGTGCATATTTTCTAAGACTTACAAACTATTGGCATGATGAATATCAGCTTCAAGGGCTTTGACAGATTCTCTCAAAGAAGATCTTCTGGTCTGTCTCTGCCACATTTGATTTTCGCCCCCAATTTCTCAGAGTTCAAGTTAGACAAGAAAAAAAAAGAACTTTTGGCTCAAAATGGTACTCCATTAAAGAGGACAGGAAGAGGGAGAAGATTATTTGGGGATAGAGTTTGCTTGATGTTGAAATTTGTCAATGAAAGAAGAAACAGATATCTTTCCTTGTCCCCGTTATATATCTTACCTTAATTAACAACCATATATTTTGCCTCACATCTATTTTCTTGGTTGCCAAGTTAGGCTTCTCAAGTTTGACTTGGGTGCTAGTTATATTCATTTCTCATTAATGATTGGGTGGGATCATCTCCAATTCAATTTTTTTTTGGAACAAAGGCAGCATTTTATTCCAGTATAAATGGTTAAGTACATCGCGTCAATACAAAAAGGGGGAAACAAAATTCCGACAAACTCCAACACAGCTAGACTTACCTGAGAAACTAACTTACCTAAAAGTTAGCTAACTTACCTGAAGGTTAGCTAACTTACCAGGAAGTTATCTACACTTCGGCACAACACCTACCAAGTCCCAACTAAACTCCTAAGGCAGAATAAACTGAAAAGAATCCAAAGTGTTACAAACATGGGCTAGCTTAAGGTGAGAACCACACCTAACAACAGTTTTGTGAACTACACTCCTAAGCACCTGCTGAAGTTCCAGCTTCACCTGATCAAAAATTCTGGAATTCCTCTCATGCCAAACAGCATAATTCAGTTCTCTGATGAGGACTTTCCATACCCTGCTCTTAGCACTTTTGCTTCTAGTTTCATGACACAGTTGTTGCAGACTTATTTACCAGTTAACGCCATTCCAGTGACCATCTTCCCACAGATAAACAACCTTCCATGAGTGCAGAACCTCAGGACATTCATACACCAAATGAGCAACAGTTTCATCATGTCTACCACACATCACACACACAGGATCCACTGGTATTTGTATTTTCAACAATCTATCTTTAGTGGATAACCTACCCCAAAGTGCAAGCCATAAGATGAATTTGGCTCTAGGGGTAGCCATGTTGTGGGTAACAATACACTTCCAAGACACCTGCTGATTTCCATCCAACAAGCTGATATAAACTTCTCTCATATTAAACTGGTCCAGAGAATATTGTTTAGTCCAGAAGTCAGACAGCGTCACCTTATCCCTTAGTTTCAATATTTTCTTAAAGAAATAAGAAGCCTGAGAAGGAATATTCATATCGATAATGCAGATCCCTTTCATATAATAGATATAAAACCATTTAATCCACAACTTGTCTGCCTTAAAGTGAATAGCCCATATCAGTTTAAGGAGACAAACTTTATTCCAAGCTTCAATATTCACAAGTCCAATACCTCCTTCAGCTCTAGTTTTACAGGCATCAGACCAGGCAATAGGAGATTTCCTTCCACCCAGTTCTCCTGACCATAGAAACTGTCTGCAAATAGTATTTATCATGCTCAACACTTTTTTTTGGAAAGGTAAACACCTGACTCCAGAAATTCTGTATTGCATAAAGGACACTCTGTACAAGCAAGAGTCTTCCTCCATAGCTTAGATATTTAACAGTCTAGTGTCTCACTTTAGCTAACAATTTTTCATCAGAGGTTGATATTAGGAAATAGGTAGTCTTTTACTGTTCAAAGGGACACCAAGATATCTAAAAGGAAGAGAATCTTCTTTCAATTGAGTACAGGTACAAATTGCATTCTTAACATTAGGTCTCACTCCTCCAAAAAATATCTCACACTTATTCTTGTTAGCTTTTAGTCCTGAGGTAAGACTAAAGCTACCAAAAACATCCAACAGAGCAGAAACTGAATGTTCATTACCTTTTGAGAAGAAGAGTAAATCATCTGCAAAGGTAAAATGGGTGATTTATAATAAAGCACACATGGGATTGTATCTGAACTTCTGATGAACTGCTAGCTTCTTAATCATCCTGCTCAAATAAACCATAGAAATAACAAACAGAAATGGAGAGACATGGTCATCTTATCTTAAGCCCTTCCTTCCATCAAAAGGAGCAGTTAAACATCCATTAATGTTTATTCTGTAGGACACTGAAGTCAAGCAAGTCGGAATTCAATCAACAAAAAGAGAAGGAAAGTCATAAGAACGCAGAATTTGTTCAATAAAAGACCCAGCACCCTTCCAGTCCCAGCGTCTCGAAGGGTGGTATTATACCAGCGCCTACGTGGCGCTGATGTGGCGCCTACATGGTGCTTATGTGGTATATTCTAATATAAAAAAATAGTATGGGTGATACAAAAACACCCCTACTATCTACATCTTTGTAGGGGTTGTCTGGGATCTTTGTATATGTAGTAAGGTTTTGATAGTAGGGGTGTTTTTGTATCACCCCTACTATTTTTTTATATTAAAATATACCACATCAGCGCTACGTAGGCGCCACATCAGCGCCACGTAGGTGCTGGTATAATACCACCCTTCCAGACGCTGGGACTGGAAGGGCTCCGATAAAAGACCAGCTAAATTTCATATTTACCATATGTGTCAACTTTATGATATTTTTTTTATCCAATTGTTAATTATATAGTACAAAAATTGGAAAAATAGTGTTCAATAGTAAATACTACTACCTCCGTCCATGATCTTTCTTGACACTTTATATGCTGAAAAATTGTTATGTAAGAAATTTGCACAATAAAATACACCTATGTAAGATACTTCCTCCGTCCGCCACCCATGTGCAATAATTTTCTTTTCCATCCGTCCGCAACCTATGTGCATTGTTTATTTTTGGCAATTTTTTTACCCTTTCACAACATAAGTGGGTTCATTTACTCCACTCACAATACATCCTACCAACTAAGTCAACTCAAATATTAAAATCTGTGCCAGTCAAAAGAGTGTATGTGGGTGGTGAACGGAGGGAGTATATAGTAAATACTGTATATGGCATGAAAATTGTTATGTAAGAAATTCGCACAGTAAAGTACACACCTGAATTATTGTAGAACTAATTACATTACAAGAAATTAGCGAAACACTAACAGAATTTAACGATGGATAAATTTCATCGGCAGTTACCAAGGTATTACTAGCGGTTCACCAACAATTTAATTTTTATTTATTTGCTATTAAAAAATCATGTTTACCAATTACCGACTAATTTGTAAGGATGGTGGCAGTCATGCCTCCCAAAAATCTCATACCTCCCAAATCCACCAATAATATCATTCCACCTCATTCCACCTCATTCATACTTTTTTCATACCCCCAACCTCTTTTTAGTAAGAAATGCCTTTTTTACCTCCCAACTAATTTTATTTTTTTATTTTCATAAATTATATTAAACAATTTAATTAAAACATAATATTTCATTAATAACTAAAAGAAAATTACATAATACTTAAGAAAAAAACATAATTAAAAGAAAATTACATTATTCTTAAAAAAAAGGAAATAACTAATCATCGAGATATGTTAAGTTTTGAGCCTCTACGTGGTCCGTAAGATCATATAGGAGACGACAATGGATTTGTTCATCGAGTAACTCCTCTAATACACTATCGTCATAAACTGGCGCGATCGGCGGATCCATTATATGAATCGGTGATATTGCAACTCGATCGTCTTTTAAAATCATATTGTGAAATATGATATACGTATAAACGAGTTGTCGAATCCTTTCAATCGACATAGCCCGAAGAGGACGACGGAGAATCATCCATTTATTTTTAAGACGACAAAAAGATCGCTCGACATCTTTTCTTGCAGACTCTTGTAGCCTCTTGAATCTTTTTTCCTTCAGTTCAACCAGATGCTTATATGCTTTAACAAACGTTGACCATGCAGGATAGATTCCATCGGTAAGATAATATCCACGTTTGTAAAACCGTCCATTTACATGAAATGAACTGTTTGGCGCCGTTCTATTTCGCTCCGTAAGATACAATGGTGACTGATTCAAAACATTAATATCGTTGTTTGCACCGGGAGGACCAAAATACGAATGCCAAATCCACAAATCGTATGAAGCGACGGCTTCAAGCATAATAGTTGGGTGTTCTTGATCACCTCGCTTATATTGACCTTTCAAATGTCTAGGACAATTACGCCATGGGAAATGTGTACAATCAATGCTACCAAGCATTCCAGGAATGTGATGTTTATCTTTATGGAACTCGTATAAGCGTGCAATGTCATGGGATGTCGGCCTACGTAAGAACTCTCGACCATATATTTCAATAATCGCTTGGCAAAATTTATCAAGGCATTCTCCTATAAACATAAGTTTATAATTAATAACGATAACTTAAATATATATATATATATAACGATAACTTAAAAAAAAAATATAACGATAACGTAAAAAAAATATATAACCTGACGTTCGGCGTGCCATGTTTAAATAGTCATCAAATCTATCTGGAGGTTCACCCATTGCGAGTTGCCGAATGGCTGATGTGCATTTTTGTAACGCCGTGGAACTTTTTTTTTCCCTCGCATCTAGGCCCTCTTGAAACCATTCGAAATTCGCTTCAACATCAGCAACAATTCTTAAAAACAAGCTTTTATTCATACGAAACCTATCACGAAAAGTATCGTCGGAAAACTTTGGACGTTCAACGAAATAGTCATTCATAAGGGTTTGTAAAGCTTCTTCACGAAAACGTTCTACATACTCCCGAGTTTCGGTAGAGCTTGCCGTGTCGTCAATTGAATCGTACACGGCTAATAAGGTTTGTAGGGTGCTACCGGATGCCAATAGTTCGGACGATTCGGCGGGAATAAATATCGAGTCGGACGAAGAAGAGGATAAAACCATTGTAAAAATATGTGAATTGTATTGTTTGTGTTAAATATGTGAGTTGAAAGTATAAAATTGTATGTGTTTTAGTTTAGTATATATAAGGAATTTTTTTTTTTTTGGTTTGGTACCCAATGGATCTATCAACGTCTATTTTTTTTTTTTTCACCTCCCCAACGGTCAAATTCAACCCCAAACCGCTGCATAACCTACGATGCATGAAACCCCGCTGAGACCATGCCGCTGGCCATACCGTCGAGGTGGCGGTGGTGTTCACCGGCGGTATGGCCATGCCGCTGTGCATACCGCCCACCACTGCCACCATCCTAAAGGAGTTTGCCGACAAAAGAATTCATTTCAGTAATTGTATGGTAAAGTACGCGCTAAACTTTACCGCCTAAATCTATTGATTGATTTGTCGATGGGTTTTTACCGATCGGTTTACTTTGGTCGGTAAATTTTATATTTAGTGAACTTTACCGACGGATTTGTCTTGCGTCGGTATTTACCATCGGAATATTTTTCGTCATCATTTACCGATGGAAGTTTTGTCGGTAAATTACTTAAATACGATAGGATTAGCGACGAATATTTCTGTCTGTAAATAACTAACATCGCCCATCCCCCATTACGTACACAAAGACCGGAGTAGAAAGAAATAAACAGCAGCAGAAAAAATCGCTACCTTTCACTTCCGACTTTCGTCACCGATCGCCACCGACTAGCACCAACTCTGACCCCCTCGCTGACCGTCAACCCTTCCCCTATACTTTAGGAAAGGTTTTTTTTTTTTTTTTTTTTGGTAGACCCTTTTCACTCTAATTTAGGATTTTCAATTTTGTATACTAATATTAGGACTTATCTTGGATTTGGTGATGTTGTGTACTTATTGTTGGATATTTGTTTTTTGACTATAAGAACATGTAATTTTTTTTTCTTTCTAAATTGCATTTTACAGCTGTGATTACGGATGAGATAAAATTGGTGGTTAGATTCGTATTTCAGGACATGATTGCGGACTTATCAATATCTTGCTGTTTTCTTTGCGGAATCATGAATCTGGTTATTTTTAACTTTGATTTATGTTTAACGTACAACTCCATGTTTTATGTTTTGTAGAGTTGAATGATTTAGGTGATAGGTATTAAAAAATGACTTTGTTACGGCTTCAGTTGATTTGGGGTCATCGGGAGAAGTTGAAAAGATTCCACCTTGGTATTGTGAAATGTGGGTTTGAATTGGATTTGCATAAAATGTGGGTCATGTGGTTTATGCCCTTTTGATCAATTTTTTGGATCATTTCTCTTTTTTTTAGATGGTGCTTTTTGACTTTATTTGTGTAGATATTTTTTTCTTATTCTTTTTCTTGATCAAGTTTTATAAATTTATATTATATGGGAGCTATATTATATGTTAATAGAATCTGTTTAGTTCGTTGTTTAAAAAAATTTTGACTGTAATGTGGGGTTTAAGAAATTAAAATATCAAATCATGTATAAAAGGTTTTTATCTGTTGCACCAAGACAATATCAGTTTACTAAATTATTTTATATTTAAAAAAGTGCATTTATTTTTCAAAACTATAAGTTACTAAATTGCTAAATTGCTAAATTGCTATAAGTTTCGGTTACTAAACTATAAGTGAATACAAATGGTCTTAAAAGGTTTGAGTGGCAAGTTTTTTACACTAGTTATTTATTTGGATGGAAAAGATGTAGTAGAGTAAAGTAAATATTTAGTAGGGTAGTTCTGCGGTCCACCAAGAATTTACTTGGTGAATATACATCAAGTTAAAATGTACTTAATTCTCAGATTAATTGTATATATAATGAAATCAGTTGTACTAAATCTTAGCCATTTGTTTATTGTAAATCTAGTACAAGTATTTTATTAGAGTCGTACTTTTAGAATTGAAATTACGTATTTAACCTATTATTTTTTATATTAAAAAATAAATTTCACACGTAAATAATTTTTTTTATTTTTCCAATTCGGTAATTTTTTATTTATGAATTTGTATATATTCCAATACGGAATTCTGGAAAATCTAAAAAATCTGAAAAAATCTGAAAATCTAAAAATCAAGAAAAATAAAAAAATTTACGAAAATTCTCGAAAATTCCAAAATTAAAAAAATCCGAAAAAATCAAAACTTTTATTTTTTAAGAAAAATTATCTTGAATAATAATATTAAAAATCAGATATTTTATTTAAAATACAAAAAGAAAAAGTAAAAAAGAAAAAAAAAACTGGAAAATTTAAAATAAAATTCTGAAAATTCTGAAAATAATAATATTAAAAATAAGAACTTTTATTTTTATTTTGAATTTTAAATAAAAGATTTAATTTTTAATATTATTATTCCGTATAATTTTTTAAAAAATAAAAGTTTCGATTTTTTCGATTTTTAAATTTTCCGTAATTTTCAGACTTTTTATTTTTTACTTTTTATTTTCGAATTTTAAATAAAAATTCTCATTTTTAATGTTATTCCATATATTTTTAAAAAAATAAAAGTTCCGATTTTTTTTTCAGATTTTTCAAATTTTGCAAAATTTTCCAGATTTTTTTATTTATTTTCAGTTTTTTTAAATTTTTCGGAATTTTCAAATTTTTTTTTACTTTTTATTTTTTTGACGGAAATTCTTAACGCTATCCACAATATTTGTGTGATTTCAAAATTTTTGAAAGCTTTTGGTGTAAAAAAAATTTATCCAAAAATATATATATAAAAATATAATGTACTACAATTATAATATATGTGGTTAAGATATAGTACAATTATTTATGATAAAAATTTACTATTAATCCAAAGGTTATAATTAAGTACACCTTAAGGTAGTGTATGTTAACCAAATACAAGGAATGGTGAACCCTAGAATTCCCCATCTTTAGTATTATAGAAAAATAATTTAGTAAACTGATATTGATTTTTGTGCAACAGATAAAAACCTTTTATACATGATTTGATATTTTAATTTCTTAAACTCCACATTACAGCCAAAAATTTTTTAAACAACGAACTGAACAGATTCTATTAACATATAAGATAACTCCCATATAATATAAATTTATAAAACTTGATCAAGAAAAAGAATAAGAAAAAAATGTCTACACAAGTCAAGTCAAAAAGCATGATCTAAGAAAGGAGAAGCATGTCCAAAAAATTGGTCAAAAGTTAAGTGGGGTGTCCATCCTAAGTTGATGGGTATAAACCCACAGCCAAATCAATATATAGATATTTGCTTAGAATCCAATGTATAATTCCAAAGTTTGACATTAAGATAAATTCTTTTTTAACATCATTGTCAAAGGGGGTGTGGATCCTAAATTAATGGAGTATTAACCCACAAAGCCTAAAATGTGCTTGATATGAGTACTAACTCGGATTTGGTAACTTGAATCCCATGATTCATGGGTGTGTTAAACCTTTCAAGCCATCTCCTTTAGGCATATTTAATTATAGACTTGTGTAAATGCATCTTTCCCGTTAGGGGTGTCTAAATAGTTCCCGGTTCTCGGTTAGAACCGGAACCGAACCGGAACCGAGGCGATTCCGGTTAACCGGAACCATATAATTGGTTAAAGGTTCGGTTTTCGGTTCCTCATTACATAATTTTTCGGTTTTCGGTTCGGAACCGGAACCGAACGGTTCCGAACCGAAAACCGATTTTATAATATATTTGTTAAATATTATTTTTATATTTTATACTTATATATTTTATTATTTTAATTTTTGTAAATTAAAAATTGAGAACTCTAATATTGTTAAATAAATATTTTATATTTTGTTAAAAATTTATAATAATATATTATATATGTATTAAATATTAATTTTATATTTTATAATTTATAATTTAAAAAAAAAAACAAAAAAAAAACGGTTCTTACGGGTTACCCGAACCGGAACCGAACTAATTCGGTGCGGTCCCGGTTAACCGAAAGTGTAAAATGGTTCGGTTTACGGTTCCACTTTTTTGGTTAAAATGGTTTCGGTTAACCGATTTTTTCGGTCCGATTAACCGGAACCGAACCGTTCGAGACCCCTATTTCGCGCATTGATGAGGAATGATAAAATGGAGGAAAGAGCTCAATTACAGGATTCTGGTTAGCAAGATGAGTTTGGCACCAGTAAGGAAGTACAGTGGGATTGTAGCTGCCTCAGGGTCACTTGGATGCCGTGATTCATGTGTATGTTAGGGCATCTCAAGAAGCTCCTAGTTGACTCCTAAATATAATATAAAATATTAAGTTCCTAGCAAATTAGTATATTTTTAAGCGTGTCAACTCCAACAATATTCTTTATATCTCTTCTTTATTTTATTTTTTATCATATTTGGATCTCACTATGACAGATTCAAATTTAAATTTGTACAAGTGAAAATTAATCAAATACTCATATTATAATTAGTCATTTGTAATATAATATAATATAATTAATATTTTATATTATGAACTAACAAACTAAATATTAAATTACTGCAATATATTCATATATTATTTATAATTTTGAATTGTTGATGTAATTAACGAGCGAAGGGTTATTTATAAATATATCATTAAATTAATAAGAAATATATTTTCAAAATAATTTTGTCTAAAAGTGAAATAAAAGAGAGTGAAAAGTAATGAATAATTTGGAGGGAATGAATTTTTTATTAATAAAAATTAGTTAAGAGCAATGTTTTGGCTCTTAAAATCGAGGAGAGAGAGAAGGTTCTTAACTTTATAAAGAGCATCTAAGAGTCTTTTGGAGCACTATTTTCATCTTAACTCTTTATTTTTCTAGTTAAGAGCCTATATAGAGAGCCTCTTGGAGATACTCTTAGAACCGGAGCTACATTAAATGCGTAAATAGGAAATTTTGAAAATACCATAATTGCTTGTTAAAGACCAGTATAGTGTGAAAATCAAATTCTCCAGGCAGCTACTAATTTCTACATCATCAATAATAATAATAATAAACTCATTTACATGATCATTTTGTAGAGGTGTTGTTTATCTTGTGCCTTTAGAGGAGTAGGACTCTACATGACCATATACATAAAACACCATATCAATAACCCACTAAGACTAGTCTTTTTAGTTTAAACACAACTTGTCTAGTAGATACACAAATTTCAAAGTATTGAAAAAGTTTAACTACTATCAACATTTAGTTTTACTATGACTAGCCGTCGTATGTTTGGTCCTCTTTTAGATTTAACGTCCTTATATTCGGATAAGATCCTTTTTCGCATTGGATTTTGCAAAAAAGAAATTTAATTTAAGTATCATTAATCATCGTATGTATTTCATGTATGTGCACTCATATACCGACCGTTCAATATATATACTTGATATTAAATTTTGAATCGTCCATGCATTTTGGACAATTGAGAATGTGTTGTGTAATGTGATGTTGTCATTATACTAATTATTTTGTGTACGTGTTTGTTTTGGCTTATATCTTCCTTTTATCCTAGGGTGCACTGCATAGGTGTACTTTGAGAACTAAGGAGAGATGCTGTTGGATTCGGTGCCTAAAACGAAGGCCCAACGAAAGCGATAAAATGAAAATTAATTCGATCTGAATCCCTACGAAGATCGATCGAGCTACGTATATACGAATATTAAAACGAAACACAAGAGATGCAAGAAACTTACCCTTGTAGTCCGTTGATTAAATAGATTCCTTCTCTTGAACAACTCCCCAAGCTTTAGTTGAATTTCCTACGATCCAATTTGCTCCGAGCTCTTGGATGATCCAACGCCGAAAGGACCACGTCTCTACTTGCCACGAGCCGTAAAAACGATCGGAATGACTAAACCTCGTTATCCTCCAAGGATACGGCTAGAACAAGGTTGTAGAAGCTTTGCTAATCAAGATTACAACACTCTAAGTGTTTAATCTATAATCTCTCTATCTCACTCTAATTTTCTCCAAGAAAACTTATGAAGAGAAGTGAAGATGATGTAGAACACTTTGAGAAACTCTTTTCTCTCTCTCTCTTGCACAAAACTCACGTATGGAATGGTGTTGGTGTGAGAGATAGTGTCTTCATTTTATTTTTCATAATATCCTCCCCAAATCAAGACCAAATCATCTCTATTGATAAATAAAAGGATCTTGTCCCCTTTACACTTTAAGTCATCCACCAATTTAGGTGGAGACAATGACCAAAGAAAGGGGAAGGAAAAGGGGCGGCCATCTAGAAGGAGCCAGATGATTTCGGTCCATTTCGGGCTTCCGTGAGTCCAAACAGATCAAATCCTATTCCGCTCCGATGTATTTGTGTCGATTAATTAGTCCAACCAATTAATCACATCAAATACATAATAACATAATTAATTTATCCAAGAAATAATTATATTTATGAATTAAATTAATTACCCAGTAATTTATTTAATTCATTAGGCCGTAAATCAATTTATCCAATAAATCGATTTAGACATCTAATGTCCCGAATTAGATATCCAATATCTAATATTGATAATAAGAGAATAAGTTAGATTCATTCTCTCGTCAATCTTATTGCACGACTCGGTAGGTCCGTCTCAGTCAGCAATGAGAGGAATCAAAGAGTAGTAGCACCACCTAGCCAGTCAGGCGGCCTGCACTATACCCCAACTGAGAACGAATGATGGGATCATTCAAGAATCATTTTGTTGTGAATACCAGTATACGTATAAACCCTCCTTTCAAATGTTCCGATCAAGTTATAGGGTCACGGTCAGTCAAACCATATCTGTACTTGACTCTATGCATGTGTTAATGCAAATCAAGATCATCGAGGTCTCATGTATCTAATACAACTAGCTCCAATGCTTTGGCCAAAGACTTATGATCTTATCTGCCAATAACCGCATAGGACATATAACCCGTTCACTAACAGGAGAAAGAATTCTATCTTGGTATTCAGTAGGACCTGCTACTTGCCCGTCAAGATCCACGTCGAGGTTGACCCCCGCCTTCCGGTTTACAGGGTCGAACTAATCTAATAAAAATTTTGACGTCACAAGCACATCCCTACTAAATCCTCAAGTCGAAGGTTCACGAATACCTATCACAACCTTTCGATTCCGTCATTGACTGTCCCGGAGTGAAATCCGTGTGATGAATCGAGAGTGACTTTCGAGTATACTAATCCAATTAGCATACCTATAATGTGTGCTCCCACTAACCATTAGTGTTCGATAGACACTCTCCATGTCAAAGAACACGTTATACAAGTCTTCACATAAACTTAACGCCTAGTCAAGTTTCATCGACTTGTGAACGATTAAGTATTTGAGCAATAAACCTTTCCAGTACCGACCCCCTTATCTAATAAGGAGTGGAACGTTTTTCTCTCAAATACACGGACTAGTTTCTATATGTATATTTACGAGTTAGGAATGCCAGTAACAACTCGTAAATAAAGAAACATTCATTGCCTTATGATAATGATTTACATAATAGCAAGTACAATGCCCTCACTCAACATCCTCTGAGAGGCATTCGAGAGCATACTCCTAACAATCTCCCACTTGCACTCAATGCCACACATTATGGTATCTAATACCCATGTTCTCCAGATGACGCTCCAAGCTAATCTAAGAAAGTGGCTTAGTCAGTGGATCAGCGACGTTGTCGGCTGACTCTACTCTATGCAGTATAATGTATCCCTTTGCGAACAAATTCTCACACGAGACGATACTCTCTCTCAATATGTTTTGTATTGTTATGAAATCTAGGCTCCCAGGCCTGTGCTACCGCTCTATTGTTATCGTATAAATACGAAAACAGACAACGTAGCACATGGTGTCACGTGAAGTTTATCCAGTAACTTCTTAACCCTTCCTTTGGAGTCCTCCGATGCCGCTTTACACTCAGCCTAACAGGTGGAACCAGAAGTAGCGCTATACTTGGCACTGTGCCAAGATACTGCTCCTCCATTAAGAGTAAGTAGCAAAAAGTGGACATCGAATCGTCTTTCTATCCTTGGAAGTCCGAATCAGTGAATCCCATCACATTCAATTCTCCACCGCCGTACATAAGAACCATATCTCTAGTCCTTCTCAAGTACTTGAGAACGTTCTTTACGGCAGTCCAATATTCCCTACCTTGGTTTGCCTGAAACCTACTTACCATGCTCACAACATGCGCAATATCAGGTCTCGTACACAACATAGCATACATAACTCTACCCACATCATATGGTATATTATGTTGGGATTCCGAAAATAAAACGAAATACGCAGCGGAAATAAATACGAATCCCAAACAGGATCGATCAAGTAACGTATATACGAAAATATAAATACGAAGATAAAGATCATACCCTTGAAGCCTTTGAAATAAATCTTCGTAAAAATGATGATGATCATGAACCCCGTCCCAAACACAAAATTCCTTCGTTCCAAGCATCGAAAGGTACGAAGCCACTACTTCACACGCGTCGGAAGTTGCCCGGAAAAATTCGATAGCAATCCGTTCTCCAAGAACACGACTAGGAATTACTATAGGAATTTATATCTCTCTTTTTCTTATTTGTTTTCACCTCTAAAATGATAACACTCAAGAAAATAAATATTTCTCTCCCTCAAAAATACTCTCACGGCTGAAGCAAGAAGAGATAAGCAAGCTAAAAGCTTGTATGTGTGTTTTTCAAGTCAACTCTCTCATCAAATGAGTAAGTAATTATATAGATATATAATAACTCATTTTATGTCATAATTAGTTGAGAAAGAATCTCAACCTAATCATTTCATAAGACAACACAACACAATAACATGCAAATGTGATGAGACATGTGAGGGGGGCGGCCCATTGGAAATCTCCTAGAAACGAGCCGAGCCACTCGGCTCGTGTACCGGACGTTCGTCAAACGACTCTGTTAAATACATTCCGTTGAATCACCAATGTATTTATATTAATTAATTAATATAATTAATTAATTATATAAAATACATATATATTTCTCTAAGAAATATAATTTATGAATTAAATTAATTACCCGATAACTTAATTTTAATTCATAAGACCGCTATTTGATTTATCCAATAAATCTAATTAGATATCCAATATCAAATATTAATAGAGAGATAATAAATTCACATTTATCCGTCAACGCTCCTAATGCGCGACTCCGTAGGTCCGTCTCAGCCGGCATTGGGAGGAACCAATGAGTGCGGGCAGCACTTAGCCAGCCTAGCGGGCCGCACTATAAACCCCGACTGAGAACGAATGAAGGGATCATTCCAGAACCATTATGTCGTGAATACTATATACGTATAGACCCTTCATCAGATGTCCCGGTCAAGTCTTCGGGTCACGGTAAAGTCAAACCCTACTGTTGACTAAACTTTATACATGTGTTAATGCAAATCAAGACCGACTGATTAATAGCGTATCTAATACGACTATATCAGAATTCTTTGGCCAAAGACTTATGATCTTATTTGCCATTAACCGTATAGGACATTCGCCTGCTCACTAACAGGATATAGAATCCTTTCTTGGCGTACAGTAAAGACTGGTACCTGCCCGTATAGTCCGCACTTCGAGGTCGACTCAGCAATTAAGCAAATGAGTCTAACTACTCTAATGACAAACTAAACGTCACAGGCACATCTTCTACTGAACCCTCAAGTCAAAGGTCCACGTATACTATCACAACCTTTCGATTCGTCATCGACTCTCCGAGAGTGAATACCGTGTGTGGTAGATCGAGTATGAGTCGTGTTCGAATATACTGGCCCCACCAATATACTTATAACTATGCTATCAAGACGTGCACACGTCCTAGCATCAGTTATACAAGTCGTATTAAAACTTAATGCCCATTTTAAGTTTATTGACTTGCGAACAATTTACGTAAATAAACTTTAAACACTTCCAGTGCATTTTCTCTTATCCCATAACGAGAATGGAATGTTCGATTTATTTACATGGACTTCACTTCAATGTTTACCAAGTCAAGAATGCAATTGAAATACAATAAACAGTGAATGAATCGTATTGCCTTTTTATTAATTATTCCATAATTACAAGTACAATGCCCTTACTCTCTCATCCCCTGAGTGGCATTTGAGGGCATATTCCTAATAATCTCCAACTTGCACTCAATGCCACACATCATGGTATCCAATACCCATGTTCTTCAGATGTCTTTCTAAGACGGCCTGAGATAATGGCTTAGTCAGCGGGTCAGAGACATTGTCTTCTGAATCTACTCTTTGCAATGAAACATACCCTTTTACACCATCTCTCAAACGATGTGGTATTTTCTCTCTATATGCTTGGTGTTGTGGTAAGCCCTAAGCTCCTTGGCTTGGGCGACAACTCCATCATTATCATAGAATAGTGATATAGGCAGCTACGCATTAGGCACCACCTGAAGTTCTTTCATAAACTTCTGCATCCAAAATGCTTCTTTGCTAGCCTCTGAGGCAGCTTGATACTCTGCTTGGTAGGTGGAATCTGCAGTAGTGGTTTGCTTGGAGCTTCTCCAAGATACTGCTCCTCCATTGAGAGTAAACAAATACCCAGATGTCGACTTAGAGTCGTCATTGTCTCCTTGAAAATCAGAATTGGTGAATCCAATCACTCTCAGTTCTCCACCACCGTAAGTAAGAACCAAATCTCTAGTTCTTCTTACGTACTTAAGAATGTTCTTTACGGCAATCCAGTGTTCCCTACCCGGGTTTGCTTGAAATCGGCTTACCATACTCACAGCGTAGACTAAGTCCGGTCTCGTTCACAACATAGCGTACATGAGGCTACCCACTATTGAGGCATAGGGTACCTTACTCATCTCTCTTGTATTACTCACTTTGACGACACTTTTTCGTGGTGAGATGAATTCCATGTCGCATGGGAAGGAACCCTCTTTTAGATTCATCCATCTTGAATCTTCTCAGGATTTTATCTATATAGAGGGCTTGGGAAAGTCCTATCATTCTTCGCGGTCTATCTCTGTAAAGACGGATCCCTAGAATATAGGAAGCTTCTCCCAAGTCTTTCATGGAGAACGTTTTAGAAAGCCAAGCTTTCACAGTGCTGAGCATTGCTACGTTATTTCCTATAAGTAGACTATCATCTACATATAGTACTAAGAACGCAATGTTGCTCCCACTGACCTTTTTGTAAACACACGGTTCCTCCTCATTTCGTACGAAGTCAAAGTCCTTGACTGCTTCGTCAAATCGAAGGTTCCAACTCCGAGAAGCTTGCTTCAGCCCATAAATGGCTCGTTGCAGCTTACACACCTTATCAGACCTTCGAAGTGGAGGTTGTGTTACAATAGGTTTGGTTCCTTATCCCTGATCAGATGTCTCCTTAGGACCTTCATTATGCTCTTCCAAAGAGATATTTCTACCCGAGCCACCTTCTTGAATTAACTCATCCTCAAGGAAGTGCGCTTGTAATGCCAAAACGACCCTATGGTCTTCTGGCATGTAGAATAGATAACCCATCGAGTCCTCTGGGTATCCAATGAAACGTCCTTTGATGGACCTCGCTTCCAGTTTGTCCACCTTAGCCTTCTTGACATAGGCTGGATATCCCCAAATCCTTATGTGATTCAGGCTTGGTTTCTTACCATTCCACATCTCATGCGGAGTGATAGGAACGGATTTGGAAGGACATCTATTAAGGATATAGGCAGCGGTTAGTAAGACATACCCCCACAGGTAAATAGGTAAATCAGTGTAATTTAACATAGAGCGAACCATGTCCAACAAAGTTCGATTTCTCCTTTCTGAAACACCATTTAACTGTGGGGTTCCTGGCGGCGTCAATTGTGAAACTATTCCATGTTCTTTAAGGAACTCATCAAACTATGTGCTCATATATTCGCCACCTCGGTCCGACCGAAGTTCTTTGATATGACATCCAGTCTGTTTTTCAACTAGGGCCTTAAATTCTTTGAATTTAGTAGAGGCTTCGGATTTATCTTTCATTAAGTACACAATCCCATACCTAGTATGATCATCTGTGAATATTATGAAATATTGATATCCGTCTCGGGCTACTTCTGAAGCACCACAAACATCGGTATGTACCAATCCAAGTTTATCGGCAGCCCTTTCAAAAGTCCCTGTGAAGGGGGACTTAGTCATTTTGCCTCTAAGGCAAGATTCACAAGTTGGATAGGGTTCTACACCCAATGGACTTAAAAGTCCATCTTTCTCCATTTTCTGAACCTTGGTCTGACCAACATGACCAAGTCTAAGGTGCAATTTAAGAGCTTGATTAGTATCTTGCCTACCACGTTTCCTAGTTATAGTGTTCACTACTGTTTTATTTTGTAAGTTCAGATGATATAAACCATTTAACAATGTAGCTGTGCCAACCAATTTATTTCGAAAATAAATTTTACAACTACCATTGCCAATGAAGAAACAAAATTCTTTCCGGTCTAATACTGGAATGGATACAATGTTTTTATGCCCCTTGGGCAAAACAAGTACTTCATCTAATGTCAAAAAAAAAACGGATTCTAAACCCAGTAGGATTGATCCAATATCGGTTGTCTCGACACTTTGTCTGCTTCCGACAGTGATCATTATTTCCCCAGCTTCAAGTTTTCATATCCTGATTCATAGTACAAATGTGAGAAGTGGCACCTGAATCCAGAATCCATGAAGCAGAATATACAGTAGCGGAACAATTTGTTTCAAAAACAAAAAGTTCCGTACCTGATCCGCCATTAATCTTAGGACAAGTCCTTCGCCAGTGGCCCAGCTCACCGCATTCAAGGCATTTGTCCGTAGGTTCTGGACCGTCTACCTTTTGAACCTTTTGGGCCTTGCCTTTTCCTTTTTGTACCCCTTTCTTGGGTTTGTATTGCTCGTAGGTCTTTTTCTTCTTGTTCTTGGACCTCCTAGGCCCAGAAGAAATCACAAGAGCAACCTCTCTCGGTTTAGTCTTCATATTAGACTGCGCCGTCACCAGTTTATTCATTAGCCCAGCTAATGTGCATGTAATTTCATTACAAACTGTGTGAAAGAGTCAGGGACAGATTGAAGGATGAGATAAATTTCAAGGGATAAATCTATATTAAAGTTGAGCACCTCGAGCCTCTCAATCATAGAGATCATCTTGAGGACGTGGTCTCCCACTTTCTCTCCTTCTTTCATCCTAGCACTGAACAACTGCTTTGATATCTCATATCTAGCGATCCTCTTGTGCTCTCCATAAAGTTCAGTCAAGTGTGCGAGAATCTGCCTAGCAGAAGTTATTTTCTCGTGCGCTCTCTGCAGCTCATTTGTCATTGAGCCCATCATAAAACCACGGACTAGCACGTTATCCTTGACCCATTTTTTTTATGGACATCAATATCTTCCTGATTACCCCTGGTTCGGATTGGAGTCGGTGGAATGTCCGCCTCCAAGACGTATCCCAGAGACTCCATACTGAGTACAATCATCAGATTCCATAACCAGTCAACAAAATTGGATCCAGTTAGGAGATTATTTTCAAGTAGTATTGCAAGTGGGTTTTTAGCCATTTTTGGAGAGATTCAGTTTCGTTTTCTGCGAAGATTTAGACAAGATTCAATTAATAACTTGTTTAATTATGACCGAGTATAGAATTTAAGGGCTTGTATAATTCTTGTCTCGGCTTCCACTAATTTTATCGGAACTATACACTCCCATGTTATAATCCAGAAGTCATGGGTGACTTCATAGTGGTGATTGATTTCTTTACAAAGTTTAATAGAGGGCAACCCATACGGTTTCTATTCTATTATTCTTTATAAAGTGGTGTCTAATACCAACCCATCTAATGGATGATTCGATCTTCTTTTACCCCTAGTTCACTTGCCCTCAACCCATTCGGTTTCTATGGCTCGCTGTGTAACACCCCGAGATATTCGGAATAATTACAGCGCCGTAAACCCTTTAAGTAAGGATTTACAAGGCTAATTAAAAAGGAATGTAAATATAGGACATCAATACTGCGGAAATTCAAGTTTACAAAACCATTCAACTAGTTCAACGAGTAATTAATACAACCATATCGAAATGATATTAATAAGACACGCGTACTCGAGTACTGAAAATAAACCAAGAAAACAAATCACCAACAACAACCAACATCACTGAACCCCTTCGTCGTCACATCGGTACTGTGGTTGTTTCCCTGCTCCTCGGCTACCCGAACATCAAAACAAATGTCCACTCCCGAAGGGGTTAGCAAAATGATTCTAGTACAAGTATCATTTAAATGAATCAAATATGCATCAACAATACATAACAAGATACACCACACGGACTTCCGCTACCGGAATACAATAATGCGAATCCACAAGATTCCATTAACACAGCATGGGTATTCCAATGATCCAGTGCCCTCAGCATAGATCCCAAGATGATCCCGTCGGACCAACACGAGGTGGAAATAACCCGTCCAATGATCCAGCGCCCTCAGCCTAGATCCCAAGATGATCCCGTCGGACCAACACGAGGTGGACATCCGATCCAGCGCCCTCAGCATAGATCGCACAAAACACAAACATAACTCATGCATACACATATGCCAAATCGCCATGTCCATCAACATGAACATACAAACACTAGATAACGAATATCATGACAATTCAACGAAATAAATCTCATGTTCAACAACATGAATAATTACACAATTGCTCAAAATACCAATGTTAACATATTACGATACTTGCCTCGAAGATGGCAAGAACGAAACACTTCAATGATCTCAACACACTCGAAGGCCGCCTCATTCGATCAACGTAGCAAGCTCGAACCTTAAAAAAAGGAATGATATACAAATCATATCAAGTCGAACGATTGCCTATCAATACGGTCTACGACCAAAAGTTCAAAATATACAATCTGCCTGAACCACTTAGCGTACGCTACGTACTCTACGTAACGTGCGCTAAGCCTGCCTGTTAGCGTACCCTATCGTCTAAGCCTAGCGTACGCTAGCCATGGACTGACCGTTCTCTCTGATCAGCCGACTGACTCGGCTGATATCATAACATACGTTACGTACCAAACGTAGCGTGCGTTAACTTATCCCCGATAGCGCACGTTAACTTACGTATGTTAGCGTGCGCTAACCGTGCATGGCAGATTACTACTGGTAGAAGACTGGATCTAATGGTGATGAACTCATGAATTCTATGGTGATAATACAAGTCATCCCCGAGCATATCATGCTAATAAGGTTTATGAAAGACCTTTATGGATACAATGACTACGAGACACAAGGATACGTATCATCATTACTACACCATAATTCATCTTGATCTTCAAGAAAATATTCTAAGTTCCGTTCATCCTACGTTCCAAAACGCATGATTCCAATGTGTAAAACGTAACAACTTGGTAAATTCCATCTACTGGTCACAAATTGGTTTTGAAGATACATAAAATTCTTAGGAGTCCACATACTAAAAGGTTCAAAGGATTATACGAAGAATAAGTGCCGAAACGTCAAAAGTATCCTTCTAACACGTGATGTTCGATTAATAACGAATCTAACTGACTAGGTAAACATGATCAAACATCCCTTAGAACACTACTAATATTGGTGAAGAATCACCTACCTCAAAGTAGTGAAGAACAAGGAGGAAATCGAAGCAAATCCAACGTCGAAGGCTTGAACACCAATCCTCAATGATCTACAATCTTCAACACGAGCTAGGATGCTGGTATGAAGTGTTTAGGATGTAGGGAGTAATACTCTAAGTATAAGGATTCTGATGTGGGAAGAGAAAGGACTGAAAATACGAAAAGGATGTTGTCCTATTTATAGGAAATGGTTATTAGCGCGCGCTAGTCCATACTCGTAGCGCGCGCTAACGGCTTTCTGACTTCACTGCACTCAGCACTTAGCGTGCGCTATCTCATGTCAGTAGCGTGCGCTAAGGCGTTGACTTGGCTTTTCCCGAAAGACGTCCAGGTTCATCCCGACACAATCCGACGAAATCCCCGGCCTGATCTCACCTACCACACGTCTCAATCATATTGACCACGTATAGCGTGCGCTAAGGTTCCTTCGTAGCGTGCGCTATGGATCCAAGTTAGCGTACGCTACACTTAGATGATAGCGTGCGCTACAAGCGCAGAAACACAATTTATAAATCACATTCATGAAATCATACGCTCAACTATACCGGATTATGAAATACGGAGAATAATACTCAGATCAAAGTGCAACAATTACAATATCACAAGTTCCAAATACATATCAGAAATCTCGGGTATTACATCCTTCCTCCCTAAAAAGAAGTTTCGCCCCGAAACTTAAGATGAAAATAACTCCGGATATCTAGTCTTCATACTGTCCTCTGTTTCCCAAGTGGCCTCTTCAACTCCGTGTCCTGACCATTGTACTTTAACCAAGTGTATTGGTTTATTCCTCAATTGTTTGATCCGACTCTCAAGTATCTTGATTGGTCTCTCTTCGAAGGTGCTGTCATTAGCTATCTCGATCTCGTCGAAATCAATGACGTGACTGGGGTCCGGTACATACTTCCGCAATTGGGATACGTGAAACACATTGTGAACGTGACTCAGCGATGGCGGTAAGGCCAACCTGTATGCTAAATCCCCAACTCTCTCTAGGACCTCAAATGGCACGATATATCTCGGACTTAGCTTACCTTTCCTCCCAAAACGGAAAATCCCTCGTGTAGGAGACACCTTCAATAGTACATGGTCCCCAGCGTCGAACTCTAGAGGGCGACGACGTACGTCTGCATAAGACTTCATCGACTGCAGCGGTCTCTCTCGAATCAAAGCTATCTTCTCTTGAGTCTGAACTATCAATTCCGATTCCGTCCCGATCGAGTCCGAAGAATCATCCCAGCACAGGGGTGATCGACATCTTCTCCCGTACAAAGCTTCAAATGGTGCCATCTTAATAGAAGCATGCCAACTATTATTGTAGGCGAATTCAATCAATGGCAAATGAATTTCCCAATCAGTTGACCAAACCAAAGCACAAGCTCTAAGCATGTCTTCTACTGTTTGTATAGTCCTTTCGGACTGACCGTCCGTTTGGGGATGATAAGCCGTGCTAAAGTTGAGCTCAGTCCCCAAAGCCCTGTAAACTGCCTTCTAGAAGTGCGACACGAAGCGACCATCTCGATCCAAAATAATGGTCTTCGGCGTCCCATGCAATCTGACTATCTCCGCAATAAATACTCGCGCCAATCTCTCGGGTCCCCATATATTTTTAATTCTTAGGAAATGAGCCGACTTGGTTAGTCGATCAACTATAACCCAAATCATGTTCATTCCCGTTCTAGTCCTTGGCATACGGGTGATGAAATCCATCGAGATATCCTCCAACTTCCACTCAGGGATCGGAAGCGGCTTTAACATTCCGGCAGGTCGCTGATGTTCAATCTTAACCTGCTGACAAGTCAAACACTTCGAAACGTACTCTACTACGTCCTTCTTCATATTCCCCCACCAAAAGTTTTGTTTTAGATCCTTGTACATCTTACTGCTGCCCGGGTGGATAGAATAAGGTGTACTATGAGCTTCTTTCAGAATTGCCCGTCTCAAATCATCATCATCGGGAACGCAAAGTCGACTCTGAAATCTCAGAACTCCATCATCTTGTATCACGAATCCTGGGGCTTTTCCTTTCTTTACTTCATCACATAACCGAAGGATCAGAGAATCGTTCAACTGCTTAGATTTGATCTCCTCGACTAGTGATGAAGTCAGTTCCATCACATATAGTTGCCCTTGGATTCCTGGTGCCCATACTTCAATCCCTTCACGGATCAGTTCCCACTGAATGTTGGTTTCGGATGTAAGCGCTTCCAACACTTGAAGAGAAATAGGTTTACGGCTCAAAGCATCAGCTACTACGTTTGCTTTACCCGGATGGTATAGAATCTCCAAGTCGTAATCCTTGATCAATTCCAGCCACCTTCTCTGCCTCATGTTTAATTCTTTCTGGCTGAAAATATACTTGAGGCTCGTATGATCTGTAAAGATCTGACAATGAGTGCCGTACAAATAATGTCTCCAAATTTTCAATGCAAAGACTACAGCTGCTAGCTCCAGATCATGAGTCGGGTAATTAACCTCGTACGGTTTCAACTGCCGAGAAGCATAAGCAATCACCTTATCCTTTTGCATCAACACACAACCCAGACCCTGATTTGAAGCGTCGCTGTATACCATGAATCCATCAGTCCCATCTGGTAACGCTAATATAGGTGCTGTCGCCAGTCTCTTCTTAAGTTCATCAAAACCAGTCTGGCATTTCTCATCCCACGTAAACTTTTGAGTTTTCTTTAATAGCTGAGTGAGCGGACGAGCAATTTTGGAAAATCCCTCTACAAAGCGGCGATAATATCCAGCAAGTCCTAGGAAACTCCGGACTTCTTTCACGTTATTAGGAACTTCCCATTCCAAGATTGCTTCGACTTTCTTCGGGTCCACCTGAACTCCGTCAGCTGATATCACATGCCCAAGGAAAGTTACTTCCCTAAGCCAAAACTCGCATTTGGAAAGCTTTGCATACAGCTGTTCCTTCCTCAAGGTGCTCAAAACCACACGCAAATGTTCGGCATGCTCTTCTGCGTCCTTCGAATATATCAATGAAGACAACCACAAATTTATCCAAGTATTCTAAGAATACCCGATTCATCAATTGCATGAATACCGCAGGAGCATTGGTAAGTCCAAATGGCATCACTACAAATTCATAATGTCCGTACCGGGACCTGAAAGCAGACTTAGGTATATCCGATTCCTTAATTCTCAACTGATGGTATCCTGATCGCAAGTCAATCTTCGAGAATACCCTTGCCCCTTGCAGTTGATCAAACAAGTCGTCGATCCGAGGTATAGGATACTTATTCTTGATCGTCATCTTGTTGAGCTCCCTGTAATCAATACACAGTCGGAGGGATCCGTCTTTCTTCCGAACAAAGAGAACGGGTGCTACCCAAGGAGAAACACTAGGTTGAATATAACCCTTCTGTAACAATTCCTCCAGTTGCTTCTTTAACTCATACATATCGGTTGGCGCCATGCGGTATGGTGCTCTGGAAATAGGAGCGGCTCCAGGCTCTAATTCGATAGTGAATTCCACCTCTCTCTGCGGAGGTAACCCAGGTAGTTCGTCAGGAAATACATCGGAGAATTCATTCACAACTGGAATAGATGAGAGCTCTACTCCTTCCTCTTTCCTCATGGCATAGCACCAAAGTCCATGACATCCACCTTGATAATTTCACGGCTTTCATTGCTGTGATCAATTTTCCTGAGCTTCCCGGTCTCCATCCTCGGAATAAGTGTTCAGATCCGTCATCAGCAATGATAGAAATGACTCTCTTTCGGTAATTCAGAATAGCTCCATAACGGTTGAGCCAATCGTCTCCGAGAATTAAATTGTCACCGTAGATGTCAATTACAATTAGATTCGATAGCCAATCTCTCCCTCCTATAGACACTGGAAAATCCCTAGCTTTTAGGGTTCCCACAATTTTCTCTCCGCTCGGTAATCCCACAACATAAGGTTCACAATTATACAAGCACGAGATTTTCAAACGATTAACACAGTTCAAAGATATAAAAGAATGCGTAGCTCCCGAATCGAACAAGACACTAACTTGTTGCAAAAGGATCTAAATCGTACCTGATGCAACAGTTGTGTTCTGATCATCCTTTTTCATCTCGTAAATACGCGGAGGAACGGACCCAGCGCTGGATGCCTCTCTTTTCCCAACATTCTGCTGCGGGAAACCACTTTGCTGCGTCTGGTTTACACTAGTGTCCTTCGGAACCGGTACAGGGGTGCGAGTACCAAAAGATCGGGTCGCGTTCCCACAAAATGTTGCGCGATGCCCTTCCTGTCCACACTCGAAACAGGTCATAGCAGGCACGAAACAGTCACGTCGAACATGCCCCGCTTTGCCATAGTTATAACATTTCTTCCCTGCGTCTGAAACGGTTGGTGCTGCCCGGAACTTCTTTCCACCTCGAGACGGATGCGGAGGCCTCCTGGATGAATGAAAAGAGGACTGGCCCCTGCGAGGCCCGCTACTCTTATTCTCCATGAAGTTGCCAGCCACTTTCTGCTTCTTTGCTTCCGTTGATTTCTCTACTGCCGCCTCTTTCATATCATAGGCCAGCGCCTTGTCCTGATACTGTCGCAAAGTGGTACAATCAAATCCGGACATATATTGCTGAATTTCCGGCTTCATTCGCATGTCGAAATGAAAAATCCTCTCCACCTCGGTTCTGACCAAGTGACGCACATAAGTCAGCTGGTGATTAAAAGTCTTAATCACGTCCGTCACAGATGCTTCTGAATTTTGTGGTGAGAAAAATTCCCTGACTCGGGCGTCTCTAACTGGGCGAGGACAATACTACGCTTCCATCATTAATTTGAATTCTGTCCAGTCAACATTATGCTCCTCCGGTCGAATGGCCTCCCACCAGTCGAAAGCCTCCTGTCGGAAGATCTTGGGCGGCCAGGAACCTTTCTATCGTTGGGACAGTTAATCCCATAAAAATCTTCTCTAACTCCTTGACCCGGTGATCCCAAGAAGGCGTCTCGGCGAGCCGTCAAATTTCGGAGGATGCAATTTGATCACCTCGATAAGCCATTTATCTCCCGATTATCAACGTTATCTTTCTTTGTCCCATCGCCGTCTGCATGCGATCCACAACTTGAGCAAAGCTGGTTTATCCGAGCAACCACTGTGAAGCACTCCGGCACGTTAGGATCTGCATTATTATTTGCTGATCCCTGTTGTCCCCCGGAATGGGAATCCGTTCGGCTAGCGGTTATTTCTGGGGTAGACACCGAATCTTCTTGTCTCGCATTTCCACGTCCGCGTCCACGACCCCCTCTCAACATACTGTAAACACAAATACTCAATATCCAGGGCAAACTTTCTAAAAGTACGTCCATCAATGTTCACAAACATGAATTAAATAAAACGGTAGTATTTGAGATTAGGAAACTTACAACCACGGTCCACACGACGATCTTTGGCTCGGGTGATGTTACAAACGACCCATAATCAAATAACGTAAACAGACCCAACTAACCCGACTGCCAAGATATCCATGAATCTTAGCTCTGATACCATATTCTGTAACACCCCGAGATATTCGGAATGATTACATCGCCGTAAACTCTTTAAGTAAGGATTTACAAGGCTAATTTAAAAGAAATGTAAATATAATCCAATCGTACAACTGAAGTTCAAAATACAGATTTGGTTCAACTGATCCAATGAGTTAATTTATACAACCATATCGAAATGACATTATTAAAACAGACGTACTCGAGTACTAAATGAACCAAGAAGACAAATCACAATAACAATAAACATCAACCACATCACTGAGCCATTTCATCATCCTGTCGGTACTGTGGTTGCTTCCCCGCTCCTCGACTACCTGAACATCAAAACAATGTCCACCCCCGAAGGGGTTAGCAAAACAATGCTAGTACAAGTATCATAATACATAAATCATCAGTGCATCATAAAACATGCAAAACGGACTTCCGTCATCGGAATCCAACGATGTGAATCCTCACGATTCCATCAACACAATACAGGGTAATCCAGCGATCCAGCACCCTTGGTATAGATCCCCATGATGATCCCGTCGGACCAACACATGGTGGAAAACCCATCCAGCGATCCAGCGCCCTCACCATAGATCCCCATGATGATCCCGTCGGACCAACGCATGGTGGACATTCGATCCAGCGCCCTCAGCATAGATCCTCATGATCCCCTTGGATCATTTATACCATAAACCAATCAATTATGCATACATATATGCATTTCAATATGTTCACCAATACGAATAATTAACAATGAATACCACGAGAAATTACAGAAATACATCTCATATTTGACAACATAAACAAAACCATAAGCATGCACTACACCAAATCTGCCGTGTTGTCACGGATCTGGACCGTGACAAAACGACCTTGTCTCGGTCATGAACCATGACAAATACTGGGGTGGCAAATTATTGTGTCATAGTCTGCGTCCGTGACATACGCGATTTGTCACGGTCCTTTTCTCAGAATTTGTCACAGTTGTTTTTGTTTCGTCACTCCCGCCGACCGTGACTAACCTGAGTATCGTCACGGTTATTAACCGTGGCAAATATCCATTTTTTTATCAGGGCCACAGACCGTGACAAAGTAATTAAATTAATTTAGGAGTATTCGTTAGTTACGGTTCCGGACCGTGACAATTCCTGGGACGCTTTTATCACCCTGATTAATATTTACTACTTGTCACGGATTGAGACCGTGACAAATTAGAGCATTGTCAGATTCATAAAAATTCCAAAATCTTACAGCTTCTATTATTTATTACCTGCACATTTATCCAACAAAACAACCACCAAAACATTATTCCAACTAGAAGTACTTAATGAGAGCAACCAAAACAGCAAACAAAAATATAATAACTCCTCAATACTCAAATTAACACCAAAAATATCCTTGTTAATCCAAAAAAAAAAAGAACATATAAAAGAGTATTCTAACTAGAAGTACTTAATGAGAAAAATCTCCAATCCAACAATTACGAAAACTGAAACCAAATGTACTAAGCTAAAACTTCTTGTTTTATGGATCAACATCATCAGAAACTTCTTCTAAAAGATACTTAGGCCAAACAAGATAGCCTCCTACAAATCCGGCAATATTATCTTCGCCTCCTTGAACACCTTTCCATATTGGCTCATTCTCCATCCCGGGCTCCACGTGAAATACACTAAGTTTAACTTCAAACGGTAGCATCGGTCTCGAATGAACTTCTGCTCCAGGTAGTGTTCTCACTATCGTCGCTGTAGCAATCTTCTTAGAACCATCTAACTTCAATACGTTATATATTTTTATCTCCTAAGTAGGCGTGCTTGGGCTTGGGATAGTGTAAGATTTCTCCAGCACCGTATGCGAGCCTCGACTCTCATTACTCGGAATAAAAGTGGTGTTAGAATTCTAGACAAAAAAAGGTATATCAAACAATGAAATTAAGCCATGGTTATATAGATAAGAATAACATTAATAATATTAAAACAATAGACAGAAAGGTAGTTGGATTTTTTGACATATTAGACAGAAAAATGACCCCTGTACACCAACGGTGCACTGAAATGTGAAATTCTGAAACGCAAATCACGAAACGGCAATCCTAAGTCTGATTTTTTTTCTGGTGGAAATCAAAGTAACTAAGGATGTATCTTTCCAATTTCTCAACAAGCTTTACAAATAAGGAATAAGAATGCATAAATATCCCCTGTGATATATGTTTTTGAGCTCTGTCAAGTAGAAAACAGGCAATGCCATGGGCTTGTACAAATATTCCACATTACCGACCTGTCAACTGATAAAGTGAAAAAAACACAAAGGCATTTCTACTAATTCCATGGCAGATATCGACTCATTTAAGTAGACCACGATTCCATACGACATCCCCTACATCAATGGCCGCTTACTTGACCTCCTCATCACCAAAGAACTAACAATATTTTGATGTTTTAATGAGGAGAATTATTTTAAAAATCAACAGTAAACAAATAGAGGACATGTTTCTGGTCAAAAAATAAATCTGGACTAGAATGAAAGAAAAAAATTCTGGACCAGGTCTGATTTTTTTTTTTGAAATTTTCATAAATCTGGAATTTCCGTTGCCATTCGAGTTAACCCCGAAGCTTTATAGCTCTCAGGATGAACTTCGTAAAGTTTCGGGGCAAAATCGTAAATTGAAAATTCGGGCCCAAACGAATTTCTATAACTACATTCCAATTCTGGACTCTTCTAAGTTCAAAGCAAAAACATCAAGTCCAAATTTAACTTAATTTTACTAATTATAAAAAAACACCTGAAAACTTTCTAAAAACTCCCAAAACGCCCTCTGAAACGCGGCGTTACCAAGCGCGTTTTGCCGTTTCTCATGTTTCATAAGCGTGTTTTCTATATAAAATAACCTTTCAACTGATAAAGTTGAAACTGATAAAGTGAAAAAAACTGATAATGCCGTTTCTAATGTACAAATATTCCACATTACCTACCTGTCAACTGATAAAGTGAAAAAAACACAAAGGCATTTCTACTAATTCCATGGCAGATATCGACCCATTTAAGTAGACCACGATTCCATACGACATCCCCTACATCAATGGCCGCTTGCTTGACCTCCTCATCACCAAAGAACTAACAATATTTTGATGTTTTAATGAGGAGAATTATTCTAAAAATCAACAGTAAACAAATAGAGGACATGTTTCTGGTCAAAAAATAAATCTGGACCAGAATGAAAGAAAAAAAATTCTGGACCAAGTCTGATTTTTTTTTTTGAAATTTTTATAAATCTGGAATTTCCGTTGCCATTCGAGTTAACCCCGAAGCTTTATAGCTCTCAGGATGAACTTCGTAAAGTTTCGGGGCAAAATCGTAAATTCAGAAAATTCAGGCCCAAAACTGAATTTCTATAACTACATTCCAATTCTGGACTCTTCTAAGTTCAAAGCAAAAACATCAAGTCCAAATTTAACTTAATTTTACTAATTATAAAAAAACACCTGAAAACTTTCTAAAAACTCCCAAAACGCCCTCTGAAACGCGGCGTTACCAAGCGCGTTTTGCCATTTCTCATGTTTCATAAGCGTGTTTTCTATATAAAATAACGTTTCAACTGATAAAGTTGAAACTGATAAAGTGAAAAAAAACTGATAATGCCGTTTCTAATGTACAAATATTCCACATTACCTACCTGTCAACTGATAAAGTGAAAAAAACACAAAGGCATTTCTACTAATTCCATGGCAGATATCGACTCATTTAAGTAGACCACGATTCCATACGACATCCCCTACATCAATGGCCGCTTGCTTGACCTCCTCATCACCAAAGAACTAACAATATTTTGATGTTTTAATGAGGAGAATTATTCTAAAAATCAACAGTAAACAAATAGAGGACATGTTTCTGGTCAAAAAATAAATCTGGACCAGAATGAAAGAAAAAAAATTCTGGACCAAGTCTGATTTTTTTTTTTTTGAAATTTTTATAAATCTGGAATTTCCGTTGCCATTCGAGTTAACCCCGAAGCTTTATAGCTCTCAGGATGAACTTCGTAAAGTTTCGGGGCAAAATCGTAAATTCAGAAAATTCAGGCCCAA
The DNA here is from genome assembly GCA_033398695.1 of Orobanche coerulescens. Taxonomy (NCBI): domain Eukaryota; kingdom Viridiplantae; phylum Streptophyta; class Magnoliopsida; order Lamiales; family Orobanchaceae; genus Orobanche; species Orobanche coerulescens. Next base: position 138,120,251 of record CM065813.1, on the reverse strand, counting down.
AACTGAATTTCTATAACTACATTCCAATTCTGGACTCTTCTAAGTTCAAAGCAAAAACATCAAGTCCAAATTTAACTTAATTTTACTAATTATAAAAAAACACCTGAAAACTTTCTAAAAACTCCCAAAACGCCCTCTGAAACGCGGCGTTACCAAGCGCGTTTTGCCGTTTCTCATGTTTCATAAGCGTGTTTTCTATATAAAATAACGTTTCAGTGCAACATAGTTGTACACATTACACAAAAATGATCCCTCGCATTACAAAAATGATCCCCTTTACATATTTACAAAACACCAGGGGTAGTTTTCTAATTTTGAAAGGTAGATGGATTTTTTGGTAATTATGTCAAACCCCAAGAGTATTATTAAATAAATTCTTCAAGAAAGCACCTGAAGAGTTTTCAATATTTCGAGCATGTCATTTAGCTTATCATCTGTCGACAACTAGATGCTCTCTCCGCTTCTAGCTCATCACGTAAATTTGATGTAGCTTTCATCTTTGTTCGAGATACTGTACTACTCACTCCACGTACACGTCCTTTTCTATCATTTTCTATCTTTACTCTTCATTTTTGTCAAATCTACAAGTATCAAGTTCGTTGTCGGATCAATCTTATGAGCACTCTTGTCCTCCACTTTAACCCAATCACAATAGAATACCACTTCCTTGAAACTTGAATAATCCAGAACAAGTATTTGTTCTATAACCCCATAATAAGTAATCTCTGCTTCAAGCATATTTTTGTCTTTCCTACTTGTTCTGCAAAATGTGAGAGCTTTCATGGAGATCCCGCTGTTTTGTTTTCCTACAGATGTTTGCTCGCGCCTTTTAGGAGCAAATACAAAACCGTTGAGGCGATATTTTTCCAATTCTTGAGCATGAAAACTAGGGCCGTTAGCTAACCGTGCAAGCCTTGATGTGACATCACCAATTTTGATTAACTGAAATCACAATTTCAAGTGATCAAATCTGCACATTTGTCATATGTAGTAAAAAACAAATAAAACAACTAATGTCAAAGTTACCTCATTAACTAGCCAATACCGAAATTCAGAGTTGGTATTCTGAACTCTTTTTTTCTTAATGCCACATGTAGACATATTGTATTTCCTATGGTGGTTTAAAACACAGTTTAGTGGAGTTCAATTTAAAATGTTGAAAAAGAGATTTAGGTTAATGAGTCTTACTCTTTCCATTCATCCACTTCATCATATGTATCAAGAACATACCGAGCTACTTGTTCATATTGTACGCTTGTTAACGTCATTCGCTTGCCCTTGCTTACAGATTTATCCTCTATAAACTCGTCAAAAATCTCAACATCAACTTCTTTTGTTTTGGGCATATATTGCGATGCATATACAGACGATTCTTCTATTATATATGCCTCCGCAATGGACCCTCCGATATACCTGGTATTCTTCACATAATCCTTATAGGTCTTCATTAGCCTAAATTTTAATTCAGTAAAGATTAGAATCGGATAAATATGATTCAAGTAAATTCACTATACATAAATTGAAGAAATAGGATTTACCTTTCAAAAGGGTACATCCACCGATATCTAACAGGCCCACATAGTAACGCTTCATCACATAAATGTACAAAGAGGTGGATGCTTATGTCAAAGAACGCAGGAGGGAAATGTTTCTCTAAAACACAAGTAGCCTCAACAAGAGATACTTTGGCAGCTATTATGTGGTTTCTGTTGACAACCTTTTCACACAATAAGGTTAAACACAAGCTTATTTGCATTATTGCCCTTCGTAAATCCTTATGCTTTGAAAAACAATGCTTAAACAATAATGGTACAAGTTGCATGATCACGTGCCAATCGTGAGACTTACATTGCTTCAGATCATGTGTGGCATAATTCACGACCCTTCGCAAATTACCAGAATAATTAGAAGGAACTTTTAAATCATATAACGTGTCGAGAAAAATTTTTCTTTCATCGCTGCTCAAAGTAAATGCACCAACAGGCATATTACTTTTGCCAGACATATTACTTTTGCCATCTACAGAGTCTTTTATCAACCATAACCCTTTTTGTCTATTCATTGTATGAAGATCTTGTCGCGCTCTTTCATTATCCTTCGAGTGAGTACCATCTAGACATGTGCTCACGAGATGCTCAATGACATTTTTCTCCAAGTGCACACATCTAGCACATGTCGTACTGAGTGTTCCTTCCAATATGGCAAGTCAAATAATAAAGATCTCCTTGCCCAGGCCTTTTTCTTATCAGACTCTTCTTCATCTCTTTTACGTTTTCGACGTACGCACTTGGGGTTTTTCCCTTTAGGGACAAACCCATACCTTATTGCCTTGGCTTCAATTTCCGCACCAGAAAGTCTTCTAGGAGGTGGCCTCATCTCAATCCCAGTCGGCAAGAAATTGGTTTTATCAAATCTAAACTTGTGATTTTGAGGCAAAAATCTTCTGTGAGTGTGATAACACATTTTCTTACTCTTCTCTAACCACTCTGACTCAGTTTCTTCGCCGCATATAGGACAACCAAAGTATCCATGAACATTGCACCCTGATAAGGTCCCGTATGCAGGAAAGTCGTGTATTGCCCATAATAGCATAGCCTTCAACGTGAACTCCTCTTGCTTGCTTGAGTCGTATGCTTTAACTCCTTCTACCCACAACTCAGTAAGTTCTTCTACCAGTGGTGCAAGATAGACATCAATGTCATTGCTGTAATACCCGAGATTTTCGTTTCCGGTTATTTTTTAATTTTTGTCGATTGTGCCGGTTATTTTGCTCTGTTAGCGATTATTTGAGTTTTCCCCTATGTTGGGTACGGCATGATGTACCGTGTTGTGGTGTTCGTCGGGTACGACATATCGTTACGTAAGCCGAGCTAATAGTATGTCGTGCTTTATTATTTGTTTGTTTTAGATTTGGATCGTTGGTGTTGTCCGTTAGTGTTTCGTTGCATGTTGAATAATCATTATTTTGTCGAGGAGTATCGTTGTTGTGCAATTGGTCGACTTTGTAAGATCACCACCGGCACTTATAAAGTCTAAAAATTCTGAATCTTTACAATGTAATAGAGCATCAAATTAGCTTTCCAATGGTTCAAACGGCGAGTCAATCGGAGTCCGGACGAAGGAGTTATGGTCATAATAGCAAAGACTACACAATGTATAATTAGCGCACGCTAACGCATTTATTAGCGCGCGCTAACTATTAGGGACAGAGCGTTCTATCCTTTACAGGACTGCCTCGTTTACGCACGCTAATACATTGATTAGCGCACGCTAACGGGACCGAACAGAGGCTTCTGGACTGTATTTTTACCCTGGTAGCGCACGCTAAGCCTTTCCGTAGCGTACGCTAAACCTCTGTTAGTATATAAGGGTTTGGGAAGTCAACTTTCATCATTTTTTTCATTTCACTTCTTCTCCTCCGGCGACCCAGGCAACTCCAGGCGTGAGAAGGTGGAGATCTTGGCCAGATATCATTAGATATCAACTCCTTTCAACTCCTAACACGGATTTATCGACCTTCTTTCATCTTCCACCGTCGGATTCGAGGTAAAATCCCTTAGAACCTTGGTTTTGGGAATTTTGGGGGTTTTTCCTTGATCTCTTGAGTTCACCCGGAAATGATAAATTGATTACGTAGTTCTTGTTTTTTTGGTTGTACCCTACGGATTAGAAACTCGTTTATTGATTTCATTCCACCCGGAACATGATTTTGATTTCCTTGGGAAACCCTTGAACCCTTGTTGTTTCTTAGTGTCGATTGGGATTTCGTTTAGTATTGTTGATTCGTAGCGGTGTTATTCTCTTAGTTATGGTGTTGTTATTGATTTTCGCGAAGGTGGTCGAGTTTTGGGTGCTTGTTAATTTGTTTAGCCGAGCCGCGTTCGTCAGAGTATTCACAATTGATTTCGAGGCAAGTATCTTGCCCATACATTACGTGTTTTGTGAATATAATGATTGAAAATTGACGATATGTGCTAAATGAATATTTACAACCTTTTCTTAAAAGAATCGATATATTTAGAATCATAGTTTTCTTAAGGGCGACTCTGTGTTCGGGACTTAATGCGCTTATTGACTTTGTGTGTTAGTGTTGAGTATAGGATATCCCTACTTTCGGGTGATGCCAATATGTGTGAATATGTCGTCGGTAATTTATGGTTAAATCCTCTTGTTATGAATTATGCGTGGAGTCATGTGGTTATCGTTGGATATATGAGTTGTGTGATATTGGTTGTTGTCATTCGGTGTTGATGAGATAAGTGTGTTTCTTTGTGGATAATATTAATGCAGGTCGTGAGTATGTGTTGAATAATATGGCCATTTTAGCAAAATACCTCGACTATATATATTGTGATTGACTCTTGAGGATTGCGGTTTTGGAAATGTGAATTGATGAGAGTTGTAAGGTTTTCTCGTACTCTCACTCGGGGATTGACTCGGCGGGGTCACACGGGGACTGGTGGCTTAGCGGGCCGGCCAGGGTCGCGAGTTACTTCAGTGGGCATTCTCACTTGGGGATTGCTCGGCCAGGGCACACGGGGACTTGGTGGCCTTACGGCGGGACCGGAGGCTGGGCCGGGTCGAGAATTGCCGTAGTGTTTGTACTGTTGATTAATTGTGATATATCCGGAGTATCACAATGCTTGTTGCTCGGAGTCGAGAGACATTATATATCGAGTCTTGGTGTTTGGCTAAAATGGCATAAAAATAATGTGTTGTGTGTAATGTGTCGTTTGAAGTGAATTGAAGTGAATGAACGGGTCGCGGACCCTGTATTGATGATCGAAATGGCTGGGTCGTGGACCCTGTGTTTTGTGACTGGAGTGAATTGGGTTGTGAACCCCGTGTTTTGTTAATCGGATTTGCATTTTTGGAAAATGAATATTGGGGCGGTGACCCTAAGTGGCTTTTGGAGAATTAAGAACCTTACTATCGCAAATGTTTTCGAAAACTCCCGAGATTTGAAAATGTTTTCAAAGTGCTTTCTTGTTTTGGTTTCTACTTTCAAGACTTGAACTATTTTAATTATCAAATATCTCGGGAAGACTTTTGTTGTATTCTCGGAATGTGTTTTGTATGGCTCGTATTTGCACTTTATACTTGTACTAGCAAAACAGTGGAGTTTTGCTAACCCCCGAGTATTCGGGGGTGGATGTCTGTTTTTGCATCCAGGTACATGCAGGTTTGGGAGCAAAACACAGGATCAGCGCGAAGGATGATGGAAGGCGAATGATACTAATCACACGAAGGCCAGTGTTGGATACAGTTAGTCGGAGTTCGTGTATGGTCCTTTCCGCTGTCGTATTTTTATTTATGAGTGTATTTTACCCTTTCATGGGTATGAGTCGAGATAGAAATGTGCATTTTGACTTGTATGTTTGTGATGAAAGACCAAGTTAGTATGTTGATTTGGTATTATATCACGTCGGTATGTAATGAGTTGTGTTGTTTGGATGTCTAGCCTGGTGGATCCTCATGGAGAGGGTCTGCGGTGTGTAATATTCCCGGTTTGATTCTGGGGGTGTTACATTTATGGTATCAGAGCTTAGGTTGCGGAAACCTAGGCTGTCGGGTCCAGTCAGATATTGTCGTGTCTTGTCCTGTCAGATTGTTTTTGTCTAAGTCGTGTCGCGACGCGTCGTCTGTGATGTCGGCCGTGATTAGTATCGAGGTGCAGCCATCATCTTCGTGCGACCTGTGGATGTAAGTCTCCCTACTATATTGTGCCTTGTGATATACGAGCCGTATGATTTTGTGTTATGATGTGGAGTTAAAGGTGATTTGTGAGTATGTGGCTTATGTTTGATTTTCGTATGATGACCTCAAGGTCAAAATTTTTGGAGAATTCCAACTACCGATATTTTATTTTCTTCTTGTATTATAAGTTTTCAAAACACCATTTTTAAACTCAAGTGAAGTCTCCAAAATGTAGACAAGACGTGACTCTCGTTTTCAACTTATCAGTTTTATGGTTGTTAGTCGGCAAATACGTGATGATGTTCTTGTTGTTCGGGCAGTATAGCTAGTTTTAGATTAAAACTGTGATGTGATTGCTGAGTCGTTCGGTTTGTGTACATTGAGATAGATCTCTTTAATAATAGGTGAGATTTCGGTTTTTGAATAACAATTGTCTTTTGATGGTTGCTCATGAAGTGTTAAATCGATGGCGTGGAGATTCGAACGTTGTTGTTGTTTATTTGTGACCATCGATTCTAGTAACGTCGTATATATGTTCGCGATCATGTTGCTGAGTTGGAGCAGCTAGCGCACGCTAAGCGCGAGGCTAGCGCGCGCTAATGCAGCATTGGTAGCGCACGCTAAATATTGTTGTAGTGCGCGTTAGTTAGTCAGGACAGAGGCTAGTGAACCGCATTTCTTTTAGCCGTTAGGCCTAACCTCGGTAGTCAATCACCCATAATTGTATTCTATGTGTGTTATGACTTTTCGTTGCGCTAAGTAATAATTGATTTTGTTCAGTGAGTTGATAAATTATGTCTGCTCTGTGTGTGTGTTTGGAAATGCTTTCCTCAAACTTTCATAAGTTTGTGCAAGTTGCGGAAAATCAATTTTTGAAAATAATTTGACGTTGCGATTAAATCGGCGGCTTCATATGAACTTTGGAAATTATTTGAAATTTGTGAGCCAGCCTAAGATTCTCAAATAAAACCTCGACGGTATTTAAAGAGTTATTTTAAAGTACCTTGAACATTTGGTAAAATGTTACCGTCATTGAATTTTGTGTAGTGTTGGGAGAATTTTCAGAAATGATTTTTAACGTACTATTGTATTTTCAAATAATTCGAGTACATGATTTTCAAAAATCTTTCACAACATAAATATTTTTTTTATTTCCAAAACCAACACGATTTTTATTTTCAAAATATGTAGTGAAAGACAAAAAAGCTTACTCGATTTAAACATCAAACTCGGATTTGGAAAAGTTTGAATAACTCCAAAATCATTGTCGATTTGTGGAAATATTTAGTGCATGTGCGAATGGTTTGATGGTATTGCGTGGTTACCCTGTTTGTTATTAACGAAAATGACGATACTGATTACAAAGGATAATTGATACTCCGAAATATTGTTTTGCAAATGATTTCAAAATAAGATAGTTACGGTCTTTTGTTTACAAGTTGTGGTAAAACAGCCCGAGGTACCAAAAGTACTTTCAAAAATTCTCTTTCGAGTAAACATACAAATTCAAAGATTTTTTTTATGATGTCATTTAAAAGGATACCTCGTGGATCTTCTTATCATGTTGCTATTAGATACCTTATGTCGATATGTTGTGCTACGTTGGCATTCTAATGTATCATTTTGAAATGTTGGGTTCCATCGTGCTGAGTGGTTACTTACTCAGTATGCTGAGGGGCGGAGGTCATGGCCGTGACTATGATACAGATGGTTGTGGAGACTAGATGCGGGACCAAGAGAATATTGCCGAGAAGGTTGCTATGCTAACACCTCGCTTTCGTTGTTTTGGTTTCAGGGATGAATCCTCTTTTAATAGTGACAGAGTATAATAACCATTTTTTTTTCGCTTCCGAATTGTTCGACTTTGTTGACTCGTTTGTGTTCGCTGATACTTCTGACCTTGCGTTGTTTTTCGGCATTGTCAATCGAGAGAGTTTTGATGTTGTTTCGAATCAATTAGTTTAGCCTTATGACTTTTCCAAGTTCGGTGCGACTTCCGTGAACCCTATGCATATGAGCATCTTGTAGTAAACATCGGCGTTGTGGTCTAATCGTTGTTGCTCGACCGTTGTTGCTTGACCATTGTTGTTCGATCGTTGTTGTCCAATTTTTATTGTCCGATCCAAAACTGCGAATATTGAGCATCTCGGCCATTTCGTGGGTTCCTTAAAATTCGGGTAATTGTTCGCGTATGTGATTTTTTTTTCAAACATTTGAGGTTATTGGAATTTCATTCTTGTTCAACGTTGGAGTTGTGTTTTGATTGTTGTACTGCTCGGATTTATCAACCGTGGGGGTTCAGGTTCGTTACTTTCGTAAACATTCTTGCGTACTGATTCGGACTGCATTAGCTCGGTACTGCATGGAGCTCTTGTGCGCTCTCAATATCAGATAGAGTGTGTTATCTAGAGTCGCCTTGCTCTTGTTTTAAGTTTCGGGACGAAACTTATTTTTAGTAGGGTAGAATGTAATACCCGAGATTTTCGTTTCCGGTTATTTTTGAATTTTTGTCGATTGTGCCGGTTATTTTGCTCTGTTAGCGATTATTTGAGTTTTCCCCTATGTTGGGTACGGCATGATGTACCGTGTTGTGGTGTTCGTCGGGTACGACATATCATTACGTAAGCCGAGCTAATAGTATGTCGTGCTTTATTATTTGTTTGTTTTAGATTTGGATCGTTGGTGTTGTCCGTTAGTGTTTCGTTGCATGTTGAATAATCATTATTTTGTCGAGGAGTATCGTTGTTGTGCAATTGGTCGACTTTGTAAGATCACCACCGGCACTTATAAAGTCTAAAAATTCTGAATCTTTACAATGTGATAGAGCATCAAATTAGCTTTCCAATGGTTCAAACGGCGAGTCAATCGGAGTCCGGACGAAGGAGTTATGGTCATAATAGCAAAGACTACACAATGTATAATTAGCGCACGCTAACGCATTTATTAGCGCGCGCTAACTATTAGGGACAGAGCGTTCTATCGCTACAGATCGCCTCGTTTACGCACGCTAATACATTGATTAGCGCACGCTAACGGGACCGAGCAGAGGCTTCGGTGTATTTTTACCCTGGTAGCGCACGCTAAGCCTTTCCGTAGCGTACGCTAAACCTCTGTTAGTATATAAGGGTTTGGGAAGTCAACTTTCATCATTTTTTCATTTCACTTCTTCTCCTCCGTGACCCAGGCAACTCCAGGCGTGAGAAGGTGGAGATCTTGGCCAGATATCATTAGATATCAACTCCTTTCAACTCCTAACACGGATTTATCGACCTTCTTTCATCTTCCACCGTCGGATTCGAGGTAAAATCCCTTAGAACCTTGGTTTTGGGAATTTTGGGGGTTTTTCCTTGATCTCTTGAGTTCACCCGGAAATGATAAATTGATTACGTAGTTCTTGTTGTTTTGGTTGTACCCTACGGATTAGAAACTCGTTTATTGATTTCATTCCACCCGGAACATGATTTTGATTTCCTTGGGAAACCCTTGAACCCTTGTTGTTTCTTAGTGTCGATTGGGATTTCGTTTAGTATTGTTGATTCGTAGCGGTGTTATTCTCGTAGTGATGGTGTTGTTATTGATTTTTCGCGAAGGTGGTCGGTTTTGGTCATTTGGCCGAGCCGCGTTCGTCGGAGTATTCACAATTGATTTCGAGGCAAGTATCTTGCCCATACATTACGTGTTTTGTGAATATAATGATTGAAAATTGACGATATGTGCTAAATGAATATTTACAACCTTTTCTTAAAAGAATCGATATATTTACAATCATAGTTTTCTTAAAGGGCGACTCGTGTTCGGGACTTAATGCGCTTATTGACTTTGTGTGTTAGTGTTGAGTATAGGATATCCCTACTTTCGGGTGATGCCAATATGTGTGAATATGTTCGGTAATTTATGGTTAAATCCTCTTGTTATGAATTATGCGTGGAGTCATGTGGTTATCGTTGGATATATGAGTTGTGTGATATTGGTTGTTGTCATTCGGTGTTGATGAGATAAGTGTGTTTCTTTGTGGATAATATTAATTCAGGTCGTGAGCATGTGTTGAATAATATGGCCATTTTAGCAAAATACCTCGACTATATATATTGTGATTGACTCTTGAGGATTGCGGTTTTGGAAATGTGAATTGATGAGAGTTGTAAGGTTTTCTCGGGTACTCTCACTCGGGGATTGACTCGACGGGTCACACGGGGACACAGTGGCTTAGCGGGTGGGCCGGGTCGCGAGTTACTTCGAGTGTGCATTCTCACTTGGGGATTGCTCGGCCAGGGCACACAGGACTTGGTGGCCTTACGGCGGGACCGGAGGAGGCTGGGCCGGTCGCGAGAATTGCAGTGTTTGTCTTGTTGATTAATTGTGATATGTCCGAGTATCACAATGCTTGTTGCTCGGAGTCGAGAGACATTATATATCGAGTCTTGATGTTTGGCTAAAATGGCATAAAAATAATGTGTTGTGTGTAATGTGTCGTTGGAAGTGAATTGAAGTGAATGAGCAGATTCGCGGACCTGTATTGATGATCGAAATGGGTGGGTCGTGGACCACTGTGTTTTGTATTTGGAGTGAATTGGGTTGTGAACCCGTGTTTTGTTAATCGGATTTGCATTTTTGGAAAATGAATATTGGGCGGTGACCACTAAGTGGCTTTGGAGAATTAAGAACCTTACTATCGCAAATGTTTTGAAAACTCCGAGATTTGAAAATGTTTTCAAAGTGCTTTCTTGTTTTGGTTTCTACTTTCAAGACTTGAACTATTTTAATTATCAAATATCTCGGGAAGACTTTTGTTGTATTCTCGGAATGTGTTTTGTATGGCTCGTATTTGCACTTTATACTTGTACTAGCAAAACAGTGGAGTTTTGCTAACCCCCGAGTATTCGGGGGTGGATGTCTGTTTTTGCATCCAGGTACATGCAGGTTTGGGAGTAAAACACAGGATCAGCGCGAAGGATGATGGAAGGTGAATGATACTAATCACACGAAGGCCAGTGTTGGATACAGTTAGTCGGAGTTCGTGTATGGTCCTTTCCGCTGTCGTATTTTTATTTATGAGTGTATTTTACCCTTTCATGGGTATGAGTCGAGATAGAAATGTGCATTTTGACTTGTATGTTTGTGATGAAAGACCAAGTTAGTATGTTGATTTGGTATTTTATCACGTCGGTATGTAATGAGTTGTGTTGTTTGGATGTCTAGCCTGGTGGATCCTCATGGAGAGGGTCTGCGGCGTGTAATATTCCCGGTTTGATTCTGGGGGTGTTACAATTGCTTGGTGCTTTTGGGCCAGGTATCAAAAGAGATAACATGGAGAATTATTTTTTCATGCATAAAGAAGGGGGGAGATTGTACGGGACAAGAATTACTGGCCACACACTCTGGTTTGTGCTCAAATTACCAAAAGGATTAAACCCATCTGTTGATATCCCTAAACGGACGTTTCGAGTTTCCTTAGCAAAGTTAGGATTTTGAAAATTAGCAGATTTCCAAATTGATGAATCAATAGGATGGCGCAACAAATTGTCACCCACAACTGCTCTAGCGTGCCAAGTCATTGCCTCTGCTATCCAAGGTACAGTGTAAAGTCTTTTCAACCTTGGACTCAAAGGAAAGTACTTCAACACTTTCTGGGGTACCTTTGAAAATTTTCGAATTGTATAATCTTGCATTTTCTTTAAAACGTATCTAGATTCCTGACATATTGGGCACTGATTTTTGAATTCGTGTTCTTTTCGATATAAGATACAATCGTACTTGCATGCATGAATAGATTTGCACTTCATTCCTAATCCATTCAAGCAAATCTTCATCTCCGGATAATTATTGGGTAGATTATTTTCTTTTGGTAACAACTCCTTCACCCACACCAGGATTGCAGATATACTACTACCGGACAAACCAAATCGACTTTTTAAATTCTGTAACCCAACCAACGCATACAAGGTTGTAACATTTTCGTTGCAATTGGGATATAAATGTTGTGTGGATTTAGCTTTTAACTTAATATAATCATTTTCTTGATTTCCTACGTCACTAGAAGTGGTTGAACGTCCTGCTTCACGATCAGATGCATCAAAAGTATGACTATTTGGCAACACATGAAAATCATAGGCATCATCAATAAGGTTATTCAATGTTGGAGGTGCCACTGGATCACGTTCCACAAAGACGGACTCATTCGTCGTTGACTTATTCGAAACAAATGGAAAATCTCTTTCACCATGAAAAACCCAAAACACATAACCGTCCACAAAACCCCATTGAACTGAGTGTAGCTCGATCATTTTAAAATGCAAACATTTGCCATTTCTACAGTTTTTACATGGACAAGAGAACTCGTCACTATGTAAACTCTTCCTAGCATATCGAATAAATTCTTCTACTCCTTGGAGGTACACATCACCTACTCTACTAGATTCACCCATCCATTCTTTATGAAGAGGAAAAGTCATAATATAGAGTAGTGAACCTTGTTAGTGTCGTGATAGAAAAATCCTGTCAATTTTAAACTAAAAAATATTTCAGAATATTTCGAAACCCCCCCGAGTAATCAATATCAAAACTTTCAAAAACACCCAGTTGTCTTTCAAATTCTTACAAAATGCAGTATATGTTGAAGAAGTAACAGTAGAGAGAAAATTGCAGAACTATAAAAACTAGTACTCAACATGTTGAACAAAAACTAATACCTTTTAAATTTTGAATACAAAAAACAATACATAACTTGTTGAATCAAACTTAATACTTTTCACATGATTAAGAAAAAATAATACTTGTGAATACAACAACCGTCACTTTTCCCAAATGATATAATCTGCAAATTACCAATATAAAACATAATTTTATAATTTTAAAAATGAATTACTGTAAGTTTAAAAATGAATTGTACTAAACCAAGACTATAATTCAAACATTCAAATAAATTAATAAGTGAACAATATGATCAAATTTTCAGAAATACCATCTTGTCATAAACAGAATCTTTCAAAAACAATCAAATTCTTACAATAAATCAAGTTAGGTTTTTAAATAAAATAGTAATCAACTTTAGAATAATTCAACAATACCTCTTTGGTCAATTTCAGAATCTTCAAAAAGCCCCGTGAGTCAATTTCAAAATCTTTCAAAATTACCTAGTTTCTGAATCGGTTTTCGAATACATTTGTTTCTATTAGGGCTCGTGTATATTCAAACTCCGACATATAAACAAGTATAAAATTAAACCATGATTAAACTCACAAAGATTGAATTAAGTCAAAATATTACCGAAGAAAATGAAGAGGATGGTAGTATCAAGACGATGGTATGCGAATCTTCAAATCTTCAATTGCTCTCTCAAAAAGAGGTTGTGCAGGTGATTAATTTGGTGAAAATGAGGTTCTGCGGACTTCTTTCGGCAGGTTTTTCTGTCAAAATGAACATTAAGGGAGGAAAAGAGGTTATGCGGGTTGCGGGTTTTCAAACATGCGGGTGATTAATTTGGTGAAAATGATTGAAACTCTCCAGTGAATTATCTCGGTGGCTAGGGTTTTTCAAAGGGGGAGGGGGTCTGTAAAGGGGTTGTAAACGGGGTGAAAAAAGAAAGAGGGGAGGGAAAGGGGAAAAAACGTATAAAAGGGAAAATATCACTTAAAAGTGGTTGTCTGTGTCAAAGTCCGAGACAATTCTATGTCATTAGAATGACTTGAATGTTTTCCGTGTTTTTTAAGTGACATATTTGACACGGACACGGACCGTGACAAACCTTCAGCGCATTATAGAGACAAATTGGCAGATTTGGTGTAGTGATGATCAAGGTTCCAATATAAATCAAACTCAACATATGATACTTGCCTCGAAAATGGCAAGAATGGAAATACTCCAACAAATGACACGCGTCCGTATGTCACCGCCCCTCGATCGTCCCCTATGAAAAGCTCGGACCTAAGAAATAATAAAGAATTCCTCTCAATTCGTACGAACGTCTAACAATCCGGTTTGCGGCCGCAAGCTCAAAAAAATGAATTCTCTCTGAACTACTTAGCGCACACTACGTACTCTACGTAACGTGCGCTAAGCCTGCCCGTTAACGTACGCAAATGACCAGGTTTAGCGTGCGCTAGCTGTTATCTTGTGATCTTCTCACGAGCAGTAGGCGCCTGCCTGATGATATAACGTACGTTACGTATCCAACGTAGCGCACGTTACTCATTCCTGATAGCGCACGTTAATATATACATCTTAGCGTGCGCTAATCGTGCATGGCAGTCACTACTGGGTAGAACTTGAGCTAAAGGTGATGAAATCTCATGAAATCCTTAGTGTTAATACATGCCAACTCCGTGCATATCATGCTCATACGGTTTATGAAAGATCTTTATGGATTAAAAGACTACGAGACACCAGGATATGTATCATCATTACTACACCATAATTCATCTTGACTTCGAGAAAGTATCCTAAGTTCCCTTCGTCCTACGTTACAAAACGCATGATTCCAATGTGTAAAACATAACAACTTGATAATCTCCACCTACTGGTCATAATCGGTTTGAAGATACATGAATATGCTTAGGAGTCCATATACTAAAAAGGTTCAAAGGATTATACGATGAATAAGTGCCGAAACGTCAAAAATATCCTTCTAACACATGATGTTCGACTATTAATGAATTTATCTGACTAGATAAACATGATCAAACGTCCTTCAGAATACTACTAACATTGGTGAAGAATCACCTACCTCAAAGTAGTAAAGAACAAGGAGGAAAATTCGAAGCAATCCAACGCCGAAGGTTTGAACACCAATCCTCCAATGATCTACAATCTTCAACACGAGCTAGGATACCGGCAAGAAGTGTTTAGGATGAAGAGAGTGTCTTTATAAGTTCAAGAATTCGAATGGGGAAGTGAAAAATCTGATAATATGAAAAAGGATGTTGTCCTATATATAGAAAATGGTTATTAGCGCGCGCTAGCCCATATTCATAGCGTGCGCTAACGGCTATTTGAAACGCTACTGATTTCACTGTACTCAGCCTTTAGCGTGCGCTACCCTCATGTGAGTAGCGTGCGCTAACGCGTTGACTTGGCTTTTTCCCGAAAACTGTCCAGGTTCATCCCGACACAATCCGACCAAGATCCCCGGCCTGATCTCACCTACCACACGTCTCAATCATATTGACCATGTATAGCGTGCGCTAAGGTTCCTTCGTAGCGTGCGCTATGGATCCAAGTTAGCGTACGCTACACTTAGATGATAGCGTGCGCTACAAGCGCAGAAACACAATTTATAAATCACATTCATGAAATCATACGCTCAACTACACCGGATTATGAAATACGGAGAATAATACTCAGATCAAAGTGCAACAATTACAATATCACAAGTTCCAAATACATATCAGAAATCTCGGGTATTACAATTACAATTTATAATAATATTAGTAAATACATCTTCATTTCATTTAGTCTCATTACATTACCAAGTGAGTAATTGTTGTATAATTATTTTACTTCACGTACAAGAGATATGTAATACCCGGTTGTAATTCAGTCATTATCATTCAGTAATTTCATTCGGTGATTGTCACTCAGTGGATTTTCACTCATTTATAATCATTCATCAATCATATTCATTCACCGTGTTCACCGTTCGGAAAAACTTCGAGTTGTGTATCATTATTGTTCATTGTTTTAACTTTCCTCATACGAGTTCGATTTTGTTAGATCACCATTAATTTTTGGTAACTCCAAAAATTCTAAATCTTTGCAATATTATAGAGCATCGAGTTAGCTTTCCAATGGTTCAAACGGTGAGTCAATCGGAGTCCGGACGAGAGAGTTATGGTCGTTTTAGCTCACCCGCTCATTTTTCAGATTTTGGCGATCACGGCCGGCCGGACTTCGGTCGTGTCGTGGAACACGGCCGTGCCGTACTCGTCCGGATAATGCGAAGTGTCTGCCTCGGGACCCGACCGTCGTGCAGCGCGGCAGTCGCACCCTTCGGATAGGCGAGCAAATGCCGGAGGCCCGGCCGTGTGCGGGACACGGTCGAGTCAATGCCGGCGCCGCGGACGGGTCACTGTCGGTAGGCCCCTTCGCGCCGCGACCGTGTCAAGCGGGACACGGTCGAGTCCCAGCCGGACAGATGCGCGCCGCGACCGTGTCGGCGGGCACGGTCAGTCTGGCCGCGAGTCAACCCCTATAAATTCATTTTTGAGCATTTTGAGATCATTTCTTCCATTTTTTCCATCTTCTTCACCGCAACCGAGAGAGAATAACTTGAGGAGAGATTTCTTCATCAATTATCATTTGAGTGTGTATTTTCATCACCTTCAATCATTTGGGAAGCTTGGATAGTCGTTTTTACACGTTTTCATCGGATCGAATTGGTTGGATCTTCAAGAGGTAAATTCTTCAACACTTTGGACTTCGATTTTGTGTTGAGATATGATGTTTTGGACGTTATAATCATGTTATATGAAGGGATATGTATATGATTATGAGTTTGTATAAGGATTCATTGGATTATTGAGGAATTATTCAAGAACACGTTGAAAATCGAGTTGGAATTGGGGATTTTCGACTAATTGTTGTTATAATCACATTTTTGGATATTCATAACGGATTATTGATCGTATTGGAGATGTTTTGTTGGTTTGAAACACTTCTTGGGGATTTTGATATTGGTATATTGAGGTTTGATTGTAAACAATCGGAGTTTGGACACAACGTGTTTGATTTAATGTCTCTATAGACTTGGTTTAGTCGTATCGACGTTTGGAATTCGTTATATTCATGTTTAATTCGTGTATTGATCGGATTGTTGGTAATTGTATTGAATTAAGGTTGTTCGTGCGACCGACACTTCATTTAGGACGTTGTTCGTGGAAGGATAATTTTCACCAGTATTGTGTAAGTTAATTCTTACTCGGTTAAAAGGATATTCATACCTTTTGTTGTTGTTCATTCATAATCATAACTCATTCATCATTATATTAACCGTATCAAAATTTGTTGTTATCAATTAATCGTTTCAGTCATAAGGAATGACGGTTCCAATCCTTTCATTGAGCTGTCATTTATTTCATTACCATTCCATCTCGGTGAGTCATTATTCATTTTCGATGTCACTTTTGTTACATCGTGGCATTCCGGGTCATACTGGCGTGCCGGTTGGTATGTGTAGGATTTTCATGTCGGGCACATTATGGTCGTGTGTTGGTTGTTGACCTCACATTGGACTGTGCACACGAGTCTATGTGCCTCGTGAGACTGATTAGGTACAAGACCACGCGTGTATTGATCGTTGGTGGCTTGTGCACGGACACATTTCCATCCCGGGCGTAGTGTGGCGCCATTTCCTTTGAGCCGTACTGTTAGTTGAATCATATAGCATGTTTGATTGCGTATGTTTCGACAGGATATTTCATAATTTCAGATATAATCATGATTGTGTATTTTTAACTCTTGAGGATTGTTGTTCTGTTTAACTGACCCCGTTTGGGGATTTTGTTTTTCAGGTCATGGCAAGGCTAAAGCATGGGGAGAGCACGGTGACAGCGAGGAGTCCTAGTGATACTAGTAGGGGGCCCCGATCTTTCAGTTATTCATGTTATTGTCCTTTATTTTCCGCTGCAGACTTTCATTTGAATACTCCGTTTCATTCAGTGTTGTGTATTTTATCTTCATATAAAATACACTAGTATTGATATTGTCTGGTGTGTTGTAATTAAACTCCTCATCGGAGTAATTATTGTTGTAATGTAGTTCGGTACTACATTTATCTTGTGTAATTCATTCATTTTCATTTGCCTGGTGGGTCGCAGTTGGGGATCTACGTCACTGTAATATCCGCCTAGTTTGGGGTGTTACAGAGTTGGTATCGGAGCGTGGTTTTGAATACTACCTTCCGAGTCATGTCTCATTTGAAATCATCGTCATCGGACTAGTATCATTGGACTTTCGCGTCACGTGTGACCTGTGCGAATCTTGAGCCAATCGGGCCGAAAGAAGCGTAAGACTTCTAACGCCATGGTATAATTTCGGCAATAGTCATTCATTCATCATTCATCATTTAACAATCCTCAAACATCATCATTCATTATGATCGGGACGATCATATTAACTCATCAATCACTTAATTCATTTCATTACTCGATTAATAATCGGGACGATCATGTTAACTCATTAATTACTCAATTCATTTCATTACTCGGTTGTCAATCACGGATGATCATATTATCAATCTTGTTAAGTTATTCAAGATAATCATTTCAAGAATTTCATCGAGATAATCATGTAACTTGATAAATCATTCATATAATCACTAAGTTAGAGTATGTATACTCATTTTCATCATCTCATGACATAATCATAACGTGCTAATCATGCGGAAATATAATCATTATGCGACCTTCCTACTTGATATGGAGAGAGTCATCGAGATGCACGGGGAGAGGCGCAGTGCGGACCGAAACCCGAGAAATAATCACTCATTTGCCGAGAAATCGTGCCCAGGACTCGGCTCGATCGGAAGATATTCGGGTTGATCCACTCACTTTTATGCAGCCATGATGACCCATGTGCGGTTGCTCAATCATCATTGTGCCACTCGACCGGATTAATCGAGAGAACTCTCCGTATGAGCCACCGCTAAAGAAAGTCTTGAACAACAACCTTCATTTGTCGGCCAAGAAATAAACGGCGTAATCAATCCGAAGGCGGTCGATCAACCTTCAAGAAGCCTCGTGTGAGTCCTATCGTTTACGGCGACCTCTACGGCGCATAATCGTGCGGGATCTCATTCGGCGGCCGGTTCGGCCATCACTGTTTCAATTGTGGGCAGGGTCATTTCAGCCTGAGTGTCCGAAACCGTCTATCACGTGCTATAATTGTGGGAATTTTGGGCATAAGGCCCGTTTTTGCGAAAGGACTCCAAGTCGGCTCGGCGGTATCTCGAGCCCGAAGCAACAGCGTTTGAGAATCGATTGCTTTGTCATCGTCGTTTAAGACAATGGAAGCAAATAGAGTTGGAGCTCGTATTTATCGAGACGGAGCGTCAGGTTCGGGACCGGCAAGTCCCATTCATATGATGAGGAGGATCGGCGATCCGTGGCCCGAATGATTTCAGGTATACTCGTAATTTTATTTCAACTTGTGTGTACCTTTTGATGCTGGTACATCGCATTCATTCATTTTCGAATCATGCTTGAATAGACTTAATTCGGGATAGTCCTACTTAATGACCGCGATTGGTTAATGGATCTAATCGTGGTGAATTTATCTTAGGACGATGTAATTTCGTTATTAGTTGGTTTAACCGTCTTGATACTGTCCTCAGTATTTGTTAGCGTTTGGTCGCTATCTTTCTGTCGTTGGTCGTCGAATGTGTGCTTCAGGGAAGTAATCCCGTTGTTCGGTAGAATTTCTATTATGGCGAAAGCGAAGAAATTCCATGATCGAACTATTCAATCATTCATTGTATCATTCTCATCGATTGGCCTTTCTAAGGCAATCGAGTTATTCAATCATTCATTGTATCATTTTCATCGATTGGCCTTTCTAGGGCAATCGAGTTATTCAATCATTCATTGTATCATTTCCATCGATTGGCCTTTCTAGGGCAATCGAGTTATTCAATCATTCATTCCATCATTTCCATCGATTGGCCTTTCTAAGACAATCGAGTTATTCAAACATTCATTGTATCATCTTCATCGATTGACCTTTCTAAGGCAATCGAGTTGTTCAATCATTATTGGTACCTCTTTTATCGATTGACCATTCTAGGGCAATCGAAATGTTCAATCATTCGTGGTATCATTGTCATCGATTGACGATGTATTCCAGACGAGTTATCTGGTTGCCTTCACATAGAGTAAGGGAATTCGAGTGAGTTGGGCAGTCGTCCCCTTTATCGAAGGCACCGTATCGGATGACCCCGACTGAATGCGGGAGTTGAAGATTCAACTTGAGGAATAGTTCGAGAAAGGTTATCTCCGACCGATTGCGTCCCGTGAGGAGCACCGGTGTGATCTGTCAAGGAGAAGGATGGCTCGTCTCGTGTGTGTATTAATTACTAGGAGTTGAACAGGTGATGATCAAGAGTAGTATCCTTTACCTCGTATTGATAATCTTTTAGATCAACTTCAGGAGCTTGATATTTTCCAAGATCGACTTAAGATCTGGATATCACCGATTGCGGATTCGAGTCGGATATCGCGAGACGGCGTTTCATACACGCTATGGTCACTATGAGTTCGTAGTTATGCCGTTCGGGCTAACTATTGCACTGTGGTATTCATGGGGGTTAATGAATCGGGTTTTCATCGACTTTTTGGATCGGTTGTTGTTTTCTTCATCGACGACATTTTGATTTATTCTCGTGGCGAGAGGAATACGAGGTTCATCTTCATCGAGTTCTCGACGTGTTGAGGCAGAGCAACTTTATGGAAAGTTTTCCAAATTGAGTTACGGAGGTCAGTGACTTTCTCGGACATGTAATTTCATCGACGAGTTCGTGTCGACCCTCGGAAGACGGAGGCTATCCGAGATTGGCAACCTCGAAAGATATTAAGTAAATCCGATGTTTCCTCGGATTAGTTGGTCAATTATCCAACCCACGATCTGGAGCTAGCAACCGTGGTTTTCGTTGGAAATTTGGCGTCATTATACGTATGGCGTTACATCGGATATTCACCAATCATAAGAGTTTAAAGTATATATTTACTCGAAGGAGTTAAATATGCGGCAGAGGCGGTGGTTAGAACTAATCAAGGATTATGATATTGAGATCCTTTACCACCGGGCAAGGCGACGTTGTCGCCGACGCCTTGAGTCGTAAGTCCGTGCGGGAGCGGATGCTTGCTCGTTTAACGATTCGGAAGAAGCTTCAAAGGAATTCCTTAGACCCGAGATCGAGTGCAGCCCGGCGAGTTCAGGGACAACTTTGTATGTTAGAGATATCATCGTCACTTGAGGAGGTAATCAGAGAGAATCAGAGTTCAGACCCAGCATTGATGCGCATCCGTGAAGATGTGGCTCAGGGGAAAGCCCCTGGATTCGTGGTCCACGAGGATGGACTTTTGAGGTTTAAGAACCGGTTTTGCGTAACGGCGAATGACGAGTTGAAAAACTCTATTTTGAGAGAAGCTCATGCTCCCCCTTATTGTTCATCGGGGTCGGCCAAGATGTACAAAGACTTGAAACAAAATTACTGGTGGAGTAATATGAAGCAAGAAGTCGCGGAATTTGTTTCGAGATGCTTAACTTGCCAACAAGTCAAGATTGAACATCAGCGACCGGAGGGTATGCTGAAAACTCTTCCTATTCCAGAGTGGAAGTGGGAAGACATTTCTATGGATTTCATCACGAGTTTGCCGACGAGTCGTCGTGGCATGAATACGATCTGGGTGATTGTGGACCGCTTAACTAAATCAGCTCATTTCCTTGAGATCAAGGATACGTGGGGTCCCGAGAGACTTGCCCAGCTATTCATCAAAGAGATAGTGAGACTGCACGGTACTCCTAAAAGTATCGTTTCCGATCGTGACGGACGGTTTGTGTCACATTTTTGGAAATCGATTCATCGTGCTATGGGAACTCGGCTCAATCTCGATCACGCCTTTCATCCTCGGTCAAACGGACAATCGAGAGCACTATCTGTACATTAGAGGACATGTTGAGGGCATGCGTCCTCGATTGGAAGGACGATTGGGAAGCCCAACTACCATTGATCGAGTTCACGTATAATAATAGTTGGCATGCTTCCATTAAGATGGCACCTTACGAGGCCTTGTACGGTCGTCGTTGTCGATCTCCCTTGTGTTGGGATGACTTGTCAGAATCAATCGGCACCGAACCCGTTATGCTTATAGCCGCCCGGGAGAAGGTAGCTTTGATCAAGAGTCGTATGTTGACAAGTCAGAGTCGACAGAAATCATATGCAGATAATCGTCGTCGACCACTAGAGTTCGAGACGGGTGACCATATTTTGGTCAAGGTAACCCCGAGTCGAGGTATTTTTACGTTTCGGAAAATGGGGGAAGTTGAGCCCAAGATTCATTGGACCGTTTGAAATTTTGGATCGAGTAGGCGAGTTAGCTTATCGATTGGCTTTACCTCCGGCTTTGAGCAGGATTCATAATGTGTTTCACGTCTCTCAGTTGCGGAAGTATGTTGCCGACCCGAGTCACATACTTGATTCGGCCAATCGAGATCGCGGATGATCATTCGTACGAGGAGCGTCCTGTACGAGTGTTAGAGCGGCGAATCAAATATTTGAGGAACAAGACGATCCCTTTGGTCAAGATTCAGTGGTATAGACACGGAGTCGAAGAGGCCACTTGGGAAACCGAGGAGAATATGCGGGAGTGTTATCCCGAGTTGTTTGACCCTTAGTTTCGAGACGAAACTCTTTTAAGGGGTGTATGTAATACCGGTTGTAATTCATCATTATCATTGAGAATTTCATTCGGTGATTGTCACTCAGTGGATTTTCACTCATTTATAATCATTCATCAATCATATTCATTCACCGTGTTCACCGTTCGGAAAAACTTCGAGTTGTGTATCATTATTGTTCATTGTTTTAACTTTCCTCATACGAGTTCGATTTTGTTAGATCACCATTAATTTTTGGTAACTCCAAAAATTCTAAATCTTTGCAATATTATATAGCATCGAGTTAGCTTTCCAATGGTTCAAACGGTGAGTCAATCGGAGTCCGGACGAGAGAGTTATGGTCGTTTTAGCTCACCCGCTCATTTTTCAGATTTTGGCCGATCACGGCCGACCGGACTCGGTCGTGTCGTCGGTTCTGGCCGTGCCGTCTCGTCGGATAATGCCGAAGTGTACGCCTCGAGACCCGGCCGTGTCGCAGCGCGGCCAGTCGCACTTTCCGGATAGGCGAACTGTCGCCGGAGGCCGACCGTGTGCCAGGACACGGTCGAGTCAATGCCGAGCACCGCGGACGGGTCACTGTCGGTAGGCCCCTTCGCGCCGCGACCGTGTCAGGCGGGCACGGTCGAGTCTGGCTGCCGAGTCAACCCATATAAATTCATTTTTTGAGCATTTTAAGATCATTTCTTCCATTTTTTTCCATCTTCTTCACCTGCAACCGAGAGAGAATAACTTGAGGGAGAGATTTCTTCATCAATTATCATTTGAGTGTGTATTTTCATCACCTTCAATCATTTGGGAAGCTTGGATAGTCGTTTTTACACGTTTTCATCGGATCGAATTGGTTGGATCTTCAAGAGGTAAATTCTTCAACACTTTGGACTTCGATTTTGTGTTGAGATATGATGTTTTGGACGTTATAATCATGTTATATGAAGGGATATGTATATGATTATGAGTTTGTATAAGGATTCATTGGATTATTGAGGAATTATTCAAGAACACGTTGAAAATCGAGTTGGAATTGGGGATTTTCGACTAATTGTTGTTATAATCACATTTTTGGATATTCATAACGGATTATTGATCGTATTGGAGATGTTTTGTTGGTTTGAAACACTTCTTGGGGATTTTGATATTGGTATATTGAGGTTTGATTGTAAACAATCGGAGTTTGGACACAACGTGTTTGATTTAATGTCTCTATAGACTTGGTTTAGTCGTATCGACGTTTGGAATTCGTTATATTCATGTTATTGAATTAAGGTTGTTCGTGCGACCGACACTTCATTTAGGACGTTGTTCGTGGAAGGATAATTTTTCACCGGTATTGTGTAAGTTAATTCTTACTCGGTTAAAAGGATATTCATACCTTTTGTTGTTGTTCATTCATAATCATAACTCATTCATCATTATATTAACCGTATCAAAACTTGTTGTTATCAATTAATCGTTTCAGTCATAAGGAATGACAGTTCCAATCCTTTCATTGAGCTGTCATTTATTTCATTACCATTCCATCTCGGTGAGTCATTATTCATTTTCGATGTCACTTTTGTTACATCGTGGCATTCCGGGTCATACTGGCGTGCCGGTTGGTATGTGTAGGATTTTCATGTCGGGCACATTATGGTCGTGTGTTGGTTGTTGACCTCACATTGGGTGTGCACGCAGTCTATGTGTCTCGTGAGGCCGATTAGGTACAAGACCACGCGTGTATTGATCGTTGGTGGCTTGTGCACGAACACATTTCCATCCGGGCGTAGTGTGGCGCCATTTCCTTTGAGCCGTCTTGTTAGTTGAATCATATAGCATGTTTGATTGCGTATGTTTGACTGGATATTTCATAATTTGAGATATAATCATGATTGTGTATTTTCAACTCTTGAGGATTGTTGTTACATTTAGCGACCGTTTGGGATTTTGTTTTTCGTGTCATGGCAAGGCTAAAGCACGGGGAGAGCACGGTGACAGCGAGGAGTCCTAGTGATACTAGTAGGGGGCCCCGATCTTTCAGTTATTCATGTTATTGTCCTTTATTTTCCGCTGCAGACTTTCATTTGAATACTCCGTTTCATTCAGTGTTGTGTATTTTATCTTCATATAAAATACACTAGTATTCGGTATTGTCCTGGTGTGTTGTAATTAAACTCCTCATCGGAGTAATTATTGTTGTAATGTAGTTCGGTACTACATTTATCTTGTGTAATTCATTCATTTTCATTTGCCTGGTGGGTCCCAGTTGGGGATCTACGGCACTGTAATATCCGCCTAGTTTGGGGTGTTACAAGATATTCATTCAATCTCATTTAATAAGATCATAGGCATTTTCATGACATCGCATGTATTCTAAGCCTGGATCAGCTTATCAATAAATTTTAAAAGACATTTAAAATTAATTATTCATATTAATATTATATTACTATTATTGATAATAATGGTAGTATTATCTATTATTATAGACAATAATAAATATTAATAATTATAGTATTATTGTTAAATATTTTTATCAACTATTTAAGGTCCAATAAATTTTAATTATAATTCTTTTTCTTTTGCCCAATAGGTCCAATAAAAAAATCCCCACTCACTTTCCATCGATGAATTTCAGAAATTTAAACATCTCATGTACTCCTAGGACTACCCTACACCTAAGATATATACAAAAACTTCAACACAAACTACAACACGTAAAACCTACATCAACGTCCTACAAAGACTACCAACCGTTCCGTCAAGCCACAAGCTCATCCCCTATAAATTTCATCCAAGTGCAATCTCAAGGAGGCATCTTTCTACTGCAAGGGTCGACCATCATCACCATTCAATTTCCATACTCCCAGTAACGGTAAACCTTTAAATCTCTTTTCTTTTGTTCTGCAATTATAGATATGGTCTAAGATCAGAACTTCAACATCAAAAGTACAAATCAATTTCAAATCTCAACCACACACCAAATCCCACCGTCCCAAATCTAAAACATTTACCCAACATCTATCCTGATTCCGATTAGGGTTTTATTAACCAAACCCTATCAAAACAGAACTTAGAATGCAACGGAATTGCAGCAACACATGAAAACCAAAATCGGGCTGTGCCCGAAACTGAGCATCCGAAACCAGAATTCGTCATCAAGATCGACTTACCTTTCCTACCGTAGCTCTAATCCGCTCATGGCCGAACCCCAAACACTCGATTTCAACCTTGACTTCATTGATAATCAACATGAAAGCTACAGAACCTAACCCCACGGCCCTAACTCAGCATCCCAACTTTCGTTCCGAGCTCATATGCACATCCCCGCCATAGAGTCGCATGTCACTGCCGGAACTACTCCTTCGGTCGAGAGCCATTGTCGTCACCATCCTGTAGCCGCGAATGAATAATCCAAGCTCGGGCGAGCCAGAAAGTGTGTGTCTGTGTGTCTGTCTGTCGGATCGAGAGTGAGTCTGTGTGTGTTTGTGATTTTCTACAAATTTTGTCATTAGCCGAAAGGAGTTTCTAGAGAGAGAAAGAGTCGGTTTCTAGAGTGGGAGAGATTGAATAGAGAGAAGTGAGAAATGAGGGTTGAGTGCGGACGATGTGTAGGGAAGGGTTTTTATACCCACTAGTTTGGGTTAAATTCAATTAAGCCCAGAATTTCCAATAACCTTTCAATTTTACCCAGTCAGCTTTTAGTTTCTTCAATTGACCCCATAAAGTTTTTATATCTTCAAATCAAGCCCTATTTTTGACCCAAGTCATTAATAATATTAACTCTTCGATTAATATTAATAAGCAATTTAAATTTATTTCAGTTATTATATAGTAATAATTGTATCTTCTTCAGTTATTATATAAGAATAAAATTATAAAGATTATAATTATTATTATATGTAGATATTAACAAGGATTTGTGGGCTTAGGATTTGTGAGTCCAGCATCTTGATATTCAACTTCCAGCAGCATCATTTTATCAGGTGGGAATTTTCACTATCACTTTAATTGCTCTACTGGACTGCTATGTGATATTCTATTTATGTTCTAAAATTTAGGATACATGTTGTAAATTAGGCTCACATATGTACGTGTAAAGAGGCTATCTTAAGATATATATTGTGTGTGGACACCTGCACAACCTCAATATTCTGTGCTAAATTCATGTTATATATGATATTGTGTGTATGTTTTCATGGTGAGGAAAATATTACTGATAGAATAATCATTTAATTGCTTTCCATGGATGTATATTATTGTCATCTTTGTGATTCCCATGAGCTGAAGTAAGCTCACCCCCACCTATATTGATCCCGAAGGTTAATCAGAGCCGGATGGACGATTGAGGGAGCCGAGCGTGCATATGATGGTAGATTTCATAAATGATGTTTTTCTTTTGTGTCTTGTGTCTGAAATATTTTTTTTTTGGGAAAACTCTTGATTGGCAATAATATTTCTTAAATTTCTTCCACCACAATTATGACCTCTTAATTATGACATGTTGATGCCTAAATTAATAAGTATTTATTTTAGTCAGTGTAGCGACTCGATTCTGTAGGCGAGAATTTTAATATTCTCAAAGGAATTTATTTTTCATCAAAAATTCACCTTTTTTACTTATTTTCCCCTATAATTATTTCTAGAAATTCAGGGCATTACATAGTGGTACCAAAGTAGGTTTTACCTTTCTATAGACTCGCTAAAATATAAAAGTATCATATGCTCTCATCTTTGCCACTTCGTCACTACGTATAAGGTATTAAATTTCAATTTAAAACTATCATTATTCATGCATCTATCATTTCATTTTATTTACATGGTGTATATGCATGTGCGAACTATTAAAATGGCCAAACCTAAGATGACACCACATAAGAAGATTTCTTCTATGTATGACCCGCGTCTTCTGACATTCAAGGATTTGTGGGATGATCCGGGTTTACTAGAAAATGCACCGCATTATGTCATCAACAGGCTGGGCAAGTGGTTGCAGTCCGAAAAACAAGGTTTTGCCACACAGTAGTTGAACCACCAATTGTATAGTTACCCGATGATTGGGGTTATTGCATTTTCTAGCTTTGGCAAGAGTCCACGAGGAGAGCACCATAAGAGCGGGAGACCACAGACGACTTCTAGTTCATAGGCGGGCGCTTGTTAGATATGTACGCTCGAGATGTGATACCAGCTGACAAATGGAGTTCTCACTCTTTGGAAGAAGAAGACCCTGAAGAAGACCCTGAAGAGGATCCTCCAGACGAAACACCTGAAGGGGAGCAAGAACCACGGGAAGAGCTGGATGTGGGACACACAGGTGACTCGCATGATGCCGAAATAGCTGATAGTGAGTCCAATAATGATTTAATTTCTTGGACAGTGCCACGACCCCCTATTCCAGTGATCGAGATTATTAGTTGTGATGAGGAGTAGTTATTTAACTATATTTATTATATCTATTTTCCGTTATGATTACACTACGCCATAGATGGCATTTTACAACACTTAGGGGGTGTTACCTTCTTGGATGTTACCATAGCTATGAAATTTTGGACCTACCACAACGTTCGGGTTATGGTGTTACTAAATCCTGAAATATATGTTACTCTAGCTATAAAAGGTGTAACTCTCAGTAACACCATGACATTTGTTACCTTGGAGTATTAATAAATAAAATTTTGAAATTTATATAAAATTAATGATTTAATGAATTTTTAACTTTAAAAATAATTAATTTTAATAAAACATTGAATCTATTTTTATAAAAAATTATTCTATCATATAATGAATTATATATATTTTTTTATAAATAATAAAATATTTTTAATAAATTTAAATTGAAAAGGTTTTAAAATAAAGTAGTATTTGAAAATTAATAAATTTTGATTTAAATTATTAAAAAAATAAAAGCTTGTAATAATTATGAATAATTACAAAATAATTAAAATAAAAAATTTAATGTCTACATATAATAACAAATTTTAATAAAAATAATGTCGAGTCGCTACGCTGACTAAAATAAATGCCCATTAATTAAGGCAACGACATGACATAGATAAGAGGTAATAATTGCGGCGGAAATAAATTTATAAATTAATATTTCTAATCAAGATTTTCCTCAAATTTTACAACATGTATCCTAAATTTAAAACATAAATAGAATATCACATAGCAGTCCAATTAAAGTAATTATAGTGATCGTGAAAATTTCCACCTGAATAAAATGATGTTGCTTAAAGTGATAGTGAAATTGAAGGAATTATAAACCTGATTGGGCGTTAATGTAACAATTAAAAGATGTATGGGTAAAATTGAAAGAGTTAGAAACTTAGGGACTAAATTTAAAATCTGGTCAAATGATGAGATATAAAATCCCTATCCCGATCCCTCATCTCACTCTATTTCTCTCCAGCCGATATTTTCCTCGATCTCCTTCCTCGCGAAATCCTTCCTCCGGTGACTTGCAGAACCGGCGACGGAGGTGGCGGCGACTACAGAAATTCGATCGGTGGTCGTCCGTTCAAGCAAATTCAGGGACTGGGTTCGGACTTCCACCCGCTCGATTCGTCTACCGACGGAAATTTAAGGAAGGTGGTGGATCTCGGCTCGATGGCGTTCAGCGCGGCGGCAACAGTTTCTTTGGTACGAATTGACAGTGGTTGAGGTTAAAGACGTCCGCGGGTTCGTGGTCAGTGACAAAATTGGTGGCAGCGAGCGTGAGGGTTCAGATAATCCCGATTGAACTCCGGTGAGTTCTTTTTTTTTGTTTCTGATTAGGTTCTAAAAACAGGATTGAAATTTGTACGATCTATGAACTTGTTTTCGTTTTTCTGAAACGTGTGTGTGTGTGTGTGTTTTCTGAAACAGAAATGGAACTCGGTGGGCAGAGGAAGGACTAAATCCCTTCAGTGATAGGCCTTTGTTTGAGTTGTTTTTATCAATATGTATGATCCTATTTTTCATTTTCAGTAGAAATATATATCATATGTAAATCGAATCGAACCGAAATCTGATTGGAAAATGGTTCGGTTTAATCCCCTAACTTTAGACATTGCTCAACTTTAGAATATTTTCAATCTATAACCCCAAACAACACAAGTAATACGAGATGAATATGAATATTATTACCAGAGCTAGAAAAAAGTAGGCCTACCTAATAAATTAGTAAGTGGTGTTCTTGTGTTGGATATACCATTCGTTCAATATGTGCTCCATTTTATATTTAGATGTATCGAGTTTATTTGATAATCTGAGACTCAAATGCGCTGTTTCTGATAGCATCATCATATCTTCTCAAAAAAATAAGAGCAACGCACTTATTTCATAATGCCATTGAGGTATGAGCTTGAAGCCTGGAGCTGCCTTGCGTGTGCAACTCAGCTCCATGTGTTCACCATGTAGTTTTATGCTGATTTGGTAGGTACTTGTAATTTTGGTTAAAAAATATTTTTTTGTCTGGCAAGATAAGTCCTCTCGAGAGGGGCACTTTTGTGAAGAAAAGTTAATTAAAAAACAATAATTTATTCTACCTATCCATCACTAATATTTTCCGACTTTCCATTTCCTACTTATCTCAGTGATCCATTCCGTCTGTTGTGGGACTATCCTATTCAGGGCGCTATTTTTGGTGTGGATTGGCTGCCGCATCTGAGGTATAGATTAAATCATTATGGAAATGGCTTTTGTATTCTATTTGATTATTAACTGTCCGACTTTACTCGTCATTGTTCTTGTAGATGCGTCTTTAGAGTCCTTGATGACGAACACTATGGCTACTCAACTTAGAGAAAGTATCACATGATATCCCAGTCACCGAAAAACGTCTTGCCACGACAAAGACGGGTTTAAACAATTTTGACTGTTCCTCATTTTCATTATGGACTGCTCACACTTCACAGCTGACAGGTCTACGCCATCATCTGATGTGACAAATTAATATCAAAAATGTTAAAGTCTATGGTCTTTTACTCTTTCTACTCTCCCTTGACTTAGGTATGGTTGCATATTGTGGTGAAGAAGGAAAAACCTTTTGCTTCCTGGTAAATATTTGTTTGATCTGTATATATCTTCATCCACTGTATTTATATACTTGCCATGATCTTGAATGTCATCCAAAAGAACAATGATTTGCCAGCACATTGATTTTGGAGAATTTTTATGTTGCAGAATCTGATATATGATATGTGATTCTTAAATTGAAAATAAAGAAAGAGAAAAATTGATTTATTACTTATTTCCCTTTAAAGAATGTAGTCATGTACCATCCCTGAACTTACTGAGGCAGTTTAGCCTCACTCTTGATATGTCGAAATGTTTGTTTATGCTTGTTCGATCTGTCCTTTTACAGGTAACAAGGCTATGTAGTCTAAACATTACGCAGAAGCAGTTGAGCTATATACTTTTGCTGTTGCTTTATGTGAAGACAATGTTGTTTACCATTGCAACAGGCCATCCAGTTGCTGTTATTTATAGTGGTCTATTTTTTTGTATTTGATCTCATTGCTTCAATTTAGCATCTTAAAGAAGGCTGAGTAGGTTCAAATATGTTCCGTAGGTTAAATGTAGTTTTTGAAGCAGAATGTTCAGGTTTTTCTTTCCTATCTCCCACTGGCACTAGTGTCACTTAAGATGACCCTTATTATCCCCCCCCAAAGATAAGAAGCTATTAGTTCGGGGCCTTTTAGATAAAAACTATCACTTAAGGACCTAGAAAATTGAATTATCAATTAAATACCCATAAATCTAAGGCATGTTTGGCGTCTTGCAATATGTAGTTATTTAAAGATATTTTCAAAATTATAATCCATAAAATATTATCGGTGAATTTCATGTGTACTGCAAAAAAGGAAAGAATAATAATATTAATCAAATATATTCATAATGGTATGAATTGGAAGATCCCTAAAATGTTACCCTTGCCCATTTTGGGTCTGTGGCAACAGAAAATTGGCTCTAAGGTAACACAGTTATGTGGTTGCCGAATGCCATTTATGGCGTAGTGTTATGTCACACTTCTATTCCTTGTTCAGACCTTCAAGGTCATTTATTTATATAATGAATAAATAAGTATTTTTCTTCATTTCATTTCATTACTCTTCTCATGTGATGAGTTTATTTTATGTGATGTTTAATTGTTCTTCTATTATTTTTTTCTCACCTTCCGGGACTGACGAGTTTCCTCATGACGCGCTGGCAGAATTATGGCTAACCATGGTAACTGCAATGCTTAGCCTACTCAAGATCAGCTTTTGGCTGGACTAGCCACGCTGCTTCAAGGTGCGACCATTTTGCCGCCTAACACACCCGATCAAGTTCAAGCTTAAGTCACCAACCAGTTCAATCAGTTCAAGCCTCTGGTTTTTCTTGGTCATGAGGGACCGGCAGCCATAGAAGAATAGCTGATGAACCTTGAGAGCATCTTCTATTATATGGCTTACACCTATAATACCCAGATAATTGTTATGTATTTTCACCGGTATTTGAATCTTGTGGTATTTGACTATGCCTTGTAATCAATCGAAGTATGATTTTCCGTATCCCTAATCCAGTATTCATGAGTGTATGATGTAAATGATGTTAATTCATGCAATTGTCTGCATGCAATTAATGTACGCAAATGTATGAAGCTAGCATATGCTAACATGTGAGAATTATCATATGTGAAGCTAGACATTTAGCTTACGTAATGCGCAGTCAACCAGATGGGGACGTGGTAGGTGTGTAGGAAACCAGATCGCGGATATTGTGAGATGTGTTTAATGAACCTCGACGACTTTTTTAAAAATCTAAGTCAACGGTGTTTAGCGTACGTTACATGATACATGTAACGTACGCTAAGTCAAGGATAGAGATGCAGTAAGCTTAAGATCGTTAGCGTACACAATGGTACGTGTTATCATATGCTAAAGTCAACATGTAACGTACGTAATGACTTACAGTGTATGCAATACTGGAGGCATATTGAGGCAGTGAGCCTCTTAACCCGTTAGCGTACGCTATGAGAGAGGGTTAGCGTACGCCATGTGTAATTTCTTGTATATAGGACACCAACCCCTTTCATTTCTTTCACTCATCTTGTCCGAACTCTACCCATCTCTCAGATCTTCCAACGTTACATAACCACTATATAAGCCTCGCAACTTGATTTTTGAAAATCATAGGCATCTTGGATTGGTGTTAAAGCTTCCGGTGTTGATTTCCACCAAGTGTTTTGTCGTTCTACTCCCTAGTAAAGTATGTTGATGATATACCAACCTGGAATAAATGTTCTTAGGAATGTTATGAGTATGCTACTGACGTTATTAGGGTTTTTTAATAACTTAATGAATCGAACATCATGTTTTAGGAGGGTTGGGATGATTATACTTAGGTTTTTCCATTGTTAAGAGGATTTCGAGTTGAGCCTTGATTGTCTTAAACATTGAGATGAAGTTTTATAAGATTGTATCATGTATTTGATGATGATTTCGAAATGTTCTCATGTCTAATGACTTGTTGTGATATCACCTATGATAATGAATTCAAGTGGAAGAATAGTGAGGGTGTTCATCAAGAATAAATGAATATTTTGTAAGGAGTTGTTCGTGATTAGATAATCTTTATATTGATGATTGGAATGAAGTGATTATATCGGTAACAACCGTATTGAACCTAGAACTTTGGTAAGAAGAACTACTTCCTGAGAAAACATGAATTTTAGTGGTGAATTAACCTAGAACTCGGCTGAATGTGGTTGCCCTTGCTATGAATCATAGATTAGCCAAACCACACTTTAGAGTTAATAATGAAGACTAGAGTATGAAATTGTCATGACTTGAATATCCTTGTATTCATAGACGTCGGTATTGTACCCCTATTATGATCATTTTATTTGCATGAAGTATGTTATTAGCCCAACTTAGTGTTTGTTGGGTACTTGAACCGTGAACCGGCCGTATGTGGGATGATTAACTCGGTCGTAGTTTAGAAATGTTAGATGATCGTGTGTTAGTTATGTATATTTAAGTTGAACTCTTCGTTATTTTATTATTGTTTAAGGTTCAATGCTTGCAAGTGGTTAGACGAAGGGACGACCTTCGAGTGTGTTGGTGTTCATCAAAGTATTTAATCCTTGTCGTCATTAAAAGGCAAGTACTTTAATTATGTTTTTGTATTAATATTATTCATGTTGTCGTGCATACGTTTCATTGTCGTTTGTCCACCTCGTGTTGGTCCGACGGATTATCTTGGGATCTATGCTGGCGTGCGCTGGATCATTAGACGGGTTTCCACCTCGTGTTGGTCCGACAGGATCATCTTGGGATCTATGCAGTGAACGCTGGATCATCGGAATAGCATGTTTATGTTGTGATTGTCATATTGTTTAATGCATTGATTGTCTTCTCATATGAGAGGCTTGTTGTTGTTGTTGTGTTGTTGTTGATACTACGTTATTCTTCAGGAGTTTGTCGAATAATCTGTTGTTGTATAATTATCGTACTTGTACTAGCATCGTTGTGCTAACCCCTTTAGGGGTGGACATGTGTTTTATGTTTAGGATCCAAGAGAGCTGAAAAACAACCACATGAGCTACTTGACGACGAAGGTGCAGGGTGATGTTAACGGTTCGGAGAGTCCTTTCAGTTTTGTTGTGGTTTTAATAAGTACTCGAGTATGTCGTTGTTTTGTGTTGTTTGACTGGTATTGTATTGTTTATTGCTTGGTGTTTGTCGTTTTATTCTTTTGAAACTCGGTATGTAATAATTAAATTTTACTGTTGGTATTTAATAATGTTGTTTTAAATTCTTAGCCTATTAAATCCTTATATAAATATTCTACGGTGCTGTAATAATCCTGAATATCTCGGGGTGTTACAAAATATGGTATCAGAGCTAAGATTATGGATATCTTGGCCATCGGGTTAAATTAGGGTCCAGATGTGTCTTTTGGGTTAACGAGCAGCGAATAACATCACTGTACCACCTCTCCTTCATATAAGCCGTGGTTGCAGGTTTCCTAAAACTCTATTATTGTCCTTTAATGTTATGCCTTTACGATAATTAAATGTTAGAACGATATTGTTCCTCATCTATTGAGTATATGTGCCTACAGTATGTTGAGAAGAGGTCGTGGACACTGACGTGGAAATGCTGAGAGGGAAGCTTCACCCTCTGCCTCTGATTCGCTGTCAAATCAGGCTAACTTCAATTCTAACGAGCAACAGGAATCCATCAACAATAACCGAGAGCAAACTATGGAGGCGAATGACTGAGGAAGCGTATGAGTGGTGGGAAGCTATCCGACCTATTGACTATGATGCTGACTGGGGATAATTCAAGCTAATGATGGAAGCTCAGTACTGCCCAATGTTCCAAAGTCAGCATTTAGGACCCGCTACGGGCACTATGAATTGTGGTAATACCGTTAGGCCTCACCAATGCGCCTGCTAAGTTTATGCAATTGATGAACCGAGTATTCATAGAGTACTTGGATTAATTCGTAGTTGTCTTTATCGATGATATTTTGGTTTACTCAAAGAGTCCGGACGAGCATGCGAAACACCTACAGACTGTGCTGAACCTATTAATGAGCGAACAGTTGTACACCTAACTTTCTAAATGTGAATTCTGGTTGAAGGAAGTAATGTTCCTTGGTCATGTAGTATCAGCAGAAGGAGTCTGAGTAGATCCGCAGAAAGTCGAGGCAATCACACAATGAGAGTCTCCTAAGAATGTGAAAGAGGTCAGAAATTTCTCAAGACTTGCTGGGTTATCTTCGGTTTGTGGAAAGGTTTTCTAAAATCACCTGTCCACTTACTCAATTACTGTAGAAAACCCAAAGGTTCGAATGCAATGAGAAGTGTCAAGTCAGTTTTGACGAACTTAAGAAGATATTGACGACACTTATCACTACCATATGGAACTGTAGGGTTCATGGTTTACAGTGATGCTTCGAATCAGGGACTGGGCTGTGTGCTAATGCAAAATGATAGGGTGACCGCCTATGTCTCTCGGCAGTTAAAACCACATGAAGGTAATTACCCAACACATGATTTGGAATTAGCAGTAGTTGTCTTTGCATTGAAGATATGGCGACACTACTTGTACGGGACTCATTGTCAGATCTTCACAGTTCATAAGTGTAACACCCCCAGATTGAATCAGAAATATTACAGCGCCGTGGGCCCCGAGATGGAACCAACAAGGCTAAAAGAAATTTTCGCAAACATTTACAAATTCCCAAGAGGCTAACGATAGTGCTATCTTTAAAAATATTCGAAGACGTTATAAAACTCGTTTATCAAAAGCATCATAAAGCCTCATTTTAAAAAGGGCAAGGCCCAATGGCCGGAACTCAATAGTTTAGAAAACGATTTCCAAAGTAACTCAAGTTACTAGATATCAAAAAGTCATTTAAAATACTCACGCAGCGGAAAGGACAACCAATTAAAATTAATCTAGCAGCGGAATATAATAACTGATCAGGAATTCATAATCACAAAAACATGCCCTAGCCAGTATCCTCCGGGAAGCTCATCTCTTCACGACCGCTACAACCTCGATATCCAAAGGACCTAAAAATAAAGCCCACGATGGGGTCAGCCATAATATCCAACAATGCTAACCGTCACATCACATTAATAATTACATACCAATGAGAATACAAAGAAATAAGAATACGACCAATGTAATCTTATCGTCATAACTCTACCAAAATTCATATCTCGCATTGTGACTCACACAATACCCCAAAATCCTCAAAACGTCATCATAACTCACTGTTACGAAAATCCACTAACTCTATCCAACCCAAATCTGGCGGGTGACATCATCAAGTCTCAACACAAAAACCGATTGTCCATCAAAGACAAATACCAAGGAAAATAAGGAACATACCTCGAGATGCACAATACCACGACAATCATATCAGTCTAATCCCAGATCAGATCAATGCAACATATGGGCACGGTCCTAACACAAGACCTACATATACATACTCATATGACAACATCAATATGATCACAACAATAACAATGATGTATACTCAATGGAAATCCGACGATCCAGCGCCCTCAGCATAGATCCCCTTGATGATCCTATCAGATCATCATAAGGTGGATAACCAACAATACACATATAAACAACAACACATGATAAAATCAATGATGCGAATTCACAAGATTCCATCAACACAATACTGGTAATCCAACGATTCAGCGCCCTCAGCATAGATCCCCATGATGATCCCGTCGAACCAACGCATGGTGGAAAACCTGTCCAACGATCCAGCACCCTCAGCATAGATCCCCATGATTATCCCGTCGAACCAACGCATGGTGGACATCCGATCCAGCGCCCTCAGCATAGATCCTCATGATCCCTTTGGATCATTTACAACATAACAACGCAATTATGCATACACATATGCAAATCAATATGTTCATCAACATGAACAACATATGAATCAAAACATGAAAAGACCCTATGATAAACAACTAGGACAACCTCATGTTCGTCAACATAAATGACAACCTGCATGATAAACATCATCAGTACTAAACCGAATCAAACTAAGATACTGTCCCGAATCCTTCAGGAGAAATCTCAATGTCATATCATCACCGTCGATTATCCTCGATGCTCGGCAATCCAAACATATCATGGACTATAGATACTCATATCCTAGTTTTTATCGCAACGTAACCTCGATACCCGAACATACCAATAACTGAAATAAAGCATATACATTATGATTTACCTCCCAGAATGGGAAGAACAATATACAATCCAAATACCCAGAGTTCACAATAATAATCATCGCTATATGCATTATAAACGAAATGAAACCGAAACCATTCATTAAATATTACAACTGAGCAAGTAATAACTTGCCTCGATACCAATACCACGAAGTTGTTACCGAACCCATTGCCTTTGTCTACGAGCTCCTCAGCCCCGATCAAAAGCAACACAATGGTCATAATCCACGATCAATTATCACAACCTAATGCAATAATCAAATGACAACACATCCGATAATAATCAACAACCTACAAAACCAACCAATCGAACTCAACGGTTCAACAAAAACCTCGAATAAACGCAGTCTGAACAAACCAAATCAAACCATCACAAATTCATAATCACAACACAAAAATACTGCACTGTCTGCCTACTTAGCGCACGTTAAATGCATAACGTAGCGTGCACTAAGTTGCTCCCGTTAGCGTGCGCTAGCCAGTAAGCTTAGCGTGCGCTAATGCTGTACAGTGGCATGCATTCCAAGCATCGACTAACACCTTGCGACTACAAATCCAAATGAAAAGGAAATCATACTCCAAGATTAACAATAACTTTTCCAAATTCAACCTCATCATCATGATCCACATCTTATCAAGAACATACGAAACTAAAATCAACATAATGTTGGTTTTGATCATCTTATCCATATTTATAATCAAAACCATTATATATCCTTATATCATCTTAACATCAAAATCCGAATGAAGGGAGACATAAATCTCCATATCTCTTGAAGATAAACGACACCATAACTATCACAAGGATCATATCAATGTCCATATATCAATAACAACATCAACGATCAAACCAACTCGATAACAAGGATCATATCATACTCAATCTGGAATTCAACCTAGTATCAAGATTCATCTCATCTAAATCGACCAATATAATTACCAAGATTCAGGAATCCATCTTAGATCGGGTTAAATGAATCAACATCCTTATAATATGAAGAATCTTAACTAACATCCGAAACTCTTATCAAAACTCCATTGAATCTCATATAACATCATCATCTGATTATCCAACATGCCCCTCACATGTAATCATCCAAGAAAAACGAACCACCATCAAAAGGATACGAAAAATACCTGGATTGGATGAACCAAGAATAAGAACACTTGACTCCATTCCAAGAATCATGAATAACTTGAAGAACAAGGCTTGAATACATGCTCTCCATCGTAATCTTGATAAAGATCATCATTATACAGTGTTTGGGAACCTCAAATACATCCCAAGACTCTCTCTCTCTCTCTCTCTCTCTCTGTCTCTTGACTGAAGGAATGAGAATAGACAAAATGCCTCTCAGCACCCGCCTGTCCCCTTTTATAATATACAATATTAGCGTGCGCTAGCATCTCATGTTTAACGTGCGCTAACTGACTTTGTTAGCGTGCGCTATCGCATCCCAGAGGCTACTGCCTTGCTTCGTAAACTATCTTACGTACGTAATGACCATGCATTAACGTACGTAAAACATCATTCCTAGCGTACGCAAGTCCTTGACCTTAGCGTGCGCTATCCGAAGTTGACTTACTACAGTATTCACCTACCACTCGTGCTCCCACATGCCGAAAGCATCCGCGATTTACGGGATTCCTCTGACCGATCTGGAATTAGCGTGCGCCAACCATACGGTTTAGCGTGCGCTAGCCCTACTTGACAAACACCCGCTGACCTTATCTGGACACGCGTCACAAGTGCCCGGGTCCACTCGCCGAAAGCCAATATTCCCTGTCGGATGATTTGAAATTAGCGTACGCTAACCATCCTTGGTAGCGTGCGCTAAATGCGGATAAACATTAACCCGGGCCTACCTGTCGGCCGCCTTCCGAACCTTTCCCAGAATGCCTTACGTACGTTAAGGATCCTCCTTAGCGTACGTAATGCGAACTTATTAGCGTACGCTAACTGCACCACGTAGCGTGCGCTACTCATACCTCGTAGCGTGTGCGAAGCATATTTCATAGCGTGCGCTAACGTGGTTGTACTTCCATTTCCAACTCTTCTCGTCCGTCTCGACATACTGGATACGTACACTCACATACTGAATTCATATACTCAATCCAATAATATTCTCATATGATAGACCCGATGTCAAAATTAAAAATAACCGGATACACGATATCCTCAATTGTAATTGTCTCCCAAATACGTCAATTGTACCAATACTGACATCTCACTCCCTTGATTATTTTATCCATACTGTACAGATTCCACGTTGTACAATATAACTCGGATAAAATAATCTCAAACAACAGTAGTAAAAATTCCGGATATTACATTCTACACCACTTAAAATAAGTTTCGGCATCGAAACTTACAATCCGTCATAAAAACTAACAAACATACCGTTCAACCAAAATATTTCGAAACTATTACAACACGATCAATCATATTCATTACTGAATAACCAAAAGAGCACACTTACAAATACGCGGGTCGACGATCTCCTGAGAGACTAGCAAGCGATCTCACTGTACAGTCCCAATACGCTTACAATCACAATCCTTGAGTCTCAACAAAATATATCATCTTCGGATGAAACAATCTGCCAGAATCAAATCATGTCTGCCTGATTACATAATCAAGTCCTAATTCCGATAAGACGAATAATACACAATATATATGCGAAACAACTGCCCAAAACAACGACACGAATCCCGAAACACCGATACAAAATCTGAACGTTTAGATGATCACCAACAATGATCAACCAATAAGTCAACCGAATTTATCATTGACATGATAAATTCCAATATGACCAAACAGGGGTCAAAACACAATCGAGAATATCATCAACATGATAAACTCCAATATGACCAACCAGAGGTCAAAACACAGTCGAGAATATCATCAACATGATAAACTCCAATACGACCAACGAACGGTCAATGATAATCGAGAATACCTTCACAAGGTAAACTCCAACACGATCAACACAGAATTACAGAAATTGATATACAAACGAATTAAGTTCTCAAAACGACATGCCAATCACATACAATGGATCTCAATAATCATACCCTTATTGGAGAACATACCCCTTGGCATACGAACAACCAATCGCAAATCGGCGAACATACCAAATCATACATGGGGTGGGAACGACTACTCAATATCCAAAACGACCAGTATGGGGTCACCATCCCCCAATTCTATACTTACAAAGGAATCATTCAGAAATCACAATAGCAAAACACGCTACCACCACATCAATAGGGCCACATATCACGTATGCTCTAGTTTCACAAAATCCAAAGTTCCAAGATCATATTCTGTACCGAATCTACATCCCATAGCATACTTCTCTTATCCGATAAATCAACCGATCATCCCAAGATAATCAAACTGCCATACTAAAGTTCAAATCTCTTTTCAGAGTACCATTAGTGCGTTATCCAGTTTGTAAGTCCCACTCAGAACTTCACCACGACATGCATTATGCACTAGATGCGTATGTACATCAGTCACATTTTTGAAACCAATTTGAAATCGTATACTCTTGTCACGAAGACAATTTTCGAAAGTTCTTTCAAAAATTCCAAAACTCAAAACATAAATTCTCGTAGAATTACGAAATCAATTTTCGAAAAATTAAATCGATTTGTTTATGTCAAGTTATCGATGAAAATTCTTTTCGAAAACATAGATTTAAATAAAATGGAATTATGCAAATGATTGACCACAACCATACTCCCGTATACCAGTTCGGCTTGTCACCAAATTCCATTGACATTCGGTCGGAAAACTGCACGATAGAATCCAAAATCTCAATGTATAGACTCCGATAAAAACTCTTTTTTCCCACATGACTCGCAATGTCAACCATTATCCCATCCTGGATCACCTCAATTATGCTAAGACAAAACATGGAATAATTAACAAATCAAACACAGCGAAAGACTACCCGAGAAGTCTCATTTGGACAGTTAAATCAAAACTCTGAAAGGTAGAAATAAAATGCATAGACGATTAGTAAAGTGTTTTACAATCTCGGGAGTTTTAGAAAACAGAAAAGCCTTTTGGAACATTAGGGTCTCAGCCCGCATCTCATTCCGTATTACAAGAAGTTTTAAAAAGTAGAAAACCCTTTTCGAACCCCAAGTCCTGAGTTGTAAAACTATTTTAAAATCACTTGGGTCTCGGCCCCAAACCATTTTCCGTAAAACATTCGTGAAACGTTCATTTTGAAAAGTATCATTTTCAAATGCTCAAAACAATTCATATATGAATTAACATGACTACATGTTCTTCTCAACCATCTTCAACATTTCTCTCAAATGCACAACTACATTCCAAAATTTAACCAATTTCCAAAATCATAACTTCTCAAGATCATCAATCCTGTCCCAACTACTGTGTTGTGCTATCTCATAACATAACACATAATATTCTTCCGAATCTCAAAGCATATCAATTTAGAACGGCAGTAAATCTCAATGAAATTCGAAAATCCAAATACTTACAGATCATGAAACCGACAATTCCCCGTGATACTGGCACATGTCTCAACTCAAGAAAATACTCGACACAGATATTTTCAAACGCATTTTGCAAAAAAAATCAGTTCAACTTGAGAACACGACACATTTCTATCCGAAGAAATACGTTAGTACCATTTGGAAAAGTTTACGACAACCCCAGTACCACACTGGTAAATCACATAATGCATAAGCCTGAGTGAACAACAAAAACTCACGGCTCTAATATTTGTCAATCGACAACTCGAATGACGCGATAAAAATACGACCCAACTCGACCCGAATGCCTAGGTTTTCTCAACCTAAACTCCGATACCATAATCTGTTAGACCCCCAGATTGAAACGGAAATATTACAGCGCCGTGGGCCCCGAGATGAAACCCACAATGCTAAAAGAAATTTTCGCAAATATTTACAAATACCCAAGAGGCTAACGACAGTGCTATCTTTAAAAATATTCGAAGACGTTATAAAACTCGTTTATCAAAAGCATCGTAAAGCCTCATTTTAAAAAGGGCAAGGCCCAATGGCCAGAACTCAATAGTTTAGAAAACGATTTCCAAAGTAACTCAAGTTACTAGAAATCAAAAAGTCATTTAAAATACTCACGCAGCGGAAAGGACAACCAAGTAAAATTACTCTAGCAGTGGAATACAATAACTAATCAGGAATTCATAATCACAAAAACATGCCCTAGCCAGTATCCTCTGGAAAGCTCATCTCTTCACGACTGCTACAAGCTCGATATCCAAAGGACCTAAAAATAAAGCCCACGACGGGGTCAGCCATAATATCCAACAATGATAACCGTCACATCACATTAATAATTACATACCAATGAGAATACAAAGAAATAAGAATACAACCAATGTAATCTTATCGTCATAACTCTACCAAAATTCACATCTCATACTGTGACTCACACAGTACCCCAAAATCCTCAAAACGTCATCATAACTCACTGTTACGAAAATCCACTAACTCTATCCAACCCAAATCCGGTGGGTGACATCATCAAGTCTCAACACAAAAACCGATTGTCCATCAAAGACAAATACCAAGGAAAATACGGAACATACCTCGAGATGCACAATACCACGATAATCATATCAGTCTAATCCCAGATCAGATCAATGCAACATACGGGCACGGTCCTAACACAAGACCTACACATGCATACTCATATGACAACATCAATATGATCACAACAATAACAATGATGTATACTCAATGGAAATCCGATGATCCAGCGCCCTCAGCATAGATCCCCTTGATGATCCTATCAGATCATCATAAGGTGGATAACCAAAAATACACATATGAACAACACCATGATAAAATCAATGATGCGAATTCACAAGATTCCATCAACACAATACTGGTAATCCAACGATCCAGCGCCCTCAGCATAGATCCCCACGATGATCCCGTTGAACCAACGCATGGTGGAAAACCTGTCCAACGATCCAGCGCCCTCAGCATAGATCCCCATGATGATCCCGTCGAACCAACGCATGGTGGACATCCGATCCAGCGCCCTCAGCATAGATCCTAATGGTACCTTCGGATCATTTACAACATAACAATGCAA
The DNA here is from genome assembly GCA_033398695.1 of Orobanche coerulescens. Lineage (NCBI taxonomy): Eukaryota > Viridiplantae > Streptophyta > Magnoliopsida > Lamiales > Orobanchaceae > Orobanche > Orobanche coerulescens. Next base: position 138,077,340 of record CM065813.1, on the reverse strand, counting down.
TTATGCATACACATATGCAAATCAATATGTTCATAAACATGAACAACATATGAATCAAAACATGAAACGACCATATGATAAACAACTAGGACGACCTCATGTTCGGCAACATAAATGACAACCTGGATGATCAACATCATCAGTACCAAACCGAATCAAACTAAGATACTGTCCTGAATCCTTCAGGAGAAATCTCAATGTCAAATCATCACCGTCGATTATCCTCGATGCTCGGCGATCCAAACGTACCATGGACTATAGATACTCATATCCTCGTTTTTATCGCAACGTAACCTCGATACCCGAACATACCAATAACTGAGATAAAGCATATACATTATGATTACCTCCCAGAATCGGAAGAACGATATACAATCCAAATACCCAGAGTTCACAATAATAATCATCGCTATATGCATTATAAACGAAATGAAACCGAAACCATTCATTAAATATTATAACTGAGCAAGTAATAACTTGCCTCGATATCGATACCACGAAGCTGTTACCGAACACATTGCCTTTGTCTACGAGCTCCTCAGCCCCGATCAAAAGCAACACAACGGTCGTAATCCACGATTAATTATCGCAACCTAATGCAATACTCAAATGACAACACATCCGATAATAATCAAACAACCGACAAAACCAACCAATCGAACTCAACGGTTCAACAAAAACCTCGAATAAACACAGTCTGAACAAACCAAATCAAACCATCACGAATTCATAATCACAACACAAAAATACTGCACTGTCTGCCTACTTAGCGCACGTTAAACGCATAACGTAGCGTGTGCTAAGTTTCTCCCATTAGCGTGCGCTAGCCAATAATCTTAGCGTGCGCTAATGCTGTACAGTGGCATGCATTCCAAGCATCGACTAACACCTTGCGACTACGAATCCGAATCAAAAGGAAATCATACTCCAAGATTAACAATAAATTTTCCAAATTCAACCTCATCATCATGATCCACATCTTATCGAGAACATACGAATCTAAAATCAACATAATGTTGGTTTTGATCATCTTATCCATATTTATAATTAAAACCATTATATATCCTTATATCATCTTTACATCAAAATCCGAATGAAGGGAGACATAAATCTCCATATCTCTTGAATATAAACGACACCATAACTATCACAAGGATCATATCAATGTCCATATATCAATAACAACATCAACAATCAAACCAACTCGATAACAAGGATCATATCATACTCAATCTGGAATTCAACCTAGTATTAAGATTCATCTCATCTAAATCGACCAATATAATTACCAAGATTCAGAAATCCATCTTAGATTGGGTTAAATGAATCAAGATCCTTATAATATGAAGAATCTTAACTAACATCCGAAACTTTTATCAAAATTCCATTGAATCTCATATAACATCATCATCTGATTATCCAACATGCCCCTCACATGTAATCATCCAAGAGAAACGAACCACCATCAAAAGGATATGAAAATTACCTGGATTGGATGAACCAAGAATAAGAACACTTGACTCCATTCCAAGAATCATGAATAACTTGAAGAACAAGGCTTGAATCCATGCTCTCCATCTTAATCTTGTTAAAGATCATCATTATACAGTGTTTGGGAACCTCAAATACATCCCAAGACTCTCTCTCTCTCTCTCTCTCTCTCTCTCTCTCTCTCTCTCTCTCTCTCTCTCGACTGAAGGAAGGAGAATGGACAAAATGCCTCTCAGCACCCGCCTGGACCCTTTTATAATATACAATATTCGCGTGCGCTAACATCTCATGTTTAGCGTGCGCTAATTGATTTTGTTAGCGTGCGCTATCGCATCCCAGAGGCTACTGCCTCGCTTCGTAAACTATCTTACGTACGTAATGACCATGCATTAACGTACGTAAAACATCATTCCTAGCGTACGCAAGTCCTTGACCTTAGCGTGCGCTATCCGAAGTTGACTTACTACAGTATTCACCTACCACTCGTGCTCCCACATGCCGAAAGCATCCGCGATTTACGGGATTCCTCTGACCGATCTGGAATTAGCGTGCGCCAACCATACGGTTTAGCGTGCGCTAGCCCTACTTGACAAACACCCGCTGACCTTATCTGGACACGCGTCACAAGTGCCCGGGTCCACTCGCCGAAAGCCAATATTCCCTGTCGGATGATTTGAAATTAGCGTACGCTAACCATCCTTGGTAGCGTGCGCTAAATGCCGATAAACATCAACCCGGGCCTACCTGTCGGCCACCTTCCGAACCTTTCCCAGAATTCCTTACGTATGTTAAGGATCCTCCTTAGCGTACGTAATGCGAACCTATTAGTGTAAGCTAACTGCACCACGTAGCGTGCGCTACTCATACCTCGTAGCGTGTGCTAAGCATATTTTATAGCATGCACTAACGTGGCTGTACTTAGCCATTTCCAACTCTTCTCGTCCGTCTCGACATACTGGATACGTATACTCACATATTGGATGCATATACTCAATCCAATAATATTCTCATATGATAGACCCGATGTCAAAATTAAAATAACCGGATACACGATATCCTCAATTGTAATTGTCTCCCAAATACGTCAATTGTACCAATACTGACATCTTAGTCCCTTGATTATTTTATCCATACTGTACAGATTCCACACTGTACAATATAACTCGGATAAAATAATCTCAAACAACAGTAGTAGAAATTCTGGATATTACAATTAGAGTCTTAAATACATTTTCAGTTAGAAAAAATTGAACATATGATAAAAAAGATGGATGGAGTTGATTAAAGACTATGATTTCGAAATTCTCTATCATCCAGGCAAAACGAACGTGGTAGCAGATGCACTGAGCCACAAACCTATTTCTATTCGAATGCTGGAGATGCTCACGTCCTAGTCCAGCATTAAGTAAACTGCTTAGAAGGTAAAAATATAATAAGTTGTATGATTTTCGAAGATAATTGCGTAGCGAAAGTCTGATAGTAAGTTGTTGTAAACACAGCAACTGGGTACTCTCCTGTTTGCTTGATGCGTGCAGGGTTTTCACAATGTATACTATAAATCATAGTTATGACTGAAAACGGTAAGGACGAAAAGTAAATAACACACAGAATTAAGTTGTTCGAGGTAAACCCCTCTACGTCTACTGGTCCTTCATACAGGAGTAAAACGTTTATTAAAATCACTACATACACAACTATGTGACTTTAATTAAACCTCTATCTGTATCGTTTACATAGATTGATATAGGGACCATTACTTTGGACGTTCACACAGATTAGCTTCAGCTCTTTCGACTTGCTTCTTCTCACACAGATCGAAGCTTTATCTTCAATACTATTCTTCCCACACAGGTCGGAATACGCAAGGACTTATTCCACACAGGGCTAAGGCTGATCTCAACAGTAAAGATGGTAGAAAGAATCCAAATAGCAGCTATATCTTTTACGAACGTTCGATGTGTGCTGTGATATTTGCATTGAGGACTTAGTATATTTCTTCACTTAGATATTGCTGTATGCTCAGGAAATATACTGCTCTTTTGTTGCTAGATTGTCAGAGCTATCTGTCATATGTATGCGTGAGAATGAATAATGTAAGTGAGCAATGTCCTCTTGCTTGGGGATATTTATAACCTTGGAAATAGATCCGTTATAAATATAGCCATTGGTTGGTTGGTGAGATTTAGACGTCTCTGATTGGCGGCGGCAAAATGTTTAAATTAAAGGCAGCTCGCATTTAATGCTTCAGATATTCTTTTTGACTTTGCATTAAATGCTCTTTAGCACGTTCGGACTTGCCTTTTTCCGACCGCATTAAGTGATGTCCTATCAGCAATAAATGCTGCTTTAACCGTGAATACTTTATGAATAAACAATGTTTATTTTACAATGGTTTAAAGTTATTCTTTAGTCCTGTTGGATGCGTTTTAATTTTACTAAGTAAAATACCTACATCCATACTGTGGTACCCAACATACATAATTTCTGCTGTGTGAAGATGTAGGCTCTGTAGGATTGGACTCTGTAGAAGATCTCTTTCAATATGGATGGGCGGTACGGAGTTTCCTAACAGCTTCTATACTTGGCGAAATTCTGACTTCTCTGACTTCTTTGTTGTACGTTACCGATTATCAAAATAGGAATATTTGTCCTAACAATTTCCCCATTTTTGATAATGCCAAAACTTCCTCTAGATATAGAGAGGCTGTCTTCAAGTCATATGTTCAAAAGATATGATCTTCATAACTTAGTCTAGAAATTTGAACTGCTCGCAGGCAAGTTCTAAAATGAAAATCTTACATGACTAAGTGTATTACAACTTAACTTATGATTGGCCCGTAGGCACAATCTTACAGAGTGTAATCTAGATAGAATACAACTTAATCTATGAACTGTTCGTAGACAAGTTCTTGCAGCTTGTGAATTAACAAATTTGTACTTGTTGAAATATGACAATACTTCATAATCAAAACAGTAAAAATGTAAGAGTAGTTTACGAGCTGTAATCTTTCATGAAATCAAATTTTATTGATAATAGGAGAATTAAAAGGCTTGAAAGCTAAAAATACAAAGATAAGTACTGCATCGGCAAGCATACAGTAGAAAGAAATACATCATAAAACCAACAGAGGCTAGTTCCTATAGTGAGAATACCTCCAAGGCCTCCGGTCGTAATCATGTTCGTTTCCACTCCACCAGTTGACAAAGAAGTCATTGCCCCGATCCTTGTAGATACTCCTTCCTTCGTGGGATTGATCTTAGGCAAGGCTCCAATCTTCCGAATGGGTGACTTGTTCACCCTTCTGGTGTCTGGATTTCATCTTTAGCTATGGAGGAAGCTTTACTTCTACCAGTAGCCTTGAGAATTCATTGGCGGCATCCTCTAGAGTTTTAAATCTGTTGAATATGGTAGATTCCCTGATGAGAGTACAAAAGTATCTCATCAGTTCATTTTTCTTCCAGTTCTTCAGATCCTCTGCTGAAGGCTGCGGTCAGTTGGCAACAACATCTCAGAAGGCTTACGTTCAGTACTATTACATGGGTAGTTGGAGTCCTGGAACTCAGGTCGAGTACCAGTCACCCTTTATCCTCTTGCTCTTTGAACTGGCCCAGGTCCGGCCATTCATCCGATAGCAGTGGCAAAACTTTCCTTCAATGCAGCCTCTATTTCTCTCTCTTTCTCTATCCTCCATTTACAGACAGCCTCTCTGGACTCTTCCCACTTTTTGGCATCATCAAGATCCGAGACCTTGCCACGAATTTCCCAAAGGAGCTTTATTGATTTATCCTCTTGGGTCTTGAGACTGTCAACCAGCCTCCCAACCACTGTAGACAAGTCATCGATCTTTTGATCGTGGTGAGTTAGTTCGGAGCCGGTGTACTCAAGGGCGGCGACCATCTTAGCCTCGGCAACACAGAGCTTTTCTTGTTCTTGCCACATGATCCGCTCCTGATGATGTTTCAGTTGGTTCAGCGCTTGCCACAATGCTGTTGGCATCAGGTGAAATGCATCTTCCACATCATTTATCGCAGATTTTAGCTTAGGGAGCTCGTCCTGAGCACTTTCTGGGATCTAGTCGAGTTATTTTATAACATTATCTAGGGCCTTGATGGCGTCCTTCATAAATACTATTTGTCGACCGATGGATTGCAGTTTCTCAATGCATGCTTTGGTGCGTGGATATCCAGGGCCTGCAATCTTCGAGTCTTCAGGTTCTCCAAGCTGTCGAAGAACCACGTTGTGATGGGGCCTCCGTGGTCTGTCTTCAGGCAGGAAACCGTCATCAGATTCGGATTTAGAACTAACAGAGATAAGAGATACTGGGGATTCAGAAGCTGGGGCTTCGGAAGGATGTGCTGCTTTGTCAGTCTGGGAGACAGAAGGGAATGATTCCTCCTGTCTTGGTTGATTTTCTGTAGTCGAAGCTACAGGAGGGACTGAATCCTCCTGCCGACTCTCAGCTTCCGCCTATTCTGGAAGAGGGGCTGACTCCACTAGGCGAACGGTGCGGGTGGTGTCTTCTGCTTCTTGTCAGGATGGACTTCCTATATGGGAGAAATGGCTTTCTCTTCAATAATAAGAGGAGGGACTGATTCATCATGTTGTTGTTCTTCTTGAGCTTATCCTTCGTGCGGGGGCAGGGACTGTTGTTTATTAGATGTATCCTGGCCTTGTTGGGTTTGAAGGTTGGCCATTTGTCCTTCCCTGGCCTCTTCTCGGCTGATCCGAAGACCTACCTGTAAGGCATAATCATCATCATCTGATTCAGGGTCAGAGTGGTGGCTGGGGGATGGAGCCTTGTCACCGGAGTGTGACTTCCCTTTTAGTCTGGACTCTTCTTTTGCTGTGAAGTAATCCGAGATGACCTCATGGGAAAAGTGATCCTCCCAGTGAATCAGGATATCGATATTTTGGGTGTCCGTGACCTCCAAAGCGAATAACTCCTCTTCATTCCAGTCCTCCCAGTTGTATAGGGTGTAATAAGGGGCGACCTTATAGGCTTTCGAGACCTTGAAGTGGTCAAAAGCTTCCTCTATTTGGACCTGTAGGAGAGTGTTATTAATTATATCAGTGGGTGAGGGACTCTGTACATTAATGGGCTCTAATGTCCGGTTGGGATTCTCTAACAGATATGGGAGCCTGTTGTGGAGAGGGATCCCGAATAGGGGTTGGTACCCAGTGGGGAGAGGGACACCGTACAGGGGTGGGTATATCACTCTGCAGCCCTGTCGTCAAGTAGCTCATGTGGTTGTTTTCCAGCTCTCCTGGATCCTGAACATAAAACATATTTCCTACCCCAAAGGGGTTAGCACAACGATGTTAGTACAAGTACGATAATTATACAACAATAGATTTTCGACAACTGGTGAAGAATAACACAGTATCAACAACAAAAACAAGCCTCTGCTACGAGAAGACTATCAATACATTACACAATATGACAACCACAACATACACATGGTAATCCGATGATGCAGTGTTCATCGCATAGATCCCAAGATGATCCCGTAGGACCAACACGAGGTGGAAAACCTGTCCAATGATCCAGCACACGCTAGCATAGATCCTGAGATGATCCCATCGGAGCAACATGAGGTGGACAAATCATAACGACACATATGCACGACAACATGAATAATATAACATAATTAAAGTACTTGCCTTGTAATAACGACAAGGATTAAATAGTTCGACAAACAGCAAAACACTCGAAGGTCGTCCCTTCATCTAACCACTTGCAAGCTTCGAACCTTAAACAATAATAAAATAACAAACAGTTCAACTTGCATATACATAACTAGCACACGATCATCTAATGTTTCTAAACTACGACCGAGTTAATCATCCTATGTACGGACGGTTCACGATTCAACTACCTAACAAACACAAAGTCGGGATCATAACATACTTCATGCAAATCAAATGATCATAATAGGGGTACAATACCGACGTCTACGAATTCAGGAATATTCAAGTCATCACAATTCCATACTCCAATCTTGATTATTAACTCTAAAGTGTGGTTCAACTAATCTATGATTCATGGTAAGGGCAACCACATTCAGCCGAGTTCTAGGTTAATTCAGCACTCGAATTCCTGTTCTCTCATGAAGTAGTTCTTCTTACCAAAGTTCTAGGTTTAATACGGTTGTTACCGACATATCACTTCATTCTAACCATTAATATGAAGATTATCAAATCACGAACAACTCCTTACAAAATATGCATTTATTTTTGATGAACACCCTCACTATTCTTCCACTTGAATTCTTCTATCATAGGTGACATCATAACAAGTCATTTGACATGAGAACATTTTGAAATCATCATCAAATGCATGATACAATCTTGGAAAACTTCATCCCAATGTTTAACACAATCAAGGCTCAACTCGAAATCCTCTTAACAATGGAAAAACCTAAGTATAATCATCCCAATCCTCCTAAAACATGATGATCGATTCATTAAGTTATCAAAAATCCCTAATAATTTCAGTATCATACTCATAGCATTCCTAAGAACCTGAATTCTAGGTTGGTATATATACAAGAAATTACACATAGCTTATGCTAACCCCCTCTCACAGCATACGCTAATGGGTTATAAAGCTCACTGCCTCGATCTGCCTCTTGTCTTGCGTACGCTGTAAGTCATGACATACGTTACATGCTGACTTTAGCATACGCTAACATGTACCATTGCGTATCCTAACGATCTTACGAAGCTTACTGCATCTCTATCCTTGACTTACCATACGTTACTTGTATCCTGTAGCGTACGCTAAACACCATTGACTTAACTTTTTCAAAAATTCATCGAGGTTCATTCAACACATCCCATAATATCTGCGATCTGGTTTCCTACTCACCTACCACGTCCCCATATGGTTAACTGCATATTACATACGCTAAGTGCCTAGCTTAACATATGCTAGTTCTCACATTTCAGCGTACGCTAGCTTCATACATTTGCGTACGTTGATTGCATGCAGACACTTGCATGAATTAATATTTTTTATATCATACACTCATGAATACTAGATTACGGATACGGAAAATAATACTTCGATTGATTACATGGAATATTCAAATACCACAAGATTCGAATACTGGTGAAAATACATAACAATTATTCGGGTATTACATACTCCTCTCTAAAAAGAAGTTTCATCCCGAAACTTAAAATAAAAATAATTCTGGATATCTCGTCTTGATACTCTCTTCAGTATCCCAAGTTGCTTCTTCGACTCCATGTCGTGACCATTGAACTTTAATGAAGGAGATTGGTTTATTCATCAATTGTTTGATTCGACTTTCGAGTATCTTATGTAGGTCACAAGTCGTCCAGGAATAAGTCTAGAGGGGGGGGGGGGTGAATAGACTTATTGAAACTCTTAAACTCTTTTTCTCAAAGAGTAAGTTTCTTCAGCTGATGGATAAGCAAATGACTTGGAGTCGTTTGTTCTTAATACGTGCGGAAATCAGCTGATGATGAATACAAAACAACTCATGAAACACTTAACAATGAATGCAGCAGTTAAGGTATGATGCAATAAAACAGTAAAGAACGCAGGCAATTATAGTGGTCTCAGAGGTGGGGGTAATCCTCTACTAATCCACTTTTCTCCAAACCAGTTGGAGATGAATTCACTATAATTCTCAACCAGTGATAAATATTACAGTGATTCAACCAAAGTACAATAGCTTCCAACCAGTGGAAATCCGTGTCATTGTAACACACTTGACTGCCTTGCACCTCTTGATCCTCGATCCTTGGATGCCTTTACAGTCTCTTAACTTCAACCAGTGAAGTACCCCGAACTCAGGATTATAGACACGAGTTTTTGTCTTCTCCAACTAAGAGCTTCTTCAAGTATGAACTTTTTAGAACCGCTCTTTTCACGATGCTGTATTTCGCTTTTAGCTAGCTTGAATGCTTTGATCACTTGAAAGTATGTCAGCACCAGTAATTGTTGTTTTTATGTGTGCTCTGCTTCAAATCTTCGTAAATATATAGGTGGCGATCTCTGAGCTTTTCCTTATAGCCGTTGCAAATCTTTTCAACAAATCCGTCCGTTGGAGAGGTAGACTTCATTGTTTTTTTTATGAACGTTGCAAGGTTGGATTCCCATATTTTAATCTATCTTCCGACCGTTGTGAAGACTCTGCATGTGATGCGTCGAATCTTTTGAATATAAAACGATTAAAGTCTTCAAGGTGGGTCTGGAAGATTTATTTAAATCATATCTCTTGCGGGAATCTCTCCAATTTGTCTCTTCATGTTGCATGTGACTTTCCGTAATACTTGACTTTTCAACGCATGCTGATGTGGACTTGGAGTACTTGGCTGATCTCGACTAGGCTGATGTGTAGTTAACTTCTCTGCAGTCTGGACCTCTCTGATGTTCACTGTTTAGGACTTGTCTGATCAGATGACTTGTCTGGGGTACCTTGACTGCAGTCTGGTCAAACATCTCTGATAAATTTTTGTTGATCAAAACTACTCTGACTTGACTCGGCTGTACCTCTCTGATGTACTTAGCTGATATTTTAGTACTTAGCCGATTTTCAGCCTAACTTTATTTTTGGCCTATAGAAGATACTCATTTGGTTCTTCTTTACATTTTGCCAAGTTTTATACTTAACATTATTTGGCCTATGGAAGATACTCATTTGGTTCTTCCTTACATTTTTGCCAAGTAATAAACATTTGAATTTATACTGATGACATCATCAAAATCTAACAAGTATTCTTAACAAATTCCCCCTATTTTGATGATGGCAAAACTTTAAACAAGTAATCAAATGCACAAGTCTGCACTTAAGTGCAAGACACAAACTAAAATCAGTCTAATTTTTGAGACAACTGGGAATTGTCATTCAAAAAGACTGTTATCAAATTAATTTTCTGTTGATTACAAGTACATGGTTTGAATAGAATAAATACAGAAAAGTTAATCAATTACAAAAATTACAATCACATCAAAAACTATCTGCCACTTCCTCTGCGAACAGTTTGCTTGGGAGGTCTAAATAATTTTGCACCGATTGGTCTACTATTGATGGGTGCAAGACCATATTTCCTCCTTATGACTAGGGCAGCAAAGTCTTGGTCTTCTTTTGAAGAGAACTTGTGCTCTTCACATATCTTTCTAATTTCTTCTTGAAGCTCTAGCTCGTTAAGCTCTTTATCCAAACGGGTCGGCGCTTCCTCTGCTCTGAATGTAGGAATCATAGGATAAGCATGCCATTTGGCTGCATATTTAAGCATTATCTTCCACAGAGTAGGCCATCTAGAATTCATGTAGTTGATGAATGACTGTTGGGGCGAGCATTCTTTATCATCGAGGATCTCCCAGAGGTAGAACTGCTCTATGAATTGTTTCTTGGCATTCGCCCAATTGTTCATGAATTTTGTTGGTAAGAATTCTTCAACATACCACAACTGTTTACCTTCCCATTCGAATCTTTGATCATCTTTCTCTCTTGTTCTTTTCTTCTTCTCCACAGACTGCTTCTCAGGTTGGCTGGGGGCAGATATCTCCTTTCTTTTCACACTTGATGGTCCTCCTTCAATTTGAAGAATATCTTGCCTCTTCTTTGTTCTTAGCTCTGCCCTTATCTCTCCTTGAATACTTCCTTCCCCCTGAATTCTATCTTCCCCCTTTTTGCCAGCATCAACTAAAGTAGTCAATTGCTGCTCTATTCTGCTAATCCAATCAGACATGCCAAATGGCATTCTGTTATTGGTAGGGGGAGGAGGCTGAGGTACTTCCCTCTGCAGCAAAGTGTCAATCTTTGCATTGATGGTTTGGAGGTCAGGAGTGACCTAAGATGCCAGCATCTCTCCAATGGTATCCTTCACTATCTGCCTGATCAGCTCAGTCACGGCAGGTGAGATCTGAGCTGGTGGAGAGTGCTAGCCTGAGCCTTTTGCAATTGAAGCACTGGACTGCAAGCTTCTATCTGCAGCTGGTACTCCAGAAGGGGTCTTTTCTGGGGTCCCTTATCTGGAGTCCTCAGCTAACTCCGCGTCTAGGCTGGTGTACTGGGCAGGTGCCCCAGTCCTATCTGCAGCCTCTTGTATTGGCTCTGGCTCCGGCTCCCTTTCTCCTTCTTCATTCTCTTGCTCTTTCTCCTGATCTTCCTCCTTTTCTTCTTCAATATTTTCTTTTTCTTTTTCTTTTTCAGCTCCTTGATCTCCTCCTTCATCTTTATCATCATCATCATCATTATCATTATCACCCTTTTTCCCATCTTTTTATCCTTCATCCTCATCATCCTTTTCACCTTCATCATCCTCCTTCTCTCCTTCATCATCTTCCTGTTCTACTTCTTCCCCTTCTTCTTCTTCAATCAACTCTTCTGTTTTCTCAATTTCTTCTGACTGTTTTTCAACTAGAATGTTTTCTTCTTCATTTCTCTCTTCCTCCTCCTTTTCTTCGTCATTTATGACAATGACTTCCTCATTTACTTTTTCATCTACTTCTTCAATTCTAATTTCTCTCTCTTCTTCCTCTTCCTCCTCTTCTCCAAAGGAACCATCAAAAATACTAAACATAATGGAATGGATGAATTGGTCCATGTTGGTTTTAAAATGAGTCATGAACCAATTATCCTGGAGGATCAACATTATGTCTGATTCTTTACAAAAATGAATCAGTACCTCCTCTGTGGCTTGGGGGTATTCCCAACCACTAGTTTCAATGTAAGTTTGAAGATTTTTAAATGACAGAGATTTGAAAAACTTCCACTCTTCAAAAATATTGACAAAAGAGTGTTTTAATGCTTGTGGTTTAACAAGCTGTAATTGTTCAATGGATAGGTTGAAAACATTATTCTCTAGCAGGTTAAATGTATAATTGGCTTCAGGAATTGAGATTATTAGACCTGCTTCTTCTTCCTCAGGAATGTATGCTGGAGTGAGGACATCCATAATCTGAGTCTCCAGGATGCCTGGAGTAGGCTGGTCTTCCAGGTGAGTTGGTGACCTGGCTGTGGGACTGGCATAGTGATCTGACTGCTCCTCCTCACTAAACTGTAGTCTCCTGGGCCTCTTGGGAGAGGGTTCTGGGGATGATTGCATGATCGATGGTTCTCCAGGGGCTGGTCCCCTTATCTTGAATCGGACAGCTATGGGAGTATTATCTGATTCGGAGTCTGACTCTACTGCAGTTGGATTGACGGCTGCAGGTCGATCCGACTCGCCTGAAGAATAGTATCTGGGGTAAGTCCTCGTGTCAGGTAGCTCCTTCAACATCTGGGCTGCTCTCCTTGTGCCTCCCAATTTTCTCAACGTCTCTTGGTCCAGATGACCAAGTCTTTTGTTGGGGTGGAAGGGGTTAGTGCTTCCCTTCGCCATACCTGTCTTTTCTAGCATCCAACTCAGCTGCGTTCCAAATGCCAGCTTTGTTTAAATATCTTCTCATCAACAAGCCATTCGGCTTTGTTGACCTCGCGAACAAGTTGCCTAAAAATGTAATCCGCCCAATCAATTTCCTCATCTTGAATCAGTGCTCCCAGCACCATGAACTTCGCCGATGACAGTTGATCATAACTGCCGGCCATTCCCATAATGATCTTGTTGGTTATATCCAACGCAAAACGATAGACCTTCTTAATCTCACTCCTTTTAGCAGTGAGTTTCAGCTTTTCCGGCTGAATCTCCGTCTTGATCTTCTTCCAGGTTTCGGCAGCAGACTGTTTGAGTGCCTCGACGGCTATGCCGCGGTGTTTCATACCGAAAACTGTACGAATCGATTCTCGCGATATGTCGACTTGTCTTCCACCAACTGTGCTCCGAATTCCATCTTGAATCAAATAGGCTTCACGGTAGAACGCGATAACATCCTCCTTGAACAAATGTTGGGGATTGATGTCCAGAAATGGGTAGATCCCATTTAGCTTCATCGTGCGGATTAAGTTAAGCACGTCGTAATGCTCCATATTTGCTTCCAATAATCCTTCGAAATCAATGACCAGCGAGAAAATAATCTGGTCCTTGACCGATTTCATGTTAACGCCTTCGAAGTACGATTCCATTTCTGCAAACAAAGGATTTTTAGTGTATTTGGAGTTCAGGAATTTTTTGCTCTGAAAATCTAGGGTTTCTGGTAAGCGTAAAAGGTAAAGTGAGGATTTTCTTTCCTTATAAAGAAGATGAAAAAACGTTGGTTTAAAATATTATTTCTTTTGAAACGGTGGTACGCCTTTTGAGATTCTATTTAAATTTCAAATTTAAATCGGTGGTCCAGGTTTTAATTTTGAATTTTAACGGTTGGTTTTGATTGGCCACCGTGGAGGTCGATTTAACAAGCGATTGCCATGTGTATTTAAATTGCACTTGTGAACCATTTGTGAACCAAAATTAATATAATATTATTATACATATGGCAGATAATAACTAAATATTCAGAGGTCAGTTATGTTTAGAAAACTTAGCTGGTTTGACTGTTGACTGTTGACCGCTCTGCATCAGGTGAGTTGACTCCATGGACTTCTCGCCTGAGATGCTGATCAGCTAGGTTCCTTTGTCCGTCCTTCGTCCTCTTGTCTACATCAGCTAGGATCTGATTCCTTTAATCAGCTGGGTCCGTCCTTCCTCTGAAATGCTTTAGCTTGCTTCGGTACTAGATTCCCAATCTAGTAATCCAAGATCTCTGCTCAGCTCCAAAAACCTTTCCTCTGGCAAAGGTTTGGTAAAGATGTCAGCTATCTGGTAGTCTGTGCTGACTCTTTCAACTCTAACTCTTTTTTTAAGCACATGGTCTCTGATGAAGTGGTGCTTAACATCAATGTGCTTCGTCCTAGAATGCAAAACCGGATTGTTGGTTATTGCAATAGCACTATTGTTGTCACACCAGATAGGGACTTCATTGGCAATAATATTATAATCCCTTAGCTGCTGTCTGATCCATAAGATCTGGGCACAACAGCTACCTGCAGCTAGGTATTCTGACTCTGTGGTAGAAATAGAGTTAGAAACCTGCTTTTTGCTAAACCAGGATATCAGTCTGGTTCCTAGGAATTGACACGTTCCACTAGTGCTCTTCCTGTTGATTTTGCATCCTGCGAAATCTGTATCTGAATATCCGGATAGCTCGAAGTTATCATCCTTGGGGTACCATAGTCCAACATTGACTGTAGACTTAAGGTACTTTATTATCCTTTTGGCTGCATCTAGATGTGACTGCTTTGGCTTGAATTGGAATCGCGCACAAACTCCTACGGCATAGGATATGTCTGGCCTGCTTGCAGTGAGGTAAAGCAATGATCCAATGAGTCCTCTGTAGTGGGTTGAGTCCACTGATATGCCTCCCTCATCTGCATCTAAGTGAGTACTTGTGCTCATAGGGATTCTTGCTGGCTTGGCTGATTCCATTCCAAATCTCTTGATCAGGTCTTTGGTATACTTAGCTTGGTTGATGAAAATTCCATTTTCCATCTGCTTAACTTGTAGTCCGAGAAAGAAGTTAAGCTTTCCCATCATACTCATCTCAAATTCTCCTTGCATAAGGTTAGAGAATTTCTCACATAGCTCTGGATTGGTTGAGCCGAATATGATGTCATCCACATATATCTGGACTATTAATATGTGGCCTTCGTGCTCCACTCTGAATAGGGTCTTGTCCACCTTTCCTTTGCAAAAACCATTTTTCTCAAGAAACACAGACAATGTTTCATACCACGCTCTAGGTCCTTGCTTAAGTCCATAGAGAGCCTTCAACAGCTTATAGACTTTGTCTCCTTTGACAAAACCTGGGGGTTGCTCTACATAGACTTCTTCTTCTAGGATTCCATTTAGAAAAGCACTCTTTACATCCATCTGATATACTTCAAAATCTTTGAATGCAGCATATGCGAGGAATAGTCTGATGGCCTCTAATCTTGCAACAGGTGTATAGGTTTCATCAAAATCTATTCCCTCACACTGTGCATAACCTTTTGCTACAAGTCTGGCTTTATTCCTAGCAAGAGCTCCGTCTTCATCACTCTTGTTTTTGTACACCCACTTGGTGCCAATAACCTTCTTGTGATCAGGTCTGTCTGTTAGTTCCCAAACTTTGTTTCTTTCCATCTGCTCCAGTTCTTCTTGCATGGCATTTATCCAAGAATAATCTTCCAAAGCTTGTTCTGTCGTTTTAGGTTCTATCTGTGACATAAAGCATGAGAACATAGCCATTCCTGCTGGTAGAGTTGACTGTCTTGTCTTAACTCCATCAGTCAGCTTTCCTATGATTTGCTGGATTGGATGATCTTTGAGCCACTTGGGGATTTCGTCTTCTGCTGGGTCTGTTCCCCCTGATGGATTGCTCTGGTGGATTTCTGCATCAGCTGAGTTCTGGTCTCCTTGGTCTGCAGCTGGATCAGCTACCGTCTTGTCATCTGCAGGTTGGATCTGATCTGCAGATGAGTCTTTGTCAGCTACAGCTGGGTCTTCATCAGCGGCAACTGGATCAGATAGGTTTGGTGATCCTGTCTGATCTGCAGTTGGGTCTTCAGCAGCTGCAGTTGGATCATCAGGCTGGTCTGCAGGTGAGTCCACCATTCCAGTGTCATGTATAATGACTTCTTCAAGGGTCGCTGATTTGAGCTTGTTCTCAATTAGCTCAACTTGCTTCCTGTACTCAACAGTAGATTCATCAAAAACAACATGGGGTGTTTCCTCCACAACTAAGGTTCTTTTGTTAAATACTCTATATGCCTTGCTTCTTTGTGAGTATCCCATAAAGAGACCGTCATCAGTTTTAGCATCAAAGGCATTTAGTTGTGTTTTACCGTTGTTGTGGATGAAACACTTACAACCAAAAACGTGAAAATAAGCAACAGTAGGAGTTCTATTATTCCATAGCTCATAGGGAGTTTTGCAATGTCTCCCTACTATCATACTCCTGTTCTGTGTATGGTAAGCTGTGTTGACAGCTTCAGCCCAGAACCTCTTGGGCAGGTCCGCTTCTGCAATCATGGACCTTGCTGCTTCCTTCAGGGTTCTGTTTCTTGTTTCAGCAATGCCATTCTGCTGGGGAGTCCTGGCTGCAGAGAGCTCATGCTGGATCCCATTATGATCGTTGTAATCAGTGATCGCCTTGTTGAGAAACTCTCCTCCTCTATCTGATCTGATCTTGATGATGGATAGGGATTTCTCATTCTGGATCCTTCTCAGCAGCTCAGGTAGCTTGGTCAAGGTTTCACTTTTCTTATATAGAAAGATAATCCAAGTGTACCTTGAATAATCATCTACCACAACAAGTGCATGCTTTCGGCCGCTTAGAGTCCTTAGCTTGATAGGACCAAATAGATCCATGTGGAGTAGATCTAATATCCTTGTTGTAAGAGTTGTAGGCTGGACTGGCTTGAATGATGCTCTGGTCTGCTTTCCTTTCTGACAGGCATCACAAAGTGCTTCCTTCTTGAATGCTTCATCTGGAAGTCCTCTGACCAGCTTCTGAGAACTGATCTTATTGATGGCTTTGAAGTTCAGGTGACATAGTCTTTTGTGCCACAGCCATCCATTCTCAGCTACTGTCTTAGATAGAAAACATGAGTTAGGTGTTCCTGTGTTCCAATCTATCATGTAGACATCTCTCCTTCTAAATCCTTGTAGCTTCACTTCTCCAGATAAGATATCTATCACCACACATTTCCAGATGGTGAAGACTACTAGATTCTTTTCGTCGCAAAACTGGCTTATGCTCAGAAGATTGTATTTTAGTCCTTTGACATAATGAACTTTGGATATTACAATATTTCCTCGGTGCAGCTCTCCAAAGCCCTTTGTTTGTCCTCTAGAGCTATCTCCAAAAGTTACATCGGGACCTCTTTCTTTGGTGTATTTCGACAGCATCTTCTTGTTCCCGGTCATGTGCCTCGAGCATCCAGAATCTACAAACCATTCTTCACCTCCAAAATTTGAGCTTGTGGAGATGTGGTTGTAGTCCTTCCATCTTTTCTGCAATCAGACAAGCAGAGATTTAGGTACCCAAATTTGTGTGTGTCCTTTGGGGTTAGCTGGTTTCCTGGAGAATTGATTTCTCCTTAGATTGTGAAAGTTGTTATTATTATAACCCTCATAAGGTGTGTAAGGTCGAGGTCTGAATCTCCTGTTGGGATTGTATACTGGATATTCCTCAAAATTTTGATTGTGTGGGCCATTTCTAAATCTTGGCTGAGACCATTTATTAAATCTTTGCGGTCTCCACACTTGTTCATTTTGGAAATTAGGATAACCTTGAGGTTTCCATCTGCCCCTCCTATTTTGAAATCTGTTTTTAGGGAGTTGTTGATAATAGTGGGCATGTTGTCTGGGCTGCTGCTTCTGCCTGGGCCATTGCCTAGTCACTTGTCTAGGTGGCTGCCTTGTGTATCCTGGCTGCAGCCTAGACACGTGACTTGGCTGTTGCCTATTTTTAAATATCGGTTTATATGTAGGCTCAGCTGTCGAGACAATTGTTTCTCCCTTGATAAACTTTCTTTTAGAACTAGAGGGAGTGTGAGGATAATATCCAAGGCCAGATTTGGAATATAATGACCTTTTATTGGTACACAATTCTTCCAGAGTTGAAGACGCCTTCAGGGAGGTTATTTCCTGCGCCTGAGTCTTATTTACCTGAGTCAGCTTAGTAAACTCGGCTTTAGCATGAGCAAGTGCAGCTGATTTTTCTTTAAGTAAGACAGTAAGTCGATTTATCTCAGCTGTATTAACATCAGCCTGGTTTTTAAAGTCAGCTGCAGTTATTTCAACATTATTCAGTTCTAGGCTGAGTTTTTCAAAATTATTTTCCAGCTGCCTATTCTCATCTTGCAGCTGAGTCTTCTCTGCTGATACAGATTGGTGTGCAGATTTGAGTGTTTCAAAATCTTTAAATAGCTGGTTTACAGATTCGTGCAGATCCATATTTTGTGACATGGCTGAACTGTTGTTTGAACCAGAGGGTTTAGATGTTACCTCTTCATCAGCTAAGTTGGCCATCAGGCAGTCATACTCTTCATCATCATCAGAAAAGAATCCACTGCTTGATTCTACATGCTCCTGGTCTTCTCCGATGAGGGCCTTCCTTCTATCTTCTTTTCTGCCCACCTCCTTCTTGCTTTCGTCCTTCTTGAGATCAGGACAGTCGATTTGGATGTGTCCTGTCTTGTGACAATTGTAGCACTCCAGCTTTCTGGTTCCTTCTGGGATTCTCCTTATAATTTTTCTTATATTTGGAGTAGTTTTTCCGGAAGTTGCTGAACCTTTGCATTATAAACGCCATTTCTTCCTCAAAATCTAATGGATTTGGAGGCTTTACATCAGATAAGCTCTTGGCGGGGGACTCGGCTGCAAAGGCTATTCCCTTCTCTGCAGGCTCAGTTGAGGATGAACTTGGAAGCTCGAACTCATAAGCCTTCAGATCAGAGAACAACTCTTGGATCTTTATCTTATTGAGGTCCTTGGATTCTCTCATGGCCACTGCCTTCATGCTCCATTCAGGATTGAGAGATCTGAGAACCTTCAGTGCCATTTCCCTGTTTCCATAGGTTTTTCCAAGGGAGTTGATCTCATTGATAATCTCAGTGAACCTTGTGTCCACTTGGTCTATGGATTCACCATTCTTCATTTTGAAGTTGTCAAATTTTTGAATAGCAATTGACAACTTGTTTTCCTTGATCAGCTCCGTTCCTTCACACATTAGGGCTAATGTGTCCCAGATTTCTTTGGCATTCTTGCAGTTCTTGATCTTGACCATGGTGGATTTGTCAAGAGTTTGATATAGCACATCTTTGGCCCGGTTATCAAGATTGGCTAGCTTTCTTTCTTCGGGAGTAAGCTCTCTCCTCTTCTTTGGAATCTTTTCTGGCTTCCCTGCTGCGATCTCCTCTGTAGTGTTGTCCTTCTCGAAGATGAATGGACCATCCTCGATGATGCACCACATGTCATCATGGATAGAAGATAAGTGTGCCTGCATCCTTATCTTCCAAAGATCATACTCGTCAACTGAAAACACAGGGAGTCTAGAATGCATGTGTTCCATTATAAACTGAGAGTAAAGATATATCTCTGATATAGATCTGGTTCGTGAGATAAATGAACCAACCTCTCTGATACCACTTGTAGGTCACAAGTCGTCCAGGAATAAGTCTAGAGGGGGGTAAATAGACTTATTGAAACTCTTAAACTCTTTTTCTCAAATAGTAAGTTTCTTCAGCTGGTGGATAAGCAAATGACTTGGAGTCGTTTGTTCTTAATACGTGCGGAAATCAGCTGATGACGAATACAAAACAACTCATGAAACACTTAACAATGAATGCAGCAGTTAAGGTATGATGCAATAAAACAGTAAAGAACGCAGGCAATTATAGTGGTCTCAGAGGTGGGGTAATCCTCTACTAATCCACTTTTCTACAAACCAGTTGGAGATGAATTCACTATAATTCTCAACCAGTGATAAATATTACAGCGATTCAACCAAACTACAACAACTTCCAACTAGTGGAAATCCGTGTTGTTGTAACACACTTGACTGTCTTGCACCTCTTGATCCTCGATCCTTGGATGCCTTTACAGTCTCTTAACTTCAACCAGTGAAGTACCCCGAACTCAGGATTATAGACACGAGTTTTTGTCTTCTCCAACTAAGAGCTTCTTCAAGTATGAACTTTTTAGAACCGCTCTTTTCACGATGCTGTATTTCGCTTTTAGCTAGCTTGAATGCTTTGATCGCTTGAAAGTATGTCAGCACCAGTAATTGTTGTTTCTATGTGTGCTCAGCTTCAAATCTTCGGAAATATATAGGTGGCGATCTCTGAGCTTTTCCTTATAGCCGTTGCAAATCTTTTCAACAAATCCGTCCATTGGAGAGGTAGACTTCATTGTTTTCTTTCTGAACGTTGCAAGGATGGATTCCCATATTTTAATCTATCTTCCGACCATTGTGAAGACTATGCATGTGATGCGCCGAATCTTTTGAATATAAAACGATTAAAGTCTTCAAGGTAGGTCTGGATGATTTATTTAAATCATATCTCTTGCGGGAATCTCTCCAATTTGTCTCTTCACGTTGCATGTGACTTTCCGTAATACTTGACTTTTCAACGCATGCTGACGTGGACTTGGAGTACTTGGCTGATCTCGACTAGGCTGATGTGCAGTTAACTTCTCTGCAGTCTGGACCTCTCTGATGTTCACTGTTTAGGACTTGTCTGATCAGATGACTTGTCTGGAGTACCTTGACAAAAAATTAGTGGGAAGCCTAGAAACCAACTGGGTTTACAAAAAATTAGTGGGAAGCCTAGAAACCAACTGGGCCCCCACACCTCTAGCAATAGCAAAACCAATCCTATTAAAAATATGAACCGCAGCACGTGCCCCAATGTCTTGAGTCATAGAGAATCGTCGAATATGCTTTAGTAAGGATACTGCATCCTTCTCAAGTTCTCCAAAAGTAGAAAATGAAAAGGGGAGAAACCCATATCCAATATCCGCACATTTAACATCGTACTTGACACGTTTACGTTGTGCGGCATCAATGACCACACGCCCTGGCATAAAATCAGTCATCCCAGATTGTGTCAAGGGCGACGATCCCGTAAGATCAACACATACATCACGCCCACTATCCCAAGAGTAAAGTAATATATCAGCCGGTCGTAAGGATCTGTCCCTATCTCCATAAAGCCCAATATCCACCTCCTTACGAGCTGAAATTTCGGACCGAGAACATATATCAACAAGAACATCACGCACAAGGTTATGCCGATGTTTAATGCCAACAATACTCTCACACGAAACAACATGATCCCCATAAATATCTCCAGTAAATACCTTAGGACAGGCTGAACACGGTACCTGAATAGTGAAAAGAGGAACACCCAACCGATAGCACAACACACAACGATAAGCCCTGGCATTCATAGTTTGTCCCAGTCCAGATATCGGAGCCACCCTAAGCCAATCTGAAGTATGATCTTCCTTTAGTGAACTCCATAACGCCATCTGTCGGGGAGAAAGATGGAATGTAGATTCAACAGCCCGATCGAAATATATATCTGCCAATTTCTTCATAAGTTTGGGGGCAGCGACCTCACTAGGGTTACTCAAAAGGTCAATATCCATATTCACATTAAAAGTACATAGAGCATCATCAAAAGAGGGACCAGCAGCTACAATACCAGAACTATGGAGAAGCTTAGTCTGTAGGCTAGCAGATTGAAGTCTAGAAGCAAGGAAGGCATAGCTCAAGACGTCACCTGCAGAATATACACCCAGCCCCCTAAAAGCAAAGGGTAGGGTGGCGAGTCTCCACTGCCAATCACCAAAACCGGGCCCAGAAGCAGTGACAACGCGCTCCAAAGAAGAACGAAGTGCCGCATCAAAAGAAACCTGAGCACACTCAAAGACCCGAGGGGAACATGTGCGCATAGAAAAATACAACTTGGAAATACCAGCACATGTACAGAGTAGCAACAACTCGCATTGAGGGTCATTAAGCTTGGCAACAACATCCATAAGTTCAATAGTTTTAGCAACCCTTTTCAGAACAAGCCTACTACCAAACTCAAAATCCACACTAACAGGTCCACCCAATAATTTAACACCGTGTAAGGGACGAGAAATATTGGGGGGAAAAACACCGGCATATCTGCTTCTTGGGTCTTCATGTGGCCAAAAATTTCAGTTTTATCAACATTGAGGTGTAAGCCACGACAAGGTCCATCCATCATAATCAACTCTAAAACCTTACCCACAATCAAGGTATCACCAATAATAGTGTCATCATCCAGATACCATGCTTGAAAGGAAAGGCTAAAAGAATCTCTAATCTTACATGCCAAGGGATGTAACACTAAAGCAAAAAGAAGAGGCCCAAGCGGGTCACCTTGTTGCACACCTTGATGAGACCAAAGAGTATGCTCACCATAATATAATCTGGCAGGACTGGAGTACCAGAATTCCACCCACCGTGAAATAGCCGGGAAATGAAGCCGAACCTCACACAACATAACAACCCGATCCACCATGTTGAAAGCATTTTTAAAATAAACCAACAACATAGACAGACAACATCATCCCCACGGTCCTCAACCAACCGATTTACAGCATGAATAATAGCCTCCCCTCCCCCCGATACCCCAACACCAAATTGTAAATCATCTAAATAACCGTCTGAAGAGTGGCCAATCATGGGAGCACAAACCTTGGAAACTAAACGCCTCCAAACAGTCCCAACAGCAATAGGACGGATACCCCCTCCTGGTTTGACTAAGGGTGTGAGAGGAGCACTAGCAATGTACTCACCCAGCGCCCTCGGGCATTTACCAGCGAGAAAAATGTTCACCACTTGGGTAATAGAAGCCACCAACTCATCATAAATAGCCACAACTGCACCATTTAAACAATCCAAAAGGTGTTGGGCACGCAACCCATCCCGCCCACAAGAAGTACCATGAGGGAAACTCTTGATCATGTCAAGAACCGTAGAAGGAGATGCGGTAAGATGATGATGATCAATAGGTATATCAGGCAAAAGAGGAGCAGACTGGAAAGGGTGCTTAGCTTTTAAGTCCTCAAGAGTGGAAACATCAGAAGGTGCAATACCAGAAGACGAAAGAACTCTGATCGCAGCAGTATAATGACCATCACAAATATTCCTCTTACATTGCTTGACATTGCGGTCACCCAAATCCAAGTTATCATCATCAATATTAGACCATAATGGAGAAGGTTCGGCTAAAACCTCACGCACAACCTGCAAACTGCCACCAGGGGTTCCCCATGCATGAATAGCATTAACAATATACTCTTCCTGGCGTTGACGCTTAGTGACCGACATACTCTTCCTGGCGTTATTATTATTATTATTAATAGTACTAATACTTTTTGTTCTTACTAATAATAATCTTGATTATTATTATTATTATCATTATTGTTGCTATTGTTAATTACTATTATTATTAATAATAATATTTATTATATTATTATTAATAATAATAATAGTTTTCATTATTAATAATAATAATCTTGATTATTATTGTTATTATTATTAATAATAACAATTTTCATTATTATTATTATTGTTGTTGATTACTATTATTATTAATAATAATATTTATTACATTATTACTATTAATATAATAATAATTTTATTATTATTATTAATAATCTTGACTATTATTACTATGAGTAGTAATAATCTTGATTATATAATAATAATAATAATAATTATTATTATTATTATATTAATAATTATTATTATTAATAATAATCTTGATTATTATTATTATTGTTGATACTATTGATTACTATTATTAATACTAATAATATTTATTATATTATTATTATTAATAATAATTATTATTAATCTTGATTGTTATTATTGTTGTTATTATTATTATTAATAATTATTATTAACAATAATCTTGATTAATATTATTGTTGCTGTTGTTGATTACTATTATTATTAATAATATTTATATTATTATTATTATTTACTCTTAATATATATTTTAGTTTAGTGCGATTCGATTCCATTGGCCATTCAATTCGGTTCCATTCGATTCGATTGATTCACTCTAGTTCGTATCTATTCGATTAAGTTCGATTCGATCCGATCGCTTAAGTTCAGTTCACTTCAGATTCATTCAGTCCAATGGAAGAGAGTCTAAGTCTACTATGAATAGTGGAGTTTGTATTAAAGGCTCGGGCTATAATGAGTACGAGAGCAATTATTATGGGCGAATGGTAGAAGTTTGTGTCTCGAATATCCAGGATTGCCTTAAAAACGAACACTCTTATTTAATTATGAGTGGTTTGACCCAACAACAGCAAGCACAAAGGTTGATTCTCAATATAAGCTTGTAGATGTCGGTCACTGTTAAGAATATGCCCTCGAATGCCACTCAGGGGATGAGAGAGGAGGGGCATTATACTTGTAATTATGGAATAATTAATAAAAGGCAATATGATTCATTCATTATTTATTGTATTTAAAATGAATTCTTGATTTGGTAAACATTGAAGTGAAGTCCATATAAATAAGAGCAAACATTCCACTCTCATTATCGGATAAGAGAAAATGCACTGGAAGTGTTTAAACTTGTTTAAGTAAATTGTTCGCAAGTCGATAAACTTAATTGGACATTAAGTTTTGAGTAAGACTTATATAATTGATGCTAGGACATGTGCATGTCTTGATAGCATAGTTATAAGTATATTAGTTGGACCAGTGTACTCGCACATGACTCATACCTGATTCAGTCACACGGTATTCACTCTTGGAGAGTCGATGATGAATCGAAAGATTGTGATAGCATACGTGGACCTTTGACTTGAGGGTTCAGTAAGAGATGTGCCTGTGACGTTCAGTTTGTTATTAGAGTAGTTAAACTCATTTGCTTAATCACTGGGTTAACCTCGAATTGCGGACTATACGGGCAGGTAGCAGTCTTTACTGTACGCCAAGAAAGGACTCTATCTCCTCTAAGTGAGTAGGAGAATATCCTATACGGTTAATGGCAAAATAAGATCATAAGTCTTTGGCCAAAGCATTCTGATCTAGTCGTATTAGATACATTAGTAATCAGTCGGTCTTGATTTGCATTAACACATGTATAGTGTCTAGTCAACAATAGGGTTTCACTTTACCGTGACCTGAAGACTTGACCGGGACATCTGATGAAGAGTCTATATGTATATGGTATTCACGACATAATAGTTCTGGAATGATCCCCTTATTCGTTCTCAGTCGGGGTTTACAGTGTGGCCCGCTAGGCTGGCTAAGTGCTGCCCACACTCATTGGTTCCTCCCAATACCGGCTGAGATGGACCTACAGAGTCGCGCATCAGGATCGTTGACGGATAAATGTGAATTTATTATCTCTCTATTAATATTAGATATTGTATATCTAATTATGATTTATTGGATAAATCAAATAGCGGTCTTAGGAAGTGAAATTAAGTTACCGGGTAATTAATTTAATTCGTAAATTATATTTCTTAGAAAAATATATATTTGTATTTGATATAATTAATTAATTAGATTAATTAATTAGTATAAATACATTGGTTCTAAAACGGAGTGTATTTAACAGAGTCGTTTGACGAACGTCCAGTACACGAACCGAGTGACTCAGCCCGTTTCCTAGCACCTTCCTAGTAGGCCGCCCCCCTCCCCCTCTCCACATGTGATTGTCATTTTTGTTGGTTGGTGGTGATTAGTGTTCCACATGCTTCCAAAGTGTCTTGATTTGTTATCTTATCAAATCAAGACTTATCATTTGTTTTGGCATGTTAGACTTTATATATGTGATATAATTATCACACCAACACACAACATCATATCACCATTTTCGGCCGAGAGGTATAGAGGAGAGGGAGAGGAAAATTTTCGTCATCTTGTTCTTCATCTTTGAGATAATAAATAAGCAAGAAAAATTAGAGAGAAAATTCCTACGATAACTTCTTAGTCGTGTTCTTGAAAAATGGAGTTTCGTTGAATTTTCCTGGGAAACATCCGACGCGTGTAAAGTAGATACATCATTGCTTTTGGTGTTTGGGACGAAGGGATTTCGTGGTCGTGCTCGGGTTCGTGATCATCATCATATTGCGAAGATATTATCAAAGGCTTCAAAGGTATGGGACTTTAATCCTTTATCTTTGTCAATTCTTTTTTCGTATATACATTATTTGATCGATTCTGTTTGGGATTCTTTGTTTGAGTTTTTCATTCCGCTGCGTACTCGGTTTTTGTATTCGGAATCCCAATAGTGGTATCAGAGTGAGGACGTTGATACCGTATATATGAATTTTTAGCATTAGGAATGCTTAATAGTATGGTGAATGGTTTGGAATCATTTTTGTCATAATCATGGTATATGTTTATTCATTCGTTGTTGTTAGATTTTTCGTAAATTTATGTCTAAATATAAATCTTTTAATTTCTTAGAAATATGATTTATATTGGAGATATAAATGTTGAAAAATATGGATATTGGATATCCAGTCAGAAATCGAGGCTCGTATTGCCGTTGGACGGCACCCGAAACAGTGCCCGGGGGGCTGCCATGTGGTCCAGCCTTTGGGACCGCAATCTGGGCCTGGTGCTGGCCCTGCCGAGCAGTCTAGGTACTTCGGACCGCGATCCAAGCTGTTCGGACCGCGGTCCAGCCCCCTTCTGTCTTGTTTCGGGCTCGTTTTCTTCGCGTATTCCTGAAAATTAATTCCTATTTTTTTAAAATGATATATGGTATCCCATTTTATAAGGGAAAAATTAATTAAATGGAATACATGTGATTGACCGAATTACTTTGAACGTTTTCATGTTACCGATTGTGTGAATTAATTGGATCAATTCTATTTATTAGTTGATTATATATATTGATTGGATAAATATATTTATTTTGCAATCATTTTATTTAGTATTTGTTGGATGATTGCTTTTGAATGGGGGTGTGGTTCATGGACCTAATTTTGAATCGTTCGGTTTTATTCGATTGGGTTGTAAAGGCCGTTTTTAGCCTATTTATTTTACTAGAAAAATTTGTATAGGATGCAATTTTCCAAATGTAAAATTTATATGTAATGACGAAGACTGGAGGACGATCCGCTCGAGAAGACGAAGATTCAAGACCGAAGACATGTAATTGGATTACGATGTTTTTGTTCTAGGAACGGTCCATGAACTGCATGTTGGTAGTAACTAAGTTGCTATTTACTTTTTTTCATTTTGAATGATTGACAAACACAAACGCGCTTATAAATGAATTAATGTACAAAGTGTAACATTAATCGCGAAATTCTCCCGACAATCAAATAGACTAAGTTTGAAAAGGTTACGAGGTTTCCTATGTAATACCCGATTGTGAACTCATTTATTTTCATTCAGTAATTGTCACTCAGTAATTCTCACTCATTAATAATCATTCAATTTCATTCATTCTTGTTCACCATTCGGCGTAACTTTGAGTAGTGTATCGGTATCGCTCATTGTTCAACCTTGTTTGAGAATCGAGATGAGAATATTATCATTATCATCGTTTTGGTAGCATGTGTGTCAGGTGTAGCGCACGCTACGTACTCTTTATAGCGCATGCTATTTGAGTACAGGTAGCACACCCTATCGTTCAACAATAGTGCACGCTAGCATAATTGAGGCAGACAGTCCAGTAGGTACTGGACTGAAATGGAGAATTCATAGTGCATGCTAGGAGTGGAAATAGCGTACGCTAGTTGTATTGGTAATGCACGCTAAGAAATTGGTGTAGCGCGCGCTAAGGATCGAGCAGACAGTGGACAGTAGGTTCTGGACCGCCTTTTTCTGGACGCCAACTATCACGTAGCGCGCGTTAACACTCGGTTAACGTACGCTAAGAAGAAGGCAGTAGCGCACGCTACCAAGTACGTAGCGCACATTAACGAGGCAGACAGAGTTCACTGGACTACCCGATGAGCCCGCTAGCGTATGCTAGGATCAGAGGCTAGCGCACGCTAAGCTGGGTTTGGTATAAATAGGGCAGTTCAGCCCCATTCCGTCATTTCTTCATTTCTCCTCCTCATCCGGGCGATTTGGGTGATTTTTGGACGTTTTGTGAAGATCACTTCGAGATGCTATCACCTATCTTTAATTGTAGAGTTTGGAAGGTCGATTTAACACAAGTTCAACGGATCGAAGAGTTTGGATCTTCAAAGGTAATTTCTTCAAACCTTGGATTTCGAATCTGCAAATGGAGTATGAAGTTTTGGATGTTATAGTCATGATATCTGAAGAGATATACATATGATTATGAGTTTCTATGAACCATCTTTGGATTATTGGAGAATTATTCAAGAACCCTTGAATGTTGACTTTGGAATTTTGGGGTTTTCGATTAGATATTGTCTTAATCTCAAGTTGTGTATTCCTACTGGATTATTGATTTCATTGATGATGTTTTGTTGGATTGAATCACTCATTTGGAGTTTGGTATTCGGTATATTGGGATTATAGTAAACAATTGGAGATTGTTTGCAACGTGTTTGTTTAAATGCCCCAATGAGTTCGAGTTTGTTGTATCGACTTTTTGAGTTGGTTATGATCATAATTGATATGTATATTAAGTGAATTGTTGGTAATTGTGTTGTTTAAGTTTGTTCGAGTGATCGATAATTCCATTAAGGACGTTTGTTCGAGGAAGGACATTCTTCACCAGTATTTGAGGCAAGTTGATCATTGCTCAGTTAAAAGGATAATCATTCCTTTCGTTGTTGTTCATTCATATGTATAATTCATGCTTAGTATGTAATCATGTTGGGACTTGTAATTATCAAACTAATCACTCAATTCACGAGGAACAACGGTTCCAATCATTTCATTTGAATCTATCACTCATTGCGTCATTATTTCACCTCGGTGAGTCATTCTTGACCCTTGTCGGCTTTCTATTCATTGTTCTTCATCATGGTCACTTTTGTTCTTGTGACCTTCCGGGATTGTATTGCGTTCCGGGTGGTATATGTGTGGAATTTTTAGTTGGGCACACTAAGGTCATTGCGTGTATGCGGGTATCAGGACACATTGGACTGTGCACACGGTAACGTGCCTCCATGAGACTAATTAGGCCAAGTTTGCGGGTGTTTATGCGGGACGTCGGGCACTCGGTATACTTGTGCACTTGCACATCCCATTCGGGCGTACTATGATGCCCCTCATTCAACTTGATTTCATAACTAATTCATGTGATTATTGTATTTGTTCAACTCTTGAGGATTGTTGTTCTGTGTAACTGGCCCTGTTGGGGATGTTGTTTTTAGGTCATGGCAAGGCAAAGGCACGGGAAGAGAACGTTGAAGGCGAGGAGTCCCAGTGATACTAGTAGGGGGCCCCAGTCTTCCCAGTTATTCATGTTTTATTCATTTGTGTTTCCCGCTGCAGTTTCTGTTTGGACTTTCATTTCATTTGGTGTTGTATATTTCATCTTCATATGAAATATATAAGTATTTTGTATTCCTGTGTGTATTGTACTTGAGACTCCTCATTAGAGTAATTGATAATATAATGTGGTGCGGTACTACGGTTATATTATTTAATTCATTGTTGTTCATTCGCCTGGTGGGTCCCAGTTGGGGGTCCACGACACTGTAATAGCCACCTAGTTTGGGGTGTTACATCCTACCCTCCATCAAACTCGAAGAAAATTGATACCCGAGCCGGTGTGCTATGCTTCCGAGTTATCGGGGTACACTACAAAAAAACAGTTTTTACCGACGCCCGTACCCGCCGTTGTTAAACTTATAATTTACCGACGCCATTACCGACGCCCATTTGGTAGAGGTTGATAAATTCTTAAGTGCATTAGATACCTTCGGTTGGTGATAAATTTCACCTCAAGAAACCTGATAGGTTGCCAGGCGACATTCAATAGTCAGACTGATAGACGTTGATGGTCAACAACTTAGATAGTCCGGATTGCCAAGAAACCTGATGGGTTGAGGGCATGAAGACTATGGGTAAAAGAAGATCGAATCATCCGTTGGACGGATTGGTGTTGGACACCACTTTACATAAATTAATTGGCAAGAAACCTGAAAGGTTGCGTCTGTTAAAATTTATAAAGAACTCGATCACCACTAAGAAGTCGATCTAACCATGACTTCCAGGTTATAACATGGGAGTGTGTAATTCCGATGAAATTAGTGGGAGCCGAGACAAGAATTATACAAGCCCTTAAATTCTATACTTGGTCATAATAAAACAAGTCACTAATTGAATCTTGTCTAAATCAATGCAGAGAAGTGAAACTATATCTCTCTAAAAATGTCTAAGAACCCACTTGCAATACTACTTGAAAAGAATCTCCTAACTGGCCCCAACTTTGTTGACTGGTTGCGGAATCTGATGATTGTACTCATCATGGAGTCTCTGGGATACGTCTTAGAGGCGAACATTCCACCGGCTCCAATCCAGACTAGGGGTAATCAGGAAGAAATTGACATCCATAAAAATGAGTCAAGGATGTGCTGGTCAGTGGCTTAATGAGCTCCAGAGAGCGCACGAGAAAATGACTTTTGCTTGGCAGATTCTTGTAATACCCGTGATTTTCTCTTTCGTTAGTTTTTCATTTTTGGCATTTTTTAATTGTTAGAACTCGCTTGCGAGCATTTTGACATTTTCGTAATGTTTTGTTTTGCGTATTTGGTTATCCGAGTTTGTTTCGAGGCTGTTTTACCCGAATCCATGTTTTGAACGACTTTTTCCGCTATTCGGTTCAATTCGTGTGATGGTGGCTCGAAACTACGGTTTCGTGTTTCCTGTAAGTCTGTTTAACTTTTTTATATGTGTTGTGAACTTCGGATTGATTGTTTGATTTCGTATTATGATTTTCGGATGTTTTGGGCTGTTTTGTAATTTCCCAAAGTTGGGGGTAATTACTTCCGTTGTCGTATTCCGAACCTTCGGGTAGTCGGAATCGTGTTTTCTTTTAGCGCTTGAGTTCGTCATTGCGTAGTCTTCATGTGCATGTCTTCGTCTTATGTTGTTGTTGTCGTTTCGTCGCGCTCGTACTCGACGAGCTAAACTTAGCAGTTTGGAACTGCTAAGTGCCTTACGTACGCTATGCGATGAGCATAACTTATGTTAAATTCATGTGCCTTATGTACGTTAAGCCCTAATTATAACATACGTAAGGGTCTTCACAGTTTCGGACAGCGAGTTCTGTCCATCGATTACGTACGTAATCTTGCTTGCCTTACGTACGTAAGACTACTAATGTACGTTAAGCTTCTCCCCTAACGTACGTTAAGCTAGCATAGTTATATATACCCAGGAGTTGACCGTGTTCGTCATTTTTCATCCTTTCTTCATCCCTCTATGGTTGTGGCGATTTGGGGGTGATTTTGGAGTCTTGTAACTCCAGCTTGCATCTTTCTTGAGTTCTTGGTGATGATTAACATCGTCAATCCGTGTTCTTCGTCTTTGATTCAAGGTAACTTTCTTGAAACCCTTTTCTATGTATTTTGAGAATCTTTAAGATTCGAGTTGTTCTCCATGAAAGACTTAAGAGAAGCTTCCTATATTCTAGGGATCGTCTTTACAGAGATAGACCGCGAAGAATGATAGGACTTTCCCAAGCCCTCTATATAGATAAAATCCTTAGAAGATTCAAGATGGATAATTCTAAAAGAGGGTTCCTTCCCATGCGACATGTAATTCATCTCACCAGGAAAATGTGTCCTCAAAATGAGGAAGACAGAAGAGAGATGAGTAAGGTACCCTATGCCTCGACAGTGGCTAGCCTCATGTACACTATGTTGTGCACGAGACTGGACTTAGCCTACGCTGTAAGTGTGGTAAGTCCTTTTCAAGCAAACCCGGGAAGGGAACACTGGACTTCCGTCAAGAACATTCTTAAGTACTTAAGAAGAACTAGAGATATGGTTCTTACTTATGGTGGTGGAGAACTGAAGGTGGTTGGATTCATCGATTCTAATTTTCAAGGAGACAAGGACGACTCTAAATCAACATCTGGGTATTTATTTACTCTCAATAGAGGAGCAGTATCTTGGAGAAGCTCCAAGCAAAGCGCTACTGCAGATTCCACCTGCCAAGCAGAGTACCAAGCTGCCTCAGAGGCTAGCAAGGAAGCATTTTGGATGCAGAAGTTTGTGCAAGATGTGCCTAATGCGGAGCTGCCTATATCACTATTCTGTCATAATGATGGAGTTGTCGCCCAAGCCAAGGAGCCAAGGGCTCACCACAACACCAAGCATATAGAGATAAAGTATCACATTGTTCGAGAGATGATTGAAAAAGGATATGTTTCTTTGCAAAGAGTAGACTCAGAAGACAATGTTTCCGACCTGCTGACTAAGCCATTATCTCAGACTGTCTTGGAAATACATTTGAAGAACATGGGTATTGGATACCATGATGTGTGGTATTGAGTGCAAGTGAGAGATTGTTAGGAATATGCCCTCGAATGCCACTCAGGGGATGAGAGAGAAGGGGTATTGTACTTGTAATTATAGAATAATTAATAAAAGGCAATATGATTCATTCATTGTTTATTGTATTTCAAATGCATTCTTGATTTGGTAAACATTGAAGTGAAGTCCATGTAAATAAGAGCAAACATTCCACTCTTGTTATCGGATAAGAGAAAATGCACTGAAAGTATTTAAAGCTTATTTACGTAAATTGTTCGCAAGTCGATAAACTTAATTGGGCATTAACTTTTGAGTAAGACTTATATAATTGATACTACGACATGTGCATGTCTTGATAGCATAGTTATAAGTATATTGGTGGGACCAATGTACTCGAACACGACTCATACTTGATTCAGTTACACGATATTCACTCTTGGAGAGTCGATGACGAATTGAAATGTTGTGATAGTATACGTGGACCTTTGACTTGAGGGTTCAATAAGAGATGTGCCTGGGATGTTTAGTTTGTCATTAGAGTAGTTAGACTCATTTGCTTAATCGCTGGGTCAACCTTGAAGTGCGGACTATACGGGCAGGTAGCATTCTTTACTATACGCTGAAAAAGGATTCTATCTCCTGTTAGTGAGTATGCGAATGTCCTATACGGTTAATGGCAAAATAAGATCATAAGTCTTTTGCCAAACCATTATGATTTAGTCGTATTGGATACACTAGTAATCATTCGCTCTTGATTTGCACTAACGCATGTATAGTGTCTAGTCAACAGTAGGGTTTCACTTTACCGTGACCCTAAGACTTGACCGGGACATCTGATGAAGAGTCTATACATATATGGTATTCACGATATAATGGCTCTGGAATGATCCATTCATTCGTTCTCAGTCGGGGTTTACAGTGCGGCCCGCTAGGCTGGCTAAGTGCTGCCCGCACTCATTGGTTCCTCCCAATGCCGGCTGAGACGGACCTATAGAGTCGCGCATCAGGATCGTTGACGGAATAAATGTAAATTTATTATCTCTCTATTAATATTAGAGATTGGATATCTAATTATGATTTATTGGATAAATTAATATATAATTTTAATCATAAATTATATTTCTTAGAGAAATATATATTTGTATTTGATCTAATTAATCAATTGGATTAATTAACTAGTATAAATACATTGTTGATCAAATGGAGTGTATTTAACGGAGTCGTTTGACGAACGTCCAGTATACGAGCCGAGTGACTCGGCTCGTTTCCTAGCACCTTCCTAGTAGGCCGCCCTCCTCCCCCTCTCCACATGTGATTCTCATTTTTATTGGTTGGTGGTGATTAGTCTTCCACATGCTTCCAAAGTATCTTGATTTGTTATCTTATCAAATCAAGACTTATCATTTGTTTTGGCATGTTAGACTTTATATATGTGATATCATTATCACACCAACACACAACATCATATCACCATTTTTGGCCGAGAGGTATAGAGGAGAGGGAGAGGAAAATTTTCTTCATCTTGTTCTTCATCATTGAGATATGAAAATCAAGAAAAATTAGAGAGAAAATTCCTACGATAACTTCCTAGTCGTGTTCTTAAAGAACGGAGTTTCGTTGAATTTTTCCGGGCAATATAGGACGCATGTGAAGTAGATACATCGTGCTTTCGGTGTTTGGGATGAAGGTATTTCTTGCTCGAGCTCGGGTTCGTGATCATCATCATATTGCGAAGATATTATCAAAGGCTTCAAAGGTATGGGACTTTAATCCTTTATCTTCGTCAATTATTTTTTCGTATATATGTTACTTGATCGATCCTGTTTGGGATTCTTTGTTTGAGTTTTTCATTTCGCTGCGTACTCGGTTTTTGTATCCGAAATCCCAACAGTCACAAGCATCGATTTAATTGATATGAGCCTTTATATTATATGTTCAAGCCGTACATGTTTATTATTGCTAATACCTAAGTTTGAGACACGGCAAAGTAGATTGGTGGGGAACATACAAGATTAAAGATAGATCTAACATTTAGTTTTGAGTCTTTACCTCCCTCGTCTCAAGAGGATATTATAAAGACAGACCATTATGTTCAATTAGACGAAAGTACAGTTAAACTATATGATCCAGTTGATAATGTAATAGATTTTGTAGATGAAGATACATGCGAGGAAGACATAGTAGAGAGAGATTTTGAAGCTGATTTAGTTGATAATGAAATCGATAGTGAAGGTTTGACATTTACATGTATTTTTTTGTCATCTAATGTAAGTATCATGTAAATATGCATAGTTTTAGACTCTGAACTCGTAAAAAAGTATATTTATCCATTACTTACTCTCTTATAGTTGTATTTGTTTTTAACTGTATAGTACTGACACATTTTAATGTTCTGTTTTTCTCAGTATTATGTTTTTTCAGATGGCCAGAGGTAAAGGACTCCATTGTGTGGTGGACGAGAAGGCTCCCGAGGACAGAGTGAGACACCTAGCTTCTCCCGTACAGATGGTATACGTACATCTACATCGCATGATGAGGAGATTTTTTGGACGTAGATGATGATTAGATCGCATGGGAGGCGGTTCCTCAGACATAAGGTGGCTCTAATCCCCGTCAAGGACACATACCCGACACGATCTCCCAGAGTGCTATACTCAGGATGCCACGTATAGTTTGTAAGTTTATAAAGTACTCTAGCATGCATAGTATATACGTTTGTGAATGTTCATTTATTTGGTTGAGGGTTGTGGGTAGGATATTCCAGAGGCATATCCACGAAAGTGAGTGGACATGGAAAATGCTCCTCGACGAGCACAAAGAGTTGTGTTTTGCAGAGTTTAAGGTTAGTTAAAATTTACATTGCGTTTAAAGATATCCAAATTTGAAAGTCGGACCGCATATATTATGTCTAGGTAGGCGACATCTAATATTTATCAGATTGTGTATATTATGTATGGGTAGGCGGCGCCCTACATTTGTTGGGTCGTGTATATTTTGTCTAGGTAGGCGCCAAATATTTATCGGACTGTGTATGTTTTATCTTGGTAGCGGCGCTCAGTATGTGTTACGTTAAGTTAAAATTAATATTTTCTTTTTCTATTTTGTTGGACCGCATATTCACCCGGAAGGGCGACAGAGGGGCATCTTCGTCAGTGCAGGCAGAGCGTGAGCAGCTGGGGCAGCAGGTCGAGCAGCTTCAACAGTCGTAAGCTTGTTGACTCAAAAAAGGATTTTGATGATAATTCCATTCAAAACATTTAATTAAATCAATCTAAGCACATTGCTACATTGAAGGAACAAAATGATGTTAGCGCACGCTATCTATACAAGAGTAGCGCACGCTATCGAGGAATGCATATTCAGCCT
The DNA here is from genome assembly GCA_033398695.1 of Orobanche coerulescens. Taxonomy (NCBI): domain Eukaryota; kingdom Viridiplantae; phylum Streptophyta; class Magnoliopsida; order Lamiales; family Orobanchaceae; genus Orobanche; species Orobanche coerulescens. The sequence goes on along the minus strand of CM065813.1, from coordinate 138,041,609 downwards.
AGTCAGTCAGCTGCAGTCCAGTGAAGTTACCTGATGGATAGCGCACGCAAGTCTTTCAACATTTGCGCACGTTAAATTATTACAGTTAGCGCACGCTATACAAAAATATTAACGCACGCTATCACATCATTCAGTCAAAGGACAGTGAGGTTTGGAAAGAAAATGGAAACGGTCTTGCGCACGCTACGAACAATTATTTACGTACGCTAATACAAGTAGTTAGCGCACGTTATTCTTCACTACTTGCGCATGCTACCGGATATCATGGTCAGTAGTCCAGTAGCTACTGGACTCAAGTTAAGAAGGACTCTACGTACGCTACACAGGGTAACGTACGTTACTGAAGAAAATATTTAGCGCACGCTACGATATAAACATTAGCGCACGCTAAAATAGTCAAACAGCTTACCGTTGGATTTTCTACCGTTGCAAGGCAAGAGTCAATGAAGATCCGTGAAATTTGCAAAAGTTGGAATTAATTAATACTAGCGCACGCTATGCATGCTTACTAGCGCACGCTAAGTTCAAATTTAGCCGTTGGATAAAGAGACGTTGGGGAGATAAACCAACATGTTCAAAGTCAAGATTGAAGACCTGTTGACCAACCGATAACGCACGCTACGAGTACATGACTAGCGCACGCTAGCCATACAGTTTTACCGTTGGAACAGTCTTGTGACCGTTCAGGAAAGCCAAGTCAGAATCGACAGCGCACGCTAGAAGACATTACTAGCGCACGCTAATAATACGATTTTCAGTATTTGAAGAATGGCTCTCACCTATAAATACCCATGGGACTTGGGTATCAAAAACACACAACTTCAAGCATACAAGCATACAAGCATACAAGCATACAAACATTCTTGAGCTCAAATTGCTACAGATTACTATATTATAAGTTGTGAGAAGGAAAGATACAAGAGTGATTTTCTTTGTAATATCTATTATACTTTGTATTCTTTCATCATCTTCCGCCCAGATCGAAGGTAAGAACACCTAAATACTTGGTTTTGAGGATTTTTGAGGTTTCTTGGTGTTTTGGCCGATTTCATCCGTTTTAAATCAGATTGTTGATAGAACTTTGTTGTATTCTTGAGATCATTCATTACTCTTGAAGTTTTGTGGAACAAATTCGAGAATTTCTCCGTTAATCGATTAAATTGGGTTATGCCCTCAAGATGTCCGATAAAATGCTTCAATGGGGTAGAACTTGGGAAGTTCTATATGTTTTCGTAGAATTGTGATTGAATTGATATCGTTGTGATTTAGGAACGAACTTTAGAAGGATGTTGGATCGGGACTCTTTCCTTTCAGCGTTTTCTTCGCACCGTGTTAATCAAGGGAAATGTTTACTTGTATATTTCATCTTCTAAGAGGTATGTTGGGTAATCCTCTCCTTGAATTCGGATTTTGATGTTATTGTGGATGAATGTTTTGTATGAATGTTGTTGCCCAAAATATTCATCCGAAGATTAAATACCGCTGGAATGGACGGACAACAAACAAATTTGCAAGAGCACTTCCGAGAGAATATGAATAACACAAGATTCGTCGGGTTTGTTAGGCCTGGGCTTGAATGCTCTCGCGAGATGTTATTAATACAAATATTCGTGGATACAAGTATTAATGTGAGAATCTAAGTACAATGAGTGTAAAAAGACTCTGTTAATCCAGCTCTTGAGCGAAGCTCGGTGTTCTTCGTCCCTGCCGATCGTCTTCTGTATGAGAGAGGCCGAGAGAAGAAAGAACCAAAAGATAGATGTTGCCAAGAGTAGCAGAAAGCCAAGTGTGTATGAAATCTCGTGGGAGTTAAAGTTTTGAAGCCTTTCGTTCTCAAGAATTTCGGTCCTTTGACAAGTGCAGGCTGCCTTGTATTTATAGAGGCTGAGGAGCCTTGTCTTCTGGCGGGCGATCGCCTTTCGGCCAATATAATAATGGGGCAATCGTCTGTCGGCCAATATAATAATGGGGCGATCGTCCTAAAGGTCACATGGGCAGTCTGCCTAAAGTCAGCAGTTCTGGCGGCCAGTGTGCGGTCGATGAGAGCCGGCCACGCGTCGAGTCACTGTCACATGCGGTCCTACGACACCTTTCGGCGGGCACTGCCGGTGGTGGACGGATCTTTGGCGGTGTGGTCAACGATCCGTGATATGCGGATCTTGTCTCGGCTGCTTGCACGTGGGAGTGCATCACGAGGCTCGGCCTTTGCCATTGGATGACCATCGGCTTTGAGCGGCATGAGGCGGTCGTCTCTGGTGAGTCGGCTGAGGGTCGGCATCGGTCGGTCACCAAGGGTCGGTCACCGGGCGAGAGATGATCGTGCGCTAGTCGGCCGCCAGAGTCGATCGCCAATACCGAGACAATCGTCTTAGATGTCGATCGCTCGGCAAGGACTTGTCACAGGACCTTGATCGGCATATCTATCTTATTTGCCGGGCTAAGGCTAGGCCGCTGGTCGGCGATTACGCCTCATTTGCTCGGCAATGGCTAGGTCGCCCGATCTCCGAGGCGATCGCCGGTCGGAGAGTATAATTCTCGACACAACAATGAAGATGATTATGGTTTTGTTGTTATGATTCGTGAGGTTATATGGACTATATGTTGACGGACATATATATTTGTGATTGTGTTCTTCGTGTTCTTGACATGGTTGGTGTTTATTGATTGATGATCCGAGTATAACTTTGAATTTCTGCCTTCAAGGTGTTTGATTGAAGTTTTGAAAGAGAAATTGATTGGAATATTTTAGTTAAGTTTGTATACTCGCCGTATCAAATCGATATATGGACCTTGCGGAATCATGGGAATGAATTCGTAATTGTTTGAGTCAGATTGTTCGGACTTGTGTTTAATCAAGATATTTTAAAATCGTTAGGGTTGTGGATTGGATATATCGATTGTTGATTGTTATCGAACTTGTTGTTTATATATTATTGTAATAGGTTGAGGTTATTGATCGGCGATTATAACTGTATGTTGCGGTCGTGTTCGAGTATGTTCGTGAATTGCATTAGTCGGGGCCGAGGAGCTCGTAGACGAAGGCAATGAGATTGGTAGTGGCTTCATCATCGTCGTATTGGTATCGAGGCATGTTATTACTTGCTCAGTTATAATATTTAATGAATGGTTTCCGTTTCATTCGTTTATAATTCGTATAGCAATGTTTATAATCGTAATACAGGAGATTTGAGATTATAAATTGTATTCGAGTTTTGGGAGTTAAATCCTAATGTATATGCATTATCTCGGTTATTGTCATATTCGGGTATCAAGGTTACGTTGCGATAAATATTAGAATGTGAGTATCTATAGTCCGTGGTACGTTGGGATCGCCGAGTATTAAGAATAAATATGGGTGACGATTTGACATCGAGATTTCTCCTGAAGGATTCGGGACAAGTATCTTAGTTTGATTCAGTTTATTGTTGATGTTGTTGATCATGCAGGTTGTCATTCATGTTGCTGAACATGAAGTCGTCCTAGTTGTTTCAGCATAGTGTCGTTCATGTTTTTTATTGATATGTTGTTCATGTTGATGAACATATTGAGTTGCATATGTGTATGCATAATTGCATTGTTTATGTTGTAAATGATCCGATAGGGTCATGAGGATCTATGCTGAGGGCGCTGGATCGGATGTCCACCATGCGTTGGCCCGACGGGATCATCATGAGGATCTATGCTGAGGGCGCTGGATCGTTGGACAGGTTTTCCACCATGCGTTGGTCCGACGGGATCATCATGGGGATCTATGCTGAGGGCGCTGGATCGTTGGATTACCCAGTATTGTGTTGATGGAATCTTGTAGATTCGCATTATTGATTTTATCATGTGTTGTTGTGCATATGTATATTGTTGGTTATCCATCTCATGTTGATCTAGTGGGATCATCAGATTATCTATGCTGAGGGCGCTGGATCATGGGATTTCCATTGAGTATACATTGTTGTTATTGATGTGAGCATATTGACGTTGTCATATGAGTATGCATTTGTAGGTCTTGTGTTATGACCGTGTCCGTATGTTGTTGATATGATCTTGGATTAGACTGACATGATTGTCGTGGCATTTCATATCTTGAGGTATGTTCCGTATTTCCTTTGGTATTTGTCTTTTGATGGACAATCCGTTATCGTCTTGGGATTTGATGATGCTATCCGATGGATCGTATTGGTCAGAACTGGTATATTTCCGTATCGTGAGTTGGTTATGATAGTTTGAGAATCTTGAGTATTGTTTGAGGTACAATACAGATATTATGTTCGAGTTTATTGGTTAATCGAGTACGAGATGCGAAATATGATAATGGTTATTCTGAGGAGAATTATTTGAGTAAGTAAAGTTACTACGATAAGATTACATTGGTCGTATTCTTATTTTGTACTCTCATTGGTATGTAATTATTAATGTGATGAGACAGTTATCATTGTTGGATATTATGGCTGACCCCGTCGTGGGCTTTCTTTTTAGGTTCTTTGGATATCAAGCTTATAGCGGTCGTGAGGAGATGAGCTTCCCGGAGGATACTGGCTAGGGCATGTTTTTGTATTGAGTTTCCTGATCAGTTGTTGTATTCTGCTGCTAGAGTACTTTTAACTATTGTCTTTTCTGATGCGTGAGTATTTTAAATGACCTTTCGTTTCTGGTAACTTGAGTTACTTTGGAAAATCGTTTTCTAAAGTGTTGAGTTCTGGCATTTCAGGCCTTGTCCATTCAAACGAGATTTTACGACGGTTTTGATAGACATATTTTATATAGTCTTCAAATGTTTTAAAGATAGTACCGTCGTTGGCCTATTGAGCATTTGTAAATGATTGCCAAAATTTCTTTTAGCCTTATGAGTTCCATCCCGGGACCCACGACGCTGTAATATTTCTGGTTAAATCTGGGGGTGTTACAGAATATGGTATCGGAGCTTAGGTTGAGAAAACCTAGGCAGTCGGGTCGAGTTGGGTCGTGTTTTTGTCGCGTCATTCGAGTTGTCGATTGACAAATATTGGAGCCATTAGTTTTTGTTGTTCACTCGGGCTTATGCGTTATGCGATTTGCCAGTGGCTTGTTATAAACTTTTCCAAATAGTATTAACGTGTTTCTTCACATAGAGATGTATTGTGTTCTCGAATTAAACTGAGTTTGCAAAATGTGTGTTTTGAAAATATCAGTGTCGAGTATTTTTTTAGTCGAGACATGTGCCAGTATCACGGGGAATCATCGGCTTCACGATCTGTAAGTATTTGGATTCTTGAATTGCATTGAGATTTATTGTCATTCTAAGTTGAGATGCATTGAGATTCTGCAGGATATTGTACGTTACATTATGAGGTGACAGAATTGGGACAGATTGATGATTTGAGAAACTATGATTTTGGAAATCAATATATCGGTTAGATTTCGGAACGGAATTGTGCATTTGGGAGAAATGTTGTGCATGGTTGAGAAGAAAAAGTAGTCATGTTAGTTCATTTTGTGATATATGGAACTGTTTGCAAGCATTTGCAAATGATACTTTTCAAAATGAACGTTTTACGGATGTTTTACCGAAAATGATTTTTGGGCCGAGACCCAATCGATTTTGAAATAGGTTTGTAACTCAGGACTTGGGGTCGAAAAGGGTTTTTCTACTTTTTAAACCTCTTGTAATGCGGAACGAGATACGAGCTGAGACCCTAAGGTTTCAAAAGGCTTTTTTTTGTTTTCTTAAAACTCCCGAGATTTGTAAAACACCTTACTAATTGCTTATGCATTTTATTACTGCCTTTCGGGGTTTTGGTTTACATATTCAAATAAAACCTCTCGGGAAGTCTTTCACTATGTTGAGTTGTTTCAATGTTTTGTCATGGCATATTTGAGGTGACCCAAGATGGGTTAATGGTTGACGTTGCGAGTCATGTATGGAAGAGGAGTTTTTATCCGAGTTTATATATTGAGATTTTGGACCTCTATCGGGTGATTTTCTTATGAAATATCAGTGAATTTTGGTGACGAACCGAATTGGTATACAGGAGTAGGCATGTGGTCAATCATTTGCATAGTTTTCATTTTAAAACTTCAAAATCGTGCGGATTTGAAGGAAACTGTTATCGAATACTTGGCACCAGCGAGCCAATTTAATTTTTCGAAAATTATTTTCGTGGTCTTACGAAAATTTATGTTTTGAGTTTTGAAATTTTTGAAAGAACTTTCGAAAATTTGTCCTCTTGATGAGACTGTATGATTTCAAACTGATTTTGAAAATGTGATTGATATACATACGCATTTTGCATATCACGGTGAAGTTCTGAGTGAGATTCACAAACTGGATAACACACTAACGGTACGAGGAAAAGAGATTCGTACTCTAATATGATAGTTTGGTTATCCAGGGATGATCGGTTAATTGATCGGATAAGATAAATATGCTGCATGTTGTAGGTTCGGGTACAGAATGTAATTTTGGAACTATGGGTTTTATGAAACCGGTACGTATGTGCTATGTGATTCCATTGGTATGGTAGTAGTACGATTCTACCATAGTGACTTTGAATGATTTCTTTGTAAGTGTAGATTTGGGGATGGTGACCCCATGCTGATTGTTTGAATATTGGGTGGTCGTTCCCACCCCATGTATGTTTGGATATGTTCGTCGGTTTTTGATTGGTTTTTCGTATGCCGAAGGGCATGTTCAACTTATTGAGATCCACTGTATGTGATTGGTGTGTCATTTTGAGAACTTTATTCGTTCGTATATCGATTTATGTAGTTCTGTATTGATCGTGTTGGAGCTTACCGTGTGAAGGTATCCTCGATTTTAGTTGATCGTTCGTTGGTAATATTGGAGGTTATCATGATGATGATATTCTCGATTGTGTTTTGACCTCTGATTGGTCATATTGGAGTTTATCACTAGTAGAAAAAGAGTCTTTCTTGACGCGCATTTGGCGTCATAAAGGGCCTTTATGACGCGCAAATGCTGGTCATAGAAGGACCAGTCATAACTCATTATGACTCGCATTTGTTCGTCATTGTACAATGACACGCACTTATGACACCCACTTTATGACGCCCTTTTCTGACAACTATATATGCGTGTCATAAAAGTTATGACCCCTTTTTCTGATTTCAGTTTTTGCGTGTCATAACTTCAAAATTTTTTATTTTTTTTTCTGGCTTTTATGACCCCCCTGCTAAACCTGCAATTACAAAACCTGCTGATCGATTGTACAAAATTAACGCATTTCATATATATCGCAAAACCATGCGTTACCAATTCATTACATGACTCGACTAAACTCGATCATGTCAAAATCGGATCAATATTATATAGTTTACGATTACTACCAATTGTACCCATTTCTACCAACTGTACCTATTCCTACAAACAGTTTTACTCCCTAAAAATAAAATTCGACACATAAGTACACCATTCTTCTCGAATGTCGTCGAAATCCGCATCAGTGTAGTCGTTGCTTTCACCTCCAATCTAGTCAAATAAAACAACAAGTTAAAACAGTTTAAATAGGATCCGCGGACTAACAAAGCTAGACAAATGAAATGAAGTATCACCTTCCCCTCCATGACAGAGACACAAGAGTTTGTAGTACCCAAGTCAATACCGATAACATCACTTCCAGCTGGTTTTGTGCTGCATCAAGAAGAAAATACGTTCAGAATATCTAAGGTAGGGTTCCAGCACTGAATTGAAGAAAGTATGATCAGGAAATACACCTGAATGGCCTTGCAAGACCCGCCCACTTGTTGCTCAATGACCATGACGGCTTGGTGTTTCCAGTTAACTGATATGAGATGCAAATCGTATTACAAATTGTTTAAATAATATCTGAATAGACTCACTTAGAAGCTGAATCAAGAAGTGCATCTTGAAAATTTATAAGTTCCTCCATGTCTCCCAGTCTCCTATTCCAGCGCAAATCCGCTCTCTGTATTAAAGAAAAACGAGGGCTCGAGAAAATAAGCAGAAACGAAACTAGGAAAAAAAAGAATAAAATAAATAATAAACAGTAGGAAAAGGATTACCTCAAATTAATTTTGATCATAGTTGAATAAAGCAATATGACTCAACTGAGATGAAATAGAATGATTTATAGTTGTTCTACAAGTGCTATTTTGTGTAATTTAGTATCTAGTTTCTTTAATTAAGGATCATTAGGATTTCTGTTTTAGAGTTTAGAGGCGGTTCTTTGGGCAAGTTGAAATGACAAATCTGCAATAGAAAGTCGGGCATTTCTCTGAAGGTCTATTTCTTCTTCTCCGATTATTTCCCAAAGATTAAAAGAATTCCTCGTTATTGTTCTTTTAAGTGTTTGTTAACCTTAGCTCTATCGGTTTAGGAGCTACGGAAATGAAAAGATTCGATGATCCATTCCTGCAGAGTCGATCTGTAACATAATATACCTTAGATAGTACACCCGATCCGAACAAGGAGCATCCAGTGAGAACTTTATCACCTTTCAAGCGGTTAATATCACGAAAAATTGAGAAAAAATAAAAACAAAGAGAAATGATATATAATATCTCCTTCAAAATAATACACTATCGTCCCTTACAAGTGTACGAAGATCGGCATGGATGGTAGTGATAACTTGATCGAGTTCGTGCAACTTTGTCTCTTTGAGGATTCTCAATCGGCCCTTGTTCACGTCAAGCTGCGCTTATGCTTCACGATAAGAAAGTCACCATAACGTCACCACTCAACGATATAACTTTTACCATGATTGAATTTGTATTATAGTTTGGAATGATAACATGATCTAGTATCTGCCGAAAGATTTGTTTGTTCGAAATGGTTGTGTAACATTAGTCTTAAGATCTAGTCAAATTGGTATCATTAAAATGATTTGTCATAAATTAGAACAAGTTGGTGGTTTCAACCAAATAACAATTACGGGGTTTCCTCCAAGAATAAATGAATAGGCATAGTAACACTTCATTTTTATCTCATCTACAAATTTCTTTTTATGTTTTGAAACCATACTCTTCAACGGATCAGATCCCACATTCTACTGATTGTACCTTGGCCATTCGGACACGAGGCCATGAAAAGAGTCTTTCCACACAGGCGGACTGTGATCGATAATGCTATCGCCGGGTTTTGGATCCACAATTGTAACCACCAATCCTGCACAAAAAGTTTGCATTCAGCAACCAATAAGAATTACGCATATGGATTAAAGTAATTGAGTAGCACGGCCCAGTGCTTGTGCGCGATTCACAAGAATAATGAGATAAATGCACTCCGGTTTCTTAATATTGACAAGAAAATGTGTGCCATGTGGCCGGACACCAGAGACAAGATGGGTTTGCAAGGGAACAATGAGAATTTTTGCATAAAGTAGACAATATCCTGCCAAGAAGAAAAGAGAAACTATAACAAGGCAGGATAATTCTATGGCGGAGGAAGTTCATCGTTGGTAAATCATTGGCTTCCAAATGAAGTTTCGTGGGACATGAAGATTACCCGCACTCTCATCTGGACCGAACGAAACCCTTTTTGATAATCCGGCTTGTATGATAACTGGAAGAAGTAAATGTGGACTACTCGGGACTCGGAATGAAACATTGACCACATCTTTATCAGCCAAACATCGATAAATAGGATATATCGTTTGGCAATAACGAGAAGAAACAAGTTGCGAGTATCAAAGTGGGGACCACATTCGAAGCAAACGAATGATACCATAAGAATGACATGAAGATTGATTAGATTTCAATGTTCTACTAAGATAAAGAAAGAAAAAAAATGAAGTACGTTGTGGAGAATGTAAAAATTTGTACTTGTATCCCTGTTCTTATGCGGACGAAATCATCCAAGTGCTGAGAAAGTTCATACGGAACCTAAAGTTGATGAGAAAAGGAAAAGGTAAAAAAAAATAAAAAAATCACCATTGACAAAAGTTAAGACATAATAACAATGATGGTAATAATAATAACAATAATTATTATTTTCAGCAAGTATTTCAACCCTTCTTCGTGAGCATTCTGTGTCTATGAGAAAAGATTAAGTACCAACCTTTAACTTTTCAAGTTCTCCAACAAGATACGCCTCGTGAAGCCTTTACTGTGTTTGCTCTTAAATCATCATCACAAGACATGGTGAGTGATAGCGGATGTATGCTTTTGAAAATAAAAAAGGTGTCCAAGCGGGTAAAAGGAAACACGATCGAAACCAGGATCAGTGTTATTCCATGTCATAAACTTGATAGCTTCATCAAGACCAAGGTGATTAATCCATCGTCTCACCATCCACTAGAAAACATGTAAATGATAGTAGGGTCCAAGTGAGGTTTCAAGGTATGTGAGAATCCTAGAAGTAAGGCTATCAACGGGGAACCCAAATTCTCTAGAATGTACATACTGAAAGTTCACATGCATTCCTTATACCTCAATATTTGTCAATGGCATCCAGAAAACCCTTTATTGAGCATTGAGGCTGAATTTTTTTTGAAAATTTTCAAGAGTAAAGAAAAGGTAATACAACAACGTACACAGACAGAAAGTTGTGGTCTTTACAGCTGCAGGAGAGAAAGCTCAATCGAGCAAGAATTATGTTTATTAAAACCACTGTAGAACTAAAAGCTTAAAGACAAACTCACAACAGGATGAGAATGAATTGTGGCCAAAGCACGTGCTCGCTGCCTGTCATCACCATCCACATAAAATGTATAACGAAGTGCTTAATGTCATTAAGATACAACACAAAAGCACAAGCAAGCATGCAGAAAGCAGAAACCTCCAGACAAGTCATAATTAGATTGCAAAAAAATGGAACTAAATTGTCAAACGACACTCGCATCTAGATTCGAGATGTAGACAACACGAGAATTGCTACCGCAAGGTATCAAATATCATACAATTTGCTCAACGAATTAGAAACTAGATCGATATCCTGGTTTCGACATACAGTAAAATAAAATACAATCTGAACAGAATCAACCAACTAAACCATTAAAAAAAAGACAAGCTCTCAAATCAATCAGAGGCCTATATATCCCGCATATACATCTCCTGGAATAAACATAAATTCTGATGTAAAATTTACCAAAAGATGAATCAAACTCATACTTGTTCTCCACTTTTTTCTACTTTTATAAATCACTCCCTTTCAAAACCATCAGACAGAAAATCGAGAATTCCTCATACCAATAATACATCTCTTAGTACTATATGTGATTAACGGAAAATATCATCCATACAACGATAAAATCAATTAAACATAACAAACAACGAGATCGACACATGGGCACCAAAACCCGGTACCAAAATGAAACTAAGATAGAAGTACAAAAGTCACAAAATAGACTCATGATAAAGAGACGTACGGTTTTGAATGCGAAATAGGAGCCGATGAAAATTCACGGCGGCGGAGAGATCGGAGGAGAGCAGTGGTCGCCATTGATCTGATAGATAGAGAAAGTTTAGTTTGCTTTCGAAGTGGCTTTCTCCTTTATTCTAGAGCAGGTATAATTTGGATCAAGCTCCTTTCTGCAGCAGTTATGGACTCGTCTATTTTGACATCTTTCAGTTTTTCCCGGAGCTGTTGGAGAAAAATCGGTCTACGAAGAATCTGGAATTGTTTGGCTCAGTGATGTTAGGGGCTATCTTATCAGATCGGTGAGACCCCGATGTAAAAATCCCTTTATATTAATCCCTTTATGACTGCCACTTTTTGACACATGTAAACTCGCGTCATCGCTAATGGAAATTTTACGCGTTATGACTCTGATTATGTGACTAAGCTATTTGCGAGTCATCTTCGACTGTTGGTCATAAAAAAAAGGGTCAAGGAAGGGGCTGTTTCTACTAGTGTATCATGTCGATGATATACTCGGTTAATTTGTTGGTTGATCATTGTTAATGATCGTATGAGCGTTCGAATTTTGTTCCGATGTTTCGGGATTTGTCTCGTTGATTTGGGCCGTTGTTTCACGGATGTATCGTGTATTATTGATTTTTAGCAGGATTTAGACTTGATTGTGTAACCAGGCAGATAGGATTTGACACGGATAGATTATTTCATCCGATGATGATTTATTTGGTTGGGACTCTTGGAATCATGATTGTAAGCGTATTGAGGCGTTACTGTGGAGGAACTCGCTAGTATCTCAGGAGATCGTCGAATTTGCATTTTTAAGTATACTGTTTTGGTTGTTCGTTAATAACTATGATTGATCGTTATCGCGATGGTTTCGGAATATGTTGGTTGAACAATTTGTTTCTTTTTATGATGGATTGCAAGTTTCGAGGCCGAAACTTATTTTAAGTGGTGTAGTATATAATATCCAAAATTTCTACTACTGTTGTTTAATATTATTTTATCCGAGTTATGTTGTATAGCGTGGAATCTGTACAGTATGGATAAAATAAATTAAGGGCTGAGATGTCAGTATTGGTATAATTGTCGTATCTGGTCGACAATTGCATTTGAGGATGTAATGAGTTGAGTATACATATTCAGTATGTCGTATGTTCGTATTCTGCATGTCGAGACGTTGGACAAGAGTAGCTGAAATGGTTAAATACAGCCACACTAGCGCACGCTACGACTGTACAGTATGGATAAAATAAATTAAGGACTAAGATGTCAGTATTGGTATAATTGTCCTATCTGATCGACAATTGCATTTGAGGATGTAATGAGTTGAGTATACGTATTCAGTATGCCGTATGTTCGTATTCTGCATGTCGAGACGTTGGTCAAGAGTAGCTGAAATGATTAAGTACAGCCACACTAGCGCACGCTACGATGTACACTTAGCGTACGCTAAAACACAAGGATTACATACGTTAAGGAGTAAAGTTAACGTACATTAAGTTGCTAAGTGTTACGTACGCTATGCATAAGGCATTACGTATGTAACAAGGGAATCAGACATGACGAGCTGTGGTCGGCAGGTGGGACCCTGTGTCGACAGCTTTCGGAAACGGATGTGGACAGGATGGATTTACGTACGTTATACAGGGTGTATTACGTACGTAATACGAGTATATTACTGTAGCAAGTCAACGTACGTATTACGTACGTAATGGATTAAGTATTACGTACGTTAGGAGGCAGCTGGCCGAGTCGTAGCCGAGGACTCGCTGGATGGCCGATCATGGTCGGCAGTGACTCACAGGGATGGCTGATCACGCTCAGCAGTGACTCGCTGTGCGTCAAGACTGGCCGATTACGGCCCTAAGGTTGTGGCCGGGTACGACCGTAAGGCCCTATTATGTACGTAAGTTGCTGCTGGCAACGGCCGTAAGGGTGTCGGCCAAATTGGACAGGAGGGTAGGCCATGGCCGGTTACGGCCGTAAGCTATGGCCGTTTACGGCCGTAAGCCATGTCCGTTTACGGCCGTAAGGTACCGATAGGTCCCGGCTATATAAAGGCCTGGACCGGTCACTTGGGCATTTTCATGTTTTCTTCATTCCTTCGCGATTTTTCACCATAAATGGATGGATTTGGATGGAAACATCATGGAGCAACATATTTTGGAAGTTTGATTCATGGCTAACAACATCTTCCTCCCGGATCGAAGGTAAGAACACCTAAACTCTTGGTTTTGGGGATTTTTCAGGTTTCTTGATGTTTTGGCCGATTTCATCCGTTTTAAATCAGATTGTTGATAGAACTTTGTTGTATTCTTGAGATCATTCATTACTCTTGATGTTTTGTGGAACAGATTCGAGAATTTCTCCGTTGATCGATTAAATTGGGTTATGCCCTCAAGGTGTCCGATAAAATGCTTCAATGGGGTAGAACTTGGGAAGTTCTATATGTATTCATAGAATCGTAATTGAATTGATATCGTTGTGATTTAGGAACGAACTTTAGAAGGATGTTGGATCGGGACTCTTTTCTTTCATCCTTTTCTTCGCACCGTGTCAATCAAGGGAAATGTTTACTTGTATATTTCATCTTCTAAGAGGTATGTTGGGTAATCCTCTCATTAAATTCGGATTTAGATGTTATTGTCGATGAATGATTCGTATGAAGATGATTATGGTTTTGTTGTTACGATTCGTGAGGTTATATGGACTATATGTTGACGGACATATATATTTGTGATTGTGTTCTTCGTGTTCTTGACATGGTTGGTGTTTATTGATTGATGATCCGAGTATAACTTTGAATTTCCGCCTTCAAAGTGTTTGATTGATGTTTTGAAAGAGAAATTGATTGGAATATTTTAGTTAAGTTTGTATACTCGCCGTATCAAATCGATATATGGACCTTGTGGAATCATGGGAATGAATTCGTAATTGTTTGAGTTAGATTGTGTTGTGTCACGATTTATTCATCCCGACAGGCGATCGACTATAAGGCCGAGCTACCAAGTCAACTCCAGTCAAACCCTGACTAGCTCGCCAAGTCGAAGATATCAAACCACCATCAGGTACCTGGCGATCGACTCCCAGGGCGATCGCCCTTTGGCAGCTGGCGATCTGCTCTACTAACCGGCTAAGGGCAATCGACCTGCGCCCCGAGCAGAGATGATCGCCCGTCTAAGTCACCGAGGACTGGATCTCAGAAAAGCACCCACGTGCAGATCCATAAAAGGCGCTGACAAGATCTTTTGCTAACTGACAAGATCTTTGACCAAAGCCTGTCACCTACCCCACCTACCGGCATGTGCGCCGAAAGTTGTCAGTAGGGCCGCATGTGACTAACTCAGACGCGTGTAAGCTCCCATTGGACCGCCTGATTGGCGCCAACAACTCCTGCAGCTTTGAAGGGACAGGCCCATGTGCTAAAAGACGATCGCCCGATTATTATATTGCAAGAAAGGCGATCGCCGCGTATCAAGCCTATAAATAGAGAACCTCCTCCTACTGGAAAAGGTTCTCGCTCCGAATTCATTCTCGACTTACGCCGTGAGCCCATTCTCTCACATTCCGATACATTCACGAAATCTTGAAGAACACACATATCATCAAGCTCGGCTATCTCAGGAATCCATCTCGGGACTTCTCTCTTCAAATCTCTCGTCCCGTAAGACGATCGGCGAAGCAAGTCTCCACTAGGCAGATTCCAAGGGATTCACGAGCCCGAAGCCCAAACATCCGGCTAAATACTCGCCGTGAGAGGCGGTCGATCTCTCACCGCCGCGATTCATCACCTTTGTTACAAGAACTCACAGAGCATCAAATCTGGTTCTTAGGCAATCTACACGCTCACTAGCTAAGATAACAAGAAACTTTACACTCATTGTAATTGTATTCTTACATTAATACTTGTATCCCCGAATATCGGTATTAATAATATCTCGCGAGAGCATTCAAGCCCGGGACTAACAACCCCGGCAAATCTTGTGTTATTTATCTTTCTCACGGAAGTGCTCTTGCATTTGTTTGCTATCCCATCCATTCCAGCAATATCTATCTCCGGATAATATTTTGGGTAGCAACAATTGGCGCTAGAGGAAGGGGATCTAACCCTCATATTTTTATTTCTACCGTCCCGAAGAACACTCACTGTTCTCGGGGCATATACTTGAAGTGACACTCACTGCGCTTCAAAGAAAACCTTCAGAATCATGACATCCGCCGGTACATCGAAGCGAGCTGCTCTCCGAACCGCCGGACATCATTTCCCGGCTCAGTCCGAACCCCAGCCGACGACAGGGGGAAGCCGCGGCAACGCGAGACTCTCGATCCCGCATCCGAGAGATGGCCCCAACCTCTCACTCGATCAGTTCCAAACCAAGGAACAGATCGAGGAGGCTATGGCCATCCTGGAGGAGCGACGGAGAGCATGCGCGCCGCCCGCGATAACTCCCTCGATCATCCGCCGCATGGGAAAACGGAAATTCAATGGGCTACTGAACGAGCGATCATCAAAAAGCCCCAACTCGCGAGGAAAGGCTCTCGCACGACCGGAAGGATCCATATTCGATCGCTTGGGACGCGACCCATCCCGGCGACCGGGGCACTCTATTTCCAACCTTGAAAAGACGGAATCCGAATCCGTCCCCCGGAGTTCGGCCTACTCACCTCACGGCCGAACGCATGTCAGCCATCGACTCCGCCCGATCGCCGGGGACTCGGTACTCAATCGCCTCGGCTCCGCTCCGATCGCCGAGCCGCTAACAGTCAGGCCACGGCGATGGCCGCCATGCAACGTCGGCTCGGCGAGATGAGAGCACTCTTGGACACCGGGGCAAGCACCGGCAAGAAGATCGCCGGCCGGCCAAGCCACTCGCGGTCCACATCGAGCTTGCCCCATACAACCAACGATCGCTCCTCCTAAAACACCTCGTATAAGGGGAGATCGGACCTTAAACCCACCCGAGTAAATTCGAATTTACATGACTAGGTGTGGGGCATCGATGCAACCAAGTGCCGGATCTTCCCACGACATTGGGCTTAGCCGCCCATAAGTGGTACGTCTCACTACCACCACGATCGGTCACCTCTTTTAAGAAACTGGCGGATGACTTCACGTCATACTTCGCCAACAAGGTCGCCAGACCAGAAGGCCCCCACCGCATGATAAAGATCAAGCAGGGGAAGGACGAAACTGACGCAGATTACATCGACCGGGTAGACGAAATCATCCTCACCGGCGAACCCGTCAGTGATGAGCTCGCTCTCTATTCGATCATGGGGGGATTCCACGGTCACTCTCCCATGTTCAGACATCTCTCCAAGGATATTCCCCCAACTTACGCGACCTTCCGCGCTAAAGCTGCCAACTTCCTGGCGAGGCAAAGGCTACTCACCCTCCGCTTAGACGAGGAAACGCCACCTCTTGCCCAGAAGATAGCGATCGCCAAAGCAAAGAAGGCGATCGCCAAGACACCCGGAGATCTCAAAGCTTTCGAGGACATGGAAGCCCATCTCCTCCATACGTTCAACAGAACTCCGGCACATATTTTCTATGCCATCAAGGGGCACGAAGAGCTCAAAAAGCCAAAGGCGATAAGGGACCACGGTCACCTGGACAACAATCAATATTGTGCCTACCACAAGAGTCCCGGCCACGGCAGACAATTGCCGCGACCTCCTCAAACGGCTCTGGAGACATTCGAGGAGGGCAAGTTGACACTTATTGGTTTAGCGAAGCCCCGCCTATCTCTATAGACGATCGTCCGAGCCGAACGCAAAACAGGCTGGGAAGCTCATACGAGCCGACCCCTGGATCAACCTCGGCGACCGTCTCTATATGCTTCAATCAAGAGAAGGAGACCACGGAAGTCATCCCGATCTCCCTCCTTATTTAAGAAACCGGAGGACTCGATCGCCATCTGCAGTTCACCGTCTAACACGATGGACTAAGGCACGAGATCGCCTCCCCCGCACAACGTACACCGTCGAAGGTCGGCATCTACATGACGATCCAAGGTGGAAGAGTGCAACCATGGTCCTGGTGGTCGATAATTCCGATTGCTTAGGCCATGCAAGGTCCCTTTAGGCCAAGATCGCCCGCCCTTCGTTTAAATACGAGGCCGGCGTAGTCTGAGGGCCCTCCAAAACAAATCAGTGGACACGATCGCTCGCCCTCAAAGGTTCATCATCTGACATGGTGAACCCGGACAATGCGACGTGCCACAACCCCGTCTCAACGTACACCGTCGAGGTCGGCCATCTCCATGGCTGGCCGAGGTGGAAGCAGAGCTAACAAGCCGCGGGCGTGGAGTTGATTCATCCGACGCTGCCCCGCGCAAGGACTCCTCTAGACCGAGACCGCATGCCCTTCGTTTAAATACGACGAGGCGGCGCGGCTAACGGAGGACCCTCATAATAAAGTGAGTCACGAGACACTCAATGTCTTCGCGCATCAAGACATGATCAAGGAGTTGGCCCATTGAACTCCGCGATCGTGCACGGTTCCTCAAGATGGACGACCGTCCCCGAGGATTCGACAAAGTTAAAGACCGCTCACTCAAGGAATTATTTTCATCCCCTTACTTCCACTAAGTGAATAAAAACAAGGGGCAAGAAGAGTGCGGACTACCTACACGACGATCGTCGCTATTCAACCACATACGGAGATCGTCATTTTTGGATGTAGTGCGATCGAACTTGTTGTAAAAAGTTGTCTTATGAGTTTATCAATTCATTTGGAACTACCCTCGCAACGATCTCTCCTCACACATTTGTACAAAGTCAAACAAAGACTTAAAAATAACCATTCATTCAAGTGATAAGTCAGAAAGACAAATGCTCATTTCATTACTTGAAAAAATAGAGTACATGATCGCCCGAAGGCCTAAGTGCTACAAAAAGAAAGCTACAAACTACAAAGAAAGTAAGCTAAAAACATCAAAAAAGGAAGCGCCTCAGGCCCCTGCCGGGCCTTCGCCATCAGCATTCGGCGCGGTTCCCTCATCTTCCGGAGCATCGGGATGAGCAAGACTGTCTGGAGACGGGTACCAGCTCAAATCCACACCGATGTCCACCAGGTCCAAGATCGGCAAGGAGAAAGCCGAATTGAGAGGATGCTCCAATGCATATGACTTGAACTTCTCGGTAAGAGGACCGACCTCCAAGCCTCCCTTCTTAGCCGCTCGGATCGAGTCGGCGAACGCCAAGTAATAGGCGAACTCGCTGACATACTCCAAGTTTTGGAATGGATCGGCCTTGGTCGCCTCAACCTCTCCTCTCAGCTCGGCCATCGCCTGTTGCGATCCCTGGAGCTCGGCCTCCCTCGCAGCAACCTTCTCTTTCGCCTCCGCCAGCTCGCTCATCAGCCGAGCGATCGTCACCTTCTGGCGATCGGCCTCCTCCTCGAACATTCCTCGCACTGACGGCACTCTGCATCTGGTCCCAAACCGGTCCGACCGCCATTCGAATTTCTCGCTCCTTCTTCTCGGCTCAAGCTCATGGCTCGCCTTGGCCGCCTCCAAGGAGTCCTTCTCCATCGCTGCGATCTTGTCGGCAAACTCGGCGTTCTCTTTCCGAGCCGCCTCAAGATCCTCCTGAAGGCGAATAGTGGAGGGCCGCCCCTCAAACTCTGAGCACTGGACGGCCATGGTCGCCGTATGAAGAGAAAGGGCGACAACGGCATCCATCGAACTCGGCGATCGCGGCCGGGCGATCGCATCCAGATCGATTGTCCACGCCTTCGGCAAAGCGAAGCGGCCTTGCTCACATAGGGAGGAATGTCGCGGGAATGGCGAGGAGATCGACTCGCCAGAAATCCACGACCATCGGTGGACAAGACGGGTCCGCGCGACGGATCCTGCACCAAAACACCAAGGTTAATACAACTCCTACGCAGATGTAATTGTCAACACGGAAATGCTATCTACCTCTCGGCCTTCTCGGGATCCCGACCAAAGCGGTTTCCCTTGAGGAGTTTCCGCATCCGCGATCGCCGTCTCCCGCGAAAAGCCGCAGAGGGCGGCTCGCGCTCCGGAGCAACGATGGTGATCGGAGGCGCGGCGATCGGCCCTTCATCGCCGGGCAGAAACGAAGTTTCTTGCGGCCTCGGCCTCTTGCGGTCGCAAGCCCCTCCTCCGGAATTTCCTCCTCAACCTCGACCCGCGCTACGCGAGCTCCGGCTCCGCACGAGGCTCGCCTCCGGAACTATAGGCAATGCGACGGGTGGAACCCGAGTCGACCTCTTCGCGTGAAGACGGCCTAGGACTCCTGGGTTCGACATAGCGATCTCCGCCAGAGGCTCCAAAAAGCGAGGGAAACGAACCTATGCAGTTAAAGACGATCGACTAACGGTCAGACACTATCTTCAGATAAGGCGATCGCCTAGAAATTGAAGATCGCAGGACCACATACCTGGCACCGCGAGATGTCTCGGGAAGCGGAATAGTCGAGCCGACAACCAGCGACTCTCCTTGTTGATCCGAGTGGCGTCTAGGTCGTCGTCCGACAAGCTCCTAATTCGCTCCCAAACAACGAGGAAGTCGAAAGGCAGCTCCTCGATCGCCGGGATATGAAAGCTTTGCAAAATGTAAATCAAATTAGATCGGTCAAAACGCATCCAAGCGAAGGGAGAGTCCAAACCCCACGGGATTCCTCTCCGAAATTCGGTGGGGATCTCGGTTCGCTGTGGATTGTCGCCGAAGCTCTCCACTTGCCGGCGACCCGAACCACTTCGTCGATCGCCCGTATCTTATTCGAACCCCATGAATCACCGGCCAGATCGGCCTTGAATGTGGTAACCGCCGACCAACCCTCTATGAGCCGTCGGTTTAAGCAGATGATTCATCTCCAACGGCGACGGAGGCGGTACGGGCGGTGACCGCGAATAGGGTGAAAGTGCATATGATTTGGAGCCGGGCGTTCGGCGTCGGTGAAGTGGCGCCACATTCCAAGCGGCAACAGATGGGAGACCGCAAGGACGGAGGAAGCGCAAACCGGCCTCCATAACGGCCTCACTCACTGCGACCATACCCATCGGAGGCTGGTCGGCTCGTTCATTCTCCGCGGGCGCGAACATGTCCACATACGAAGGAACATGGAATCTTGTCCTCAGACGGCGATCTCTCGACGTCGAGCTCAGATTTGGCCGGCGACCACAACGACGGCTGCGGCACGATACTGCGACCGCTTGGGGAGCACATAGGGATAAGCGACCGAATATCCCCTGAAATCGAATCGCGGAGTAGGACCGGCCAATCTATCCATTATCTCAGCAAAGGCCCTATAGGCCCGTCCAAAATCACTATGTTGCTCCCAGTAAGCCCTGATCGCCAGATCTCTCTCGATCTGCGATCGTCTCTCCTCAGCAGCCGACTCCCTAGCAACATCGGCCTCATTGAACAAAGCCTCAACTTCAGCCGGGTCGATTCCGGCTCGTATGGCTTCAGCCGCCGTCTCCAGGTGGAAGACGGAAGAAGTTTCTCCCCGGGCAGCCGATGTCCCGGCGGCAGAACTAGTTCCCGCTCCAAACGACGATGAGGTTCCGGCCATTTTCAGAGTTAGAAAGGAAGAGAAGGATTTTCTTACCCTAAAGTGAAATCGATCGACGATCGGCGCTTAGATCTTCGAAAATTCGGCGGCGGGACCTTCTTTCTCCAATGCGTACGCGTGAGTAAGGCTGCGGCCCGCGACCCTTTTATAGGAGAAAGCGGGGACCCGATTGCAATAAAGGAAAACCTCGGTCGGATCTCAAGCGGCGCACGGTTGACCCCTCGAGACCCGTCGCGTCTTTTCGAGGACGCGTCGAGGAGTCATTAATGACCGTTGGCGTCCTCGATAGGAGCCCGACACGTGCGAGGAGACTTTTCAACGCCCGTTGTTTTTCCCGCAGCCTTCGGCCACCAGTCGTCCAAATCCAGTATATCGGCTCAAAGACGATCGCCAATTCAATAAAACACTTAGTCGTCAAAAATTCAATGATCGCCAGAAAGCCACCTCACCCCACGTTTCCAACGTATGAGCGAGTGGGGCAATTGTTGTGTCACGATTTATTCATCGACGGGCGATCGACTATAAGGCCGAGCGACCAAGTCAACTCCAGTCAAACCCTGACTAGCTCGCCAAGTCGAAGATATCAAACCACCATCAGGTACCTGGCGATCGACTCCCAGGGCGATCGCCCTTTGGCAGCTGGCGATCTGCTCTACTAACCGGCTAAGGGCAATCGACCTGCGCCCCGAGCAGAGATGATCGCCCGTCTAAGTCACCGAGGACTGGATCTCAGAAAAGCACCCACGTGCAGATCCATAAAAGGCGCTGACAAGATCTTTTGCTAACTGACAAGATCTTTGACCAAAGCCTGTCACCTACCCCACCTACCGGCATGTGCGCCGAAAGTTGTCAGTAGGGCCGCATGTGACTAACTCAGGACGCGTGTAAGCTCCCCATTGGACCGCACAGTTGACTGCCAACAACTCCTGCAGGCTTTGAAGGGACAGGCCCATGTGCTAAAAGACGATCGCCCGATTATTATATTGCAGTAAAGGCGATCGCCCGGCGTATCCAAGCCCTATAAATAGAGAACCTCCTCCTACTGGAAAAAGGTTCTCAGTTCCGAATTCATTCTGACTTACGCTCAGAGCCCATTCTCTCACATTCCGATACATTCACAGAAATACTGAAGAACACACATATCATCAAGCTCCCGGCTATCTCACCGGAATCCATCTCAGGACTTCTCTCTTCAAATCTCTCGTCCAGAAGACGATCGGCAGAAGCAGCAAGTCTCCACTAGACAGATTCCAAGGGATTCACAGGCCCAGAAGCCCAAACATCCAGCTAAATACTCGCCGTGAGAGGCGGTCGATCTCTCACCGCCGCGACTGTTCATCACCTTTGTTACAAGAACTCACAGAGCATCAAATCTGGTTCTTCCGGCAATCTACACGCTCACTAGCTAAGATAACAAGAAACTTTACACTCATTGTAATTGTATTCTTACATTAATACTTGTATCCCCGAATATCGGTATTAATAATATCTCGCGAGAGCATTCAAGCCCGGGACTAACAACCCCGGCAAATCTTGTGTTATTTATCTTTCTCACGGAAGTGCTCTTGCATTTGTTTGCTATCCCATCCATTCCAGCAATATCTATCTCCGGATAATATTTTGGGTAGCAACAGATTGTTCGGACTTGTATTTAATCAAGATATTTTGAAATCGTTAGGGTTGTGGATTGGATATATCGATTGTTGATTGTTATCGAACTTGTTGTTTATCTATTATTGTAATAGGTTGAGGTTATTGATCGGAGATTATAACCGTATGTTGCGGTCGTGTTCGAGTATGTTCGTGAATTGCATTGGTCGGGGACGAGGAGCTCGTAGACGAAGGCAATGAGATTGGTAGTGGCTTCATCATCGTCGTATCGGTATCGAGGCAAGTTATTACTTGCTCAGTTATAATATTTAATGAATGGTTTCCATTTCATTCGTTTATAATTTGTATAGCAATGTTTATAATCGTAATCACAGGAGATTTGAGATTATAAATTGTATTCGAGTTTTGGGAGTTAAATCCTAATGTATATGTTTTATCTCGGTTATTGGCATATTCGGGTATCAAGGTTACGTTGCGATAAATATAAGGATGTGAGTATCTATAGTCCGTGGTACGTTGGGATCGCCGAGTATTAAGGATAAATATGGGTGACGATTTGACATCGAGATTTCTCCTGAAGGATTCGGGACAAGTATCTTAGTTTGATTCGGTTTAGTGTTGATGCTGTTGATCATGCAGGTTGTCATTCATGTTGTTGAACATGAAGTCATCCTAGTTGTTTCATCATAGTGTCGTTCATGTTTTTGATGTATATGTTGTTCATGTTGATGAACATATTGAGTTGCATATGTGTATGCATAATTGCATTGTTTATGTTGTAAATGATCCGATGGGGTCATGAGGATCTATGCTGAGGGCGCTGGATCGGATGTCCACCATGCGTTGGTCCGACCGGATCATCATGGGGATCTATGCTGAGGGCGCTGGATCGTTGGACAGGTTTTCCACCATGCGATGGTCCGACGGGATCATCATGGGGATCTATGTTGAGGGCGCTGGATCGTTGGATTACCCAGTATTGTGTTGATAGAATCTTGTAGATTCGCATCTTTGATTTTATCATGTGTTGTTGTTCATATGTATATTGTTGGTTATCCATCTCATTTTGATCTAGTAGGATCATCAGAGGATCTATGCTGAGGGCGCTGGATCATGGGATTTCCATTGAGTATACATTGTTGTTATTGATGTAAGCATATTGGCGTTGTCATATGAGTATGCATTTGTAGGTCTTGTGTTAGGACCGTGTCCGTATGTTTTTGATCTGATCTTGGATTAGACTGACATGATTGTCGTGGCATTTCATATCTTGAGGTATGTTCCGTATTTCCTTTGGTATTTGTCTTTTGATGGACAATCGGTTATCGTCTTGGGATTTGATGATGCTATCCGATGGATCGTATTGGTCAGTATTTCCGTATCGTGAGTTGGTTATGATAGTTTGAGAATCTTGAGTATTGTTTGAGGTATAATACAGATATTATGTTCGAGTTTATTGGTTAATCGAGTACGAGATGCGAAATATGATAATGGTTATTCTGATGAGAATTATTTGAGTAAGTAAAGTTACTACGATAAGATTACATTGGTCGTATTCTTATTTTGTACTCTCATTGGTATGTAATTATTAATGTGATGAGACAGTTATCATTGTTGGATATTATGGCTGACCCCGTCGTGGGCTTTCTTTTTAGGTTCTTTGGATATCGAGCTTGTAGCGGTCGTGAGGAGATGAGCTTCCCGGAGGATACTGGCTAGGGCATGTTTTTGTATTGAGTTTCCTGATCAGTTGTTGTATTCTGCTGCTAGAGTACTTTTAACTATTGTCTTTTCTGATGCGTGAGTATTTTAAATGACCTTTCGTTTCTGGTAACTTGAGTTACTTTGGAAAATCGTTTTCTAAAGTGTTGAGTTCTGGCATTTCAGGCCTTGTCCTTTCAAACGAGATTTTACGACGGTTTTGATAGACATATTTTATATAGTCTTCAAATGTTTTAAAGATAGTACCGTCGTTGGCCTATTGAGCATTTGTAAATGATTGCCAAAATTTCTTTTAGCCTTGTGGGTTCCATCCCGGGGCCCACGGCGCTGTAATATTTTCGGTTAAATCTGGGGGTGTTACAGAATATGGTATCGGAGCTTAGGTTGAGAAAACTTAGGCAGTCGGGTCGAGTTGGGTCGTGTTTTTGTCGCGTCATTCGAGTTGTCGATTAACAAATATTGGAGCCATGAGTTTTTGTTGTTCACTCGGGCTTATGAGTTATGCGATTTGCCAGTGTAGTACTGGGCTTGTTATAAACTTTTCCAAATAGTATTAACGTGTTTCTTCACATAGAGATGTATTGTGTTCTCGAATTAAACTGAGTTTGCAAAATGTGTGTTTTGAAAATATCTGTGTCGAGTATTTTTTTGAGTCGAGACATGTGCCAGTATCACGGGGAAACATCGGCTTCACGATCTGTAAGTATTTGGATTCTTGAATTGCATTGAGATTTATTGTCATTCTAAGTTGACATGCATTGAGATTCTGCAGGATATTATACGCTATAGTATGAGGTGACAGAATTGGGACAGATTGATGATTTGAGAAACTATGATTTTGGAAATCAATATATCGGTTAGATTTCGGAACGGAATTGTGCATTTGGGATAAATGTTGTGCATGGTTGAGAAGAACAAGTAGTCATGTTAGTTCATTTTGTGATATATGGAACTGTTTGCAAGCATTTGCAAATGATACTTTTCAAAATGAACGTTTTACGGATGTTTTACCAAAAATAATTTTTGGGTCAAGACCCAATCGATTTTGAAATAGGTTTGTAACTCAGGACTTGGGGTCCAAAAGGGTTTTTCTACTTTTTAAACTTCTTGTAATGCGGAACGAGATACGAGCTGAGACCCTAAGGTTTCAAAAGGCTTTTTTCTGTTTTCTTAAAACTCCCGAGATTTGTAAAACACCTTACTAATCGCTTATGGATTTTATTACTGCCTTTCGGGGTTTTGGTTTACATATTCAAATAAAACCTCTCGGGAAGTCTTTCACTGTGTTGAGTTGTTTCAATGTTTTGTCATAGCATATTTGAGGTGACCCAAGATGGGTTAATGGTTGACGTTGCGAGTCATGTATGGAAGAGGAGTTTTTATCCGAGTTTATATATTGAGATTTTGGACCTCTATCGGGTGATTTTCTGATGAAATATCAGTGAATATTGGTGACGAACCAAATTGGTATATATGAGTAGGCATGTGGTCAATTATTTGCATAGTTTTCATTTTAAAACTTCGAAATCGTGCGGATTCGAAGGAAACTATTATCGAATACTTGGCACGAGCGAGCCAATTTAATTTTTCGAAAATTATTTTCGTGGTCTTATGAAAATTTATGTTTTGAGTTTTGAAAATTTTGAAAGAACATTCGAAAATTTGTCTTCTTGACGAGACTGTATGATTTCAAAATGATTTTGAAAATGTGATTGATATACATACGCATTTTGCATATCATGGTGAAGTTCTGAGTGAGATTCACAAATTGGATAACACACTAACGGTACGAGGAAAAGAGATTCGAACTCTAATATGATAGTTTGGTTATCCAGGGATGATCGGTTAATTGATCGGATAAGAGAAATATGCTGCGTGTTGTAGGTTCGGGTATAGAATGTAATTTTGAAACTATGGGTTTTATGAAACCGGGACGTATGTGCTATGTGATTCCATTCGTATCCAGATATAATTAGAACATCAAATAGGGTGCTAGATGAAATTCACCCTACAATTATACATCTCTAAAGTAAAAAGATAAATTACAACTTAAATGATACATTTTTCAATAAAATTATTATTACGAGACGATTAACTCAACTTCCGAAAAAAAAACACACTATACCACCAACATCCAACGAAGAGCTTACATAGGTCATCAACATAAGAATCAAAGTGCTATCATAAAACTCAAAAGCGATTGACTCGAATGATACTACTCCATGAAGGTGGAAAAATGGCAAAATCAAGAAATACTCAAAAAATCATCATAAAATGCCCAAATGCGATAAGATAAATACGATAAAATATAATAATCATAATACTGAGTACAAGCGAGTCACAAAGATAAAAAATACAGAAAATTAAAACTACGGATATTGAAGTGGGTCATTAGGATCAGATCCTTATCTAGTGAAACTTGCTTTAAAGGAAAAAAAATAAGAAGTCACTCTTTAAGGGGACTTCTGAAAGAGCCGCTAAAGTATTTAGGTTGGTGCATACCCGTATGTGGCGCTTTAGAAGCGACACGAGATGGATTTAATATTTTACTACATTCACTGTTGACCAATCTAGCTATATTTTTGTGTACCTAATGAAACACAATTCCGAAGCATTTGAAAAAATCAAGAAATTTAAAGCCCTATGCCACGCCCCAACTTAAGGCTGCAGGCATCTACCAGCATCCGGCCGAAGCCTGCCGGACGGGCACGCAGCATGCTCGCGCGCGTGCATGGATCCGGCCAAGCTCACAGAGGACTACCCCCCCTATAATAGGCTTAGACGGAAAAAGCCTTGTGACAGCAGTAGACATTGAAAAGCCGAGGAATCCACTCTTCAGAAAGAAGACCCTAGAAGCTTCAATATGGAGACCAATCAATTCCAGAAGGTCAAAGAGGGTTCCAGAAGGTCAGAAATCGGGTCGGATTGCTACGGGCCGAATCGGGCCTTGGCCGGGCCGGGCCGGGACACTTCGGGCCGGGTCGGGCCGGACGTTCCAGAGGGGTCTGGGGACTCCAAGAAGACTTCTTAGAATTACCTAGAATTGTATAAATCTTTCTAGATGGTGGCATTCTTGTAAATACTTGGAATAGTAATGTTTTGTTGGTAATTTGTTAGCCTAGGAGGATTAGTACAAATACCCCCTTGGGGCTCATTTGTAACTCACCTTGAGAAATCTGATTTGCTACAGTGCAATAAGAGAAAACCTTCCCCAAAGCATTTCTTACTTTCCTTCCTAGCAGTCTTGTTCATTAATAGGCTTACTACTTAGGCTTGAGACAACCTAAGAGTGCCGCACGGCAAGGACTTAGCGAGGCACAAGTATAACCCCGTGACAGTTGGTATCAGAGCCAAGGTTGAGACAACCAAGGCGGATTTTCGAAGATTGCTAGCTGATCGTGCAAGGAGTAAGATGGCACAATCATCCGATGTTACCCAACCCAACACTCAGGCCGAGAAGACCAAGAAGGGCAGAGACAAGTCTGTCGACCGGATTGCTGCCATAGACAACCGAGTGACTCGACTGGAGGAGGTCTACGATGAGGTTGCCAAGAGGGTGGATGACTTAGAAGAAGCTGGTGAGGAGCTGCACAACCAGGTTCTTTCTACTATCAATGCTTGTGATGGGGACATGAAGCACGAGTTGGCCGATTTTCGGGCCATGATCTTGGCCATGCAAGAGAGCATGGAGGTTCTCAAGACAGAGATGGCAATAGTGAAGAGGGTGATTGCCAATGGAGAAGGACATGTGGGTGCGACACCCGCACGAATTGACATCCCAAGGCCTGGGAAGTTCAACGGATCAAGAAACACCAAGGAGATTGACAATTTCTTATGGAACCTGGAGCAATACTTTGGTGCCTCAAATATTCGAGATGATGACACCAAGTTGCGGACGGCGCCCTTGTACTTAGCCGACACAGCCGTGCTGTGGTGGCGGACCAAGCAGGCTGACATTGAGAGTGGTGCGTGCAGGATGGCTTCCTGGGAAGACTTCAAGGCCGAATTAAAGAGGCAATTCTATCCCGAGAACGTGGAGTTCGAGGCTCGGGGCAGGCTGAAGAGACTCAGCCACACTCGTACTATCAAAGACTATGTCAAGGAGTTCCAAGAAATTGTGCTGGAGATACCAAGCTTGACGGCGACCGACAAGCTGTTTGCATTTATGGACGGACTCAAGCCTTTCGCGAGGCAAGAGTTGGAAAGGCGAAATGTCCAGGACGTGGCGACTGCCATTGCTGTGGCCGAGGGATTAAGGGAGTTGAAAACCAGTGATAAGCCAAGGACTTTCCGCACAGATAAAGGCAAAGGTGGGGGAGACCGCCCATCAAGGTTCAGGCCAAACAAATACTCGGGCAAGCAGCCGTGGACGAGAACGATAAGCCGAGAGGTTGTCACATTTGTCATAGTACCTCTCACATGAAGTACGATTGCCCATTTCGGAGGAAGAAGGTCGCAGCCATTCAAGAGACCACAGAGACCGAGGTTGTGGATGGTGCGCATATGGGCTCATTGAGTTTGCTCAATGCTGTCAAAGTCGTTGTGGAGCCGGCAAAGGGACCCAGAAAAGGGTCTATGTTCGTGGATGCCTTGATCGGAGGCACCCACATCAAAGCTTTAGTGGATACCGGTGTTGGGATTCGGTGCCTAAAACGAAGGCCCAGCGGAAGCGGTAAAACGAAAATTAATTCGATCCGAATCCCTACGAGGATCGATCGAGCTACGTATATACGAATATATAAACGAAAAGCAAGAGTCGTAAGAAACTAACCCTCGAAGTCCGTTGATTAAATGGTAACCTTCTCTTGAGCTATTCCCAAGCTCTTGAACGATCCAACGCCTTGAAAGTACGCGTCTCTACTTGCCACGCCACGAGAAACGACCGGAACGACGATCACCTTGCTATCCTCCGAGGATACGGCTAGAGCTAAGTGATGAAGCTTCCAATATGAGATTATCACACTCTAAGTGTATAACTCACAACTCTCATTAATACTCTTGAATTTTCTCTAAGAAAACCAAGAGGAAAGTGAAGAAGAAGAAGACTATTTTGAGAAGAACTTTTCTCTCTCTTTAACTCTCTTACATCTCACGTATGAAATGCACAAATGAATTCATGTGAGAGTTTTGGTCTTCTTCTCATTCTTTATACACATTATAACCACCAACAACTCATCTCACATGAGATGTCTTCCCCACAAGTCACTATCATCCATTATAAAATGGAAACCAAAGACCAAAGGGAAGGTTGGTGGAAGGGGGCGGCTATCAAGAAGAAATCGGACAAGTTCGGTTCGTTTCGGACTCTAGCGAGTCCAAACAGATAAACTCCGATTCCGTTCCGATGTATTTATATCGATCAATTAATCCAATTAATTAATCATATCAAATACATAATAACATAATTAATTTCTCCAAGAAATAATTATATCCATGAATTAAATTAATCACCCAGTGATATATTTAATTCATTAAGCCGTAAATCAATTTATCCGATAAATCGATTTAAACATCCAATGTCCCAAATTAGATATCGATATCTAATATTTATAATGTGAGATTAAGCTCGAATCATTCCGACGTCAATCCTAATGCGAGACTCGGTAGGTCCGTCTCAGTCAGCACTGGGAGGAACCAAAGAGGAGTAGCACCAACTAGCCACTGGCGGCTACACTGCACTTACCCGAGAACGAATGATTGGGATCATTCAAGAACCATTCTGTCGTGAATACCAGTAAACGTATAAACCCTTCTTTCAAATGTCCCGATCAAGTTTTAGGGTCACGGTCAGTCAAACCCTATCTGTACTTGACGATATGCATGCGTTAATGCAAATCGAGATCATCGAGTATCGTGTATCTAATACAATGGCTCCAATGCTTTGGCCAAAGACTTATGATCTCATCTGCCAATAACCGCATAGGACATCTAACCCGCTCACTAACGGGAGAAAGAATTCTATCTTGGTATTCAGTAGGACCTGCTACTTGCCCGTCAAGATGCACGTCGAGGTTGACCCCCGCCTTCCGGTTTACAGTCGAACTACTCTAATGAAAATCTTGACGTCACAAGCACATCCCTACTAAATCCTCAAGTCGAAGGTTCACGAATACCTATCACAACCTTTCGATTCCGTCATTGGTGTCCCAGTGAAATCCATGTGACGAATCGAGGGTGAGTCGTTCAGTATACTAATCTAATTAGCATACCTATAACGTGTGCTCCCACTAACCATTAGTGTTCGAGCACTCTCCATGTCAAAGAACACGTCATACAAGTCTTTACATAAACTTAACGCCCGATCAAGTTTCATCGACTTGCGACGATTAAGTATTTGAGCTATAAACCTTTCCGTGCCGACCCCTTATCCAATAAGGAGTGGAACGCGTTTGCTCTCAAATACACGGACTAGTTTCTATATGTTTATTTACGAGTTAGGAATGCCAAGAACTACCAAGAAATAAAGAAACAATCATTTGCCTTATATAAATGGTTTACATAATTACAAGTACAATGCCCTCACTCAACAACCTCGAGTGGCATTCGAGGGCATACTCCTAACAATCTCCCACTTGCACTCAATGCCACACACTATGGTATCTAATACCCATGTTCTCCGGATGACGCTCCAAGCTAGTCCGAGATAGTGGCTTAGTCAGTGGATCGGCGACGTTGTCGGCCGAGTCTACTCTATGCAAGACAATGTATCCCTTGCGAACAAATTCTCTTACGAGATGATACTTCCTCTCAATATGTTTGGTCTTTGTTGTGAAACCTCGGCTCCTTGGCTGCGCTACGGCTCCGTCGTTGTCGCGATGCAGTGAACAGGCGGCTCAAGACATGGTATCACTTGAAGTTCTCCCGAAACTTCTTAATCCGAACCCTTCCTTGGAAGCCTCCGAGGCCGCTTGATACTCACTGACAGTGGAATCGCGATCGCGCTTTGCTTGGCACTACGCCAAGATACCGCTCCTCCATTAAGAGTAAATATGTAGCCGAAGTGGACATCGAGTCGTCCTTCATCCTTAGAAGTCCGAATCGGTGAATCCCACCACATCCAATTCTCCACCACCATACATCGTAACCATATCTCTAGTCCTTCTCAAGTACTTGAGAACGTTCTTTACTGGCCCAATGTTCCCTACCCAGGTTTGCTGAAACCTACTCACCACGCTTACGGCATGCGCAATGTCGTCTTGTACACAACATAGCATACATAAGGCTACCCACTACGGCGAAGCATATGGTATATTACTCATTTCCTTTCGTTGTTCCTCACTTTGAGGACACATCTTCAAGTTGAGTTTTATTCCATGTTGCATCGGTAGGAACCCTCTTTTAGAATCATCCATCTTAAATCGCTTTAAGATCTTATCTATATAGAGGGCTTGGGAAAGGCCTATAGTTCTCTTCGCTCTATCCGGTGAGCCGAATACCAAGAATATAGGTTGCTTCTCCCAAGTCTTTCATGGAGAAATTACTCGAAAGCCAAGCTTTTACGGGGTGAGCATTCCCACATCATTTCCTATTAGTAGAATATCATCCACATATAGTACTAAGAATGCGATCTTGCTCCCACTAACCTTCTTGTATACACAAGGTTCCTCTTCATTTTGCACGAAGTCAAACTCTTTGACCGCCTCGTCAAAACGAAGATTCCAACTACGCGACGCTTGCTTGATCCATAAATGGAACGTCAAGCTTGCACACTTCGAATATCGACTTCGGATACAAAGCCTTTAGGCTGCTCCATATAGATTTCCTCCTCGAGGAATCCATTAAGGAAAGCCGTCTTTACGTCCATTTGCCATATCTCATAATCGTGGTAGGCAGCTATAGCAAGCATCATGCGAATAGATTTGATCATGGCTACGGGCGAGAAGGTATCGTGTGTCGATTCCTTCCTTACAGGTATAACCCTTTGCCACTAGCACGGCCTTATAGGCGTCAACCTTGCCATCACCATCGGTCTTTCTCTTGTAGATCCACTTGTTCCCAATAGGCACTATACCCTTGGGGCGGTCTACTAGAGTCAGACTGATTGACATGCATCGAGTCTATCTCGGCTTCCATAGCTTCACGCCATTTCGCGAGTCTACATCCACCATCGCTTGGTCATAGGTCGTTGGGTCGGTCTCTTGGCTATCACTTGGAACCTCATGGAGACCCGGCTCCTCCAAGTGCACAAGCCCATACCTCTCGGGTAAATGAGACACCCTACTAGACCTACGAGGTGGTTGTACTTGTGTTTGAAAGTTCGGTTCGATTTCTTGCAGGTGTCTCTCGAGGAGTTTCATTGTATTCTTCTAAAGAAATACTTCTACTCACTCCGCCTTCTGAATGAACTCATCTTCCGAAGTGTGCTTGTAAAGCAACAACGATCCTTCGATCTTCGGGCATGTAGAATAGATATCCCATCGTCCCAGAGGCAGAATCTATGAAACGTCCCTTCGCGGACCTAGCTTCCAACTTTTCCACCTTAGTCTTCTTGACATAGGCGGGACATCCCCAAATCTAATGTGATTAAGACTTGGTTTCCTTCCTTCCCACATCTCATGTGGAGTTTAGGAAACGGATTTGGAAGGACATCTGTTCAAGATATACGCGGCGATCAGTGCATACCCCACAGTAAATCGGCAAGTCGGTATAGCCCGGCATGGAACGGACCATGTTCACGGGGTCGGTTCCTTCTTTCGACACACCATTTAAGCGAGGAGTACTGGAGGTGTTAGTTGTGAAACTATTCCATGTTCCTTAAGGAACTCGTCAAACTCCGTACTCATATACTCGCCACCTCGGTCCGACCGAAGTGCTTTGATATGATTACTAGTTTGTTTCTCGACTAGGGCCTTGAATTCTGGAATTTCTCAAAGGCCTCGGATTTATGTTTCATTAAGTATACATAACCATACCTAGTATGATCATCATAAACGTAATGAAATATTGATATCCGTCACGTCTTTGCTTCTAAAGCACCACATACGTCGGTATGGATTAATCCCGATTTATCGCGGCTCTTTCAAAAGTCCTGTGAAGGGGACTTAGTCATTTTGCCTTTAAGGCAAGATTCACAAGTAGGAAAGGGATCCGATCCCAATGGACCCATAAGTCCATCTTTTCCATCTTGTAAACCTTGGTCGACCAACATGACCAAGTCTAAGATGCCATTTCAAAACTTGATTGGTTTCATCCCTACCACGTTTTCTAGTCATAGTATTCACAACTACTTTGTTCTTGAGATTTAGATGATACAATCCATTCAACAATGTAGCAGTACCACTAGTTTATTTCTAAAATAAATTTTGGGAACCATCACCAATGAAAAATGAAAAGCCTTTTCGGTCCATGACCAGAATGGATACAATGTTTTTGTGCCCCTTGGGCAAAACAAGTACATCTTCTAAAGTCAAAACAAAGCGGATTCTAAACCCAAAAGAAGTGATCCTATGTCGGTCGCCTCGACACTATGCCCGCTTCCATTGTGATCATAACTTCTCGGCTCCAAGCTTCCTACTTTGTTCCGAGATCACGATTCACGGTACAAATATGAGAACTAGCACGAGAATCCAGTATCCGAGGAAGTAGAAAATACGATGGCGAACAATTTGTTTCCAAAACTAAAAGTTACGTACGAAGTGCCATGAAGAATCGGACAGTCTCTAGCCCGGTGGCCCGACTCACCGTACTTGAGACAAGTATCCTTTTCTTCTTGTTCTTCGAACCATTGGGGCCTTGCCCTTACCCTTAAGGTCCTTAGCTTGTGGTCGATGCTTCTTGGTCTTTTTCTTCTTATTCTTAGACCTCCGAGGTCCAAGAAATCACAAGAGCGAGACTCCTTCATCATGAGTCTTCATTTGAGATCGAGCGGTCACAAGTTTGTTCATTAGCCCATCTAAATTACATGCAATCTCATTGCGGTTGAAGTTCATAACAAGCGTGAGAAGGAATCGGGGAGAGGCGTAGGATAAGGTCGGTTTGGAGAGAAGTATCCATTTTAAAATCAAGAGCCTCCAATCTCTCGATCATGGATATCATTTTGAGGACGTGTTCCCCAACCTTCTCACCTTCCTTCATCCTTGCACGAGCAGTTGCTTGGATATCTCATATCTAGCGATTCTGTGTGCTCACCATAAAGCTCGGTTAAGTGAGATAGAATGCACTGGCGAAGTCATTTTCTCATGAGCTCTCTGAAGCTCATTAGACATGGAAGCCATCATATAAGCACGGACTTTCACGTCATCCTTAACCCACTTTTCGTGGTTTTCAATCTCTTCTGATTGGCTCGAGTCCGCATAGGAGGCGCCGGAATGTCCGTCTCAAGGCGTATTTCGGTGCCTCTATCCGAGGACAATCATCGGTGCGGAGCCAATCCACAAAGTTAGGTCCCATTAAGGTGTTCTTTTCGAGTAGAATTGCGAGTGGATTCATTGTCATATTGAGTTATGTACGCATTAAGTATAGCAGTTAATTAGTGACTTGTTATATTATGATCGAGTATAGAATTAAGGTCCTTTCTATTCTTGTTACCCGGCTCCCACTATATTTATCGGAATAACACACTCCCATGAGAAATCCTGAAGTATCGTCGCTCTACTTCATATTGGTGATCTAGTTCTTTATAAATCTTAATAGAGGGCAAACGAAAAGGATTCTAGTCTATTAATTTTCATAAAGTGGTGTCCAACACCAACCCATCTAATGGATGATTCGATCTTCTTTTTCCCCTTGTTCACTCCCCTCAACCTATACGGTTTCTATGGTTCGTGAACAAGTTAAGTTTATACCATCGACGCAAATCAGTTTCACAATTGAATCTTATCCGGCAACCTATCAGGTTTCTAGGGATAAAATTTGCTCCAACCGAAGGCATCCAATGCGCTCCCGGTAATTTATCCGTCCTCCCCGAACGACTACCCCGATAACTCGGAAGCATAGCACATCCGGTTTGGATTTCAATTTCCCGAAAACTCGATGGAGGGAAGGAAAAACTTGAAACCTTATAAACTTAATTATTTGTTGTGGGAGAATTATCGCGATTAACGTTACACTTTGCACATTAATCGTTTAAGTGCGTTTGTGGCATTCATACAATATGAAACAACCAATCACAACCTAGTTGCTACCAACATGTGGTTCATGGACCGTTCCTAGAAAACAACAACTCCGTAATCTAATTACAAGTCTTCGTCTTGAATCTTCGTCTTCTCGAAATGGATCTTCCTCGGTCTTCGTCATTACATATAAATTTTACATTGAAAATTGCATCCTAGATACAAATTTTTCTAGTAAAATAAATAGGCTCAAAGCGGCCTTTACAACCCAATCGAATAAAGCGAGCGATTCAAAACTAAGTCCACGAACCACATCCCCATTCAAAAGCATTCATCCAATAAATACTAAATAAATGGAAAGCGTAGAGATACATTGATCCAATCAACAATACGAACCGATCCAATCGATTCACCTGATCGGTAATGTAATAACGTTCAAAATAATTGATCGACCATAAATATTCCAATTAATCAAATTTCCCTTATAAAATGAAATACCATAAATCATTTTAATCATATTAAATCGATTTAACATGCGGGGATTAATTTTTAAGAATACACGTAAAAATCGGCCGGGGTGAAAGCAGGCGGCATGGCCAAGGTCACCCTCGGCGGCCTACCGGCGATCACGCTGGCTTGGCGAGTCACGCTCGGAAGAATCCGGCCAGACACGGCCGAGTCCGCCAGACACGGTCGGTCGCTTCAGCGATGACTTGGCGGTGCCGGACACGGCCGTGTCATCCAGACACGGTCGAGTCACTTCGGCGGACACGCCGTGTCTCGACACGGTCGGGTCTCGAGCGATGCTTTGGCCACCTTTGCCGGACACGGCCGTGTCACCGAGGACACGGTCGAGTCATCCTGGCCAAAATACCCTTTTTGTCCAAAAAGTCGTCAAACGACGATTCGGGGCTAGATTTTCGAATAGGATATCAATATCAATATTTTCCGACTTTCATATCTTCAATATAAATCATATTTCCCAGAAATTTAAGATTTATATTTAGACATAAACTTACGAAAAATACAATTATTACGAACGAAAAACATATACCACGATTATGACTAAAATGATTCCAAATCATTCACCATTTAATCGAGCATTCCAAATGCCAATATCGTATATACGATCGCAAGACCTACGCTCGATACCCTTTGTTGGGATTCGGTGCCTAAACCGTAGGCCCAGCGGAAGCGGTAAAACGAAAATTAATTCGATCCGAATCCCTACGAGGATCGATCGAGCTACGTTTATACGAATATATAAACGAAAAGCAAGAGTCGTAAGAAACTAACCCTCGAAATTCGTTGATTAAATGGTAACCTTCTCTTGAGCTATTCCCCAAGCTCTTGAACGATCCAACGCCGAAAGTACCGCGTCTCTACTTGCCACGCGCCGGAGAAACGGCCGAGCAGCGATCACCTTGCTATCCTCCGAGGATACGGCTAGAGCTAAGTGATGAAGCTTCCAATATGAGATTATCACACTCTAAGTGTATAACTCACAACTCTCATTAATACTCTTGAATTTTCTCTAAGAAAACCAAGAGGAAAGTGAAGAAGAAGAAGACTATTTTGAGAAGAACTTTTCTCTCTCTTTAACTCTCTTACATCTCACGTATGAAATGCACAAATGAATTCATGTGAGAGTTTTGGTCTTCTTCTCATTCTTTATACACATTATAACCACCAACAACTCATCTCACATGAGATGTCTTCCCCTGAGTCACTATCATCCATTATAAAATGGAAACCAAAGACCAAAGGAAGGTTGGTGGAAGGGGCGGCTATCAAGAAGAAATCGGACAAGTTCGGTTCGTTTCGGACTCTAGCGAGTCCAAACAGATAAACTCGATTCCGTTAGATGTATTTATATCGATCAATTAATCCAATTAATTAATCATATCAAATACATAATAACATAATTAATTTCTCCAAGAAATAATTATATCCATGAATTAAATTAATCACCCAGTGATATATTTAATTCATTAAGCCGTAAATCAATTTATCCGATAAATCGATTTAAACATCCAATGTCCCAAATTAGATATCCAATATCTAATATTTATAATGAGAGATTAAGCTCGATTCATTCCGTCGTCAATCCTAATGCGCGACTCGGTAGGTCCGTCTCAGTCAGCAATGGGAGGAACCAAAGAGTAGTAGCACCACCTAGCCAGCCTGGCGGCCTACACTGTACCCCAATTGAGAACGAATGATTGGGATCATTCAAGAACCATTCTGTCGTGAATACCAGTAAACGTATAAACCCTTCTTTCAAATGTCCCGATCAAGTTTTAGGGTCACGGTCGATCAAACCCTATGCATGCGTGGCGCTATGCATGCGTTAATGCAAATCGAGATCATCGGTATCGTGTATCTAATACAAGCGGCTCCAATGCTTTGGCCAAAGACTTATGATCTCATCGCCAATAACCGCATAGGACATCTAACCGCTCACTAACGGGAGA
Organism: Orobanche coerulescens; assembly: GCA_033398695.1. Taxonomy (NCBI): domain Eukaryota; kingdom Viridiplantae; phylum Streptophyta; class Magnoliopsida; order Lamiales; family Orobanchaceae; genus Orobanche; species Orobanche coerulescens. The sequence goes on along the minus strand of CM065813.1, from coordinate 138,003,897 downwards.
AAGAATTCTATCTTGGTATTGATAGGACTGCTACTTGCCGTCAAGATGCACGTCGAGTTGACCCCGCCTTCCGGTTTACGAGGTCGAACTACTCTAATGAAAATCTTGACGTCACAAGCACATCCCTACTAAATCCTCAAGTCGAAGGTTCACGAATACCTATCACAACCTTTCGATTCCGTCATTGGTGTCCCAGTGAAATCCATGTGACGAATCGAGGGTGAGTCGGTTCAGTATACTAATCTAATTAGCATACCTATAACGTGTGCTCCCACTAACCATTAGTGTTCGACGGGCACTCTCCATGTCAAAGAACACGTCATACAAGTCTTTACATAAACTTAACGCCTACCAAGTTTCATCGACTTGCGAACGATTAAGTATTTGAGCTATAAACCTTTCCAGTGCCGACCCCCTTATCCAATAAGGAGTGGAACGTTTTGCTCTCAAATACACGGACTAGTTTCTATATGTTTATTTACGAGTTAGGAATGCGAGTAACTACCAGTAAATAAAGAAACAATCATTTGCCTTATATAAATGGTTTACATAATTACAAGTACAATGCCCTCACTCAACAACCTCTGAGTGGCATTCGAGGGCATACTCCTAACAACCGGAGCTACGCACAACTTCATGCGGGACGGCGTAGCCAAAGCCTTACGACTTACCGTCACTCCAACTAATGGATCGATCAAGACAGTGAACACCCATGCTAAACCGGTGACCGGCGAAGCACGAGGAGTGAAAGCAAAGATAGGTGACTGGCAGGGAATGATCACCTTCACTGTAGTGACCATGGATGACTACGATTTGGTTCTTGGGTTACAATGGTTCGATCAGGTACGGGCTTGCATTCTTCCCTTTTCTGATTCCTTAGTCATTTTGGACTCCGACAGGACACAGGCCATTCCGGACAAGAGGGAAGTGAAGGGTACAAGCACCCTTTCAGCCATGCAACTTAGTCGAGGACTTGAGCGAGGAAGAGACCTTGTGCATTTACGTTCCTGATGATGGAAACGATATTGAAGGCAAGGATATACCAAAGGAAGTTCAAGCCGTTTTGGAGGAGTTCCAGGACGTGATGCCCGCGGAACTACCTACGAAGTTGCCGCCCAGACGGGATGTGGACCACAAAATTGAACTTATTTCCGATGCGAAGCCACCTTCGAGGACACCCTATAGGATGTCACCACCGGAACTTAAGGAGCTGCAGAAGCAATTGAAAGAGTTGTTGGATTCCAAGATGATCCAACCATCCAAATCTCCTTATGGATCCCCCGTTTTGTTCCAAAAGAAGCATGATGGATCCTTACGTATGTGCGTGGACTATAAGGCGCTCAACAAACTGACGGTTCGCAACAAATATCTCATTCCACTCATTGGAGAGCTGTTTGACCAACTGGGAGGTGCCAAATACTTTTCAAAGATCGACCTAAGATCCGGATATTGGCAGGTCCGGATAGCCGAAGAAGACGAACCCAAAACCGCTATGGCAACCAGGTATGGTTTGTTTGATTTCCTTGTGATTCCGTTCGGGCTTACAAACGCCCCAGCATCTTTTTGCACATTGATGAACAAGGTATTTCAACCATACATAGACAAGTTTGTTGTCGTTTATTTGGATGATATTGTCATTTACTCATCATCGATGGAGGAGCATGTAGAACACTTGCGACAGATGTTCCAAGCATTGTGGGACAATGAACTTTATGCAAAGTTGGAGAAATGCTCATTCGCCCAACAAGAAGTGACTTTTGTGGGGCACCGTATCAAAGATGGCCGCATAATGATGGATGAGGCCAAAGTGAAAGCCGTTCGAGATTGGGAACCGCCGACCAGCGTAACCCAACTCCGATTATTTCTGGGACTCATGAACTACTACCGGAAGTTCATCGAGGGATACTCTCGGATAGCAGCACCATTAACGGACCTATTGAAGAAGGACCACAAATGGGAGTGGACGGATAAGTGCCGAGAGGCCTTTGAGCGACTCAAAGGCAAAGTGACGGAGCAGCCAGTTCTTGCCTTGCCAGACCATGCCAAGGCATATAAGGTTTAGACCGATGCATCTGATTATGCCATCGGAGGAGTATTGATGCAGCTAGGGCATCCCGTTGCCTTTGAGAGCAGAAAATTGAATGACACCGAGAGACGGTACTCGGTACACGAGAAGGAAATGACCGCCGTGGTACATTGCCTTAGAGACTGGAGGCATTATTTACTTGGGAGCAAGTTTGTGGTACGAACAGACAACGTAGCCACAAGTTATTTTCAGACTCAGAAGAAGCTCACGCCAAAACAAGCAAGATGGCAGGAATTCCTAGCTGAATTCGATTATACCCTGGAGTATAAGCCCGGAGTACTTAACCGAGTAGCCGATGCATTAAGCCGGAAGGCCGAGCTTGCAGCCTTGACCAAGGCCGAGGGAAGCATCAAGGACCGCATACGCGAGGCGAGGCGGGACCCTTCGCAGAGAACATCATGCAACTTGCCAGGAGCTGCAAGACAAGACGGTTCTGGGAACGAGACGAGCTACTCTTTACCAAAGGCAATCGTTTGTACGTGCCCAAATGGGGGAACTTACGGAGGGACATCATGAAGGAATGCCACGATACACTATGGGCTGGACACCCAGGTATGCACCGTACAATGGCTTTAATTGACAATTCTTACTTTTGGCCCAGGATGCGTGAGGACGTCGAGGCATACGTCCGGACATGTCTTGTGTGCCAACAAGACAAGGTGGAACAACAACAACCTGGTGGACTACTTCAACCCTTACCCATACCGGAACACCCTTTTGAAAGCGTTTCAATGGACTTTATTATGGCTTTGCCTAAATCGGATGGGTACGGATCGATCATAGTTGTGGTGGACAGGTTCTCAAAATACGCAACTTTTATTCCAGCACCGGCGGACGTAACGGCTCTGGAGACGGCCAAGTTGTTCTTAAAGCATGTGGTAAAACATTGGGGCATTCCAAGGACAATCGTGAGTGACCGAGACCCACGTTTCACAGGGAAGTTTTGGTCTGGACTTTTCAAGCTATTGGGCTCGAATTTAGCATTCTCGACAAGTTTCCACCCACAGACGGACGGGCAGACAGAACGAGTTAACGCCTTTGCAGAGTGCTACTTGCGGCACTATGTGAGTGCCAATCGGCGGGGCCCAGGCCAAACTCTTAGACACGGCCCAATTCTCATACAACTTGCAGAAGAGTGAATCAACAGGACGCAGCCCATTCGAGCTTGCCACTGGGAGACAACCGGCGACAACGAATAACATTGCCACCGGATACTCGGGACATAGTCCCGCAGCATATACCTTTGCTAAGTCATTACAGGAGGAATCGGACTTGGCTCGAGCATCTTTGGACAAGGTGTTGTTACCCAAAATATTATCCGGAGATAGTATTGCTGGAACGATCGAGTAACAAACAAAATGCGAGAACACTTCCGTGGGAAAATGGATAACACAAGATTTGCCGGGGTTGTTAGTCCCGGGCTTGAATGCTCTCGCGAGATGTTATTAATAAATATACTGTCGAGTACAAATATTAATGTTAGAATCTAATACAATGAGTGTAAAAGCTTCTAGTTATCTAGGCTTTAGAGCGCGTAGATTGCCGGAAGAACCAGATGGATGAATCTGTGAGTTCTTGCTTGGAATTTATGATGAATGTGTGTGAATGTCACTATGAATATGTTAGTGCTTGCCGAAAGAGCCTTTTGTTCTCTCTTTGGTGTGTATTTTTGCACTTAATTCGTGGTAGAATCCCCCTTTGGCCGCAACTGTGAGTTCTCTATTTATAGGGGACTAAGTAGTTGGGATCCCTCGGGCGATCGCGGGCGATCGCCGTTCTCTATATTAAAATAAACGGCCGATCGTCCCGTCACGTGGGCCTGTTCCCTTGAGGTCCGAGGTTGCAGTTGGAGGCCAGCTGGGTGAACGATGGGAAGCCCGGCGCGTCGCGTCATTTGTCCGAGGAGGGTCCACTTCGTACCTTTCGGCGGCCTTGTCGGTAGGTGCGGTAGGTGACAGTGGGTCAATGATCCTTTTGTTGGTATCTATGAAGATCCGCGGGTGGGCCATCGTCAAGATTCGGTCTTCGGCGACTTTGACGGATCTTGGATCCCCACGTGGCATGAGACGATCGCCTGCGAACCGTTAGACAAAGACGATCGCGGGTATCAAAAGACGATCGCCGTTACCAAAAGGCGATCGCTATATTATGCCGGACTTTAGGTGTTCGTCAGGAGTTTGGCTTCTATGGTTGACTTTTCGGGGAGGTCGCCGATCGCCTATTACAGCGAGTTAATCGTCGCACAACAATTGCCCGCATCTCGCCTTGATGTTGAAAACACGGGGTGAGGTGGCATTGGCGATCGCCGATGTTTAGACGACGGCCGATCTGAATTCAAATATGGGACGACCTTCTTTCGCGTCGGGAGCGGCGGGAAAAGAAGGCGGGCCTTTCATAAGCGGCAGGACACGCGTCGTCTTGCCGTTGGGGAATCCGACGGTTTGTCGGACACAGCCGGGCATGCCCTCGAAAAGACGCGTATGCGGGATTCGAGGCCGCATTTAATGCGTCCCCACGTGGCGGTTCCGATTCGGTCCCGAGGTTTCTCCTTTTTGCACTTAGGCCCTCGTTCCCATCTATAAAAGGGGGGCTTCTTCTCCTTCACTTTTCGCACCCTTAGCATCCATGGCGAATTTTTGCGAAATTTACGGAGCCTTTGAGTGCCGATCTTCTTCTTTTTCTAGGTAAGATTAAATTTAACCTTCTCCTTATCTTTACTTTCCAATATGTCGGGAGGATCGAAAACCTTCGAGGCGGAAGTTCTTCCGGCCGCGCGTTGCTGAGCAGGAGGAGGTTCCGTTAGAGTGGATATGGAGGCAGTGAAGCTATTCGAGCGGGGATTGCACCCGAAGAACTCGAAAAACTTTTCAACGAGGCCGAGGTGGCGAGGACGGCGGAGCAGGGGTTCGCCGGTGGATGAAGACGATCAGTGCGGGAGGCACAGGAAAGAGAGAGCGGTCGGCCCCTCTATGTGGCTTTCGCTCGAGATGATGGAAAGCGATCACGGACCTTGCCGGAGTCGATTTGAGGCCTACTCCGCCGCTCACCCTTACAAACATGTGAATCGGACGGTCTTTGAGCGCCGTCCCGTCTCCGTGGACTCTCGGCCAGATCCGGAGTACGGCGACCAAGAATGACCTGAGCCGCTGGAGGGCCAAATATCACATCCCCTCAGACGTCTCCCTTCACGTGCCTTTGGAGAATGAGCGCGCCGACCAACCGCCCCAGGATATGGTCGCCGTCAACGAGATGATCATGGAGGCGGGTCTGCGATTCCCGTTGCCACTCGCCGTCTCCTATTTGCTGATCGCCTGGAATTTGGCGCCTCTTCAACTGACGCCGAATGCTTGGCTGCAGATCATCTGCACGTTGACCTTGTTCGGCGGTCACCGGTTATTTCGTCACCTTAGCGCGCTGGAGATGAATTATCTGTTTAAATTGGCTGCGCAGAAAGGGACGATCGGCGGTTATCATATCCAGGGCCGACTCGGGAGAGTGGTTCTTGGCGTGCCGAATAAGACCAGGGGCGACCTGGCAAAATGGTGTTGGGTTGGCGGGGCATGGCGATCGGCGTTGAGTGAAGGGCCGAATGAAGAGTTGGAGATTCCCACTATTTTCCGGGAGAGGAATCCGAGTAAGGATTTAAACTCTCCCTTTGATTGAGCTTGTCTTGGACTGATCTAATTTTGTTTTCTTTTTGCAGGACCTCTCGTACCAGCGACCAGCGACCTCCCGTTTGATTTCTTGATCGTTTGGGAGCGCATTCGTGCGTTGCCGAACTCCTTTATTGACGTTCGATCGCTTGGTACTGAAGCTCATCGGTTGGGGGCTCGTTTGTTTTGCTACCCTCGTCACTTGAAAGTTCAAGGTATGAGGTTAAATGGTGTTTCCTTTCTTTGACGATCGTCTCCAAGATGTTGTTTTATTTTATCTAACTTGTTTGCACCTTTTCTCTGACAGAGGCTTACTTTCCCCGAATCGCCGAACCTCCGCCAGAGATAGCTATGTCGGACTTGGGAGTTCTTGGTCGCCTTAATTTGGGCAAGCGGTGAGTCGCGTTCTGCGGCAGCGTCACAACTGCCCGGTGACGAGACCCGGAGGCGCCGGTCGCCAAGCCGGTGGTCGAGGAGGAGGCAGCTCAAACGCCGCAAGAGGCGGAGGTCGGAGTCCGTCGATCTCGGCGGGCGTATCGATTCTTGAGCCTCCGGTCAGCTGCGGCTCCTATCTCCGCCATCCCGATGATGGAGCGATCGGCGCCAAGCCCTCGGTCACGGACCCGGTCATCCGCGGCTCGGCGAAGAAGATGGCGATCGCCGATGCGGAGACACCCGGGCGAGCCTTTTTTCGGACGCGACCCAGGCTGGTCAACAGTAAGAGTGGGTCAAAAATTTTTACGAGTTAGGCATTAGAGCATGGTATGGGCTAACTCCTTGATTTCCTTGGTTTGCGGCTGAGTTCGCCTCGCCCGACCGGACGTCGCCCCATGGTCTTGGATTTCTGTCGAGCAAGGCTCCACAAGGTTACATCGAAGTCCACCTTTACGTTCGCGAGGCAATCACTTCCCTGCCCGGGCTTGGGCGGCCAAACCTTGACGCGATCGCTCGTCGGCGATCTGGAGATGCCATGCGGCGGCCGTCGCCACAGCTCTTGACGGCGGCGATGGCCGTCAGTGCTCGGGATTTTGAGGCGACCCTCCACTGCTCATCTCCATCGCGAGCTCGAGACCGCCCGGAGCGAAATATCGAGGATGCGGGCGGATTGGTCGATGGAGAAAGAGTATGAGGAGACCGCCAAGCGGGCTAAGCGGGGCGTGGATCGATTGAAGCAGAGGCGAGTCGCTCCAAGGAAGGCTGCCGATCGATCTGTAATAAGGAGAAGGAGACTCGCCGAAGCTCGAGGCTTCGCGAGAGGAGGCGGCCAGGCCGAAGAGGCTGCGGTGGATCGGCTCGGTGGTGAGCTGGAGGCGGCGAGAGAAGCTGGAGAAGGCCGGGCGAGAATGTTGCCAAGGCGGCCGGGCGGCGGAGGTCGAGAGACGGCGGATCTGAAAGGGCGGTGAAGGCGATCGAGGTCGATCCTACCTTAACGTCGGGCACGTCGGCGAGTTCGCTTACTATTTGGCCTATCTTGTGCTGTCAGAGTTGCTAAAAAGGCGGGGTCGAGACCGGTCCTCGATGGAAAGCTTGAGATCCTATGTCTCAAGCATCCTCTGCATCAGAATTCTCTCTGCCGATCCTTGACTTGGTCGACCTCGGGATTGACTTGAGTTGGTATACGGCAAACTCATTCATCCGAGGCCGATGCAAGCCGATCCGCGACCCGAGGCGAACCCGGCGGGCGGGGCTTTGAGAGGCTTTTGTTTTCCCTCTGTAACTTGTACTTTTTGTTGTAATGCCTTGAGGCCTTGAAATGTATGAAGCTTGTGTTTATGAATAAAATACTCCTTTTCTCATTCGCGTAATGCATTATATGCGATCGCCTTTGACTATTTGTGTGCAATTTTTTGAGTACGCGTATATTTGCTTTCGATTTTTGTTCGTCCGGCCGATTATGCAGTGTTGAAAGTATTGACATGTTTTGAATTGGAATTCTTACTTGTAATTTTCGTCGGACGATCTCGATCGCCCTGCATGTTTTTGGCGAAGCCGATCGAATATGGTTTCTCTTTGTTCGATCGTATTTGAGAGTAGCTCGGCTATCCACCGCCCCCTTGTTTTTGTTCACTTATTGTAAGTAAGGGAACAAAGACTAATCTGTCTGGCGAGCTATCTTCATTTCGCCGATTCGAAGAGTCATGTGTGGTTGCGGTGTTCGATGGACCGATCTCCCCAATCGTGTCTTCGTGTGCGCGGGATATTTAGTACCCTGCGACTCACTTTTTGTGAGGGTCCTCCGTTAGGCTACGCTGCCTTGTGTTAAAGCGGAAGGCGGGCGATCTCGTCTGGAGGAGTCCTTGCGCGGAGTGTTGTCGGCTTTCGACACCACGTCCGCGGCTTGTCGGCTCTGCTTCCACCTCGGCCCGCCATGAAGATGGCGATCCTCGGCGGTGTGCGTTGAGGCGGGGGTAACGGCACGTTGCATTGTTCGGGTTCACCATGTTAGATGATGTACCTTGAGAACGTGCGATCGCGCCCTCGGCTATTTTGGAGGGTCCTTGGCTACGTCGACCTCGTATTTAAACGAAGGGCGGACGATCTTAGCCAAAGGAACCTTGCATGGCGAAAGCTGTCGGTTCCATCGACCTCGGGACCATGTTGCAATAATTTTACCTAGGATCGTCGTGATCGCGATCGTCGGTGATATGCGATGCACAGTGGGGCGATCGCCATAACAGATGGGATAACAAAAATCTCATTATATTCCTTGTACATCATTGAAATCGAATACAAATTTTTCAGATAGTATTTTTGAGATGCACGGCGTTCGGGGTATTGGTCGAATGCGTCGGGATGTTCGATTCGTAGGCTCCTTTAGTTAACCATCTGGATACTGCGAAAGGTCCTTCCCGATTTGGACCAAAGACGCTGTATGGGTTTGGATTTTCTTGAGGACGAGATCGCCCACTTGAAATCTTCTCTCTCGACCTTTGAGTTGAAGAACTTCTCGGCTCTCCTTTTGTGGATTGTGTTCTTCATTTCGAGGTCGGCCGTCTTTCTTCAAGCATGTCTAGGTCGATTCGCGGGCTACATCGTTGTCGGTCGTCATCTCTGTTCGGTTCGATGGCGAGGACGGCGATCTCAGAAGAATCACCGCTTCATTCGAAGGTAAGGCGACGGGGTTTCGCCGGTTGGAATTGCGGGTCGTCGTTCGGTAGGACCATAAAGCGTCTGGGAGCTCGCTCGCCCATCTTCCTTGCACGGATTCGAGTCGTGCTTTGATCGTGTGTTTGAGGATCTTATTCACCGCCTCTACGCCCGTTCGTGCGAGGGTGATAGGCGCCGAGAATAACCTTTTGACTCCCCACTTTTCACGAGAATTGCATGACTTCTAAGCCGTCGAGCTGTTTCCGTTGTCGGAGATGATGGCACAGGGCAAACCGAATCGGCATATTATGTTTTTCCATATAAACTTGATCACTTGTTCTTGGCGATCTTGTTGAGCGGTTCGGCCTCGGCCCATTTGGTGAAATAATCGACCCAGCGATGGCGAACTTACGGCCCCACAGGCCGTCGGCAAGGGACCTATAAGGTCGATGCCCCATTGCGCAAATGGCCAAGGGCTATACATGGAGGTGAGCTGTTCGGGTGATAGTTTTATGTTGGGGCCCATTATCGACATCTATGACAAGATCGGCATAAGCGATCGCGTCTTTCGAAGTGATGGCGAGAAAAATCCTTGTCAGTCGTCTTATGGAGGAGGGCTCGTCGCCGCGTGGTTCCCACAAATCCCGTCATGGATTTCGGCTAAAGCGAGCCGACCTTCCTCGGTGTAATACACTTGAGGAGGAAGGTGGCTTCGCTTGTAAAGCCGATCGTCGATAGGGTATATCTGGTCGCCTGGCTGGAGTTGGCGAGCTTTAACACGGTCGTCGAGGACCGTTCCGTCTTTAAGTATTTGATGAGCGGAGTCATCGATTCTCTTCGGCGATGGCGACCGTGGTAACCAAATTCTGTCGATCGCCGGCCTTGCTGACTTAGTGATTTGGATGTTGGAGAAGTGGTGCCCCATCCGATGATGCTAGTTTGGAAAGTGCATCGGCACAGGAGTTGTGCTCTCTCGGGACTTGCTCGATTAGTACTTCTTCAAATTTTGTGCACATTTCGGCGACCGGCTCTTGGTATTTGACCATCATTCGCCGCGTGCCTCATATTCCCCCTTGACTTGGTTCACGACCAAAGGGAGTCCATGTAGATATGGGCGTCGAACATCTAGGGCGAGGCTAGATCAAGCCCGCCTACCGGGGCTTCGTATTCGGCTTCATTGTTGGTCGCACGAAACGCATACGGCATTTGTGAAACTCGACCGTGCAGGCTAATGAGGACAATCCACCTTTGCTCTCGCATTGGTGTTGAGCCATCCACGTATAATTTCAGGCGAGTCGGCCGATGCAGGTCGGTTGTGAGGAACGTTAATTCCACCACGAAGTCCGCGAGCTTGGCCTTTGATCGCCGTGCGAGCGTAAGTGATACCGTATTGTGCGATCTCCGGCGACCACTTGAGGAGTCTCCCGTTGGTGTCCGGTCGGTGCGGGACTTGTCTTAGAGGTAGAGTGGTTAGGACCTCCACACAGTGATCGAAGAAGTAAGCTCTCGGTTTCGTACACTCATGACAAGGGCATGGCGATCTTCTCGATGGTGTGTAACGTGTCTCGGCGTCGTGGGCGCTGGCTAACATAGTAGATCGGCAAGTGGGCTTGCCCCTCTGCTCGCACGAGCGGCACTCGGTGCGACCTCGAGGCCGCTAAGTAAAGGAATAATTTCTCATAGGATCGGCTTTGCCGAGGATGCGGGGTTGGATAGATATTCCTTTATTCTCGCGAATCTTTATCGGCTTTCTTTCGTCCATGCGAACTTCTTGTTCTTGATGGTCGCGAAGAAGGCTTGCTTTATCGCCGAGCCGTGATATGAAGCGGTTGAGGCGGCTAGACTGACTGTGAGGCGTTGCACTGTTTGATGTTTCGCGGTTCCTGCATGTCAAGGATCGCTCGTATCTTGGCGGGGTTCGCCTCGATCCCCTTTGGCTCACTATGTGCCCCAAGAACTTCCGGAGCCCACCCCGAAGTTGCATTTCTTGGGGTTGACTTCATGTTAAACTTCTCAAGGATGGCGACGTCTCGGCAAGATCGTTGAGGTGATCTTCCTTCTTGAGGCTTTTGACCACGATATCGTCAATGTAGACCTCCATGGTCTTGCCGATCTGATCGGCGAACATCCTGTTGACTAATCGTTGGTAGGTCGCCCTGCGTTTTTCAAGCGAGCGGCATTCGACCCAAAGTATATGTCTTTTACGTGTGGAAAGATGTGTGTTTTATGTCTTCCTCTGCCATTGGGATTTGATGATATCCGTGAAGGCATCCATAAGCGACATCATTTCGCAACTGCCGTGCTATCGACCGGATGATCGATATGAGGCATTGGGAAGTGATCTTTTGGACATGCCGCGTTGAGGTCGGTGAAGTCTATGCATAATCTCCGAGGCGATCGGCTTTTGGCGAGCACCGCGTTGGCGACCTTGTGGTTCGTTAGTTGCTACTCCGTCGATGCATTTGCCGAGTAACTTTTGGACTTCTATGTCGAGCTGCGTATTTCTCGGGACCGAACTTCCTACGCTTGGTGAGCAGGTTTCATTGTCCGGTCGATCTTGAGATAATGGTAGGCGTGTTCGGGACTTATGCCAACCATATCTTGATGCGACCGTGCAAAGACACCGATGTTCTTACGTAGCAAGTTGATCGAATCTCCCTTTAATTCGCGGTCGATGCTCGCGCCGATGCATACCTCCCGTTACGGATGATCGGATCCATCGTAATGCTTTCTAACTCTTCGGCGAGGCAGTCGCCTCTCGTTTGGTACGATCTCGGACTCGGTCCTTGGATCGATGTCGAGACTTGGCTCGAAACCGATCCTTGGCTCGATGTCGTCCGTCGATCGATGAGAGATGGCTTCCCCGAGTCGGGTTGGTACGAAGCCTCGGGCTCGTCGATCTCCATGGGTTGATCGTCGGTCGCTTCAATGTTACATACGATGCGGGAAGTATTGAAAGAATTAACAACATAGGAGTAACTCAAACACCTCTTTGCCATTAGTTGATCTCCTTTTCTGATGCAGACCGTCCCATCGGCGGTGGGAATTTGATACGATAAAGAAAGATGAGGCGACCGCCTCAAAGGTTTCTAAAAGGGCGACCTAGGAACCCATTATAGATCTTTGGGCCTATCTATGATTACAAAGCTTAGGTTCTAGTAATCCTAACCTTGGGATCATAAAAGCATACTAGCTCGACGGAGAGCTTGATCCTCCGTAGGCTTGGGTGTGTTGTCGCCGAACCCTTGAAGTACGGTGTCGAAAGGCTTGATGAATTTGATCGGGTTGCGAGTTGGTCTAGGCGGATTTGAATATGATGTTGCAAAAACTCCCATTGTCGACCAACACGCGATCGACCGTCTTCCCAAGGATGCAGCGGAGATCACTAGTGCATCCTCCTTGGGACATTGCACTCCTTCCCTGTCCTTGTTGGAAAAGGTGATGAGCGCGTCTCTAGAGATGGTCGGTTAGGGTACAACGACGTGGACCCGGCGAATGCCCTCGGCTCGGCTTTTCGTTTCTGTTCGACATGGTGGAAGCAGGGAAAGACCCCGAGGTTTCCACCTCCCGCTGGAGCATGTTGACCGGCCGCGAGTTGATCGGTGGGACCGAATCATCGAGTATTCCGGCTCATGCTCAGTGCAGCGGCCGGATTGGGAGGAGTTCTCTCGTGTTGCCGGCCTTTCGCGCCCTCCGGTCCTTTCCGTCCTTGGTTCGGCTTGGTGACCAAGTTGTCGTTGCCTTCCTCAAACAATCGCGAGTTGCACGAGGAGATCGCGGCCTAGCTAGTGTTGTGGCGGGGCTCTTATGATAGGCACGAGAATTTGCTACGGTCTAGGTGGCCGTGGTCCCTTATTGGCTTTGGCTTGAAAGCCACTCGCGACCCTTGATCGCGTTGAAGATGTGGGCCGGAGATAAGTTGAGGTTGTGAAGAAGGTGGACCTCTACATCCTCGAAGGCTTTGAACTCGCCGGGCGGCTTGGCGTCGCCTTTACAGGCTTGGCGACCGCCTTCTTACGGACATGGGAGGGTGCTTTTCCTTCTTCGGATGGTCCCTCTTCTAAGCGGAGTGAGCATCCTCTGTCGGCCGGGAACCGGCGGCCTTGTTGCGGAAAATCGAATAGGTCGGGGATATCTTTTGTGAGATGCTGAACATGGGCGGCGTCAGTGGAATCCGCTCATAAGCGAGTTGAGAGCGATCTCGTCGGCGGGCTCACCGGTGAGGACTATCTCGTCTACCCGGTCGATGTAATCCCCATCCGATTCGTCCTTCCCACTGATTTTCATCATGCGGTGAGGACCTTCCGGCGGCGACTTTGGCGGCGAAGTATGACTGAAGTCGTTCGCTAGCTTCTCAAAGCAATTGATTGAGCGAGATGGTAGTGAGGTGTACCATCGTAGGCGAGGTCGCCCGAGTTAACGGGAACATACGACATCTCGTCGCATCTGAAGCTCCGCACCGGTCATGTAGATCCGAATTTGCTTAAGTGGGTTTCGGATCCGATTTCCCCTCATATAAAGGTGTTTGTGGGGATTGATAGTTGGTTGGGTAGGCGAGCTCGATGCGAGTCGTGAGTGGTTCGCTTGAACCAATGATCGATCTCTGGCGCTGCCCCATTTTCCATGGCGCCTTCATCTCGTCGATTTGGCGTTGTATGGCGGCTATCGCCGTCGCTTTGGCCTTTCGCCGATTGACTCTCGAGCGTGAACCAAGGCGATCGTGTGCGATCCCCCCCCCGTGGTGAGCAGCGATCTCCACGAGAGGGTTCCCTTCTTGGGCGGCGAGGCTCGTTGGCCGGTCTGTCTCTTGGGAGTCGGATACGCCGAACTCACAGTAAAGATTCGGATATCGATGTCTCCCGGTGGGCGGAGTGCCCGTCGCCATGAGGATCGCTCCTGGCGGGTGAAGACGGAATCGTCCGCCTTACGAGAGCCTTCTCCCGGCTCGGGGCTTTGTCGATTTCTCAACATAGATCCCCTTGAGCTTAGTTTGCTTGCCGGCGGTTGGGTGACGGGGTGATGGTGGCGCATCGTGGGCCCTCTGCCGTTCACGAGGATGGCTATAGCCTCCTCAATGCATTCCGATGTCTGGGCGATCGAGTGAGAGGCTAGAACCGTCCCTCGGGGCGGGAGTGAGCTAGCGTCGCCACGGTCGCCTTCCGCCGTGGGTGGGATTCGGTCCTCGCCGGAATAAGATTTCCGAGATCTCGGGGTGGCCCTCTTGGAGGTTGTTCTTGATGTCATTTTACGATGGTTTTTCTATTGAAGAACAGTGAGTGTTTCTTCAAGTATATGTCAGGAGAAACGGTGAGTGTTCTTCGAGGCGGTAGGAATAAAAATGAAGGTTTGGAGCGACCCTTCTTCTAGCGCCAATTGTTGTTACCCAAAATATTATCAGGAGATAGTATTCTTTGGAGCGATCGAGTAACAAACAAAATGCGAGAACACTTAGTGGGAAAATGGATAACACAAGATTTGCCGGGGTTGTTAGTCCGGGCTTGAATGCTCTCGCGAGATGTTATTAATAAATATCTTGTCAGTACAAATATTAATGTTAGAATCTAATACAATGAGTGTAAAAGCTTCTAGTTATCTAGGCTTTAGAGCGCGTAGATTGCGGAAGAACCGGATGGATGAATGCATGAGTTCTTGCTTGGAATTTATGATGAATGTGTGTGAATGTCACTATGAATATGTTAGTGCTTGCCGAAAGAGCCTTTTGTTCTCTCTTTGGTGTGTATTTTTGCACTTAATTCGTGGTAGAATCCCCCTTTGGCCGCAACTGTGAGTTCTCTATTTATAGGGGACTAAGTAGTTGGGATCCCTCGGGCGATCGCGGGCGATCGCCGTTCTCTATATTAAAATAAGCGGCCGATCGTCCCGTCACGTGGGCTGTTCCCTTGAGGTCGAGGTTGCGGTTGGAGGCGGTGGGTGAACGATGGGAAGCCGGCCAGCGTCGCGATCATTTGTCAGGAGGTCCACCGTACCTTTGGCGGCCTTGTCGGTAGGTGCGGTAGGTGACAGTGGGGTCGATGATCCTTTTTGTTGGTATCTATGAAGATCCGCGGGTGGGCCATCGTCGAATTCGGTCTTGGCGACTTTGTGGATCTTTGGATCCCCACGTGGCATGAGACGATCGCCTCTGAACCGTTAGACAAAGACGATCGCCAGGTATCAAAAGACGATCGCTGGTTACCAAAAGACGATCGCTATATTATGCCGGACTTTAGGTGTTCGTCCGGAGTTTGGCTTCTATGGTTGACTTTTCAGGGAGGTCGCCGATCGCCTATTCTGGCGAGTTAATCGTCGCACAACACAAGGCAGCCAAGAAGATGAAGAAATGGGTCGACTTCAAGCGACGAGCGGTCGAGTTCAACGAAGACGACTTAGTTATGGTGAAACTTTTCCCGCAGCAATTTAAAGCATTTCGGGCTGTGCATAAGGGACTCATCCGAAGATACGAGGGACCCTACAAAATCGAGCGGCGTGTTGGGACAGTTTCATATCGAGTGGAACTACCGCCGAAGATGAAGATACACCCGGTCTTCCATGTTAGCCAACTGAAGCCTTACCATCAGGACATGGAGGATCCGGGCCGAGCTCAGTCACACCGAGCACCTACTGCCGTGATCACTTCCTTCGACAAGGAAGTAGCCGAGATCATTTCACATCGGGACGTTCGACGAAGGGGCGTGGCCCCATACATCGAGTACTTTGTGCATTGGAAGGGACTCCCAGACGCTGAAAATAGCTGGGAACATGAGGATCACCTATGGCAATTCCGGCAGAAGATTGAAGAATATCGGGACAGCATCGTGCCGAGGACGGTCACGACTTTGGTGGGGGAGAATGTCACGCCCCACCTTAAGGCTGCAGGCATCTACCAGCATCCAACCGAAGCCTGCCGGACGGGCGCGCAGCATGCTCGCGCGCGTGCATGGATCCGGACAAGCTCACAGAGGACTACCCCCCTATAATAGGCTTAGACGGAAAAAGCCTTGTGACAGCAGTAGACATTGAAAAGCCGAGGAATCCACTCTTCAGAAAGAAGACTCTAGAAGCTTCAAGATGGAGACCAATCAATTCCAGAAGGTCAAAGAGGGTTCCAGAAGGTCAGAAATCGGGTCGGATTGCTACAGGCCGAATCGGGCCTTGGCCGGGCCAGGCCGGGACACTTCGGGCCGGGCCGGGACACTTCGGGCCGGGTCGGGCCGGACGTTCCAGAGGGGTCTGGGGACTCCAAGAAGACTTCTTAGAATTACCTAGAATTGTATAGATCTTTCTAGATGATGGCATTCTTGTAAATACCTGGAATAATAATGTTTTGTTGGTAATTTGTTAGCCTAGGAGGATTAGTACAAATACCCCCTTGGGGCTCATTTGTAACTCACCTTGAGAAATCTAATTTGCTACAGTGCAATAAGAGAAAACCTTCCCCAAAGCATTTCTTACTTTCCTTCCTAGCAGTCTTGTTCATTAATAGGCTTACTACTTAGGCTTGAGACAACCTAAGAGTGCCGCACGGCAAGGACTTAGCGAGGCGCAAGTATAACCCCGTGACACCTAGCTATAAATTGGTTGCCATACTAAGGCCCTTCGGTCAGACCAAAGTGACGAGTATATGAGCAACGACTTTATCAAGTTTCTTAAGAAACAAGGAATAGTATGACAACTAACACCTCAAGCAACCCCACAACTAAATGACAGAGCAGAGAGGACTAGAACCTTGTTGGACATGGTTCACTGCATGATCAACTACACTGAGCTAACTATATATATGTGGGATACACACTCATTATTGCTACTCATATCTAAACAAATGTCCTTTCAAATTCGTTCCTAAGACTCTATATGAGATGCAGAGAGATAGAAAAACAAGCATAAATTACACTAGGATTTGGAGATTTCCCGCCAGTAGTTTGATTCCATCACGAGAAATATGAAGTTTGATACTCAACAAAACAACGCTTAAAAAACAACCATATTACAAGAACTATACCGATAAGGCTTATGGAACTTCCAATATACACAACAATTAAATAACTACTAAAATAATCTCTCAAGTGTCACTTATTGCATAACACTGTGTAATACAACTCCAAGACTCGTGATACAACAAACACATAGCAACATTGTGGAGTACGGAGTACCATCACTCCCGTACCACTTCTGTGTGCCACCCCCGTGGCTGCTCTGCAGCAACCTAAAATTGAATACATTGAATATGTCTGTCCTTGAAGGGGCTAGTGTGGATGTACTAATGAAAGTGCAATGAATATATAAAACATATTTTATATCATCAAAAGAATTACCAATCCCTACAAAAACCATAACAAGAATCCCCAAATATACACGAGTAAATAAAATCTAAGGAAGTCTATAGTACTCATGAAATAAAATAACAAATGCTTCTGGAAAATATTTGCAAATATTTATGATTTGTTTTCAAATCAAAATATTAGGATTCTCCATCCAAATTTATTATGATAAAGTTAAAAAACAAAACCAGTGACATTGGTTTACTGGCTACGGGCTTCCACTTTAAGTGGGAGATCCGGGTTCGAGTCCCTCTGAGGATAAGAATTTTCAAGAGTTTATGACTCTTTAGTCTATGATTAAAGAAGAGACCCTCCGGGGTACGCTGACGGAACAATTAAATATTGAGGGCTGCAAGCGGCAGTATGGGAGGCCAGATCTCGGTGGGACCCTGTGGGTGGATTTGAGGCGGTCCAGCATGAAGCAATCACTTGAGAGACGACTCCTTGCGCACGGTAGTTGAGAATATTTAAAAGCACGAGGCCAGGATACATCTCGCGATTTAAGCATGCTTGATTCTGTAAGTCGGACCGTTATCAGGAAAAGCTAATCAGCGTAAATTTATAACCTCGATATAAAAAAAATAGAAAAACACGAACCATATGAACAAGCAAATGAAAAGCTATGCTCTTACTTTTTTGGCTTGCACTGCTCTTATATGCTACTAAGATTCTTGTCCAGCAAAAAGGTATCTCTCCTCTCGCGCGGAAGAAAAAAGAAAGCATTTTAGAATTATATTTTGGAAATAATTACCACTACATACCATTCTTGGAACATAATTGCAAGTAGGTAATTTTTTTTTTTTTGCATTACTATTAGATATAAAAACATGATGCAAAATATCCAAAACACCTTCCAACTCAATTTAGTTAACATGTACTTTATTATAATGTTAAAAATAAAAACAACATTATTAATAATAAATAATAATTAAGGTTCACTAGTTGCCAACAATCATTGCATTATTACAGTCCCTACTCTTTCTGTCCGCCACCCTCATCTTTATTTTTCACATCTGATGAAAAAGCTCTGCGAGAGAGTCTGAGAGAGAGCGAGTGAAAGAAAAAACAGATTCTTGATTCTTCGGTCGCGTTCTCATTTTGAGGTATTTCCGAATCCCACAAAAAGTCGACGTTAGAGAGGAGATATTTTGCTTGAAAGGTACTGCTCATGGATTCTACTTTTGCTAAATTTTTCGTTTAATTTTTATTTCGATTGATCGAGGTTTTAGATTTGAATGTGTAAATCTGGAGATCAGTTGTTTGGTGTTGAAAACAGAGTATTGGGGGCGTGTTTTAGATGTTCTTTTTATTTGGGTTCATTCCAAACTATGAATGTAGGTAACATGCTCGACGAAATGCCCGAGTGAACTTCTTGAATTTGAATGCAACAAAATCGAGGGACAGAGCAAGTAACTCTCTGGTTGTATGAACATATGGTGAATGGAGAAGAATACAGGTACCTTTTTATTGGATTTTGGTTTCTCTCTTTTGGATTTAATTGGGTTTGATTTTTGTTTTTCGTTTTTTGGTCCATTTGGGATTGAGGGTTCATGAATTAGTGCACCGGTTCATGTATTGGTGCACAGGTGCATGCACGAGTGTATATTTTTTAGAACAGGTGCATGCACTAGTGCATATCAGAAGATTGAAAACGGGCGTCGGCAACAAATTTTCTAGAAGGACGAAGAAAACGAAGGTCTGCAATAGATTTTTAAAATTCAAATTTTAAGATGAAGATGAAGGACAACGAAGAAGACGGAATATGAAGATGAAGGACAAAGAAAGTGTTTTTGTCAATTTCAAATATGTAATTTTTAATTTTATTCAAGATATGTAAAATTCAAATTTCAAATGAATAAATTAAAATTTCAAATTTCAAATGAAAATAACAAAAAAGGCTGCAGAAGGGTAAAGTTGTCCTACCAAATACAATTTTATACATAGTAGTCATGTTTTTGTACCTAGTAGTAATGCCATTTTAAAGTTTGTACCCAGTAGTAATACATGTTTCTACTTTGTACCTAGTTGTAATCCACTCTTATATTATGTGCCTTGTTGCATTTTACATTCTACCTTTCTGTCTCGATCACAGTTTTAAGTTTACTTACAGTAAAATCTCGATAAATGAATATGATCGGGACTGGAGAAAAATATTCATTTAGCGAAATTATTCATTTATCGAAAGAAAATTTGAACATGTTATAAAAAATTAGGACCGAAAAAAATTATCCATTTGGCGAGGTTATTCGTTTATCGAACATTCATTTATCGAGGTTTAAATGTATTATCTTTTAGAAGTTTTTACATGTATATACTTATATCAAACAATTACAATCATGTTACTTAATTTTTACTAGTATCAATATATTTAGGTTCCGTCCATAGAGCATCCCCACGTAGTGCATCCCCTGCTGGATGCACGACACGTAGCGTGTATGTGGGGTGCAGATTGATGCACTAGGTGCACCCCATATATACGCCACATGTCGTGCATCCAGCAGGGGATGCACTACGTGGAGATGCTCGATGGACGGACATAGGTGGATCCAGGAGCCGAATACTATTAGTGCACTGGATAAACTATGGAAAAAAGTATCGAGGGGTGGAGCCAAGCCCCTAACAACCATCTGATCAGTTTTTTTTTACTATATTTAGATATTTTGTACTTTATCCCAATTTTTTAAATACATATATAATCTAGCCCGTTCATTTTTTAAATTCTAGCTCCATCCCAACTTTTTAAATACATAATTGTAATTTAGCCCGTTCATTTTTCAAATCATAGTTCCGCCCATGGAAGTGTCATATGAAAATATAATATGATATAAATAATTTTCGAAGTTAAAGCTTTATTTACCTCATTTTTAACTGTTGGATGGAAGTCTGAAGTTAGTTTCGTACGCCATGTTCGACTATCAATACTTCCAAATTTAATATTTTTTAAATTAGTTTTAATATTTGATAAATGAAACGTTTGAGCTAGTCTTGTATCTAGGACGCACTTCAAAAAAAATTCATCATTTGACATAAATATTCAACAAAGCATCTATTTAGGAAAAATCAAAGTTAAACAAGTAATTAAAACAATTTAATTATACTCTTTCCGATCAAAATATATAACATCAAATTAAAAAATTATGATTTAATAAGTATATGATTTATCAACTGATCGAAAATCGTAAGAGAAAGTAAATAACTTAATTCCGAACTTAAATAATGCTAAATAAGAAGTAACAAAAAAAAAAATAAAACACAACAAAAAATGGAATTTTTTTTTTTTAAAATTTGGTGGTGCACATGCACCACCAAGATTCACATGAATCCGCCCATGTGGACGGATCCATATTTTTATCTTCTAATATTCACGACACGCTCTAATTATTTATCTAAAAAGTACCAAAATCACACAAACTTTAAGCGGGACAGATGAAGTATTTTTTATAGATACTCCTTAAGGTCCGATTTTGAACAAATGATCTTTTCGTTCGTTTTAGACACAACTTTATCGCATATAAATAACTTAACTTTTAAGTATATCGCATAACTTTATCATTCAAACAATATTATAAATATTTTGAAAATAAATTTTATCAGTATATATTTTTTAAATATAAATAAATGGTTAAAGTTCAATTCCAAACGACAACTGTGAAGTAATTAAAAGATTGACATGTATTTAACTCATGGTAGATCCAAGATCCTCGTAAATGGGAGTTAAGTGCAAAATATTTAAAGTTGGAGATGGAAAAAGAATTCTGCAAAGTATAGTGGGCAAATTGCAAAATAATTTTGTAGACAAAGTACAATTACCCTTGAGAAAAAGGGGGGAAAAACATGGGGCAGGATCCTCTACAGTGCGCGGCGTAGTGCTTTGTCTTGTAAGCACGTCTGGCCATGGGTATATGTATATGTGTCGTCCCAGCAGTGGCGGCCAATCTTTGTGCACTGCAGAGGATCCTACCCCAGCAATGGCCCGTGAACGAACATTACACATGACATACTCATTAGTCAGAAAAGCTAAAGGCAAGTGAGCAAGAACGATTTGGCAATTTAGGCTCAGAGAGATCTGTTCCCTTTATTCCCTGAAGATCAAAGTACAGAAATCATCAAGACAGGGAGAGAGAGAGAGAGAGAGAGAGAGAGAGAGAGAGAGTGTTTTATCTGCTTCTTGATCTCGAAAATGAGCTTTCTTAAACACTTGCCTGTTGCAGTTTTTTGCTTGATTCCATCCATTTTGAGCCAAGTTACAGGTGAGTACGTCTTTTTAAATTCAATTCTGGTTCTTTCAGGACTTGAAAATCAATCGTACAATTCATCAAATGAAGCAAAATAAAATACTCGTATTAGCATAATTGGTGCAACTTTCATGAATACTTATCTTTTAAGTTTCTCTCTCTCTAAATCTCTTTTTTTTTTTTTTTTTTTCCTTTTTAAAGCAACAAAATGGAAGAGTATCATTTTTATCAGACGAAACACTCAAGTTAACTACTGTTAACTTATTAAAATCAAACTCGCAGAATTCATCAGCATAGACTGTGGAGGAGGCACAGGTAATTATACCGACGACTCCACCGGCTTGGCGTGGGTTTCTGATTCCGAAATCCAAGGCCAAGGCAAGTCGGTCCAACTCCAAGTCGGAAACACATACGGTTTAAACTCACGACAGTATCAAACACGGCGCGATTTCCCAACGGACAGCAAGAAATACTGCTACACACTCAGAACGGAGGAACGAAGGCGATATCTCGTCCGAGCCACATTTCTGTACGGAACTTCAGTGACAGTCGGTACGTACCCGAAGTTTCAGCTTTACCTAGACGCGACAAAATGGTCATCGGTGACGGTGATGGAACCTTCTAGAGTTTATATTGAGGAAATGATCGTCAGGGCACCTTCTCCTTCTCGATCTATGGACGTCTGCTTGTGCTGTGCCTCGACGGGCTCTCCTTTTATTTCAACCATAGAGATGCGCCCTCTGAACCTGTCCATGTACGCCACTGATTATGAAGATAACTTTTACTTGAAAGTCGCAGAAAGAGTCAATTTTGGCGCTCCAAGCCAGGAAGCTATAAGGTAAAGAATTCGCAAAATGAAAATGCATATGGAGAAGAAGACTAAATTGTACTACACATTAGCTGTGTGTGTATGTGTGTGCGCGCACTCTAGTATTTTTCTAAGAAAATCATTGTCTAATGAGTTTTCTCCTCAGGTTTCCAGATGACCCTTACGATCGTATATGGGGATCCGATCTCGTTCGACGGCCTAATTTCCTAGTAGGGGTGGCCCCCGGTACAGAGAGAATTAACACAACCAAAAACATCAACGTGAACACGCGAGAATATCCGCCGGTTAAAGTAATGCAAACTGCAGTTGTCGGCACTAGGGGAAGCCTCACATACAGGTTGAATCTAGAAGACTTTCCAGCCAATGCCCGAGCCTATGCATACTTTGCCGAAATTGAAGATTTCGGAGCAAACGAAACACGCAAATTTAAGATGGAGCAGCCTTACTTTCCGGACTACAGCAATGCAGTGGTTAATGTAGCTGAAAATGCGAATGGAAGTTATATGCTGTACGAGCCTAGCTACATGAATGTAACTCTGGACTTTGTTCTGTCATTCGCATTCGCTAAAACCCGGGATTCTACTCGAGGACCGATATTGAACGCGATGGAATTTAGCAGATATGTGGAGATTGGTGCTAAGACGTATGAAAAAGATGGTAGGAATATGATTTATCGATATTAAGCTTTTACCTAGAATTATTAGTTCATCTAGATGACTGTATGTGCTTGTATTTTTTTCAATATGGAAGTGAGCAGCCTCATTGCCTTGCGTTCTATGCCGGCACAAAAATATTTAGAGTGGACAGAGGAAGGCGGTGATCCTTGTATACCGAAAAACTGGGAATGGTTAACTTGCAGCTCTATGGCACCACCAAGGATTACCAAAATGTAAGGGGATCTAAAAGCTATTTTGACCTCAAATTCATGCATATAATATACAACCGTTATTTCCCAGCATTTTAACTTAGTCGTTTATTCATACTACCATCTGTCATGTAGTATAAAGATAGAATAGGGGGTGCATAAGAATATGAATTACATAATATAATGCTAAAATTACATATTACATGTTGAATCTTATTTCCTCTAGAAGAGGTTCTTATTATGCTTCCTTTTTGTAATTTCTTATGAGAGTCTATTACCTTAGACCATGATCCGATTCCCAGCTGAATAGTGTTATTGTTCAAAACTTAACATATATATATATATATAGATTGGTTCAAGTGGGAACCAGTCCTTAAAATGGGAACGTGAGTCCAGTGCAAATTTAGTACGGATTCACTGCACAAATAATATGTTGTAATGCATATTCATTTTTGTGATCACTGCACACATTTAGTATAGATTCAATGCGCATTGGGAGAAAATGAATATGCATTACAACATACTATTGTGCAGTGAATTCGTACTAAATATGCACGGACTCACGTTCCCATTTTAAAGACTGATTCTCATTTTAACCAATCCCTATATATACTTATATTGTGAAAAACCTATGATGCCAACTCTTTTTTAAACAGTCTTCTGTCAGGTAAGAACTTGACGGGCGAAATCCCACAAGAGCTTCAGAACATGGAAGCATTGGAAGAATTGTAAGAACGATTGCAAGCACAAATTGCACTTTCATTATGACTTATCCCTATGGACAATTATCAGCTTGTTCTACTTTAAATTATAGGTGGCTAAACGGGAACTCACTTAACGGAACAATCCCTGACATGAGTGACCTTGCCAATTTGAAAATATTGTAAGCTCTTCTTCAATCAAAGTGGTTTTTCTAAACCAAGTTGTGTTTAAGCCTCATTTATCCAAGGGGTGTGCAGGCATCTAGAGGATAACCAACTCACCGGTCCATTACCTTCATACCTGGGAAACTTGCCTCACCTGCAAGAATTGTAAGTAGCAATACGGATAATCTTCTTTGCCTTTTTCATTCTTAGAAAGAAAGAAAGATGTCTTGAAATCTGTTGATGTTACAGACGATCACGTCTTCACGTATATTGAAAGGCATGCCTGTGCGTGGCATTATTTCTTGGCAGGTACGTACAGAACAACTCTTTGAGTGGGGAAATACCTTCAGCGTTGTTAAGAGGAAACTTAACTTTCAGGTGACTGCTTATTATTCAAATAAAGAAAAACTAGGTTCTTCAAAGCAATGAATATTCGTGTTTACTGGTCAATATATGTACGACTACTGAAATTGGAATTTGGATACAGACAAATTGGTTGACAGAAAACAATATTCTGAGCTTTGAACTACAACTCCCATATCTCTTCTGGATTCGAATTTTCAGCTACTTCACTAAGGGTCAGATTAGTTGATCAAAATAAAGTTTTCTGCAGTAAAAAGAATCAAAAATTGTGCACACACACACACAGAGAGAGAGAGAGAGAGAGAGAGAGAGAGAGAGAGAGAGAGAGAGAGAGAGAGAGAGAGAGAGAGAGAGAGAGAGAGAGAGAGAGAGAGAGAGAGAGAGAGAGAGAGAGAGAGAGAGAGAGAGAGAGAGAGAGAGAGAGAGAGAGAGAGAGAGAGAGAGAGAGAGAGAGAGAGAGAGAGAGAGAGAGAGAGAGAGACAGAGAGAGAGAGAGAGAGAGAGAGAGAGAGAGAGAGAGAGAGAGAGAGAGAGAGAGAGAGAGAGAGAGAGAGAGAGAGAGAGAGAGAGAGAGAGAGAGAGAGAGAGAGAGAGAGAGAGAGAGAGAGACTCTAGATGACTACAAACTTCAAGCCAAGATATGAGGTTTCCACAATCAGATGTATCATATCCAAGCCATACCTTTTCTTATGCAGATATGAAGAAAATTCCCGTCTTAGACGAGTAACAAAAACACGTAACAAAGTAATACTCGGAGCTTCAACTGGATTGCTGGCTATTCTTATTCTATCCATTTTAGTCATACTTCTGCTTTGTTGTTTTAAGGCAAAGAAAAGTTCGCTGAGGAATGAGAAAGGTCTTTTGTCCCCTTATAGCTTGGTCTTCAATATATTACTATATTTTTTTTCCCCAAGGTCATTTTTACTCGTTCAAAATCTTAATCTTTCTGGACCAGGCAATTCATGGCGTGCCAGCGCTAAGCCTTTAAGCGCATATTCAGTTGCACGAGGTGGATCTTCAATGGAAGAAGGATTAGCATACTACATTCCGCTATCCAACTTGGAAGAAGCTACAAATAGTTTTTCGAAGCAAATTGGGAAAGGAAGTTTCGGGCCAGTGTATTATGGGAAAATGAAGGACGCAAAGGAGATAGCAGTAAAAACCATGGCTGATTCGTCTAGTCACGGGACCAAACAGTTTGCTACAGAGGTAGTACTGAATCACCTTTTATAAACTTCTTTAATGTTTTTGCTCATAAAAATTAATAAACAAAATTGGATATATTTATGCACATGCTTCGTTTCACTAAACAAATCTTAGATTGTTACAACATACATCATTACTGGTTGTCTTCATTGCAAAAGTAGCTACATGCTAATGGACAGTAGTAGTAAACCATCAATAAAATGTATAATTGATATTCTTACAAGAATAAAGCTGGGAAGTATAACATAATTGAAACTGAGTTTTCCAATTCAAGAATAGGCATCGTTGTGGGAACGTCAAAGTTTCAAACCGGACATGAGTAGTTCTCCACAATCTTAATCTTTTACCACCTGAACATAATGATAATAATAAGAAGAAGAGGAAAAGAAAAAGAAAAAAAGATATGGTAAAACGAAAAAAAAAAAAGGAAATGTACCACAAAGCATTCGTATCAGGATCACTTTTATTCTCGATGAACAATGACGAAAATTTAATATCAGGCATATTTTGATCCCACAATGTTTAACCTGAGATGGGTATTTGCAGATCGCACTGTTGTCAAGAATCCATCACAGAAATTTGGTTCCTCTAATTGGATATTGTGAGGAAGTGAATCAGTGCATGCTCGTCTATGAGTACATGCATAATGGGACCTTACGGGATCATATACATGGTTTGCATCAGTTCATTGGACTTGCTAACTTTAGATCGATCTATAATCATAAGAAAATTTTACACAAAACTTACTGACAGATTCTGACAACCAGAAGCACTTAGACTGGCTAGCACGCCTTCGGATTGCTGAAGATGCAGCTAAAGGTGGAACAGCAAGGAATTTTGTTTCTTTACCCTTTTTATATTAATTCTTAATTCGCATAAGCATCTCAATTATACAAAAAACAAACAGGTCTTGAGTACTTGCACACGGGATGCAACCCCAGTATAATTCATCGTGATGTGAAAACAAGCAACATTCTCTTAGATATAAACATGAGAGCGAAGGTATCAGATTTCGGACTGTCGAGGCAAGCTGAAGAAGACTTAACACACATATCGAGTGTGGCACGAGGAACAGTGGGCTATCTTGATCCAGAGTAAGCACAATAATAACAATAATAATATTATTAATACTAATAATAAGCGGTCACTGCTATAAAAGGTGCCTTAACTTTGAAACTGACTACTATACACCGTCTCCTGTCAGGTATTATGCAAATCAACAATTGACTGAGAAAAGTGATGTGTATAGTTTTGGAGTTGTTCTCCTGGAACTTATCTCTGGGAGAAAGCCTGTGTCGACAGAGGAATATGGTTCTGATTGGAGCATTGTTCACTGGGTATGCTCTCTTAAAAAATCTATTAGTAACATTTATTGCTTGACAGGTATCTTCTTTTTGATATTGCATATGAATTCTATAGCGAAACCTGTAAAAGCCATTTTTAATTATAAACTTAAATATGCATATCATCTGCAGTTGGTAAAATTTCAATATAAAAGGAAGATAAAATGTAATATAATCATGCGTCCATAATACGCTTAGTTTTGTTGCATGCAGCTTTTCCCCTTGGTTATGGTATTGTTTATATGGCTGACACTGACAGTAGTTGGAGTACATGTTTATATGGCCCCGTATTTATTAAAGGTCAACGTAACTGGAGGATGGAATATAAAAAAAGAACCCCCCCTCCCAATCTCATGGAAAACCAAAAAGTAACAATCATTTGTTCTATATCTATAGGCAAGGTCATTGATACGCAAAGGAGATGTGATCAGCATTGTAGATCCAACACTTTTGGGGACAGTCAAAGTCGAATCCATTTGGAGAATAGCAGAAGTAGCAATCCAATGTGTCGAACAACATAGTACGTCTAGGCCACGAATGCAAGACATTATATTGGCCACACAGGACTCGATCAAGATCGAGAAAGGAACAGATAAATTAGATTCCTCTGGGAGTTCAAAAGCGAGGAAAACACTCCTAACAAGCTTTCTCGACATCCAAAGTCCCGACCTTTCTAATGGATCATTAGTCCCTTCGGCTAGATAAGAATTCTTTCTTCGGCTCCATCTTTTATATATAATGAATGCTGGGCGGGGTTACACTACCTGATGAAATGTCAATATTTAACAGCTAATATGCCTAGTTGTTGTTGCACACTGGATTGTGCTTAACTTCACACTTTTATAACTAAGGGCGAAGTGATTTTGTATTGGAAATGTTCGAATCTTTATGCATGTCATATTAATGCCATAACATGTCTCATTGGGCCATCCCCGAATGCAAGGAAAATGGGAAAATAACAATTTATATGCCCTGTAGTAGGGTTACACAAATAATTTGTCAGGTCAAGCTGCATTTTGCCGAAACTAGGTTTATGAGGTCAAAATGTTGAGGATCACATAACAACATCATCATCATCATCATCATCATCGGCAGTCTATTACATCTAAAACACACGCGTAAGGGTTGATGAAAGTTGGAATTTCTTACCTGGGCTGGGTCACAGTCGAAGAGGAAATGATGGGGTTCGGATCTAGTGCAGTACAGCACCATGCTGTGCACCAGATCCTCCGTCGGATTTAGAGGTGGTATTCGGGCCGGGGCCGGGCCGGTCCGGGCCGGGCTGCTAAAGCCCGCTCCATTTCAGGGCCGGGCCGTGCCGGTCCTTCTTTTTTGGCGGGCCGGGCCGGTCTTTTTTTACAAACATAAGGCTCGGCCCGGCCCACAGTCCATTGTGTTCATGGGCCGGGCCGGGCTATTCACGAGCCGGGCGAGGCCGGGTTGAACATTTTTTTTTCTTCATTGTAAGACAGAAATTTTATTACAAGGACCAACAAAATGAACTTGAACTTTATTATAAAGAAAGAACAACTCTCTCTCTCTCCCCCTCTCTCTCATTTTACTCCTCTTCAAGTTAATTGCGAAGTGCTCCTATAGTGCATCGGACTATTATTGGGTGTGAAATGTTAGTGGACATAGAATGCTAAAATGTACTCTCACTACTGCATGCCTCTTGGACATAATAAGATGTGATTTACTAAATGGCTGAATTTTGTCGCTTTTTGGTATAAATTGATAGGAAAGAAATAAAAAAACCTATTGGGCATTCCTAGTTCACGGTTTTAGGCAGGCTAAGCGGATCGGGCCTTCTCGGTTCACGGGCTCGGGCAGTCCGTCTTGCAGCCCGGTTTTAAGGCGGGCTCGGGCAGTCGGCCGGCCTCTAAAACAAAGGCCCTAAGGCCCACATAACCTAAATGTACGGGCGGTCGGGCCGATTTTTAAGCGTCTTAGGCCGTCTTGCTTTACTGCGGCAAGCCCACATACCACCTCTAGTCGGATTACACACGCACACACACACACACCCGTGCGGGTGTGTGTGATCCAATGGTGGGGTGCAGCACAGCATGGTGCTGTACTGCACCAGATCCCCTCCCGGAAATGATGATAGCCGATCCACTCTGGGATGTACTCAACCATACCTTTACAGCTCAGCCAACTTGGTCCACTCGCACAGAGGGACGATCACAGGAGTCAGGTTCGATTGGCCGAGCAAGGATGCCACGTGGAGGTCTGACCAGGAGGCAGGCCGGTCAAGTTCCAGGACTCAAATAAATCATGACCGGACAGAACATGTAACACCCCAAAAGGCGGCTATTACAGTGCCGTGGACCCCATATTGGGACCCACTAGGTGATACCAAAATACAGATTAAATGTGTATTATCTTGTGATACCTAATCACAATAAATAGCCATTACTCCGATTAGGAGTTTATAAATAGTATGACCAACGACCTTAACATACACAGGATCCAAACACAAGTATAAACCATATGGAGATGGAATATACTTCGAATAATAATACAATCGGACAATAATTTAAATAAAGCGGAAAATAACATTACACGGTTTGAACATAACCGGACAACAAAAGACTTGGGGCCTCCGAACTAGTATCCTTCGAACCCTTCGCCGTCACCATGCTCTTCCCGTGCCTTGCCTTTGTCTCGACCTAAAATACAACACAAGTATTGCGCCCAAAACACAGGGTCAGATATACATGATAAATGATTCTCAGACATTATACAATTCATATATATTAGATCTCAAAGAAAACATCCGACTATTGAACATACCCCTCGGGCGTATGAACAATCAGTCCCAAATCGTCAAACATATCCAATCATACATGAACTATGAACGACCAAACAATTTGGCTCAAGATGGACATCACAGTACGCCCGATCCGGAAATGTGTCCGTGTACATGTCCATCCCGTATACAGAATCCAGAATATACGTGTGACGATGTACTTAATTAGCCTCACGAACTACGTCTCGTGTGCACAGTCCAATACGGAAACATCCACGTATGACTATATATGTGTCTGGATAAAAATCCTACACAATAACCAATCGGCACACAGATATGATTCCACATATGTCACGATACGACATTACAACGAATTCAACAAATCACATATCCGATTAGGGATCAAGAAACTCACTGAAATGACAATAAGGATCAACGAGATCAACGATTCAAAGGTGATGAACTTGGGAATGCAATCCCATGATGAAAAACGTAACACCATCAAGAACAATATCGAACTACGAATAATAGATTCAATAAGTGTTTCATATACACGAAACGTATAACCATCACAAGAATTCAATCATCATTATAACCAAGCAAGATAACTTGCCTCAATATGGAGACGAGAATAATCCTCCCTTGTCGAATGAAAGGATGGTCCTCGACTAATATTGGTTACTCGAACAATCGACCTTGAATGAAATACATTTCACTCAATAACACATCTATATAATCATCGATATCGAATTCAGTGAAACGAGACCCTAAATTTAATTTGAATAGTTCAACTATCCCATGATATCAAAATTCTATTCCAAGAACTCTATTTACCTCAATTCATTCTTATGATCGGTTTACAAGATATTCTCAAATACTCGCATGGTTCTTATGAATAAGAATTTATGAAGAACATGTTAAATAATCATTTATGTTCGTTAATATCATCTTATATTGTTGGTACAATATTTTTTCATAATTCATTTTATACATTTTGATGATGAGTTACTTAACCAAAATTTACTTTACATATTTTTCTTCACTTAATGTACATAACCATTCCTATTTAACGTACGTAATCCTCACAATTTTGGCAAGTGTTTTAATGCAGGTAACGTATGTAATACATCATGTATAACGTACGTAAGGTTCGAATTTTGCCCGTTGCAAGTCATCACAAAAAGTCATCAGCCGTTACACCAAGTCTACTCATCCAAACGGCTCTTTGACAAAAGTATAACGTACGTAATCAACGTTTCCATAACGTACGTAACGAGTTTCAACATATGCCACTGAACTATTTTAAGTCTTTCATTACGGCCGTTACACAAGAGGTGTAACGTACGTAACTTCTATGACGTACGTAATCGGTCATATATAACGTACATAAGATATGCCACTGCTCCAACGGGAAAGTTGCCTCAAGAAGGCTGTAACTAGCACCATTCAAGGAGTTGGAAGACACACAACTTATCTGAGCTTACAAGCATACTCAAGCTATATTAAGCATACATTTCGAGAGATATACACATTCCACATTGTGATACGAGAAGAATTGTTCTATCATTTCTTATCTATATTCTTGTATCAACGAGCAATATATCTTGTAAAGTCGAGTTTCCTACTCGCAACTGTTTTATTGTAAGGTTGTCTTGTACCCTGAAAAACAAGAGTGTTTTAGTGAGGTTTTTCTTGAGCCCGGAAATCAAGAAATTGTAAGAGTTGACACTAAACTAGAAAGTGCATTCAAGGTTTCTAGAAAAGTCCTAGTCGATAAAACTAGGTAGGGGACGTAGGCTTCATTAATAGCGGATCTCTCGAACAATTTCGTGTGTTCTTTCTTTTCCGTATTTCATGTACTCCGATATTTAGCTTCCGCACAAAAAGAGTTCAAAACTCTTATCCGCACAATTAAACCCCCCTTCTAGTGGCGGTACCAATCCAACAATTGGTATCAGAGCAGTCTCTTTTTCACCGGATTGACACCCGCTAGAGAAAAGATCCAGAAATGGCCTTTATCCACTCTTCTCTTGAAGGCAGCACTCTCAATCGCCCTCCTTTCTTCGATGGTTCAAACTTTATGAAATGGAAGAAGAAAATGTCTATCTTCATCCGAGCTCACGATATTGAAATTTGGAAGGTCATTACTCTTGGACCTACCATTCCAAAGAAGACAGATGACTCGATCAAAAGCTTTGAAGAGTACGACGATGCCGACTGGAAGAACGATCACTTCAATAGTAAAGCTACTCAACTGCTTTACTGTGCTCTCAACCCAGAAGATCACAACAGAATCTCTTCTTGCGAGACGACCAAATAGATCTGGAAAATGCTCGAGATTACCCACGAAGGTACGAGTCAAGTGAAAGAAACAAAAATCAATATGCTTCTTCACGATTATGAACTCTTCACTATGAAAGAAGAAGAAAGCATTACTACTATGCTTGACCGCTTCTCGGCTATCACAAATGGGCTTGCTTCCTTAGGGAAACCGATATCAAGTAGTGATAAAGCCAAGAAAATCCTTCGATCTCTACCAAGAGAATGGGACGCTACTGTTACGACTATCATGGAGTCAAAAGATCTCAACACCATAGAATTCAGTGCTCTCATTGGATCTCTCATCAATTACGAGATTGTCATTAAATCTCGAAGTTCGAAACCAAAGCCCAAGGAGAGAGAAAGGACGATCGCCTTCAAAGCCAAAGAAGATAGCGATCTAGAAGATGAACCTATCAGAGAAGAGGATGAAGAAACAACCTCTTATGCCAAAAGTATAAAGAAATTTAAAAATCTTTTACAAAGGCGCCGGAGAGACATCAAACAAGAACTGAGGGATGAATCCAAAAAGACTCACTTCCCACAAAATAAAAGGTTCGATAATACTTGTCGAAGGTGCGGCGTTCCAGGCCATTTTGCTAAAGATTGTCGTGCTGCTGCGCCAATGAGTTCATCAAAACCACCTCACGAAAAGTTCAAAAAGAAGGAAGTCTATGTCGCTACATGGAGCGATGAGGATGAGGATGATGAACCTCAAGTTCAAACCAATCTTTCTCTAATGGCCCGCGCATCTGAAGATAGCGATGAAGAAGTCGAGGTTAGTGATTCTTCTCATGAAGAACTTCTTGATGATTTCGAATCTTTAAATAATGAATACGAAAAAGTTTGCAATATTAATAAAAGATTTGAAAAAGAAAATAAAGTCTCTTGAAAATGAAAATTCAAAATTAATGAAAAACAAGGATGTGTCGATTGATCATACAAATTGTCTGGAAAATGAGAAAATTCTGAGAGATGATTTACACAAAACTCAGAAAGAATTGAAATTTTACGTTAGAAAATTCTCGTGTGGTAATGACAAATTTGAGCAACTCTTATTTGGTCAAAAATTTTCTCTTTCAAAACAAGGACTCGGGTATAATTCATTTCCAATGAATAAGTCCTCAGAAATTACCACGAAAGATTCAGACACTTTAAAAACGGGAATTCCATCATGTCCAAAATGTTTAAAACCAGGACATACCGAAACTTACTGTAGATGTTCTAGACGAACTATAAAAGTCAAACAAATTTGGGTACTTAAAGGGACCATTGTTCAAAACCAAGTTTTTATGTCTAACTCCACAGGACCCAAATTAGCCTGGGTACCTATAAAACAGAAGAAAATTATTTTTGTAGGTACAAGCAAGGAAGACAACAGTATGAAATAAATGGTATGTTGATAGTGAATGTTCAAATCACATGAGTGGGAATGAACATCTCTTCACGGAGCTGATAAAGGAAGATCGTGGTTGTGCAACATTTGGCGATAATAAAAAGGGCCAAATAAAAGGGACATGTAAGATAGGTAAGAAACATTTACCTACTATTGAAAATGTTCTCTTTGTTGATGGTCTTTGCCATAATCTTCTAAGTGTTTCCCAACTTTATGATACTGGTCTTAAATTAATTTTTGAAAGTACGCATTGCACTACAATGAGAAAAGACCAAGTCGTTTTTATTGGATTGTGATATGATAATATTTATATTGTTGATCTCCAAGATGAATCTTCTTTCA
This sequence comes from Orobanche coerulescens, assembly GCA_033398695.1. Classification (NCBI taxonomy): domain Eukaryota; kingdom Viridiplantae; phylum Streptophyta; class Magnoliopsida; order Lamiales; family Orobanchaceae; genus Orobanche; species Orobanche coerulescens. Next base: position 137,970,240 of record CM065813.1, on the reverse strand, counting down.
ATGAAAAATGTTTACTTTCATACGATGAAAATGCCGTTATTTGGCACCGAAAATTGGGTCATGCCTCTTTACCACTTCTTTCAAAATTGGCCAAAAACGATATTGTCCGTGGTCTACCAAAATTAAATTTTAGAAAAGATCACATTTGTGAGGCCTGTATTAATAGTAAACATGCTAGAGGCTCGTTTAAGCCAAAAATGGAAATTTTCACTAGTCGCATTCTTGAATTAATTCATATGGATTTGATTGGTCCATCTCGGCATGCTAGCTTAACAGGTAAACTATATACTTTAGTTCTTTTTGATGATTTTTCGAGATTTACTTGGGTAAAATTCTTGACAAATAAAAATGATGCATTTAACGAGTTTGTTAAGTGGTGTAAGGTTACCCAGAAGGAAAAAGAGTTACCAATTATCGGCATCAGAACCGATCATGGTGGAGAATTTGATTCAAATATCTTTGAAGATTGATGCAATAATTATGGTATTGGGCACAATTTTTCAGCACCTCGGACACCTCAACAAAATGGAATTGTCGAGAGGAAGAATCGCTCTCTAGAAGAAATGAGCCGAACAATGCTTAATGAATATGGGCTTCCTAAATATTTCTGGGCCGAAGCTGTCAACACCGCTTGCTATGTTATTAATCGAGTCCATCTCCGGAGGAACAAAATGATGACTCCATATGAGATATTTAAAGGTAAAAATATTAATTTATCTTATTTTTATCCATTTGGTTATAAAGTATTTATTCATAATAATGGTAAAGATAATCTAGGAATATTTGACTCTAAATCGGATATTGAAATATTTCTTGGTTATTCGACTAATAGTAAAGCTTATCGTGTATTTAATTGTAGAAGAGGTTCAGTAGAAGAGTCAATTCATGTAAAATTCGATGATACAGTTTTACCCCCCGAGAAAGGTTGTTTTTGATGATGATGCAGGTATAGTTCCGGCTAAAGAAATGTCAGAAGCGTCAAAGGAATTGGAGAAGCTCGACTTAAGCTCGGACAAGCAGGAGGAGAATTCTTACAACCTTCATAAAGATTGGGCAAATGTGAAAGACCATCCAATGGATCAAATTCTCGGGAAAATCGATGAAGGTGTACGAACTAGGAGAAATATAAATGATTGTCTTAACAATATTGCATTTATTTCTCTTACAGAACCAAAGAATATTGATGAAGCTATTAATGACGAGAACTGGGCTGTTGCTATGCAAGAAGAGCTAAATCAATTCGAAAGAAATAATGTTTGGGAATTAGTTCCGGCACCGGTAGACAAATCAATCATTGGTACTAAATTGGTTCATAAAATTAAAACCGATGATGATGGTCTCCCAATTAAGAATAAATCGAGATTGGTCGCCCAAGGATATAATCAAGAAGATGGCTTGGATTATGAGGAAACATTTGCTCCTTTTGCTCGTCTTGAGGCAATTCGTCTTCTCTGTGCCTTTGCTGTGAACAAGAAAATCAAACTCTATCAAATGGATGTAAAGAGTGCGTTCCTAAATGGAATCATCCAGGAGGAGGTGTATGTCAAGCAACCGCCGGGTTTTGATGACTATGATCATCCAGATCATGTGTACAAGCTCCATAAAGCTCTCTATGGATTAAAACAAGCTCCGAGAGCATGGTATGATCGTTTAAACACTTTTCTTATTTCAAATGGGTATAAAAGAGGTAATGTTGACAATACCCTATTTATTAAGAATTTAGGTGATGATATGCTTATTTGCCAAATTTATGTGGACGCCATTGTTTTTGGTGCAACTAACGAATCTCTGTCCCAAGAATTTTCAAATCTTATGAAGGGAGAATTCGAAATGAGCATGATAGGAGAGTTGAAAAACTTTCTCGGACTCCAAATTAAGCAACTCAATGACGGAATATTCATTCACCAATCAAAGTACGTCAATGATCTCTTAAAGAAATTTAAGATGGAAGATTGCAAAGAAATATCTACTCCTATGTCTTCCACTCTTAAACTCGACAAAGATGAAAAAGGTAAGTCTGTTGACCAAAAACAGTATCGAGGTATGATCGGCTCTTTACTTTATTTAACTGCATCTAGACCCGATATAATGTTTGCTACTTGCTTATGTGCTCGCTTTCAAGCAAATCCTAAAGAATCCCATCTCATTGCATGCCAAAGGATTTTTCGTTATTTAAAAAGTACTGCTGGCTTAGTGTTGTGTCGAGAATTATACTCTCCGACCGGCGATCGCCTCGGAGATCGGGCGACCTAGCCACTGCCCGAGCGGCGGCGCGAAGCTGAGCGACCGGGCGGCTAGCCTTAGCCAGCCAGACAAGACAAATCGGCGGCCGAAGGTCCCAGGACAAGTCCGGTGCGAGCGATCGACATCAAATACGATCGTCTCTCGGTGCTAGCGGCCAAACTCTGGCGGCGACGGGACGATCATCTCTCGGCACTTGCCGACCGACCCTTGGTGACCGACCGATGCCGACCTTGGCCCGGCCGTCTGACCCTCGGTGACCAGCTAGAGACGACCGCATCATGCCGATAGTCATCCAGTCAGCAAAGGCCGAGCCTCAGGACAGACACCACGTGCAGAGCCGAGACAAGATCCGCATATCACGGATCGTTGGCCACATCCTGTCAGCATCCGTCCACCAGCCGACAAGCCCGCCGAAAGTTGTCAGTAGGACCGCATGTGACAGTGACTCCGGACGCGTGCTGGCTCCTCATTGGACGCCTGCAGTGGTGCCAACGCCTTGGACTTTAGGCCGACAGCCCGTGTGATCGCCCCATTATAATATTGGCCGGCAGACGATCGCCCCATTATTATAATAGCCGGAAGGCGATCGCCCGCCAGAGGACAAGACACCGCTGCCCCTATATATAGCAGGCAGCCTGCACTTAGAAAAGACCTGGCATTATCGCGATTTCAGCACACAGATCCGAAATTCTTGAGAACACACGGAAGTACTTCAATTCCCACGAGATTTGACACAACACTTGGCTATCTCCAACTCTTGGCAACAGCTATCATTCGGTACTTCTCTCGGCCTCTCTCATCAAGCAGACGATCGGCAGGGACGAAGAACACCGAGCTTCGCTCAAGAGCCGGATTAACAGAGTCTTTTTACACTCATTGTATTTAGATTTCTCACATTAATACTTGTATCCACGAATATTTGTATTAATAACATCTCGCGAGAGCATTCAAGCCCGGGCCTAACAAACCCGGCAAATCTTGTGTTTATTCATATTCTCTCGGAAGTGCTCCCGCAAATTGTTGTTTGTTGTCCGTCTTCCAGCAGTATTTAATCTTCGGATAAATATTTTGGGCAACAACAATTGGCGCTAGAGGAAGGGGATCTAACCCTCAAATTTTTATTCCTACCGTCCCGAAGAACACTCACTGTTATCGGGGCATATACTTGAAGTGACACTCACTGCACTTCAAAGAAATCCTTCAGAAATCATGTCTTAGCCTCGCGTCGAAGAAAGCCGGCCGGCCGGCCGGATGCCTCGTTCGTCGATCAGAGCCACGGCCGGCGGTGAAAGGTTGCGCCGCGATCGAGACGCTCGATCCGTCCTTGGGCGGCGGCCCAACCTCTCGCTCGATCGATTCGAACCAAGGAACAGATCGAAGAGGCCTGGCCGTCCTTCGGGAAGCGACGGAGTGCTTTCGGCGCGCCTCCCGCTATCACCCCCTCGGCCGTCCGCCAAGTCAGCGGAAGCTTAAGGCGTTCTTGCCGGCGATCGCCGGGAGGCTCTCGTGCAAGAAGAGGCGCTCGCGGCCGGGGCACCTCTGTTTCGATCGCACTGGCGGTGACCCGTCTTGGCGGCCAAGGCGATCCGGCCCAGCTACGAGACGACGGAGTTTGAGTCCGTCACCAGGAGCTCGGCCTACCCGACTCCCAGAAGGCAGCCCAGCCGCCTGGCTCCCCCTCGCCAAATAGTCGAGGTCGGCAGCAGCGGAGTCCGGAGATCGGTACACGATCGCGTCGGCTCCCGCTCCCAAAGCCGATCAGCAAGCGACCGAGCCACGACGATAGCTGCGATGCGACGTCATATCGACGAGATGAAGGCGCTCCTGGAATCCAGGGCAGGCGCCATGAAGACGATCGCCGAGCCAAGCGAGCCGCTCGCGATCGACATCGAGCTCGCCCCCGTGCAGCACAAGATCGCTCCTCCGCAAACACCTTTGTACGAGGGGAGATCAGACCCCCAAATGCACCTGAGCAAGTCTAACATCTACATGACCGGGTGTGGGGCATCAGATGCGACCAGGTGCCGAATGTTCCCTATGACGCTGGACGACCTCGCCTACCGGTGGCACACCTTATTGCCACCTCGGTCCATTGGATCCTTTAACCAGCTGGCGCACGTCTTCATGGAGTACTTCACCACCAGGGTCGCTCGGCCGGAAGGTCCCCATCGCATGATGCGAATCAAGCAGGGAGAAGAAGAGTCCGACTCGGACTACATCGACCGGGTAGACGTGATCATCCTCAACGGCGAGCCCGTAAGCGATGAGACCGCCCTCTACGCGGTCCTGGGAGGATTTCATGGTCTTTCGCCGATGTTCATGCATCTCACGAAGAACCAACCTGCGACCTACGCAGCCTTCCGAGCAAGAGACGCAGACTTTTTAGCCAGGCAAAGGCTTCTTCTTATCCTAGGAGTAGCGCGATCGACACCCGAGCGACGATCTCCAGTCTTCCAGCCCGATCGCTATTATCAAGCTACACCAACAGAACCGGAGGACTCGCTCGCCATCTACAGTCCACCATTTAACATGATGGACTAAGGCTCGCGATCGCCTCCACCACACATCATAAAGCCATGGTCCTGGTAGTCGATGGAACCGGCTGCTTCGGCCATGCAAGGTCCCTTTCGGCCGAGATCGCCCGCCCTTCGTTTAAATACGAGGCCGGCGTAGTCTGAGGGCCCTCCAAAATTAATCAGTGGACACGATCGCGCGCCCTCAAAGGATCATCATCTAACATGGTGAACCCGGACAATGCGACACGTGCCACAACCCCCGTCTCAACGTACACCGTCGAGGTTCGCCATCTCCATGGCGGGCCGAGGTGGAAGCAGAACTAACAAGCCGCGGAGGTGGAGTTGATTCATCCGACGCTGCCCCGCGCAAGGACTCCTCTAGACCAAGACCGCACGCCCTTCGTTTAAATACGAGGCGAGGCGCAACCTAACAGAGGACCCTCATAATAAAGTGAGTCACGAGACACTCAATGTCTTCGCGCATCAAGACACGGTCATGGGGTCGGTCCATCGAACTCCGCAACTGTGCACGGTTCCTCAGCGACGAAACAACCAAGTTTCTACGAGGGATCGGCCAATGTTGTTTTTTGCAGGTACAAGACCGAAAGATAGCTAGCCAATCGACCATGATAGCCCAAGTCCGAATCCTAAGTCAGCTCAACAAGATCGCCCGTCCTCATCTTACACGATCGCCAGCAAGAACCACCTCGCCCCATGTCTTCAACATAGGAGCAAGCTGGGGGGCAATTGTTGTGTCGAGAATTACACTCTCGGCCGTGATCGCCTCGGAGATCGGGCGACCTAGCCAGCTGCCAGGCGGTGGCGAAGCTGCCGGCGACCGGGCGGCTAGCCTTAGCCAGCCAGACAAGACAAATCGGCCCGGCCGAAGGTCCAGGACAAGTCCGGTGCGAGCGATCGACATCAAATACGATCGTCTCTCGGTGCTTGGCGGCAGACTCGTGGCGGCCGACCGGCGGACGATCATCTATCGGCACTTGCCGACCAGGCCCTTGGTGACCTCACCGTGCCGACCTTGGCGGCGGCGTCCGACCCTCGGTGACCGGCTAGAGGCAGCCGCATCATGCGATAGTCATCCGATCGGCAAAGGCCGAGCCTCGGGGCAGACACCACGTGCGAGCGAGACAAGATCCGCATATCACGGATCGTTGACCCACGACTGTCGGCATCCGTCCACCGGCCGACAAGCCGCCGAAAGTTGTCGGTAGGACCGCATGTGGCAGTGACTACGAGCAGCGTCTTGGCTCCTCATTGGACCGCATACAGTGGCCGCCAACCTTGCCTTGGACTTTAGGCGGCGGCCGTGTGATCGCCCCATTATAATATTGGCCGTGACGATCGCCCCATTATTATAATGGCCGGAAGGCGATCGCCCGCCGAGAGACAAGACACCGCCCCTATATATAGCGGCACTGCACTTAGAAAAACACAGCATTATCGCGATTTCAGCACACAGATCCGAAATTCTTGAGAACACACGGAAGTACTTCAATTCCCACGAGATTTCACACAGCACTTGGCTATCTCCAACTCTTGGCAACAGCTATCATTCGGTACTTACTTCTCTCGGCCTCTCTCATCAAGCAGACGATCGGCAGGGACGAAGAACACCGAGCTTCGCTCAAGAGCCGGATTAACAGAGTCTTTTTACACTCATTGTATTTAGATTTCTCACATTAATACTTGTATCCACGAATATTTGTATTAATAACATCTCGCGAGAGCATTCAAGCCCGGGCCTAACAAACCCGGCAAATCTTGTGTTTATTCATATTCTCTCGGAAGTGCTCCCGCAAATTGTTGTTTTTTGTCCGTCTTCCAGCAGTATTTAATCTTCGGATAAATATTTTGGGCAACAACACTTAGGTCTATGGTATCCATCGAGAATTGACTTTAAACTTTTTGCATATAGTGATGCTGATTTCGGTGGATGCAAAATTTATAGAAAAAGCACCACTGGAACTTGTCACTTCATGAGTTGTTATTTAATTTCATGGGGAAGTAAGAAACTGACTAGTGTCGCTACTTCCACAGCTGAAGCAGAATATGTGGCTGCGGGAAGTGCATGTGCACAAGTCCTATGGATCAAAAATCAACTACTAGATTATGGCATCGAGCTTAAAAATACACCTATTTTTTGTGACAATACAAGTGCCATAAATCTAAGCAAAAACCCCATATTGCATAGTAGGACAAAACATATAGAAATTCGTCACCACTTTATTCATGACCATGTCCAAAACGGGAATGTGCGTCTCCAATTTGTTGGTACAAATGAACAATTGGCGAACATTTTTACAGAACCATTACCCGAAGATGCTTTCAATTTTATTCGTATAAATTTAGGGATGGGACATGTTGATAATTTTTAGGTTTTGCATATTCATCATATCTACATTAAATGGTCATTAAAAATCGGATATCATCGAAAGGAATTCACTGTTCATATGGTCAGGTTTACGGCCGTTACAACTGGAATATTACGTACGTAGGAAGACATTACGTACGTAACGTGGAATATGACTACGTACGTAACGGAACCCAGGTTTTTGGACAGGTAGTTTTGGACTTTTCATTACGTACGTTACATAAAGCAAATAACGTACGTAACACCCTTCATCATGTTACTTAAATAACCCGATCGGCAGATTTCCCCTAAATTTTCTCTCAAATTCCTATCGCCTCCCGTTGCCTCCCTCACAAACTTCACACAAAATCCGTCCAACTTCTCTTATTTCTGATCGATTTAATCCATGTCCACCAGGACAAACAAGAAACGAAGAGGAGAAACCTCCCAAACCTCATCTACACCCTCTGGAGAACCAATTTTCCGAAATGCTCAAGCCGCAAAGATCTTCAACGAAGTTTTAATCGACGAAGAGGTAACTCCGAGTCACCATTTCGACTTCGAATCTTTAAATTCAGTGGGTATTGGAATTGAGGAATTCTTTGACATGTTTGGTATAAATCGTTTCGTTAGCCTTGCTCGCCCGATTTTTGTTGATTGCGTCCGGGAATTCTACGCAAATTTCTTTGTCACGTATGACTCTGATGGTTTAGCTATTGTTAATTCCATTGTGCAAGGTAAACCAATCATGTTGGATGCCGTTAAATTATCCGAGATATTTGGTATCCCTAATGTGGGATTTTGTTGCAAAGGGTCATTTGCCGGACCCGATGAAGTTATTGATAATTTCTCTGATGATGAAAGCTATAGTATGCATGAAGTTAAAGTTCGTGATTTCTTAACGTCAAAAGCTGTGCTTGAAGTGAATACTGGTCGGTTTGAAAATAATGATTTTGGAATCAATATACGATTACTCCATGATCCTATTACTAGATACCTTATGCCTAAAGTCAATGCCCATCAGCGTCTAGTAAATATTGACATGGAAATCATATACCATGTTTTGAAAGACCACCAAGTAAATTTTGCTTCGATAGTGCTGAAATGGTTCGTGGAAAAAAGAATGATTTTCCACAAGAAAAGCTACGCCAAGGTCGATCGTCAACGCAAGTCAGGAATGCCTTTCGGATCCATTCCGACGAAGATTTTCGAGAGTGCAGGAGTTGATCTTTCAGGGCTGCATGGGGTCGCCATCTCGAGGGGGAGCCTAGTCCACGAGGGTACCATCCAAACTATGAAGTATCTTCGAACGCGGAACCATGGATGGGTGTACTTCGCCTACCTAAAGGACGAAGATCGTTTGGTCGATGGCGGTGTCTTACCTCGTCCGGAGGAGAGAATCACATCTCGAGGCATTGCTCATGATAGGTCTCGTCTTCATACTCAGCTAGGCCCCTCTCGACCGAGACCGGAGAGTTCTTCTTCCAAGATTATTGCTCGTATGGATAAACTCGAGAAAGAAATGAGTGAAATCAAAATCATGGTTAAAAGTCTCTGTACTCACTTCAGAGTCCCTCCTTCATCTCCAGAGGCCGACCTTGACTAGTGGATTTCCTTCACTATGATGATTATCCTGTTTTTGTTAAGACCGACATTTCATGCATTTTCTTAAGTTTTTTGTCATAAACTCTTGCTACTTTTATTTTTGCTTGAATGATTGTGTTTTTCGTATTGGCGATTTCATTGCTATTCGTTGCTATCCATTGCTATTTCGTTTCTATTCGTTGAATATTCTGTGTTTCAATGACTTTCTCTTACATGTTCTCTTATCTTTTTGTTAATGACAAAAAGGGGGAGAAAAATATGTTTCGTTTTTGAAATCTTTTATCCCTTGTTTGTTTCAGGGAGAGTATTATTCAGGGGGAGAGTTTACTTAAAATCTTTCGATTCTCCAAAACTCGTCTTTTTCAAAAACTCCCATATAAATTTTGTCATCATCAAAAAGGGGGAGACTGTTGGTACAATATTTTTTCATAATTTATTTATACATTTTGATGATGAGTTACTTAACCAAAATTTACTTTACATATTTTTCTTCACTTAACGTACGTAACCATTCCTATTTAACGTACTTAATCCTCACAATTTTGGCAAGCGTTTTAATGCAGGTATCGTTCGTAATACATCATGTATAACGTACGTAAAGTTTGAATTTTGCCCGTTGCAAGTCAACACAAAAAGTCATCAGCTGTTACACCAAGTCTACTCATCCAAACGGCTCTTTGACAAAAGTATAACGTACGTAATCAACGTTTCCATAACGTACGTAACGAGTTTCAACATATGCCACTGAACTATTTTAAGTCTTTCATTACGGTCGTTACACAAGAGGTGTAATGTACGTAACTTGTATAACGTACGTAATCGGTCATATATAACGTACGTAAGATATGCCACTGCTCCAACGGGAAAGTTGCCTCAAGAAGGTTATAAATAGCACCATTCAAGGAGTTGGAAGACACACAACTTATCTAAGCTTACAAGCATACTCAAGCTATATCAAGCATACATTTCAAGAGATATACACATTCCACATTGTGATACGAGAAGAATTGTTCTATTATTTCTTATCTATATTCTTGTATCAACGAGCGATATATCTTGTAAAGTCGAGTTTCCTACTCGCAACTGTTTTATTGTAAGGTTGTCTTGTACCCTGAAAAACAAGAGTGTTTTAGTGAGGTTTTTCTTGCGCCCGTAAATCAAGAAATTGTAAGAGTTGGCACTAAACTAGAAAGTGCATTCAAGGTTTCTAGAAAAGTCCTAGTCGATAAAACTAGGTAGGGAATGTAGGCTTCATTAATAGACGAACCTCTCGAATAATTTTTTGTGTTCTTTCTTTTCCATATTTCATTTACTCCGATATTTAGCTTCCGCACAAAAAGAGTTCAAAACTCTTATCCGCACTATTTAACCCCCCTTCTAGTGGCGGTACCAATCCAACATATATCGCTTAAACTTTTCAAGGACATCCCTAATGTTTAAAATTGATAATCTAAACAACCTTGTTTCATCATTGCATCAAATTTAGATTGAATATAGTAAGCTACAATAAATTTATACTAAATTCATTTAGTTACAAGACCATATCATAATCATGAAGATTATCTCATATTAACACCATCCTTACAACCCCTTACTAACTTGGAGAATCCACTATCATCATCTATGAATTCACCTAGATTAGGTTCAAGAATCATCACTCCAATCTTCTAACATTCATCAAGGTGTTCTAATACATTTTATGACAATAATTCCATCAATTAAACTTAACTATGTAGATGCTAATGATTATTATTGTCCTAATGATGTTTATAGTCCAGCAAGAAGAGTATGATTCTTATAAACATGATTATTACCATTAAAACATCAATAATATCTTCATTCCAAACCCTTAATTACCATATTCATCAATAAGTGTTAAAAAACTTAACTACAAACATGTTTTACTTGATTAATTCAACACTAGGTGCAGTATATCATATCATTAACATCATAACTACGAAATATAAAGTAGAATCGTATAACATACCTTAATAAATGAAGAACAACCACCAAGAACACAAGAACACACCCCAAGCTTCAAGAACAACTCTAAACTTCCAATCAACAAGCTCCAATCCAAGGTGCAAGGCTCAAACACAAGTTGGAAGGGAGTAAAATCGGTCTAGTGAGGCAGAGGGATGATTGTTGGAGAGAAAAATCGGAGTTTGTACGTGCAAATGAAAGACACAAGCTGTCTTTTTATAAACTGCACAGCTCGTTACGTACGTTATCGCATGAAGGTAACGTACGTTAACCCCTTTACGTACGCTACACTGAAAATGTTACGTACGTAATCTGCCTCCAGAGGCTACTGCCTCAAAACACCAACATCATTACGTACGTTATGGCCTCAACATTACGTACGTAATGCATGTCAACTTGGCTGCCTCGAAAAGGCCAGTTATCCGGATCATGTCCGCCCCCCACGCCGAAAGTGAGATCAGATAAGATTCCAAGGATTACGTACATAACCAGCATACCATTACGTACGTAAAGCCAATGAAATAGCGTACGTTAGGTTAAAGCCTTAACGTACGTTAACCACAGAACACTTATCCCCAAAATGAAATAATCTACACAACGTCAAGAAATCAGCCACAATGCGAACGACAGTTATAATCAAGTCTATTATGATATATCCCGACATTAATAAACGTTAACTAAATGTAAAATGATTACAACGATACTCAAATTATCCGAATAATACAACAATACATAAGAAATTACTGTCGGATATTACATACTCCCCCCTTAAAAGGAGTTTCGTCCTCGAAACTAAGGGGTAAACAACTCGGGATACCTCTCTCGTATGCTACTCTCCGTCTCCCACATAGCCTCCTCGACTCCGTGTAGTCACCACTAAACCTTCAGTAGGGGAATCGTCTTGTTCTGTAACTGTTTAATCCTTCTCTCAATTATATGTACGGGACGCTCCTCGTATGAATGATCCTCCGCTATCTCGATCCGGTCGAACTGAAGTATATGACTCGGATCAGCAACATATTTCCTCAACTGGGAGACATGAAATACGTTATGGATCCGACTCAGAGCTGGTAGCAACGCCAGACGATAGGCCAGATTGCCTACTCATTCCAAAACCTCAAACGATCCGATATACCTCGGACTCAGCTTGCCTCTCTTCCCAAAACAAAAAACACCTCGAGTAGGGGACACCTTCATTATCATATGGTTGCCAACCTCGAACTCAAGCGGTCGTCGATGGTTGTCTGCATAAGACTTCTGTCGGCTTTGAGCTGTTAACAAACGACTAATCAGGGCAATCTTCTCACGGGGTGCTAACAACATATCAGGTTCCGTACCCAGAGATTCAGACATGTCGTCCCAACACAAAGGATACCTACAACGACGGCCATACAATGCTTCATAAGGTGCCATCTGAATCGAAGCGTGCCAACTATTATTGTAAGTGAATTCTACCAAAGACACTTGGGCTTCCCAATCATCCTTCCAATCAAGAGCGCACGCCCTCAACATATCCTCTAGAGTTTGGATAGTCCTTTCAGACTGACCATCAATTTGCGGATGAAATGCCGTACTGAAGTCCAACTGCATACCCATCACACGATGAACTGCTTTCCAGAAGTGTGACACGAATTGCCCGTCACGATCCGATACAATACTCTTGGGGGTACCATGTAACCTTACAATATCTTTAATAAATAGATGGGCCAATCTTTTGGGTCCCCATGTGTCTTTAATATCCAAAAAGTGGGCTGATTTGGTTAGACGGTCCACAATCACCCAAATCGTATTCATCCCTCGACGACTCGTCAGCAAGCTAGTGATAAAATCCATCGATATATACTCCCATTTCCACTCAGGAATCGGGAGCGGTTTCAGCAATCCTGCGGGTCGCTGATGCTCAATCTTAACCTTGTGACAGGTTAAACATCTCGAAACGAACTCTGCAACTTCATGTTTCATATTCTCTCACAAATAACATTGCTTCAAATCCTTATACATCTTGCTAGACCCCGGGTGAATGGAGTACGGGTAGCATGGGCCTCTCTCAGGATAGAGTTCCTTAACTCTTCGTCTGCGGGTACACAAACTCGATTACTGAAGCGTATTAATCCATCCTTATGGATCACAAGTCCAGGGGTTTTCCCTTGAGTTACTTCATCCTGAACTTGAGATAAGAATGGGTCTGTAACCTGCTTCGATCTGATTATATCATCAAGGGATGATGAAAACTCAAGTGTGCAGAGTTGTCCCTGAATACGCTGTAACCAGACTTCAATTTCCGGCCTCGCGAACTCCAGCTGTAATTCTCTCTGAACTGTCAAGCGGGCAAGCATTTGCTTTTCCCGGATGATAAAGGATCTCGATATCATAGTCTTTGATTAGTTACAGCCACCTTCTCTGCCTCATATTCAACTCATTCTGAGTAAAAATGTACTTCAGGCTCTTGTGATCAGTAAAGATCTAACAGGTAACTCCATACAGATAGTGACGCCAGATTTTCAAAGCAAACACCACGACTGCTAGTTCCAAATCATGGGTTGGATAGTTAACTTCATAGGGTCGCAATTCTATCGATGTATAATCAATCGCTTTCCCTTCCTGCATTAGTACACATCCAAGGCCCTGTCTCGATGCGTCACTATACACCACGAATCCTTCCGTTCCTTTCGGTAGAACCAAAACAGGTGCTGAAACCAATCGACTCTTGAGTTCATCAAAACTTTGCTGATATGCTTCTGACCACAAATACTTCTTATCCTTCTTCAACAGGTTAGTCATCGGTTGCGCAATCTTGGAAAAACCTTCCACGAACCATCGGTAATAACCTGCTAGACCCAGGAAACTGCGAACTTCCTTCACATTCTTCGGAGGTAGCCAGTCTCGGATTGCTTCTGTCTTCTGTGGGTCTACTCTCACCCCTTTGGCTGATATCACATGCCCAAGAAAGATAACCTCAGGCATCCAGAACTCATATTTAGAAAACTTCCCATAAAGCTGTTCCCGCCTCAACGCATCGAGAACTTGATGGAGATGATGTTCATGCTCTTCATGATCATGAGAGTAAATCAGAATGTCATCAATAAAAATGACTACAAAGCGATCCAGATAATTAATAAAAACCTGATTCATCAACTCCATGAATACCGCCGGTGCATTAGTCAGTCCAAAAGGCATCACTACGAACTCATAATTCCCATAGTGAGTACAAAACGCGGTCTTCGAAATGTCAGACTCTCGAATCCTCAACTGATGATATCCGGATATCAAGTCCATCTTAGAAAACACAGCAGCTCCCTGAAGTTGATCCAATAAATCATCAATACGAGGCAATGGATATTTGTTCTTGATGGTTACCATGTTCAGCTCACGGTAATCAATACACAAACGCAGAGATCCGTCTTTCTTCCATACAAATTACACTGGTGCTCCCCAAGGGGACGCACTAGGTCGAATATAGCCTTTCTCAGTCAACTCCTCAAGTTGGTTCTTCAACTCCTGCATCTCGGTCGGAGGCATACGATATGGTGCTTTCGAAAGCGGGGACGTACCTGGCTCTAACTCAATAGTAAACTCTACCTCTCGATGTGGAGGTAAGCCTGGCACCTCATCTGGAAATATATCTGGGTAGTCTCGGACTACCGGAATATCGGCCAATTTAATTGGTCGATCCGCTGTTTTGGTCATGTAACACCAATACCCAATACACCCTTGATTAAGTAGTTTCACTGCTTTCATAGCGCTGATGACTCTCCCGGAACGGCTGGGATTATCACCCTGAAAAATACACTCAACACCATCGTCAGATGTGATGGTTACTATCCGCTTGCGGACGCTAAGTATGGCATCATGATGATCCAACCAATAAATACCCAAGATCACATCATCTTTAGGTAAATCGACCATAATTAAGTTTGACAACCACTTACGATCGTTCATACGAATCGGACAGTTCTACACTTCATGATTCCCAACAATTATTCTACCATCGGGTTGACTAATTACATAAGGTTCACAATTGGTAACATGATCTAATTGCAAACGACTCAAACAAGAAGCAGATAAAAAGGAGTGTGATGCACCAGTATTAAAAAGAACACAGACGGGCTGAGATCGGATCTCGAGAGTACCTGCAATCATGCTGGCTTCGGGATCATCAGCCTACTTCATCTCATAAATCCTGGGTTTTGCAGCTCCGGCACCAGATGTACCAGCTTGGTTTCCACAGCCCATCCCTCTGTTTGCCCCGGTAGTCTGATAAGAAGCAGACGGAGGTACACGGTCCTGGACAGAAGACTGAACTGGAGCATGAGATGCTACTGGATCACGTCCTGGTCCATTCATGCAATAACGAGCACGATGCCCATTCTTCCCACAAGTATGGCATGAGACGACCGGCTTCGGGAATTTGGAGATGATATGCCACTGGTCCCCACAGTTATAGCACACAATAGACGAGTTGACCGCTCGAGAGTGCAATCAGGATGGCTTCGATGCCATGGGTGGTCATTCAGAAGGGTTTGGTAACGACTGGGGCTTCCTGAACGTCCCACGATTACTGTCAGTCTGGTTCTGGTTCCTGGATCTCTTGTTATTGGACTGGGTTGCTTCTTGGAAATCTCCTTTGCGGTAAGTTCGTATTCCAGAGCTTTCTCGATGAACTCCGGTAGGGTCGTACAGTGGTGATTCAACAACTACATTCTCATTCGGGGTTTAAGCCTCTTAAGAAAATATTTGATCTTATCGGCCTCCATTCGGAAAACCGACGAGGCGAAAGGAAGAAGTGCCTGAAATTTCTCGACAACAGATAGTACAACATCGTCTTCAGACGGGTTTAGGTTCAGCAATTCTGACAATTTGGCCTCACGGAGTGGTCCTGGATAGTAACGTTCTAACATGAGGTTTTTAAATTCCTCCCAAGTATATACACCATCAGGTGGCATCACTAAAAGCCACGAGGTGTGGGCACCCTTGCTAAGATAGAAAGCTGCTACGGAGACGCGATTCTCTTATGGGCAGTCCACCATCTCGAATAATTTTTCAAATTGTTCAATCCAATGTACGATATCAGTAGGCTCAGTGGAGCCTTCAAAAGTCGGGGGTCGCTGGCGAGAGATGTCGTTGATGATCCGAATGACGGGTCTGCCGTGCACAGGAGGTGGTGGATGAGGCCCCTGTTGCTGGACATTAGTAGCTCTCTGCATAGCTTCCATCAATAGACCCATCTGGGTCATCTGAGCCATCATGCCCTGCATAACAACGTAAGGATCAACTCGCGCATCCTCGCGTCCAGTGTGGTGCGATTAGTCCCTGGAAGGTGAATCACTACCTGCGGAACTCTGCTCCACATTCGAGCGCGTGTTAGCTCATGGTATCGGGATTCGGCCACTTCCGCGGCCTCGTCCCCCTCTGCTAAGGCCTCTCATATTTCTTTCCATACTTAAAGTGTAACGCCCTGGCTTTCTTAATTAAAAAGAACGTTACACAACTCATTTTTTTCCTTAAAATTTTTATATAAATTTGGAGTATTTGCGGAAGCATTTTAGTCAGTAAATCTTCAATAAAACTCGTTTATTCAACCATCAGTACAGTTTTACAAAAACATGGGAAATCAAATATTCGGACATAGTCCGTTGAAATTATATTCGTTGAATAACATCAAGTATTTCGTAAAAATAATAATAATTACGACGACAACATCTTTTATTATTTAGAACTTCATCGTGTTGGAAGTATGTATTCATCTTCTGCTTGTCCCGTTCGTCGATTCCTTAGCCTAAAAAACATAAATGACGAGGTGTGAGTACGCGAGCATACTCAGTGAGATTAAACCCTTATAAATCGTCAAAATCATGTTGTGTAGTGCACATAAAACATTCTTATCTGTGTGAGACTCGTCTCGGATTTCTTTCATTCTTTCAATCCCTCGCGAGTCGTCATGTTACACGACACAAAGATGACCGTAACATATTAAAACAGTATAACCTCACCTCGTTTGCTGAAATCTTGAAATATCCTCCTTTGAATTTGGCTCGGTTGTCCTTCTTGGATCCCGGATACGCTTCTCCTAGCACTTGATAATACTTTTTCATATTTCCGGTTATAAATTCTTGATGTAAAATCTGAAATCTCTTTGAGGACTTTTATCAAACCCCTTTGAAAAACTATCGGATTTGAGCTTCCTTATTCATTGGGCTTTTTGAAGCCTTTATAATTTTTGGAAGGGAAATATGTTACGGGCATTTTATAGTAGAGGTCCAGAGATTCAAATTGATATGTGATATGTACAAAAACACATCCGGGAACATGTATAAATAGGGGCTCAAAGTCGGTTGAAAATCAACCTTACCCGGACAGCTGGAAGCCTTATCCGGACAGCTGGCCGAGAAGCTTCTGTCGGTCGTGACCAACCTTATCCGGACAGCTGGCCGAGAAGCTTCTGTCGGTCATGACCGACCTTATCCAAACAGCCTTTTCCGGATAGTGGTTGAGAAACTTCTATCGGCCGTGATCGGCAGCTGTCGGTAGGCGTGTCCGGCGGTGACCGACAGATGTCTGTCAACTTGGCTCGGCCGGTTCGATCCATTCCCGGTGTCCAAATTCGATTTTCCGACCTGTTCCGGACTCGTCGGAGTTAAATCTTCGATATACTCGGAACGAATTTTCGGTAATAATAATAAAATAATTTAATATTATTTTTGCAATATAAATATTCTGTAATGAAATTTTATCGTATCAAAATCGTCGGAACTTTTCGAAATCACTTTCATAAATTCTAAAAATGATCCTTATAATTTATTTTGAAATTGTTTCCTTCATTTTATGCTAGGAACGTATCGGTCCAAGTATCGGACAACCTGTAAATATTAAAAATCAAAATCCATGATCGTTAGCAAAATAAATAGCATTTAAATAAGTATTGGGGCGTTACAGAAAGAATCAAACAATAGTGATAACCATAAGTACAATTCATGACTGTCTTTTATGACCAATAAAAATTCATGCTAAGTTAATAGCAACAAGGAACTACATATTCAAGAAACAGTTCATAATGAATTATCGACACTACGAGTGCCACACAGAATATCATATCTGACGTTGAGTCGATCAATTTCAATCACATAATCAATCCAGAATTTACCTCGAAATATCAATCAGATAAATCCTGCCACAGATCCTCGAAATATCAAGATCAACAAAGAGATCCATTCCGATATCAATATCATGCCAGTAATTAAATCATGGCTCATAAAGTACATACCGTATTTGGCTCGTAGGATCAGGCGCTTGCACAGGTCACACGTGACACGAAGGTCTCTTGATACTAGTTCATTTCACAATGACTCTTAAAGATAAACGACGCTCTGATACCATCTTTTGTAACACCCCCAAAAACGGCTATTACAGTGCCGTGGACCCCACATAGGGACCCACCATGCGATACCAAAATACAGATTAAATGTGTATTATCTTGTGATACCGAACCACAATAAATACTCATTACTACGATTAGGAGTTTATAAATAGTATGGCCAACGGCCTTAACATTCACAGGATCTAAATACAAGTATAAACCATATGGAGATGGAATATACTTCGAATAATAATACAGTCGGACAATAATTTAAATAAAGCGGAAAATAACATTACACGGTTTGAACATAACCGGACAACAAAAGACTTGGGGCCTCCGAACTAGTATCCTTCGAACCCTTCGCAGTCACCATGCTTTTCTCGTGCCTTGCCTTTGCCTCGACCTAAAATACTGTAACACCCCGAGATATTCGGAATAATTACAGCGCCGTAAACCCTTTAGGTAAGGATTTACAAGGCTAATTTTAAGAAGTGTGTAAATATAAACCAATCGTACAACTGAAGTTTAAAGACATATTTGACTCAACCGATCAAAGAGTTAATTTATACAACCATATCGAAAGGACATTATCAGAACAGACGTTCTCGAGTACTGAACGAAACAAGAAAAACAACTCTCGACAACAATAACAACAATCACATCACTGAGCCATCTCATCGTCCTGTCGGTACTGTGGCTGCCTCCCCGCTCCTCGGCTACCTGAACATCAAAACAATGTCCACCCCCGAAGGGGTTAGCAAAACGATGCTAGTACAAGTATCATGTTAAACAATTCGAATATGCATCGCAATACATAACAAAATACACCACACGGACTTCCGCTACGGAATCCGACAATGCAAATCCACAAGATTTCATTATACAAAGATGGGTATTCCAATGATCCAGCGCCTCAAGATAGATCCCAAGATGATCCCGTCGGACCAACACGAGGTGGAAATAACCCGTCCAATGATCCGGCCTCAAGATAGATCCCAAGATGATCCCGGACCAACACGAGGTGGAAATAACCCGTCCAATGATCCAGCGCCTCAAGATAGATCCCAAGATGATCCCGCGGACCAACACGAGGTGGACATCCGATCCAGCGCCCTCGGATAGATCGTACAACGTATACAAACACAACTCATGCATACACATATGCCAAATCATTATGTTCACCAACATGAACATATAAACAATATACAACGAATATCATGAAAATCAACGAAGTAAATATCATGTTCAACAACATGCATAATCATACGTATACTCCAAAATACCGATATTAACATATCACGATACTTGCCTCGAAGATGGCAAGAACGATATACTTCAATGCTCTCGACGCACTCGAAGGCCGCCTCCGATCAACGTAACAAGCTCGAACCTTAACACAAGGAACGATATACAAATCACCTCGAGTCGAACAATGGTTTCAACAATTCGACCTACGGCCGAAAAGCTCAAACTAAACAAGTCACTGGATTGCTTAGCGCGCTACGTACTATACATAACGCGGCGCTAAGTCAATCGTTAGCGTACGCTATCGTATAAGACTAGCGTGCGCTAGCCACAAATGGCGATCGACTCGGCCGCCTCATAACGTACGCTACGTGCGTTACGTGCGAAAACCGAACCTCGATAGCGCACGTTAACTTACACATGTTAGCGTGCGCTAATCTTGCATGGCGTAATACTACGAACCGAAAATCGGGTTGAATGATGAAGAACTCATGAACCCTATGGTGATATTACAAGTTATCCTCGGGCATAACATGCTAATAAGGTTTCGGAAGATTTAAGATTATGAAATACCAATATACGGATAGTTGTCTCGATATCACAATTTCTCTACGATCTTCAAGAAATAAATCTAAGTTCCATCGTCTTACGTTCCAAAACACATGATTCCAACGTATACAGCGTATCAACTGGGTAATATCCGATTACTTGATCATAAATCGTTTTATACATGCCGAGGAGTCCTTATAATAAGGTGGTTCAAAGGTTCATTCGATATCTAGCATCTATTCGTCAAAAGTACCCTTCTAACATGCGATGACCGATAAAAATGAAATACTTGCTATCCAAACATGGTTCAAACTTCCTTAGGAACCTTACTAATCATTGGTGAAGAATCACCTACCTCAAAGTAACGAAGAACACGGATGAAAATGAAGCAATCCCACACCCACGGCTTGAACACCGATCTCCAATGGTATATGATCTTCAATCTCGAACTAGGAGGTTGATATGGAGTGTTTAGGACGAATGGAGTTATGTTTCAAGTGCAAGAGTTCGGGTTATGGGGGAAGAAAGGACTGAAATCACGAATAGGATGTTGTCCTATTTATAATAAATGGTTATTAGCGCGCGCTACACCCTGCTCGTAGCGTGCGCTAACGGCTCACAGTCTAAACTGTACTCGGTATTTAGCGTACGCTACGCATATTCCTGTAGCGTGCGCTAAGGCGTTGACCCGGCTTTTCCCGAAAGCCGTCCAGGTACATCCGACAGGATCCGGCAGGGGCCCCCCGGCCAGATCTCACCTACCGCACGTCTCAATCGGGCCTCGACCACGCATAGCGTGCGCTACTTACACTTGGTAGCGTGCGCTATAAAACCATGTTAGCGTCGCTACCCTTAGCCTTGTAGCGTGCGCTACATGCACGTAATTTCATCCTTTGAAATTACATACACGAAATTATATGCTCGACGACATCGAATTATGAAATACGGAGAAAATACTGTGCAAAAGCACAATCATTACAATATCACAGCTTCCAATTACATAACGAAATCTCGGGTATTACATCCTTCATCCTAAAAAGAAGTTTCGTCCGAAACTTAGGATGAAAACAACTCCTGATATTTAGCCTTTATACCGTCCTCCGTTTCCCAAGTGGCCTCTTCGACTCCATGTCGTGACCATTGTACTTTAACCAAATGTATTGGTTTATTCCTCAATTGTTTGATCCGGCTCTCAAGTATCTTGATTGGTCTCTCTTCAAGGTGCCATCATTAGCTATCTCGATCTCGTCGAAATCAATAACGTGACTGGGTCCGGTATATACTTCCGTAGTTGGGATACGTGAAATACACCGTGAACGTGACTCGGCGATGGCGGTAAGGCCAACCGGTATGCTAAATCCCCAACTCTCTCTAGGATCTCAAATGGTCCGATATATCTTGGACTAAGCTTGCCTCTTCTCCCAAAACGGAAAATCCCTCGTGTAGGAGACACCTTCAATAGTACGTGGTCCCCAAATCGAACTCTAGAGGGCGACGACGTACATCCGCATAAGACTTCGCCGACTGGGCGCCAACAGTCTCTCTCGAATCAAGGCTATCTTCTCTTGAGTCGAATAATCAATTCGGTTCCGTCCCGATCAAATCCAAGAATCATCCCGGACAGGGCGATCGGCATCTTCTTCCGTATAAAGCTTCAAATGGGGCCATCTTAATAGAAGCATGCCAACTGTTATTATAGGTGAACTCGATCAAGGGCAAGTGAACCTCCCAATCAGTTGACCAATCCAACGCACAGGCTCTAAGCATGTCTTCTACAGTTTGAATAGTCCTTTCGGACTGACCGTCTGTTTGGGGATGATAAGCTGTGCTAAAGTTGAGCTCAGTCCCCAAAGCCTTGTGAACTGCTTTCCAGAAGTGCGACACGAAACGACCATCTCGATCCGAAATAATGGTCTTCGGCGTTCCATGCAATCTGACTATCTCCGCAATAAATACTCGCGCCAATCTTTCGGGTCCCCAAATATCTTTGATCCCTAGGAAATGAGCCGACTTGGTTAGTCGATCAACTATAACCCAAATCATGTTCATTCCCGTTTTTGTCCTTGGCATACTGGTGATGAAATCCATCGAGATATCCTCCCATTTCCATTCAGGGATCGGAAGCGGCTTTAACATCCCGGCAGGTCGCTGATGCTCAATCTTGACCTGCTGACAAGTCAAACACTTCGCAACATACTCTGCTACGTCCTTCTTCATATTCCCCCACCAGAAGTTTTGTTTAAGATCCTTATACATCTTATCACGCCCGGTGAATAGAATAGGGCGCGCTATGAGCTTCTTTCGTAATAGTCCTTCTTAAATCATCATCTTCGGGAACGCAAAGTCGATCCCAAATCTCGTAACTCCATCATCTTGTATCACGAATCCTCGGGCTTTTCCTTTCTTTACTTCATCACATAATCGAAGGATCGAGAATCGCCCAACCGCTGACTTGATCCTCTCGACTAGTGATGAAGTCACTCCATCACATAAAGTCGCCTCGATTCTCGGTGCCCATACTTCAATCCCTTCGCGGATCAGTTCTTGTTGAATGCTGGTCTGGGCGTAAGAGCTTCCAACACTCGAAGAGAAACAGTTTACGACTCAAAGCATCGGCTACTACATTTGCTTTCCCTGATGATAGAGAATCTCCAAGTCGTAATCCTTGATCAATTCCACCACCTTCTCTCGCCTCATGTTTAACTCTTTCTCGATCGAAATGTACTTGAGGCTAATATGGTCTGTAAATATCTGAAAATGAGTGCCGTACAAATAATGTCGCCAGATTTTCAAGGCAAATACTACAGCTGCTATCTCCATATCATGATTAGGATAATTAACTTCGTAAGGTTTCAATTGCCGAGAGGCATAAGCAATTACCTTATCCTTTTGCATCAACACACAACCCAAACCCCGATTCAAGCGTCAGATACCAAAAATCCGTCGGTTCCTCGCAGCGCTAATATAGGTGTCCGCCGTCAGTCTCTTCTTAAGTTCACAAAACCACTGGCACTTCTCATTCCACGCGAACTTCCGAGTTTTCTCAGAATAAATGGGTGAGCGGACGAGCAATTTTGGAAAATCCTCTACAAAGCGGCGATAGTATCCACTAGTCCTAAGAAGCTTCGACTTCCTTCCCGTTCTTAGGAGCTTCCCATTCCAAGATTGCTTCGACTTTCTTCGGTCCACTCGAACTCCGTCGGATGATATCACATGCCCAAGGAAGGTTACTTCCTTAAGCACTCGCATTTAGAAAGCTTAGCATACAGCTGTTCCTTTCTCAAGATGCTCAAAACCACACGTAAATGTTCAGCATGTTCCTCTGCGTCCCTCGAATATATCAAAATGTCGTCAATGAAGACCACCACAAATTTATCCAAGTATTCCAAGAATACCCGATTCATCAATTGCATGAATACCGCAGAGCATTTGTAAGTCCAAATGGCATTACTACAAATTCATAATGCCTGCACGGATCTCAAAGCGCATTTCGTATGTCCGATTCCTTAATTCTCGCCAGGTATCCCGATCGCAAGTCGATCTTCGAGAATACCTCGCCCTTGCAGCTGATCAAACAAGTCGTCGATCCGAGGTATAGGATACTTATTCTTGATCATCATCTTGTTAAGCTCCCCGTAATCAATACACAATCGGAGGGATCCGTCTTTCTTCCGACAAAGAGAACGGGCGCTCCCAAGGGGAAACGCTCGGTTGAATATAGCCCTTCTCAGAACAATTCCTCCAGCTTGCTTCTTGAGTTCATACATCTCGGTCGGCGCCATGCGGTATGGTGCCCTGAAATAGGGGTTGCTCCGTGCTCTAATTCGATGGTAAATTCCACTTCTCTTTGCGGAGGTAACCCTGGTAGCTCGTCAGGAAATACATCTGAGAATTCATTCACAACTGAAATAGACGAGAGCTCTACTCCTTCCTCTTTCCTCATGGCATAACACCAAAGTCCATGACATCCCTGTTTCAATAATTTCACAAATTTTCATTGCCTTGATCAATTTCCCGAGCTTCCTGTCTCCATCCTCTAATAAGTGTTCGATCCGTCATCAGCAATGATGGAAATGACTCTCTCTCGGTAATTCAATACAGCTCCATAACGGTTGAGCCAATCATCTCCGAGAATTAAATCGTCACCGCAGATGTCGACCACAATAAGATTCGATGGCCAATCTCTCCCCTCTATAGATACTGGGAAATCCCTAGCTTCTAGTGTTCCCACAATTTTCTCTCCGCTCGGTAATCCCACAACAAAGGTTCACAATTATACAAGCACGAGATGTTCAAACGTTTAACACAGTTCAAAGATATAAAAGAATGTGTGGCTCCGGAATCGAATAAAACACTAACCGGTTGCAAAAGAATCTGAATCATACCTGATGCAACCGCAGTTGTTCGTCGCCGATCTCCTCATTTCGTACAAAGCGGAGGGACGGACCCAAGACTCGGATGTCTCTCTCTTCCTGGTTCTGTCTGGAATCCACTCGCGTGTCTGGTTCACACTTATGTCCTTAGGAATCGGCCGGAGTGCGGGTACCAAAGATCTAGTAGCGGCTCCACGTAAGGCCGCACGGTGCCCTTCTTGCCCAGTCGTAACAGTGTCACGTAAGATGCGGCAATCACGTCGAACATGCCCTGCTTCGCCACAATTGTAACATTTCTTTGATGCGTCCAAATCGCAAGCTGTCCCTAACTTCTTTCCGCCTCTAGAAGGATGCGGAGGCCTCTGGATGAGTGAAAAGAGGACTGACCCATGGGCCCGCTATTCTTATTCTCCGTGAAGTTTCCCGACACCTTCGCTTTCTTTGCTTCCGTCGATTTCTCTACCGCCGCCTCTTTCATGTCGTAGGCCGCTTTGTCTTGATACTGTCGCAACGTAGTACACTCGAATCCGACATGTACTTCTTGAATCTCCGGCTTCATCCGCATATCAAAATGAAAAATCTTTTTCGCCTCGTTCGACCAAGTGTCGCACACAAGTCACCGATGATTGAAAGTTTTAATTACATCATCACGCGATGCCTCCGAACTCTGTGGTGAGAAAAACTCTCGGATCTTCGCCTCTCTACTCGGACGGGGACAATACGTGCTTCCATCATTTGTTTGAATTCCGTCCAATCCGCATTATGATCCTCGGGTCGAACAGCCTTCCCACCAATCAAAGGCCTCCCGGTCGAGAAAATACAAGGCGATGGGAACCTTCCGGTCCTCGGGACGCTTAAGACCCGCGAATATTTTCTCCAACTCCTTGAGCTGATCCCAAATAAGTGCCTCGGCAGATCCGTCAAATTTTGGCGGGTGCAATTTAACCACCTCAAGAAGCCATCTGTCACCCCGGTTATCCTCGTGGTGCTTGTCCCATTGCCGTCGCATGCGATCAACGACACTGGGCGAATCGTTTATCTCGTGCCACCACCGCTGCAAGACTCGCATGTTAGGATTTGCGTCATCATTCGCCGATCCTTGCCGTCCTCCGTAATGGGAGTCCGTTTGGCTAACGGCTATCTCGGGAGTAGATACCGATTCTTCTTGCCTCGCATTTCCACGTCCGCGCCCACGACCAGCGTCGGCCCACGACCTCCTCAACATACCGTAAACATAAATACTCAATATCCATGGCAACGTTCTAAAAATACATCCATCAATGTTTACAAGACAAGAATTAAATAGAACCATAGTACTTTAGATTAGGAAACTTACAACCACAAATTAATCGACGATGTCGGCTCAGCAGTGATGTTACGAACGACCAATAATCAATAACGTAAATGCACTCCAACTAACCCGATTGCCAAGATATCCATAAATCTTAGCTCCGATACCATATTCGTAACACCCCGAGATATTCGAATAATTACATACCGTAAACCCTTTAGGTAAGGATTTACAAGGCTAATTTTAAGAAGTGTGTAAATATAAACCAATCGTACAACCGAAGTTTAAAGACATATTTGACTCAACCGATCAAAGAGTTAATTTATACAACCATATCGAAAGGACATTATCGTAATGCATTTACTCGAGTACCGAACGAAACAAGAAAAACAACTCGACAACAATAACAACAATCACATCACCGAGCCATCTCATCGTCTGCCGTTTGCATGGTCGCCTCCCCGCTCCTCGGCTACCTGAACATCAAAACAATGTCCACCCCCGAAGGGGTTAGCAAAACGATGCTAGTACAAGTATCATGTTAAACAATTCGAATATGCATCAGTAATACATAACAAAATACACCACACGGACTTCCGCTACCGGAATCCGACAATGCAAATCCACAAGATTTCATTATACAGCATGGGTATTCCAATGATCCAGCGCCCTCAGCATAGATCCCAAGATGATCCCGTCGGACCAACACGAGGTGGAAATAACCCGTCCAATGATCCAGCGCCCTCAGCATAGATCCCAAGATGATCCCGTCGGACCAACACGAGGTGGAAATAACCCGTCCAATGATCCAGCGCCCTCAGCATAGATCCCAAGATGATCCCGTCGGACCAACACGAGGTGGACATCCGATCCAGCGCCCTCAGCATAGATCGTACAACGTATACAAACACAACTCATGCATACACATATGCCAAATCATTATGTTCACCAACATGAACATATAAACAATATACAACGAATATCATGAAAATCAACGAAGTAAATATCATGTTCAACAACATGCATAATCATACGTATACTCCAAAAATACCGATATTAACATATCACGATACTTGCCTCGAAGATGGCAAGAACGATATACTTCAATGCTCTCGACGCACTCGAAGGCCGCCCCCCTCCGATCAACGTAATAAGCTCGAACCTTAACACAAGGAACGATATACAAATCACCTCGAGTCGAACAATGGTTTCAACAATTCGACCTACGCCGAAAAGCTCAAACTAAACAAGTCGCTGATTGCTTAGCGCGCGCTACGTACTATACATAACGCGTGCGCTAAGTCGAATCGTTAGCGTACGCTATCGTATAAGACTAGCGTGCGCTAGCCACAAACTGGCAGTCTGACTCGGCTGCCTCATAACGTACGCTACGTACGTTCTGTGCGAAAACCGAACCTCGATAGCGCACGTTAACTTACACATGTTAGCGTGCGCTAATCTTGCATGGCAGAATACTACGAACCGAAAACTGGGTTGAATGATGAAGAACTCATGAACCCTATGGTGATATTACAAGTTATCCTCAGGCATAACATGCTAATAAGGTTTCTGGAAGATTTAAGATTATGAAATACCAATATACGGATAGTTGTCTCGATATCACAATTTCTCTACGATCTTCAAGAAATAAATCTAAGTTCCATCGTCTTACGTTCCAAAACACATGATTCCAACGTATACAGCGTATCAACTGGGTAATATCCGATTACTTGATCATAAATCGTTTTAAACATGCTGAGGAGTCCTTATAATAAGGTGGTTCAAAGGTTCATTCGATATCTAGCATCTATTCGTCAAAAGTACCCTTCTAACATGCGATGACCGATAAAAATGAAATACTTGCTATCCAAACATGGTTCAAACTTCCTTAGAACCTTACTAATCATTGGTGAAGAATCACCTACCTCAAAGTAACGAAGAACACGGATGAAAATGAAGCAATCCCACACCCACGGCTTGAACACCGATCTCCAATGGTATATGATCTTCAATCTCGAACTAGGAGGTTGATATGGAGTGTTTAGGACGAATGGAGTTATGTTTCAAGTGCAAGAGTTCGGGTTATGGGGGAAGAAAGGACTGAAATCACGAATAGGATGTTGTCCTATTTATAATAAATGGTTATTAGCGCGCTACACCTCGCTCGTAGCGTGCGCTAACGGCTCAGCCTAAATCAGACTCGGTACTTAGCGTACGCTACGCATATTCCTGTAGCGTGCGCTAAGGCGTTGACCCGGCTTTTCCCGAAAGCCGTCCAGTACATCCGACAGATCCGGCAGGGGCCCCCCGGCCGATCTCACCTACCGCACGTCTCAATCAGTCTGACCACGCATAGCGTGCGCTACTTACACTTGGTAGCGTGCGCTATAAAACCATGTTAGCGTACGCTACCCTTAGCCTGTAGCGTGCGCTACATGCACAGAATTTCATCCTTTGAAATTACATACACGAAATTATATGCTCGACGACATCGAATTATGAAATACGGAGAAAAATACTCAGGCAAAAGCACAATCATTACAATATCACAGTTTCCAATTACATAACAGAAATCTCGGGTATTACAAATACAACACAAGTATTTCGCCCAAAACATAGGGTCAGATATACATGATAAATGATTCTCCAGACATTATACAATCCATATATTAGATCTCAAAGAAAACATCCCGATTATTGAACATACCCCTCGGGCGTATGAACAATCAGTCCCAAACTGTCGAACATATCCAATCATACATGGACTATAAATGACCAAACAATATGGTTCAAGATGGACATCATAGTACACCCAATCCGGAAATGTGTCCGTGTACATATCCACCCCGTATACGGAATCCAGAATATACATGTGACAATGTACCTAATTAGCCTCACGAACTACGTCTCGTGTGCACAGTCCAATATGGAAATATCCACGTATGACTATATATGTGCCTGGCTAAAAATCCTTCACAATAACCAATCGGCACGCAGATATGATTCCAGATATGTCACGATACAACATGACAACGAATTCAACAAATCGCATATCCGATTAAGGATCAAGAAACTCACCAAAGTGACAATAAGGATCAACGAGATCAACGATTCAAAGGTGCTAAACTTGGGAATGCAATCCCATGATGAAAAACGTAACATCATCAAGAACAATATCGAACTACGAATCACAGATTCAATAAGTGTTTCATATACACGAAACGTATAACCATCACAAGAATTCAATCATCATTATAACCAAGCAAGATAAGTCGCCTCAATACAGAGACGAGAATAATCCTCCCTTGTCGAACGAATGGACGGTCCTCGAATAATATTGATTACTCGAAAAATCGACCTTGAATGAAATACATTTCACTCAATAACACATCCATATAATCATCGATATCGAATTCAGTGAGACGACACCCTAAATTCAATTTGAATAGTTTAACTATCTCAAGATATCAAAATTCTATTCCAAGAACTCTATTTACCTCAATTCATTCTTATGATCGGTTTATAAGATATTCTTAAATACTCGCATGGTTCTTATGAATAAGAATTTATCAAGAACATGTTAAACAATCATTTATGTTCGTTAATATCATCTTATATCACTTAAACTTTTCAAGAACATCACTAATGTTTGAAAGAATCTAAACAACCTTGTATCATCATTACATCAAATTTAGATTGAATATAGTAAGCTACAATAAAGTTATACTAAATTCATTTAGCTACAAGACCATATCATAATCATGAAGATTATCTCATATTAACACCATCCTTACAACCCATTACTAACTTGGAGAATCCACTATCATCATTTATGAATTCACCTAGCTTAGGTTCAAGAATCATCACTCTAATCTTCTAACATTCATCAAGGTGTTCTAATACATTTTATGACAACGATTCCATCAATTAAACTTAACTATGAAGATGCTAATGATTATTATTGTCCTAATGATATTTATAGTCCAGTAAGAAGAGTATGATTCTTATAAACATGATCATTACCATTAAAACATCAATAATATCTTTATTCCAAACCCTTAATTACCATATTCATCAATAAGTGTTAAAAAGCTTAACTACAAACCTGTTTTACTTGAATAATTCAACACTAGGTATAGTATGTCATATCACTAACATCATAACTACGAAAATGTAAAGTAGAATCGTATAACATACCTTCATAAATGAAGAACAACCACCAAGAACACAAGAACACACCCCAAGCTTCAAGGACAACTCTAAAATTCCAATCAACAAGCTCTAATCCAAGGTGCAAGACTCAAACACAAGTTGGATGGGAGTAAAATCGGTCTAGTGAGGCAGTGGGATGATTGTTGGAGAGAAAAATCGGAGTTTGGACATGCAAATGAAAGACAAAAGCTATCTTTTTATACTGCGCAGCTCGTTACGTACGTTATCGCATGAAGATAACGTACGTTAACCTCTTTACATACGCTACACTGAAAATGTTACGTACGTAATCTGCCTCCAGAGGCTACTGCCTCAAAACACCAACATCATTACGTACATTATGGCCTCAGCATTACATACGTAATGCATGTCAACTTGGCTGCCTCGAAAAGGCCAGTTATCCGGATCATGTCCGGCCCTCCACGCCGAAAGTGAGATCAGATAAGATTCCAAGCATTACGTACGCCAACATACCATTACGTACGTAAAGCCAACGAAATAGTGTACGTTAGGTTAAAGCCTTAGCATACGTTAACCACAGAACACTTAGCCCAAAAATAAAACAATCTACACAACGTCAAGAAATCAACCACAATGCGAATGACAGTTATAATCAAGTCTATTATGATATATCCCGACATCAATAAACATTAACTAAATGTAATATGATTACAACGATACTCAAATTATCCGAATAATACAACAGTAGATAAGAAATTACTATCGGATATTACACAACAGGAGTAGAAGGTTGACCCGGTGATGGCCCCGAGCCGTCCAGGCAACGGATAACTATCGCCAAAGGCGTACGAAATAGGCACACAGGACAGTTATGGAAATCTCTCACACCTCTTCCCAATGTCCCCTCAGCTGCCATGCATCCATGAAACATTCACTCCTCCTGACATCTGTTTTGGATGCATTTCAAACATTCCACATCTGTGATCCTCCTGATTGGCCAGAGTCCTCTATATATAGAAGGAATGAATGACACATGTGGACTTTTTTGAAAAGTTCCACTAAAAAAGAATATATCCACACTGTAATACGCCAAGTACTCGTGTTTTTTTAAAAAGGTCCCCTAGGTGTTTTTTTTATATTTTATATTTTATTTATTTTTATACGTGCATACAAAATGCATAATAATATTCTTTTAAAAACTTCTTTTGGAGAGGAATTTTTTATTATGCATAACAAAAATTATCATTTTTTATTATTGAAAATACCAAGTAAAAAGCAAAGCATTCAACTCTATCAATAAAAGCAAAGCAGAACAAAACACATTAATATTAATGCAATAGTCTTGAGAAAAAAAATAATATTCAAAAAGTAAAAGTCACAAACTAAAGTCAAAACTCCATCACTTCCTCATCTCCATATCCTTCCTGCAATATATGTTCTACATCAGACTCATAGTCATACTCTTCATCATTTTCCTCCTCTTCCGAGATATCATCCGACACAAAGTCTTCTTCATGCAGCTCTCTTGTTATGATGTTTCTAGCACTTCTTGTAGGCTCTAGCACTTTATCCGCTCCGGTTTCTTCCCCAACCATCTCCCAAGAAAGACCCGAACCGGGCTCAACTTCATCATCATCACATTCAATAATCCATGATTGTGCTTTACTTGCATCTTTTGCTAGTAGCACATCTAGTCCTTTCTCTTTCGCTCTTCTTTTCTTGTTGTTCCATCCGGGTTGTATCTAGCTTATTACTTTTCTTTGTGTGTATCTACAAAAAAATTATAAAAGTATTCGTATATTATAAAGTTCATCCATTCAATAAAATTAAATTTATTAATTATTAATTACAAATAAACAAAAATAATATGCAGATTTACCCCTTCAAATGTACTCTAATTCCTCTCACATCCGGATGAACTAGTGGTCAATGAGAGGATCCGAATAGACATCCTTTGCAAGTTAGGTGTACCATTTCCCTAGTTATACCACCACCCAACTAATAAATAAAGATCACAATTAGTCAAAGATCATCCAATTATATTTAAACTACTATTACAAAAGCATTTTAAACATACCCGGATCATAGTTGTCATCATTTTTTTGCATCCGGCCATGGCCAATTTATTCCCAAATGCACCATATTTTCTCTTGTACTTCAATAACTCCACATTTGTGAGACGGTTTTGTATACCAAAGTCATCGGGGAAGAGATTCTCAACACAATCAAGGACCCCATCTATGACAAGTGAATCATGTTGAATGGATTCATCCTTAAAAAAGTAATAAGGATTCAATAAATATGCCGTCACATGCAATGAACCATTGAGCCGACCATGACCTTTTGCATCAGTAATATCCAAGATTGGACGATTATTGTTCTCAATATTCTTCAATGCCACTTTGATGTCTTCATTGGCTTGTTTCTAATCTCCATACAAGTAACCCATCGATGGCTTTCGATCCCCATCAACAATACGAAGAACCTTGACTAAAGGAGCAAACACCTTCAAACATGTACTTACCTCATTCCAAAAGCCCAAGCTCATAACCGTAGCATATGCCAACTTACCCCTCGAAGTCTTGGAGAATTTGCTCCTTTGCCATTTTTCACTAGTGAACATAGCTCTCAACTTGTCATTTTCGCATGAATGCTTTGCAAAGTCAAGAAAGATGTTGCAAATCTAGTGACTCCCGACCTCACAATGTCTCTTTTCCTTGTTGCTTCCCTCATCATTGTCAATGTTCCATGATGTGCATAAAGAAAGATAGTGAAATTCTTGGCTTTCTCAATCATTCCCTTGAACCTAGGTTGCTTACCAGTTGCTTCAAGCATAAGATTCAATGTATGACTACCGCATGAATTCCAATAGATGTTTGGCCTCGTCATTCTTAACAAAACCGCCGCGGCCATGTTATTGGAAGCATTATCCATCACCACCTGAACTACATTTTGAGGTTCAATTTTTTTAATGCATTGATCCACATATTCAAAAATGTACTCTTTGGTGTGTGACTCATCAAAAGTTTCTTTAGAAGAAATAAAAGTAGTTCCTTCTTTGCAATTCACACAAAGATTCATAATGCTCCTTCTCTTTTGATCACTCCAAGCACCAGTCATTACGGTACAACCATTCTTAGCCCACTCTTCCTCTTGTGTCTTAAGAGAGTTTTTTACCCTAGCATATTCTTCCTTCAACAACAATTCCCTTAGTTGGTATTGACTTGGCGGTATGTAACTCGGGCCAAATTGACCAACCGCTTTAACAAGTCTATGGAAGCTATTATTATCAATAGCGTTGAATGGGATTTGGCTTTCATACATCCACCGAGATAACCATTGATGCACATTATGCGTTCTTTCCTTACAAAGTGCATCATTGATGTTTTGTTGCCTCATTCTCTTCCTTGAATCCATTGAAGCATCGGGACCAATTATGGATGCAAATTTATCCGTAGGCCCAAGAAAACATGGTCTCTTTGAAACTAACTCTTCATCTTCTTCTTCTAGTTGTTCAAGCAAATGAACTTCTTCTGTCACTTTCTCAAGTTCTTTGCTCTTGATCTTCTTTGCGGTCTTTGTACCTTGTATCACCGCTTTGACTTTTGTTTTATCTTCTTCACTATCCTTATGGCAAGGGGCAACATTTCCTCTAATGTTCGCAATGTGGAACTTCAATCGATGAACTCCACCGCTTATAATCTTACCACATAACTTGCATTTAACCTTATCCTTGTTAGCATCCACCATAATCCCATCCAATATCATCGGATTGCCTCTTTGTCAAATTCGATGATTCGGGGGCCACGTTAGAAGCTTCAGACAAAATATTAATTCCGGCCATTCGCACTAGTTGTAATAAGAAAAACTGAAAAAGACAAAGACATTGGTGTCAAGCAAGAAAAAAGAAAAAAAAAACTTCTTAACAGTGCACTGTGCATTACTGGACAATCTGTACAAAACTGAAATTTAAAAAACATGACCTAAGTTAAATTTAATTATACTGAAATTTAATAAATAATAATTCAAGTTTTAATTTGATGACATCAGTTTAATTAATATATTTAAAAAAATAAAAAGAAATGAAAGCGGCCTGATCGCTTAAAAAATAGTAATTCAAGTTCAAATTAAATGAAATGTTTTAAATGACAGTTTGTACTAATTTAGTATAGTAGTACATCATCTTTTTTTTTTTTAAAAAAGAAAAGAAAAACCTAAATGAAAATAGCTCGATCGATTAACGAAAGAGAAAAACCTAAATAAATCTGAAAGAAGAAAGAAGCGGCAAGAAGCGCTAGCCTGTGAAAATTAACGAAAGAGAAAGAAGCCTCCTACCTTTCAGTCAAAGAGAAGCGACGTCTCTGTCAAACTCAAATATCAGCAGCGACGCAAGCGACAAGAAGGAGAATGAAAGCGGCCCGATCAATCTGCTTCTTTAGGTTAGTCAAGCAAAATGATAGAAACATCCTCTAAAAGAAAGAAATATTACAAACAGACCATGGGCTACCCGATCCAGCCAGATCCGACCCGATCCGTGACCCGACCCGCTCCGCCTAGCCCCACTAGACCCGCCTAGCCCGCCTAGAACCTCCTACCCATCTGGTAGAACCGAATATGGGGTAGTCAGGGCAGAGGTCGACCTTCTAGCGCCTAGGCTGAGGTTTAGAACATTACAAGTACTATAGACCGACCTGAGTGTCCAGCTCGGTTCTTCATGTAAAAACAAGATAATCAATAAAATCTTATATTTTCATATCCATTAAGCTTTTTATTTTCGAGCCCTACTTACTACGTGGCTTCAATTTTTATGTTCCAAACCAGCACACGCTTTGTTGACCAAATGCGGCATCAACAAGTTGACGCTAGAAGGAGAGCCCTTGTAGTCCAGAACTACAAAAATTAATATTTTCGCCACAGGTGTCCCGGGGCTGGGCTCGATCCTGGAGCCCAGCCTTGCCCAGCCCTCCACAAACATGGGGTCGATCCTGGGCTCCCTAGTCTCAGCCCGGTCCACTCCAGCCCAGCCCGACCCATGACCACCTCTAAACATTATCATGTCGTGAGGAAGTTCCACGCACTAACGATCAGGAGGTGGATCTCCAACGCCGTAATATCCCAGTGTTTTATATTATATAAACAATAAAATAAATATTATTATATGCCATATAATTAGTGAAATTATTTTTAAAAATAATTTCATAGTATTTAGATAACTTTAGCGATGAAGATAGTTATTTTTAATAACTATAGCATTTTGATTCCGTTTTATGTAGATCGTAAGTCATCCCTCTTCATATTTAAATTTTTGGTTTATTTTTTTTGAAGATTATAAAATTTCCCTGTCCGTTTCCTTCTTAAACGAGTGTAGTAAGTATGTAATTCAAAGATGATATTTTCAAAATGAGTTGGATAATTCATAATCTATGATCAGAATTCGATATGTGATGAATTTAGATAATTTGTATTATTCCATTTACTAAGCCTAAATATTAAAGAATGACTTTTAGATTATTTTTGATATATAAATATAAAATATTTATTTCGACTAATTTATGATGAAATATAAATATAAAATTAAGCCTAATTCATATTTAAAGAATGATTTTTAGACTAATTTATTCCATTTACTAAGCCTAATTTATTTTTGATAAAATATAAATATAAAATATTTATTTTTAGATAAATTATGATTTGACAATGATAAATTGGAATTATTTATAATAATTCTTTATTAAATCAACTAAAATATTTTATTTGATTAAAAATTTGTATAACTAATATGCCATAATTGAATATTCGGAGTGTTGAATTATATTTTTAAATATTCAAAGGTAATATTTAAAAGTTATTGACTAAGTTCTTTTTGGACGACTACTTTATCAAAAGTTAGAAAAGATAAAATACTTAAAAAACGGACAAGCCGTTAAATAAATAGAACTAAAGCATTTTAATGATAATACTAGTAGCATGTTATTAATGTTTCAGGAGAAAGTAAAAGACTGTAAATACAAGTCAATCAATTGTATTCATAACACTGATAGAGGGGCCTTTATATAGGCATTACAATGAGAGTACTTCCATACATAGGATTCCTAGATAAGGTAATGTAATACCCGAGATTTCTGATGTGTAATTGAACCTTGTGATATTGTAATTGTTGTATTTTGATCTGAGTATTATTCTCCGTATTTCATGATCCGGTGTTGTTGAGCGCATGATTGCATGATTGTGTTCAATATTGTGATTTTTCACTTGTAGCGCACGCTATCGACTAGGCGTAGCGTACGCTAATCTGGGTATTGTAGCGCACACTATATATGAACCTTAGCGCGCGCTATACATAGTCAGCATGATTGAGACGTATTGGTAGGTGAGATCAGGCCGGGGATCTTGGTCGGATTATGTCGGGATGAACCTGGACGGCTTTCGGGAAAAAGTCAAGTCAACGCGGTAGTGCACGCTACTCATATGAGGATAGCGCACGCTAAATGCTGAGTACAGTGAAGTCAGTAAGTTTCGTATATCCGTTAGCGCACGCTATGATTATGGACTAGCGCGTGCTAATAACCATTTTCTATATATAGGACAACATCTTTTTTCATATTTTCAGACTTTTCACTTCCCACATCCGAATTCTTGGACTTAGAAAGTCACTCTCTTCATCCTAAACCCTTCATATCATCATCCTAGCCCGAGTTGAAGATTGTAGATCATTGGAGATTGGTGTTCAAGCTCTCGGTGTTGGATTTCTTCAAAGTTCCTTCGTGTTCTTCACTACTTTGATGTAGATGATTCTTCACCAATATTAGTAGTATTCTGAAGGATGTTTTGATCATGATTTGGGATTTTCTAGTCAGTTAAAATTCGTAAGTAGTCGAACATCATGTGTTAGAAGGATATTTTCGATGTTTCGGTACTTCTTCATCGTATAAACCGTTGAACCTTTTTAGTGTTTGGACTCCTAAGCATATTCATGTATCTTCTAACCGATATTGGCTATTTCATGGAGATTAGAAAGTTCTTAGGTCTTTACATAATGGAATCATACGTTTAGGATTTGAAATGGATTGAACTTGAGATATTTTCTTGAAGATCAAGATGAATTAAGATGTTGTGATGGTTATACGTATCCTTGTACCTTGAAGTCGTTTAATCCGTAAAGATCTTTCACAAACCGTATGAAACATAGTATGCACGGAGATGACATGTTTTATCACTGAAGATTTCATGAGTTTCATCACCATTAGATCAGTTTTCTGCCCAATAGTAAATTGCCATGCAGAGGTAGCGCACGCTAGATGTATGTATTAACGTGCGCTATCGGGAATGAGTAACGTACGCTACGTTTGGTACGTAACGTACGTTATGTCATCAGGCGAGTCAGTCGGATGATCAGAGAGGACTACCGGTACATAAGCTAGCGTACGTTAGACTTCGTCGTTTACGTACGCTAACGGGCAGGCTTAGCGCATGTTACGTAGAGTACGTAGCGTACGGTAAGTAGTTCAGGCAGATTGCATTTTTAGAGTTTTCGGCTGTAGACCGGGTTGTTAGACATTCGTACGACATAAGATAAATTCTATATTATTTCTTTTGTTAAGGTTTGAGCTTGCTACGTTGATCGAAGGAGACGACCTTCGAGTGTGTTGAGATGGTTGGAGTGATTTGTTCTTGCCATCTTTGAGGCAAGTATCGTATTTTAAGTTATTGATATTGTATTGTTGATTGTGTGTACGATTTATTCGTGTTGTTGAACATGAGATTATATTCTTTGAGTTTGCATGATATTTACGTCGATGAACGTGTTGATTTGCATATGTGTATGCATAATGGTATTGTTTGTGTTGTAAATGATCCAAGGGGATCATGAGGATCTATGCTGAGGGCGCTGGATCGAATGTCCACCATGCGTTGGTCCGACGGGATCATCATGGGGATCTATGGTGAGGGCGCTGGATCGTTGGACGGGTTTTACACCATGCGTTGGTCCGACGGGATCATCATGGGGATCTATACCAAGGGCGCTGGATCGTTGGATTACCCTGTATTGTATTGATGGAATCGTGAGGATTCACATCGTTGGTTTCGATGACGGAAGTCTGTTTTGTATGTTTTATGATGCATTGATGATTTATGTATTACGATACTTGTACTAGCATCGTTTTGCTAACCCCTTCGGGGGTGGACATTGTTTTGATGTTCAGGTAGCCGAGGAGCGGGGAGGCAACCACAGTACCGACATGACGATGAGATGGCTCAGTGATGTGGTTGATGTTTATTGTTATGGTGATTTGTCTTCTTGGTTCACTTTAGTACTCGAGTACGTGTGTTTTAATAATGTCATTTTCAATATGGTTGTATAAATTAACTCCCTGGATCAGTTGAATCCGTTCTGTATTTTGAATTTCAGTGGTACTGTTGAATTATGTTTACATTTCTTTTAATTAGCCTTGTAAATCCTTACTTAAAGGGTTTACGGCGCTGTAATTATTCC
Organism: Orobanche coerulescens; assembly: GCA_033398695.1. Taxonomy (NCBI): domain Eukaryota; kingdom Viridiplantae; phylum Streptophyta; class Magnoliopsida; order Lamiales; family Orobanchaceae; genus Orobanche; species Orobanche coerulescens. The sequence goes on along the minus strand of CM065813.1, from coordinate 137,932,048 downwards.
GAATATCTCGGGGTGTTACAGAATATGATATTGGAGCTAAGATTCATGGATATCTTGGCAGTCGGGTTTTAGTTGGGTCTGTTTACGTTATTTACGGGTCGTTTGTAACATCACTGCTGAGCCAGCATCGTCGTGTGGACCGTGGTTGTAAGTCTCCTAATCTCAATTACTACCATTTTATTTAATTCCTTTTTGTGAATATTGACGGACTTTATATTAAAAAAAAGTTGCCCTGGATATTGAGTATTTGTGTTTACAGTATGTTGAGGGGAGGTCATGGACGCGGACGCGGAAATGCGAGACAAGAAGATTCGGTGTCTACCCCAGAAATAACCGCTAGTCGAACGGATTCCCATTCCGGAGGACAGCAGGGATCAACAAATAATAATGCAGATCCTAACGTGCCGGGAGTGCTTCAACAAGTGGTTGCCCAGATAAATCAGTTTGCTCAGGTTGTTGATCACATGCAGATGGCGATGGGACAACAACATAACGAGGATAGCCGGGGAGACAAATGGCTTACTGAAGTGGTAAAATTGCATCCTCCAAAATTTGACGGTTCTGCTGAGACGCTTTCTTGGGATCATTGGCTGAAGAATTTAGAGAAGATCTTTGCAGGGATTAACTGTCCCAATGACAGAAAGGTTCCGGTCGCCCAGTATCTTCTGACGGGGGAGGCTTTCGACTGGTGGGAGGCCATTCGACCTGAGGAGCATAATGTTGACTGGACGGAGTTCAAATTAATGATGGAAGCGCAGTATTGTCCTCGCCCAGTTAGAGAGGCACGAGTCCGGGAGTTTTTCTCACCACAAAATTTAGAGGCATCTGTGATCGACGTGATTAAGGCTTTTAATCACCAGTTGACTTATGTGCGCCACTTGGTCAGGACCGAGGTGGAGAGGATTTTCCATTTTGACATGCGGATGAAGCTGGAGATTCAGCAATATATGTCCGGATTTGAATGTACCACCCTGCGACAGTATCAGGACAAGGCGCTGGCCTATGATATGAAAGAGGCGGCAGTAGAGAAATCAATGGAAGCTAAGAAGCAGAAAGTGGCTGGCAACTTCACGAAGAATAAGAGTAGTGGGCCCCGCAGGGGCCAGTCCTCATTTCATTCATCCAAGGGGCCTCCGCATCCTTCTCGAGGTGGAAAGAAGTTCCGGGCAGCACCGACCGTTTCAGACGCAGGAAAGAAATGTTATAACTGTGGCAAAACGGGGCATGTTCGACGTGATTGTTTCGCACCTGCTGTGACCTGTTTCGAGTGTGGACAGGAAGGGCATCGCGCAATATTTTGTGGAAATGCGACTCGATCTTTTGGTACTCGCACTCTTGCACCAGTTCCGAAGGACACTAGTGTAAACCAGACGCATCAAAGTGGTTTCCAGCAGCAGAATGTTGGGAAAAAAGAAGCATCTTGTGCGGGGTCCGTTCCTCCGCGTATTTACGAGATGAAGAAGTCAGACGATCAGAACACGGCTGTTGCATCAGGTACGATTCAGATCCTTTTGCAACCAGTTAGTGTCTTATTCTATTCAGGAGCTACGCATTCTTTTATATCTCTGAACTGTGTTAATCGTTTGAAGATCTCGTGCTTGTATGATTGTGAACCTTATGTTGTGGGATTACCGAGCGGAGAGAAAATTGTGGGAACCCTAGAAACTAGAGATTTTCCAGTGTCTATAGGAGGGAGAGGTTGGCCATCGAATCTTATTGTAGTTGACATCTACGGTGACGATTTAATTCTCGGAGACGATTGGCTCAACCGTTATGGAGCTATTCTGAATTACCGAAAGAGGGTCATTTCTATCATTGCTGATGATGGGTTTGAACACTTATTCAGAGGGTGGAGACCGGGAAGCTCGGGAAAATTAATCAAAGCGATGAAAGCAGTGAAATTACTGAAGCAGGGATGTCATGGAATTTGGTGCTATGCCATGAAGAAAGAAGAAGGAGTAGAACTCTCATCTATTCCAGTTGTGAATGAATTTTCAGATGTATTCCCTGACGAACTACCTGGGTTACCTCCGCAGAGAGAAGTGGAGTTCACTATCGAATTAGAGCCTGGAGCCGTTCCTATTTCCAGAGCACCATACCACATGGCGCTAACCGAGATGTATGAACTAAAGACGCAACTGGAGGAATTATCGCAGAAGGGTTACATTCAACCTAGCATTTCTCCTTGGGGAGCACCCGTTCTATTTGTCCGAAAGAAAGATGGATCCCTCCGATTATGTATTGATTACAGGGAGCTAAACAAGGTGACGATCAAGAACAAGTATCCTATACCTCGGATCGACGACTTGTTTGATCAACTGCAAGGGGCAAGGGTATTCTCGAAGATTGACTTGCGATCAGGATATCATCAGTTGAGAATTAAGGAATCGAATGTACCGAAATCTGCTTTCAGATCCCAGTACGAGCACTATGAATTCGTGGTGATGCCATTCGGACTTACCAATGCTCCGGCGGTATTTATGCAATTGATGAACCCGGTATTCTTAAAATACCTAGATAAGTTTGTGGTCGTTTTCATTGATGACATTTTGATCTATTCGAAAGACACAGAGGATCATGCCGAGCATTTGCATGTGGTTTTGAGCACCTTGAGGAATGAACAGCTTTATGCGAAGTTTTCCAAATGCGAATTCTGGCTTAGGGAAGTAACCTTCCTTGGGCATGTGATATCAGCTGACGGAGTTCAGGTGGACCCGAAGAAAGTCGAAGCAATCTTGGAATGGGAAGCTCCTAATAGCGTGAAAGAAGTCCGAAGCTTCTTAGGACTTGCTGGATATTATTGCCGTTTTGTAGAGGGATTTTCCAAAATTGCTCGTCCACTCACTCAGCTATTACAAAAAACTAAAAAGTTCACATGGGATGAGAAATGTCAGGTCGGTTTTGATGAACTTAAGAAGAGACTGACGACAGCACCTATATTGGCGTTACCAGATGGAACTGATGGATTCATGGTATACAACGACGCTTCAAATCAGGGTCTGGGGTGTGTGTTGATGCAAAAGGATAAGGTGCCTATGCTTCTCGGCAATTAAAACCGTACGAAGTTAATTACCCGACTCATGATCTGGAGTTAGCAGCTGTGGTCTTTGCCTTGAAAATTTGGCGACATTATTTATACGGCACTCATTGTCAGATCTTTACAGACCATAAGAGCCTCAAGTACATTTTCAGTCAGAAAGAATTAAACATGAGGCAGAGAAGGTGGCTGGAATTGATCAAGGATTACGACTTGGAAATTCTCTATCATCCGGGTAAAGCAAACGTAGTAGCCGATGCATTGAGCCGTAAACCTGTTTCTCTTCGAGTGTTGGAAGCACTTATGTCCCAAACCAGCATTCAACGAGAACTGATCCGCGAAGGGATTGAAGTATGGTCACCAGAAATCCAAGGGCAACTATATGTGATGGAACTGACTTCGTCACTAGTCGAGGAAATCAAATCTACGCAGTTGAACGATTCTCTGATCCTTCGGTTATGTGACGAAGTAAAGAAAGGAAAGGCCCCAGGATTCGTGATACAAGATGACGGAGTTCTGAGATTTCAGAGTTGACTTTGCGTTCCCGATGATGATGATTTGAGACGGAAAATTCTGAAGGAAGCTCACAGCGCGCCCTATTCTATTCACCCAGGAAGCAGTAAGATGTATAAAGATCTAAAACAAAACTTCTGGTGGGGAAATATGAAGAAGGACGTAGCAGAGTACGTTTCGAAGTGTTTGACTTGTCAGCAGGTTAATATTGAACATTAGCGACCTGCCAGAATGTTAAAACCGCTTCCGATTCCCGAATAGAAGTGGGAGGATATCTCGATGGATTTCATCACCAGTATGCCAAGGACCAAGACGGGAATGAACATGATTTGGGTTGTAGTTGATCGACTAACCAAGTCGGATCATTTCCTAGGAATTAAAGATACTTGGGGACCCGAGAGATTGGCGCGAGTATTCATTGCAGAGATAGTCAGATTACATGGGACACCAAAGACCATTATTTCAGATCGGGATGGTCGTTTCGTGTCGCACTTTTGGAAGGCAGTTCACAGGGCTTTGGGGACCGAGCTGAACTTTAGCACGGCTTATTATCCTCAGACGAACGGTCAGTCCGAAAGGACTATACAAACAGTAGAAGACATGCTAAGAGCTTGTGCTTTGAATTGGTCAACTGATTGGGAAGTTCACTTGCCATTGATTGAATTCACCTACAACAATAGTTGGCATGCTTCTATTAAGATGGCACCGTTTGAAGCTTTGTACGGGAGAAGATGTCGATCACCTCTGTGCTGGGATGATTCTTCGGACTTGATCGGGACAGAACCGGAATTGATAATTCAGACTCAAGAGAAGATAGCTTTGATTCGGGAAAGACTGTTGACTGCCCAGAGTCGATAGAAGTCTTATGCTGATGTGCGTCGTCGCCTGCTAGAGTTCGAGATTGGGGACCACGTACTATTGAAGGTGTCTCCTACACGAGGAATTTTCCATTTTGGGAGGAAAGGTAAGCTAAGTCCGAGATATATCGGGACATTTGAGATCCTCGAGAGAGTTGGGGATTTAGCATACAGGTTGGCCTTACCGCCATCGCTGAGTCACGTTCACAATGTGTTTCATGTATCCCAATTGCGGAAGTATGTACCGGATCCCAGTCATATCATTGAGTTCGATGAGATCTAGATATCTAATGACGGCACCTTCGAAGAGAGACCAATCAAGATACTTGAGAGTCGGATCAAACAATTGAGGAATAAACCAATACACTTGGTTAAAGTGTAATGGTCACAGCATGGAGCTGAAGAGGCCACTTGGGAAACGGAGGACAATATGAAGGCTAGATATCCAGAGTTGTTTTCATCTTAAGTTTCGGGACGAAACTTCTTTTTAGGGAGAGAGGATGTAATACCCGAGATTTCTGATGTGTAATTGAACCTTGTGATATTGTAATTGTTGTATTTTGATCTGAGTATTATTCTCCGTATTTCATGATCCGATGTTGTTGAGCGCATGATTGCATGATTGTGTTCAATATTGTGATTTTTCACTTGTAGCGCACGCTATCAAGTAGGCGTAGCGTACACTAATCTGGGTATTGTAGCGCACGCTATATATGAACCTTAGCGCGCGCTATACGTAGTTAGCATGATTGAGACGTGTTGGTAGGTGAGATCAGGCTGGGAATCTTGGTCGGATTATGTCGGGATGAACCTGGACGGCTTTCGGGAAAAGCCAAGTCAACGCGGTAGCGCACGCTACTTATATGAGGATAGCGCACGCTAAATGCTGAGTACAGTGAAGTCAGTAAGTTTCGTATAGCCGTTATCGCACGCTATGATTATGGACTAGCGCGCGCTAATAACCATTTTCTATATATAGGACAACATCCTTTTTCATATTTTCAGACTTTTCACTTCCCACATCCGAATTCTTGGACTTAGAAAGTCACTCTCTTCATCCTAAACCCTTCATATCATCATCCTAGCCCGAGTTGAAGATTGTAGATCATTGGAGATTGGTGTTCAAGCTCTCGGTGTTGGATTTCTTTAAAGTTCCTTCGTGTTCTTCACTACTTTGAGGTAGGTGATTCTTCACCAATATTAGTAGTATTCTGAAGGATGTTTTGATCATGATTTGGGATTTTCTAGTCAGTTAAAATTTGTAAGTAGTCGAACATCATGTGTTAGAAGGATATTTTCGATGTTTCGGTACTTCTTCATCGTATAAACCATTGAACCTTTTTAGTGTTTGGACTCCTAAGCATATTCATGTATCTTCTAACCGATATTGGCCAGTTCATGGAGATTAGCAAGTTCTTAGGTCTTTACATAATGGAATCATACGTTTAGGATTTGGAATGGATTGAGCTTGAGATATTTTCTTGAAGATCAAGATGAATTAAGATGTTGTGATGGTTATACGTATCCTTGTACCTTGAAGTCGTTTAATCCGTAAAGATCTTTCACAAACCGTATGAAACATAGTATGCATGGAGATGACATGTTTTATTACTGAAGATTTCATGAGTTTCATCACCATTAGATCAGTTTTCTGCCCAATAGTAAACTGCCATGCACAGGTAGCGCACGCTAGATGTATGTATTAACGTGCGCTATCGGGAATGAGTAACGTACGCTACGTTTGGTACGTAACGTACGTTATGTCATCAGGTGAGTCAGTCGGCTGATCAGAGAGGACTACCGGTACATAAGCTAGCGTACGTTAGACTTCGTCGTTTACGTATGCTAACGGGCGGGCTTTGCGCACGTTACGTAGAGTACGTAGCGTACGCTAAGTAGTTCAGGCAGATTGCATTTTCAGAGTTTTCGGCCATAGACCGGGTTGTTAGACATTCGTACGACATAAGATAAATTCTATATTATTTCTTTTGTTAAGGTTTGAGCTTGCTACGTTGATCGAAGGAGATGGCCTTAGAGTGTGTTGAGATCGTTGGAGTGATTTGTTCTTGCCATCTTTGAGGCAAGTATCGTATTTTGAGTTATTGATATTGTATTGTTGATTGTGTGTACGATTTATTCGTGTTGTTGAACAAGAGATTATATTCTTTGAGTTGGCATGATATTTACATCGATGAACGTGTTGATTTGCATATGTGTATGCATAATGGTATTGTTTGTGTTGTAAATGATCCGAGGGGATCATGAGGATCTATGCTGAGGGCGCTGGATCGAATGTCCACCATGCGTTGGTCCGACGGGATCATCATGCGGATCTATGCTGAGGGCGCTGGATCGTTGGACGGGTTTGCCACCATGCGTTGGTCCGAAGGGTTCATTATGGGGATCTATACCAAGGGCGCTGGATCGTTGGATTACCCTGTATTGTATTGATGGAATCGTGAGGATTCACATCGTTGGTTTCGATGACGGAAGTCTGTTTTGTATGTTTTATGATGCATTGATGATTTATGTATTGCGATACTTGTACTAGCATCATTTTGCTAACCCCTTCGGGGGTGGACATTGTTTTGATGTTCAGGTAGCCGAGGAGCGGGGAGGCAACCACAGTACCGACATGACGATGAGATGGCTCAGTGATGTGGTTGATGTTTATTGTTATGGTGATTTGTCTTCTTGGTTCACTTTAGTACTCGAGTACGTGTGTTTTAATAATGTCATTTTCGATATGGTTGTATAAATTAACTCCATGGATCAGTTGAACCGGTTCTGTATTTTGAATTTCAGTGGTACTGTTGAATTATGTTTACATTTCTTTTAATTAGCGTTGTAAATCCTTACTTAAAGGGTTTACGGCGCTGTAATTATTCCGAATATCTCGGGGTGTTACAGGCAAGACATCTATTAGGATCCTACTACCTCTAGAAGGATATAGAACCTTCCATCTATGTATCTACAACCAGTATTAGGTAAGACACATCACGGGAATAATAATTCCCGGAACACTCCCCCTGTGTCGAGCACTAATACAACAATGGTGCAAAAGATGTTGCCTTCGTAAAAACCTATTCCAAGCCAAAACAAAACCCCATGGGAAAAAATAAAGGCTTGATGAGGAAAAGATTGCAACGCACCAAAATAACATGTCATGTATACTCCCCCTGATGTATACATAACGACTCCCCCTGATGAGTACCTCAAATCATAGGAGTCAGATGCCAAGTTTCCCTCACAACTATACCAAGGAAAAACCCAGTGGGAAAAATACCTCTTGGTCTAAGTTGAACAGAAGTACAACACATCATTGTATGGATGTTCTTATAGGTCGCCTCGTTAAAAACCTTACCAAGTGAAAACCCAATGGGAAAACAATAATCTTGGTCTAAGGACAAAAAGAGCGCGACACATCCAAAGTGCAGAGTCACTAAAGACATCCAAATATCAAGTTTTCTAAAGTCTTGACCTCCATGCACTAAATCAGTCATAACTTCTTCAATTCAATAGGTATCAACGAAACTGTAAGAACTTATGAAAACTAGACACCCATAGCTTCTCATTCACATACAGTACGTAACCTAGATCGACCTGAGCAGATCACAAAGCTCTATCGAAGTTGACTCAGCAAATTACCGGACATATCCTGTCCTACTTTGCAACAATAGTCACATGTCACTCAACATGATGGATGTGATCAAATGGTTAGTTTCCTTGGAAAGTAGACACAAACCTTTCCAATGGTACCAATTTCACCATTTTCCAGCAAGTGAGCTACCCTGTTGGTCATATGGAGATAGACCAATACATTCAGGGCAAATTCGGGTATCGATATTCACGTGTCCTTTTATCAGGATAGAGCGAACTTCAAGCTTCTTGTCAATCATAGATATTGCGTGAGCGCATCCTAGGCCATCATCACAGTGGCTTTACCGGATTATTACGAATGAGTACATCGAGTCAAACGTGAGTACATAATACCGTACTTTTCTCTTAAGACTGCATCATCACTTAAGTGAGCCAAGTCTTATTATGACTTCGACTAGTCATTGGGAATCATATAGGCATTACTTTATCGTCTCTTAGAGAAACCGTCCCTTAGATTACCTTAAACCGATTGATGAATACGCATCATCAAGTGTCCCCAAGATCCTTTCATTCTTAACTTTGGATTTAGCGGAATCTCTTAGTCTCACAAGAGTACATCACTATAAACCCTTAGTTTTACACGCAAAAGCTTCATATCTCTTCCAAATCAAGTATATACTTAGTATGCATTCGCGAAAATCACTTGTCGTCGCGCTCCGTGGTCAGGAGCCACTTGATTTGAGTCTGACCCACCATGAGATCCTTTTATCACTTAACTTAGTTCCCCACTAAGATAAGATTTAACCACAAGCTGCACGTCAGTATTTGAGAAACTATCTAACTGAAAAGATAGTGGATGCTATAACATCCATTACGATAGCACAACTTAGTTTTGTTTCATAGTATTCGATTCCAGTGCGTTCATGAGAAACCTCGCGCCATGAGGTGAGTTTAACTCCTTCTCTCACTCGATTTAACAAAGTATACAGATAGATCTTATATTTGGAGAGTCGGCACCACTTCAACAAAGGGCGTTTATACTGGAGTCGCATATGTTTTCATTTTAGGCTAAGGCTACAACATTGTAGATTTTCAGCGAAGTATGGTTCGACTAAACTCACATTCTACGTCCTCATGTACCGGCTTTATTCATAGAGTACTCTTTATGGATCCGCATTTATTGAGGCGTCCCTCAATGATGACTATAATCCAGAATCACATGAGACGGACGAGTTCATTTGATCATATGATCAAGTTTCATGTACCAAACTCACATACATTCTTAGCGAGAGTATTTATCGAACCAAGTGGCATCCCAATACTCTATGAGATCCACGGCCTAGTAACACCATCTACCACAATTTGTGGTGTTACCATATCACCATTTATAGGTGACGAACGTCCATGACCGGACACAATCCTTGCAGACATGTTTGCAGCATGTATTTAATCTCGTCACTTTAGGGAACTTGGTGAGGCACAGTAGGGACAAACTACGACAATTCCAAGTCGGTTTACTCGAACATGATCGTTCACATCTCCCCCTAACGACGGGAAGACTGGCTCACCAAAGTGACTTACGAGATCATCTGCCAAGGTATATTTTAAGCGTACTATGAGTGAAAGCGCATGTCATATCCATCATTTATAACCCGTCATAATGCGTTGTGGTGACACACTTTGGCACATGAATATGTGGATGATAAAGGTTTTCATTGTTAACAGAATCCAGTTAACAAAATACATACGATTACACTTGTAACTAAGCATTTGAATGATGATAGGTATAGGTGAATATGACATGTTGACCTATGCTACATAACCGTAGCTACTGGTCTTGAGAATCCAACAAAACCGCCACCATGCACCACCGGGATCGAATATGAAGAAACAATTGAACCGATGATAGGCTGTTGGTTCTATCGAACCTCTAATGCTTTCCTGAAGAGTTAACTCCCTTCACCAGCCCCAAACACCACAAGATTTCATGAGCATGTATAAACGGGTGTTTAGGATTCCAAAACCATCAACCTTGTGGTCAGAAACCGGTCGAAATGACATCGAACTGGTCGTTGGGACGGCTGGTGGTATGTGAAAACTTCATTTATGTGGTTCACCTCCTTCCAAGTTCCAAATGGCACCAAATTTTTTGAGAAGGTAGCCTTGGATGTGAGGAAGTACTCGTTAAAATTTCACTTTAAGACTTGGTCTAAAAGTGGGTGAACCGACCTTTACAATGAATGGTCCGCAAGTTAGACAACCATAAACTCAGATTTCATCAACTTATCAATCATTGTTAAAGTAACCACATAACATATAATGTTATTACTTGAGTACGACCATTTGTGAACACCATCATAGCATCATAAGCCACCCAGGATAATACTTATGATCATGCATGTATAAGGACTCGGTGAAAAGGAAGGACTCAGCACCATGCTTATGCGAGTCGCTACATTATTCTCTTTAACATAGGAGGGTGTCATCTCCTAATCGTGCCAAAGAATAGGCTTTCATCAATGAACATGGCTAAGAAGTATCATTGGGGGGGTCTTTGGCATCACACATGCTTATGAAAGCAAGACGCGGATGACATAAATATCATCATCGGTCATGAGCCCTGCTCATGACTCCACCAACGTACTTTGGTGTCTTTGATCCAACTAATTTCTTTATTCAAAGAAAATGATGTCCATGGTAATACCGTGGTATATGGATCATCAAACTATCCAAACTTCGGACTATTAAAGTCTAAATTTGTCAATGTCCCAATACATCTTCTGGTCACAAAAACCGATGCAAGCCGGACCATATTGACTCATGAATATTTTTCTTTTTCACATATCCAATACAAGTGATGCATAAGATTTTATTTCTCACAAATCACAATGAGATGCTATGAGTGATACACTTTGGCATATATATCATCGAGTCATAACATGGTTCAATTGTTACGGAACATATGTGACTAGAAAATGCCATTCGATGTTCAATAACTTGAGCATTATACCACTATTTGATTGTGATGACCTAGTCATCATAGTCACAATGGATTTATAAACCGAAATCTAAAAATATCGCGTTCCTTGAAAATAGCTTGATACGCACTCAATTTCGCTTGCAAAATTTTACAAACATGAGCATAGCGAACACTCTAACAACATAGAGACTTTATACCTGATATGATCAAAATGATCTATCATATTGAGTGCATAACATGGTAAGATTAGATGCCTAAGGGGCAAAATTACGACACAAGCATGGTGTAAAACTACCATGCATACGCTCGACCTTCTTATAAGGGTGCGTATTTTGGGCTTCCCCAAGGAAACTGTTTTTCAACATTTGAAAGATGATATTTCAACGTACAATGCATACTAAAAATCGCATCATGTGTGGCAAATTAGGCTAAAAAAAGTTTGAAAAACGTGTGTCATAAGACTGCTTGCAAATTTAAGATAGAAACCAAGTTGGTTGGGACAAAAGTTAGCACAATCGCTGGAAATAAAATTCCACGCAGCTTGACCTTTGTTCACTAAAACAGCGATAACTCCCTTGTTAGGAAGGCTATGGACGAACGGTCAGATGTTCTGGAAATTAGGCTTCCGTATCTTTCTATCCATATGTTGTGCACCACAGGGATCGTTAAACTCAGATCACAGTGCATGTTTTAATTGGCTGCTTTAGTATTTCCCAAGTTTAGTGAGAAAACAAGGTTGATGCCATATCCAATGGCATAAATGTTGATGCAAAAATATGGCACTGACAGCCATAGGTGCATTTAAATGCAGCAGGGTGTTCGATTTCTTATCTCGACTAATGATCCTTTCGGTAACTCCAACTTGGTAGACTTGCAGAGAAAGTAGGAATGTCGGTACAGCTAAGGCTGTTTAAAAACCACTGATTCCGTTTGAACTTTCAAAGCATAAACAAATACCAAGAAGGATGCGCCTTGGTCATGATCAAAAGTGTAGACAAAATCCATCAAAGTGTATCAAATCAACCAAGAATTTTGATTCTCAATTTGCAAGTATACGTCATAATAGCCATGTTATGTGGATGCAACGCGGTGCATCATAATTAATCATTTTGAACCATGAGACATAATGAATATACCATAACCAACTCGTCTTGACCATCCAATAAGATCGACTAAACATAGTCAAATGTATAAGGCACATGCCTTTACAAATACTTAGAAAAGTATTCGGACCTATAGTCATACGAACTATAATCGAGGTCAACGAATTCATGTATTTACCGCAATATGCCATTGCTTTACATGTTAAAATTCATGAGAATTACTCGTACATTCTTTCATATATCATATTGCAAGGAGACGGTGCATGTCTACACCCACATGCAATATTTTATTTTAATAGGATGAAAGATGAAGTTTTCCAAGTATGGGATTGGGTCAAGACCAACGTGGTGGTTGCTCAATTCAACGTGACAAATCCGTTACAAATCGATTTTAACCACGACATATCCGTCGCAATCGATGTTTGTCCCATTTGTATGTCACAATTCCGTGACTAATCATGAATAAGTCATAACTTTACTGTTACCGACAATGTTCATTTTATTCAATTGTTGGTTTAAAATAAACAAAACGGCGATGTCAAATCGCACCCAAAACGTGGTGTATGCAACAACCACAAATATCGACTTTCTACAATTATCCGTGACTCCTCCAGTACCGTCACACAGTTTACTTCGACATACGAGAGTGATACCACCTCTCATAGCCTCATCCACCGCAAAGTAGCGTGGGAGATAAAGAACCAAAATACCTAATTCCCCCCAAAAAATTTCCCAAACGAGAGGAATTGAAAAACGGGAACTTTAATAAAATCTTACGGGTACTTGGTTCCATATTTGCTTTGATCCTTGAACGGGAGCTTCTCTCCATATGAGCAATATTTTTATGGTACTCGATTCCATATTTACTTTGATCCTTGAACGGGATAATAAATATGGCTTCTCTCCATATTTTGCACATCATCATGAGCAACATATTTTCCTATATTCACGTAAAACATAAACATGGTAAGATTCATAAGTGTACAAATTAATGAACAAATGAATCATTAACTAGGAAAAAATGGAGAGTTGAGAAACGCCCGGATAGGGCTACTGGGCTCGATAATTCGGCCGAAAAAGGATTCGAGCGCGGTGATGCAGCAACTCGGTATTGGATGAGGTCGGATCTCCAAATTTTCTCGTAAAAATCTGCTTCTGTTTGGCGGCAGATTCAGTAAACAATATTACCCAGAATCCGATCTTCACCGTTGAATATACAGATATTTGTGTTGGGAAGTTGCTGTCAAAATTTCAAACCAATCCGATGGTTAACGAATCGATAAACATGTTTTTAGTACGACTGTGCTGTGCAGAAAATTTACGCGCGGAAATTCTCGTCTCTCGTTTTTTTTTCTTCCGCGTACAGTTTCATCGAGAAATATTGTTCTGAATCAGATCTTCACCCTTAAATTTGTAGTTCTTGCTACATGGTTGAGAGGGTAGAAAAATCTGATTTGATTAAGCGGGTACTGAAAATCTAGTCGAGCTGCGACTAGATCAGATATGGAATTGGGTCTGCAACTAGAAACGGGTCTGGTCCTGGGTGGCAGGCGGTCAGACTTTTTAGGTTGAGCAACAACGGGCCTGTATCAGGTTCTAGTCTGGATCAGAAATACGGGCCGAGGGGACCTGATGGTTTACGGAGGTGTTGTGTGCGGATGATTGGCGCGGCGTCGCGGGTCTGGAAGAAAATGGCTGACGCAGTTTGCAGGTTTCTGCAGCAGCAGAGAAAGAAGGCATCACAGGGTTGTCATGATTCCGGAAGTCGGAAATCGGAAGAGTGCAAGTTTGCAGATATGGGTCTACTGGGCACGACGTCGGCTGGGTTGTTTCTCTGGTTTGGGCTTCAGGAATCCACGGGATTGAAGACGACGAAGATGTGGGCTGTTGCGCGACAGTGGGGTTAGGGGGATTGTCCGATCTGTTGTGAAGAAGATGACCGGTCGACCTGGTGTGTGTCGGTGTCGGCGGTGGATATGTGCAAAAATTAGGGTTTTTTTGTTGCAATTTTTTTTCTCGAAATTTGCAGGAAATTTGGAGAGTTTTTTTTTTCTTTTTTGCTCAGTCGTGAGACTACGTGCTGATAACGTGTTTCAGGAGAAAGTAAAAAACTGTAAATACGAGTCAATCAATTGTATTCATAACACTGATAGAGGGGCCTTTATATAGGCATTACAATGAGAGTCCTTCCATACATAGGATTCTTAGATAAGGTAAGACATCTAATAGGATCCTACTACATCTAGAAGCATCTAGAACCTTCCATCTATGTATCTACAACCAGTATTAGGTAAGACACATCACGGGAATAATAATTCCCAGAACAATTAATATATTATTGAAAATTTATCTAGGTATGAACAGTCGAATTCTTGAGACTTATTTGGAATCACACTACCGACCGAACTTACAAGGCAAGTTCGTTCAACTTGTTCAGCCGTAACATTATTACAATTTTGTGTGTTCGTTGTGTATCGATTGTGTTACGCCTAATGTTATGTGATGAATATGTGAATTTATGTGCTTTATGTGGCTAATGAAAAGTTATCCCGTCCCAGCGGGGACAAAGTGAAATTTAAAGCGAACATTCGTTCCGCCCTAGATAGTGGGGGTGTGCACCCGAATATTGGGGTGGTAGAAATTACACTATCCGGATATTGGGGATAGGTCACGTATGTGCTCTTATATTCATGTATATGTGATAAATGTTTGTATGCTGATACATTTGGACTTGCAAAATCATACATGTGGACATATGAGTTGCGATGTGTTATGATTGATTGGGTATGGACTGGTAGTGTATAGTTGACAGTTATAGGGACTTCGAGGATATATGCTTGGGAATGCGAAGGATCGGGACGAGCTTGACGATGGTGTTCGGAATGCATTAAAATTTTAGTATTTTTATTTTCAAGGTGTGTGTAATAATTTGCAAACCCGTGTGTACTTCGACTTTCCTGTTTAATGCTACGAAAAATTATTTCGGGATTTTTTTCTTTTTATATTATAGGTACCGTGATGTAAAACAAATAACCTAGCCTGGTGGGTCCCATGAGGGCTCCACGGCTCTGTAGCTACCCATAAGTTTGGGGATATTTCAAGCGCGCCAAATGAGGAAGAAATATTGATCAAGGTGGCGGAATGCTTCAAACACCCTACGTTTATGCAGGGAATGAACGCCTTGATGGCGCAGGCTACCCAAAGCGAAAACCCTCGGTAGAAAGTCCCTGAGGACCAAACTGAGGCCCAATCTCAAACGACCCATCCGCCCGCCCCCCAGGCGGGACAAGAAGAGATCCATTTCATGGGTCGTCAAATAAGAGGCGGAAAGTCATAGGGAAAGTTCCCATCCATCCAGGAAACACCCTGCCTCCTCCCCATATCAGTTTTTGAGCGATTAGGAGGCGTGAGAAAAGTTGAGAAAATGGCACCGGCTCGGACTGTCCATAGTCGGCCCCGTCGTGGACCAAACATCTCCACAATCTCCGTTCTACAACTCGAGTGAGATCGAGTTCCTCAAACAATGCTTCACCGAGCATGAAAACGAACAACACCAGCCGTCCCAAGTTCAGGATGGCTTAACAGCTAGGAGAGCCCCATCACCCCTATCATTTTGGCAGAGCCTCTCTCAGAAAAGCTAAAGGTCCCCCAAATTTCACCATATAATGGGGAGACCGATCCTAATGCCCACCTAGGGCATTACGTGCATGGGTCCCAATATGCTTTCAGGTGCCAAATGTTCTCCTTAACCTTAGGAGAACGAGCTCAAAGATGGTACCGCTCGCTCCACCATCATTTTGTCAAAACCTAGGTTTCGCAATTCATGGGATCTTAGGTATGCACCCCGGGCTCCTCCATTACTTCCATTGATCCCTAAAAAACTTTATTTCTCGCTTCAATAAGCAAATCTTGGAAATAGAGTCCATGTCCGATGATGCGCTGGCTATTATTGCTGATGCCGGCATTTTGAAAAATTAGTTCTTTCACTGGATGGTATGCGAGAACACGCTACGCACTTACCAGGAGTTCTTAGAATGCGCCAGCACTCATATTACTGCTGAGACGGCATACTGGCCCCAGTCTTAGTAATGCCAGCTGATCAGAAGCGGTCGAGCAAGAAAAAAGAAAGAGGGCCTAAACCTCCTCCCCGCCCCTTAGGCAAAAGGGCCTATTCGGTCAATTCCCCATTTAGAAAAGGGCCACGAGCAACAGACGAAGTGAGGGTTTCAGGGGGTGATCCGATATGGGGGGCAAAAATCTAGCAACGGGCACATTCGAACAAGTGCAGTGGCGTCCTTTTTGAGATAATTTTTTAAAACCATATTATCCCCAATCCAACGGACAAGACGAGGCCGTTAACAAGATTTTAAATAGCACCTCAAAACACGACTCAAAGAACTTAAGGGTTATTGGCTGGAGGAGCTGCCCGGCGCCCATGGACGTATAGGACAACTCATCGATCAGCCACAGAGGAAACCCCTTAGCTTTCAGCATGGATGTAGTCATCCCAGTCGAAGTCGGAGCACCCACCTATCGTGTTGCGCATTTCAAGGAGCGGAATAGCGACCTGGACCTCAAAGTGAACTTGGACCTTGTGGCATAAAAATGAGCCCAATATGAAATATAAAACAATGTTTATAAAAAGAGGTGCGAGCGTTACTACATCTCAAAGGTCCGTCCGAGGGGTTTCCAGGTCGGAGACCTAGTTTTGAAGTGAGTATTGAGGCCGGACCCCGCATTGCTCAGGCTAAAGTGGGAGGGGCCATACAGGATCAGCGAGGTTCTCCAAAATATAGCCTACTGACTCGAGTACTTGAATGGGAAAAATTTACCCATATTTGAAATGCCATGTACTTGAAACAATATTATCAATAAAGGCTTGGTTTACTATCATATGACTTGTAAAACCGAACTCGTATCGGCACTCCTAAGACCGAGCTCGCCTCGACACTTTTAAGACCGATCTCATCTCAGCAACTCTAAGACCGAGCTTGCCTCGGCACCTATATGACCGACTCCTCCGGCAAAATGAATGACCGGCTCCTTGAATGACCGACTCCTCCGGCAAAACGTATGAACGACTTCTCCAGAAAAATGAATGACCGGATCCTCCGGAAAAATGAATGACTGGGTCCTCCATCAAAATGAATGATCGGCTCCTCTAACAAAATGAATGACCAGCTCCTCCAACAAAACGAATGACCGGCTCCTCCAACAAAATGAATGATCGACTTCTCCAGCAAAATAAATGACCGTCTCCTATAGCGAAATGAATGACCAGCTCCTTCAACGGATCAATCGGCAAAATAAATTGTCGGCTTTCATGGTAAAGAAATCTAAGGTGGATATCTCGATGCTTATAAAACCGATCTTATCTCGGCAGGGTCCCTACCTGCATTATTTTCAGGATAAATCAAGAGACAACGGCCGAAAAAACTCGGCCTAAAAACAAGAGAATTTAACCAAAAAACAAAACCAGTGTTCATGCGAAAAGACTTTCATTTATTGAAAAATATTACATGACAGGCTAAGGCCAAGCAGGGCAAAAAATTAAAGGACACACAGGCCGTAACCAGAAAAATCCTAAGGCAAACGCCTAACTACTCTATGCTTCCGCCCTGGATGGCTGCCTGGAACGACGACCCCTCACGGCCCCCCATATTTGCATCTACACCAGCCTCGTTTCCCTCCCCCAGTTCATCGATGTCAATAGTGTAATATCCGTGCATTTTGTTAATAATGTGTGTTATTTTGGATATATTATGTTGGGAATTTATTTGTATGTCCCCTGTTGAATTGTCTGGCATTTGGAATCATGTGTATTGGTGATTGGATTTGGAATGTTGACGGTCGGTAATCGTTGAGTTTTGTGATTATCGGAATGTGTTTGTTCTGGCCGGACTTTGCGAATTTAGTACTGGAAAGTATCAGTTAGCGCACGTTAGACTGTGATTGTTAGCGCACGCTAATCATGTATCAGTAGTGCATGCTACTCTTGCTCGTAGCGCACCCTAGGCCGACTGGGCAGTGAGCTTTTTGGACTCTGGAATGGGACATTATCGCACGCTAATGGTAGACTAGCATACGCTATTGTGATGTGCTAGCGCATGTTAATAGCAAGGTAACACCGCTATGTCGGCAGGACAGTGAGGGCAGTAGGGTTCTGAACTACATGTTGCAGCAGGTAGCACATGCTAGTATTGGAGCTAACGCGCGCTACTGACGGTCATTAGCGCATGCTAACTAATGTGTAGCGCACGCTAGCGAAGCCAGACAGAAGGTTTTGGACCGCCTTCCAACCAGCAGTGCACCACTTTTCAGCCGATAGCGCATGCTAAACTTCAGCCGTAGCGTGCGCTAATTGCGCCCAGTATATATATGGGCTGCATGTTCTAGAATCGTTATTTTTCTTCTATCCTTATTCTTCTCCGACGGCTGGGCGATCTTGAACATAATAGAGTGTGGGTTTTGGTCGGATTTCATCATCCAACACGTTTTTGAGTTCCTAGTGCGGAGTTAACACCATTTAATCATCTTTCACCACCCGTATCGAGGTAAGATTGTTGAATCCCTAGTTTTTGGAGATTTTAGGGTTTTGTTAAGATCTCGTCCTTCTAGTCCATTTTAAGCCTTAATTTGTGTTAAATTATGATTATGAAGTCACAATCCCTTGTTTTCCTTGAAGTCTACGGATTTTGTTTCGAGTTTCCATCTATTAAATGGAGTATAAACAACTATGCCTTTGTAGTGTTCGATAGTTTGTCCCTAAGAGTAGAATTTGAAGGAAATCCTTTCGTTTCCGTAGTTTTGTGCTTGATTTGGTATTTGGTTGTGCTAGGATCGAATTGTTGAAGAAGTTCGGATCGTAGGTCCTTCCGTTCACCGTTTCTTGTGTTGTTCTGATCGAGGCAAGTACTTTGATTGTGTTTAATGTAATTCGTGTGAATATGTGAAAATGTAATTATGTGAAAAGTGGTAATTTCAGAAAATGTGATTTGGCCATGCGGTTATTGAGTGTGCACGAGTCGAGTAAAACCAACGAGGGTCCCCTGAGATCCGTTAGACTGCGAGTATCCGCGGATCACTCAGTTGGGTTGTACAACCAGAGAGGGCTTGACGAGGACCCTTGGGGTGTGTATTTCGCGTAATGTACAGGGCCAGTATAGCCCGAGAAGTTGTTTTGTGATGATGATTGTGGTATTTTATTCCGGAATACATGTGATGGCACTGTGATTTCTGTTGTTTATTCACTTGTTGTACATATTTTGGAATCGTTGTACTTGCACCGGATTCTTACTGACCCCTTCGGGGATGGATATACTTGTTGTGTATTCAGGTCCATGTCCAGTGGGAGAGCCAGCATAGGGCGGACACGAGCTTGCTGGGCAGCATTGATGTCAAGTATTATGTCGAGTCTGTGGTCATATTGTCGTGGTCAGTGTGGTATTTTGGTTTTGTACTCGCGCGGGTACTGTCATGTCATGTATATCGTGTTGTTGTTGATTGTTAATGATGTTTTTGTATCAGCTGTGAGCTGTTGTATCAGTTGTGATCCTATGGGACGATATGTTGTTTAGTTTTGTAATGGACGTCGTGTTTGAAGTTGGTTTGTTTTTAAGAAAGTGAATGTTGTGCTTTGTTAATTTTAATGAGTTTTATGTTGGTCTAAGCCTGGTAGGTTCTCCAAAAAGGATCTATGGCGCTGTAATATCTCTGTAAATCACGGGGGTGTTACAGAATATGGTATCGGAGCTTAGGTTTATGGATACCTAGGCTGTCAGCATTCTTGGGTCTGTTAAAGTGAGTCGGTCGTTGTCTACGATATCATTGACGTGCTACCACCCCGTGTTGCCTATGCTGGAAGCCTCTTCGGATTGGTTGTTTAATTCCCTTGGGAGTAATTATCCTTGTCATTGTGTAATCTATTGTTGTAATTATTTCCTTGTTGAACCATTTTTTATTCTTCAGTATCCCGAGAGGTAGAGCTGTCCGTCAACGCGGCCGAGGCCATGGTAGAGAAGCGATATCTGAATCAGAGATGTCCATTTCAAATTTGGCATCTCATTCCGTGGCTAGACCAGATCCGATCCCCTCGGGAGGTGCAGATGCAAGTGCAGAGGCCGAAGTGCCTAACGTTCTTCAGCAAGTTGTAATGCAAGTGCACCAATTAGCTCAAGTGGCGCAGAACATTAACATTGACAGGACTGTTGAGGATCGATGGCTTCAAGAAGTTACGAAGATGAATCCTCCCAGATTCAATGGTTCTAGTGATGCGAACAACTGGGATCATTGGTTAGTTGAGGTGGAGAATATCTTTGACGGTTTTGGCTGCCCTGAAGCCAACAGAGTTCCAATTGCTCAATATCTGATGGATGATGATGCTCTGGACTGGTGGCGAGCTGTTAAGCCCAGGGACCGTGATGTCACTTGGGAGGAATTTAAAGTACTAATGGAGGCACAATATTGTCCAGCGCCTGTACGACTAGCCAGAGTTAGTGAGTTCTTCAGAGCTTAATCCCAAGATTTTCCTATTTATGAAACAATTAAGACATACAACAAACAATTAGCGTATGTCCAAGATCGAGTCAGGGATGTAGTAGATAAGATACTTCATTTTGACGCGTGAATGAAACCTGAGGTCCGAAAGTATATGGAGGGCTTTGGGTGTACCACTTTTAGAGAGGACCAATATAGAGCGCTTGCTTATGAGATGGTGACAATTCCAGTTATGAGGGTTTCGAGCTCAAAGAAACTGAAATTTTCTGGTAGTTTCCGATGCAGCAGATTGCGTACGCCTCAATCCTCTGTGCAGTCTTCCGTTGGTTCACCTCAGCCCAGTGGTGGAGCACCGAGAGCTTGTTTTAATTTTGGAGTTCCAGGACATGTCAGTTCTCAATGTTCATTATGTCCCGTTACTTGTAAGTGTGGGAAGCAGGGACATCGGGCGTCATATTATGAGACAGCGGGTAGGGTCTTTGCTAAGCAATCTCCTACTCCAGCAGGCACTGTTACGGGTCAGCCCACTCAGAAAATTGTGCGTAGTAGCGACAAATGCAAAACCAAGCATAATGGTACTCCAAGTACTGGATCAGCTCTGTAATAGCCCATAGTAACTAAACGTAGATCTTTCTAGAAGGCGCGGTGCGTCAGGACCGACTTTGATCAATCACCGTAAATCTCGGAAAAAAATTTAAAGATCCTAAAATTATATAACATCGTAGATTATTGAGTTAGCTTTCCAATGGAACAAACGGCGAGTCATTCTGAACCCGAACGAACAAGTTATGGCCAAAGCAAGACAGGATGTCAGTCTGCAGCACCCAACGACGCACCTGACGCTGTGAGCGCCGTGTTGCGTGGCACGCTGCACCGTATGTTGGCCGCCTTTCGGAACACAGCGCATAACATGGCGCAGGCATTACCGGGTATAGTGCCGTGTTGCCCAAACTGCCCGGATAGTTTCCAGCGCTTTCCAGGAACTCTTGTCCGCCTTATGAAAATGGCGCAAGACACGGCGCAGGCACCGCCGTTGGATCCAGCACCGTGTTGATCAAGCAGCCCTATACATAGGGCAGTTTCCAGCGTTTTCCTGCATTCTTTCCCCAACCGTTCGGCCCTCCTTATAGAACAGGTATTCTTGAGTGATTTTCGAGTTGTTAAGCATTCCATAATCTTCGGAGGGATTAGATAACAAGTATATAACGAGTGAGTCTGGCCAACTTCGCCAAATTATAGGTAATTCAACCATGAATCCTAAAACTTGTTTTCCGAGATTTCGGATTTATACATGTTTAGAACTCGAAAATGGTTATATATCGAATATCCTGGGACTGTTCTTATCAATTCTAGCGGAACGGAAATCAAAACCTTCGTTTAAACCCATGTAATCAGATACCGTCCGTGAAGTGTCCGATAAATTAAGGTTTTCGACGTTATTTCAATTAGAATGGATAGTCCTAATGATGGTTAACACGAATTCCCCATTGTAGGCCAGAGATTTCAGAGTTTTCAATCCTAATTAGAAACCGCTCGAAACATTTTTATCCCTGAAGTCGCCAGGCAAGTACTTCGATTGCGTTTGATGTACTTCATGTGAATATATGAAAAATATGATTTTGTGAAAATTGGTAATTTCAGAAAATATGGTTTGTGCCATGTGGTTACGGATTACGTGTGAATCGAGTTAAAACCAGTGAGGGTCCCCTGGAATTTGATAGGTTGCGTTCCCTACGGATCACTCGGTAGGGTTGTACAACCAGAGAGGGATTGACGAGGACTCCCTGTGGTGTGTATCTTGCATGAGGTACAGGTCCAGTACAGCTCGGGAGGTTGTTTTGTGATGATGATTATGGTATGATATTCCGGAATATATATGGCACTGTGATTTGATTGTTTACTCACTTGTGGTACATATTCATAAATCGTTATACTTGCACCGGCTGTTTGCTGACCCCTCTCAGGGTGGATATACGGGTTGTGTATTCAGGTTCAGGTCTTCGTGGTGAGTTGGCGCAGGAAGAGCACGAGGATGGCGAGCAACACTGGTATCATGTGTTATTTTGAGTCGGAGGTCGTTTTATCATGGTCAAAGTCATGTTTTGGTTTTGTATTCATGCGAGTACTATCATATATGATTTAATGTGTTGTTATTAGTTGTTGTTAATGTTGTGGGATCAGTTGTGAGTTGTTGTATCTGTGGTGATCCAACATGACCATGTATTGGATTGTTTTGGTGATGTATGTCGTATTGAAGTTGACGTTGGTTTTAAGTGTGTGAATGTCTCGGTTTAGTTGATGGTTAATGTCTTTTATGTTGGTCTAAGACTGGTAGGTTCTCCCAAAAAGAATCTACATCGCTGTAATATCTTTGTAAATCACGGGGGTGTTACAGAATTTGGTATCAGAGTTTAGGTTTATGGATATCTAGGTTGTTGGTGTTTTGGATCTATCAAGGTTGAGTTGGTCGTCTGTTTATGATATCACTAGGTTGCTGCCATCTCATGCGACCTGCGCTGTAAGTCTCTCTGAACTCTAATTCCTTCTGCCCATATTGTTTTAGTCTCTTTCCGAACATGCTTGGATTTTGAGTTCCTCTTGTGAATTGTGTTCCATTAGAGTTGTGTCTATTGTTTTCCTCCCCTTATACGGAACTGATGCATATTGATGTAAGGAGAAGGCAAGTCTTTCGATTATAAGTCCCCTCTTAGTGGTGCGGTGATTGTGTGGTGTTGATTCGATCGACCTTGGTAGAGGGGCTAGAACTTGTTGGTGATATTAGGGTTTTTGGGATGTACAATACGTATACGGTCTGGGTGAAAATAGTTACACAGTGTATTTCGGAAAATTGAGAATACTATCGATTCCTATATTCTTTTAAGAATGATATTTTTAAGTATCAATTTTAACCGCTGTGGGAGTATTTTTAAAGTGCTTTTTGGAAACCCTTTCAGATTGTGGAAACCTATGATATAAATGAGTATGTATTTTGTGTAAAATCGTTTCTTTTAGATTAAAACTTAGTATAAGAGGAAGAATCTTCATTTTATCTAAGTCCCAAGTAAATTTTTGAAATATTTCTGACTATAGACGTCTTCAAAAATTTTAGAAGTATAAATTGTTTTGTGCATTATTTAAATTCAAAATCGGCGTGTAAAATAAAACTTTATCTTCTAAAGTATTCACGAGTTTTGGGAGAAACGTGACTCGTCCTTATTTGCAAAAGATTGTGTTTTGGACATGGTACTATCATTCCTGTCAGAAGACAAAAAGTTGATTTTAAGCATAATACACGTGTATATATATTCTCACCCTTGTATATAGTATACGTGCCTCCCAAAACGTTCTAGTATTGCCTACTATGAGTACTTGAGATCAAACAATACCTATGAAGCCCTCTCAGTAACTGAGTTGGCAAGCAGGGCAAGGAGACAAAGGACATCTGGAAGATTTTGGGCAATAGTGCTCAGAATTGTGGTCAAGGTGATGGTGTAGACGTTAGGCCATTCCGTATACCCTCATGGTAATAACCCTCTTCACCAATAGATAGGATTCCAGCTTAGTTGTTAATGGTCTTTCGGTAATTGTTTGTGTGGTGTTGTATACGTATGAACCGATGGTGTTCGAAGTTGCATGTTGCTGTTTATTGGTAACCTTCGATTCTAGTGCTGTTTGAGATGTGCTCACGACTGTTTTACTGAATCAGAACAGTTAGCGCACGCTAACACGAAATGCAGAAACTACTGCATTCGACTGAGGGTTCGGCAGTGCAGGCTATGCAATTATGTAGCACGTGCTAAGGTGCAGTGCGCGCTACAGAGAGGGTAATGTGCGCTAACTGGTAGTTCGGGGTTAGCGCACGTTAACGCTTGTAGTTAGCGCACACTAATCTGTCCGGCATATAAACTCGACAACAACCGTGATTCCTCATTTCCGCTCTTCTCCTTTTTCTCCGTTGGTGACACCAAGGTGTGAATTGAAGGTGACTAGGGTTCGTGACCTTGGCTGATTCTATTCCGTTCAAAGAGGAACTGCGAAAAATTAATGTTTGATCAAATATCCGTGAAATCAAACAATCAAGGGGCATCCGATATCCCAGATTTTGGCAAGTGATGCTTTCATAATACGCCAGAATTGTTGATGCTTCCGACAATTGTGGCTTTGATTCTATTTATCCTCTTGCTTCCACCTCTAGCTTGGTAGATCTACGTATTAAGGACAAAACTCCCTTTGAGGGAGAGAAGAATATAATAATCGATATTCCTGCGCTTGTACAATTTAGGGCCTTGAACCCCTATGCTTAACTCTGTTGTCGCACTGCAGAACTAGCGTGTTCGATGGTACTGCAATGGTTGACTTTATGTATGAGATTATCGTATTTGTGGTTTCCGTCATGTACTGGTTTCAAGATATCATTGTATAACCCCATTGTTGTTGAATATTGGACCATATTTTCTTTGGTAACTCATGATTCTACCCAAGCAAACCATATCTATTGCGTTGTGCTTTATTTTGATTTCAACTTGTGCCGTTAACTGAAGCTCGTCACTACCGAGAAATCCTCTTGATGTTAGTAGTCATTCCGTATTCATCAGAATACTTAGAGATTTGGTCATCCGACCTTATGAAGTTGCTTGTTATGTTATTACCTTGTTTTCGTTGTTCTATAGTTCGTGGACAAACTTATTTTATTTAAAGTGGATCGTGACACCCGAGTTTTTGACTTCTTTTTCCACCCTAACTCGCTTATGTTCGGTGATACCTTTTGAATTTGTCCTGTTCTTCGGTTTTAGTCGTTTGAACGAGTTGTAACATTGTTTCAAATGAATTCGTTTACAATTGTGACTTTCCCAAGTTCGGTTCAATTCTTGTGAGTCCTATGCGAAGTGAATGTCTTGTATTCCTTACAAGTTCATTTAATGTCTCGGGCTGAGATGTGAACTTCGGAGTTGTTGTTCGATTATTTTCGTCCAGTTGTTCGATCATTGTGGTTCGATTGTTGTTGCTCGATCTCACATCATGATTATCGAGCGTCTGATTTCCTTAGGATTCGCACTCGTCCCAGTAAGTCACCTTCCAAACCTTTGAGTTTGTCGGAATTATATATTTGTTCAGCGTTAAGCCCGCATTTTGATTGTTGTACTATTTGGATTATCAACCATAGTGGTTCATGATCATTGCACTTAGTAAACATTCTTGCGTATTAAATCAGACCGCAGCGGATTTGTATGACATGGAGTTTTATGTCCGCTGTTGGCAGCAGATAACATGTGTCGTCTAATGTTTGCCTTGCCTTGATTGTTTCATGTCCTAAGTTTTGAGACAAAAGTTATTTCAAAAGTAGTGGGACGTAATAATTCTATTTTCCGTTAGCTCTCTTTTCTTTTGATCTATTTTCGTTCCTTTTGGTTCTACGATCAACATCTGAGAGATGGTCATCGTGTCTTGACATCAAATGGGAGTACCGAGAGTCTGTGTTTGCATTTTTTTAGCTTAACCAATTTTTTTGGTCGTATTCGTACCATTGATTGACTTGATCCCTATCAGGTATCCTTTCAAGTCTATCGCTAAGATTTTACTATTAATATTATCATTGTTGTGGCGACAAGAGATAATTAACACTGGATGACGGTGCCGCCATAATAGCGGCTACTAGAAACAACTATAGCACCGCTAGGGCCACCGACTTAAGATCGGTTTGATGTGTATATAAGACCCTGAGAGGTACTTCCATAGTGAATTTAAGACGTTAATCGGGAGGAAGTGGTTGAATGATCTTATAAGTATGGATCCTACTAAGCATACCCGTTGCTTAGAGCATATCAACTATCTAGATGCCATAGCTCAATTTCATCGAGATGCAAGTCAGACTGCGCAGGAAGCAGCTACACGAGAACGCGAGCTTGCTATATAGTTAGAAGCTCAGTTGGCTGCAATACAGCGTACTCTTCGAGAGAGGGAGGCCCAGTACACTCAAGCGAGAGAGGCCCTCCAGGATCAGATCCAGCAATAAAGGGAAATGATACGATCCAACGCTGAGGAAATGCTTGCTATCCTTCCAGCGGCACAAATTCCAGTCGCAGAGGCTGAAGAGGATCCCGAAGAAGATCTCGAAGAGGACCTGAAAGAAGAGAACAAAGACAACTCTGTCGTCGTTAACCCATGAGCTATGCCTAATGGGGCATGCTGTGTACCGATGTTTTCTTATAAATATGTACTGGTGTAATGTTTGCGATTTAAGAATAAAATTTTGTATGGATATGATTGGTGACTCGGACATATATTTCAACTACCCTTTTCTTGTTTCAGGTTTCGATGACGAAACTTATTTTTAGGGGGATAGGGTGTAATACCCTGTAGTAACTAAACGTTGACCTTTCTAGAAGGCACGATGTGTCAAGACCGACTTTGCTCAATCACTGTAAATCTCGGAAAAAAATTCAAAGATCCTAAAATTATAGCACATCGTAGATTATTTAGTTAGCTTTCCAATGGCCCAAACGAAGAGTCATTCTGAACCCGAACGAACAAGTTATGGTCAAAGCAAGATAGGGGTGTCAGTCAGCGGCACCCGGCGAAGCACCCGGCGCTGTGAGCACCGTGTTGCGTGGCATGCTGCGCCGTGTGTCGGTCGCCTCTTGGAACACGGCACATAACACGGCGCAGGCACTGTCGGGTATAGCGCCGTGTTGCCAAAACCGCCCGGACAGTTTCCAGCGCTTTCGAGGAACTCTCGGCCGCCTTACGAAAATGGCGCAAGACACGACGCGGGCACCACCAGGTCCAGCGCCGTGTTGATCAAGCAACCCTATAAATAGGGCACTTTCCAACGTTTTCTAGCATTCTTTCCCCAACCCTTCGTCCCTCCTTATAGAACAGGTATTCTTGAGTGATTTTTGATTTGTTAAACATTCCATAATCTTCGGAGGGATCAGATAACGAGTATATAACGAGCGAGTCAGGCCAACTTCGCCAGATTGGAGGTAATTCAACCATGAACACTAAAACTTGTTTTTCGAGATTTCGGATTTATACATGTTTAGAAGTTGAAAATGGTTATATATCGAATATCCTGGGACTGTTCTTATCTATTCTAGCAGTACGGAAATCAAAACCTTCGTTTAAACCCTCGTAATCAGATACCGTCAGCGAAGTGTCTCATAAAAGTTCCCTAAGGGATTCAGTTAAGGTTTTCGACGTTATTTCGATTAATCCTAATGCCAGTCAACACAAATTCCCCATTGTAGGCCGGAGATTTCAGAGTTTTCAATCCTAATTACAAACCGCTCGAAACGTTTTTATCCCTGAAGTGGCCAGGCAAGTACTTTGATTGCGTTTGATGTACTTCGTGTGAATATGTGAAAAATATGATTTTGTGAAAAGTAGTAATTTCAGAAAATGTGTGCCATGTGGTTACTGAGTATGTGTGAACCGAGTTAAAACCAGTGAGGGTCCCCTGGGATTCGATAGGCCGCGTTCCCTAAGGATCACTCGGTGGGGTTGTATAACCAGAGAGGGCCTGACGAGGACTCCCTGGGGTGTGTATCTCACATGAGGTATAGGGCCAGTATAGCTCGGGAGGTTGTTTTGTGATGATGATTATGGTATGATATTCCCGAATATATATGGCACTGTGATTTGATTGTTTATTCACTTGTGGTACATATCCATAAATCGTTGTACTTGCACCGGCTGTTTGCTGACCCCTTTCGGGGTGGATATACTGGTTGTGTATTCAGGTTCAGGTCTTCGTGGCGAGCTGGTGCAGGAAGAGCACGAGGATGGCGAGCAACACTGGTATCATGTGTTATTTTGAGTCGGAGGTCGTTTTATCACGGTCAAAGTCATGTTTTGGTTTTGTACTCGCACGGGTACTGTCATATATGATTTAATGTGTTGGTGTTAGTTGTTGTTGATGTTGTGGGATCAGTTGTGAGTTGTTGTATCAGTGGTGATCCAACAGGACCATGCATTTGATTGTTTTGGTGATGTATGTCGTATTGAAGTTGACGTTGGTTTTAAGTGTGTGAATGTCTCGGTTTAGTTGATGGTTAATGTCTTTAATGTTGGTCTAAGCCTGGTAGGTTCTCTCAAAAAGAATCTACAGCACTGTATTATCTCTGTAAATCACGGGGGTATTACAAGCTCCACCTCGATTGTACGAAATGAGACGGACTGATGACGTAGGGGCTGCAACTACGTCAGGTATTGTTTATATTTGTATGCACCCGGTAGATGTATTGTTTGATTCTGGAGGTACTCATTCCTTTATATCATTATCTTGTGTGATTCGTTTGGGTCTTGATGGTCTCTCTACATGTGAACCTTTTATTATTGGACTGCCGAGTGGGTAAAGGATAGTTGGGGATCGAGAGATTGTCAATTATCCTGTACCATCGGCTGTAGAGATTGGCCATCCGATCTGATTGTGATTGACATGAAAGGAGAGGATTTGATCCCCGGTGACGATTGGTTAGATCGTCATGGAGCGATAGTAGACTATCGTTGGAAAGTAATTTCGATAGTTGTGCCGGATGGTACCGAACACGTTTTCGAAGTGCAAAAACCTTGTACTTATGGGAAGATTATCCGAGCCATGAGGGTGACGAAGTTGTTGAGTCAAGGATGTACCGGTTATTGGTGTTACGCAATGAAGACAGAAACTGGCGGAGTTCAGTTATCTTCAATTCCAGTGGTGAATGAATTTCTAGACGTATTTCCAGATGATTTGCCCGGATTGCCGCCGCACCGTGAGGTGGAGTTTACTATCGAACTAGAGCCTAGTGCGGCACCAGTATCTAAGACACTGTACCGAATGGCCCCATCGGAGATGCAAGAGCTGAAAAAGCCACTGAGTGAATTGTTAGATAAGGGTTATATTCGACCAAGTGCTTCCCCTTGGGGAGCGCCGGTGTTATTCATTCGGAAGAATGATGGATCTTTATTGTTATGAATTGACTATCGTGAGTTGAATAAACTCACTATCAAGAATAAGTATCTGTTGCCAAGAATTGATGATCTATTTGATCAATTGCAAGGAGCTACAGTTTTCTCCAAGATTGACTTGAGATCGGGTTATTATCAGCTGCAAATTCGGGATTCGGATATTCCGAAGATAGCCTTCCGAACGAGATACGGGTATTATGAATTTGTAGTTATGCCTTTCGGCTTGACTAATGCCCCGACGGTATTTATGCAGCTTATGAATAAGACTTTCATCGAATATCTCGATAAATTTGTGGTGGTTTTTATTGATGATATTTTAATCTATTCCAAGACTGAATTGGAGCATGCCGAACACTTGAGAGTTGCGTTGAGTATTTTGAGGGCTGATAAGCTTTATGCTAAGTTTTTCTAAATGTGAGTTCTAGCTGAAAGAAGTTGCTTTTCTTGGACATATTGTATCAGCCGAAGGTATTCGGTTAGACTCTCAAAAGGTTGAAGCAGTCTTAGCTTGGGAGCCTCCACGGAATGTTAAGGAAGTTCGGAGTTTCCTGGGATTAGCTAGTCATTATCGTCGATTTGTCGAGGGATTCTCGAAAATTGCTCGACCACTCACGCAGCTATTACAAAAAACTCAGAAGTTTG
Organism: Orobanche coerulescens; assembly: GCA_033398695.1. Classification (NCBI taxonomy): domain Eukaryota; kingdom Viridiplantae; phylum Streptophyta; class Magnoliopsida; order Lamiales; family Orobanchaceae; genus Orobanche; species Orobanche coerulescens. The sequence continues at coordinate 137,901,874 of CM065813.1, read as the reverse complement.
AATGGAGTGACGGGTGTCAGAAGAGTTTTAATGAGTTGAAGAAGAGTCTGACTACGTCACCAGTTCTAGTCTTACCACAGGGAATGGAGGGTTTCGTTATTTATAGTGATGCTTCTAAACAAGGACTGGGATGTATATTGATGCAAAACGAGAGAGTAGTAGCTTATGCATCTCGACAATTAAAGCCATAAGAGATGAATTATCCTACCCATGATCTTGAGTTAGCTGTTGTGGTGTTTGCGTTGAAGATTTGGAGGTACTATTTACACGGTTCTTCTTGTCGGAAGTATACGGATCATAAGAGTTTGAAATATATTTTTACTCAGAAAAAGCGTAATATGCGTCAGCAGCGATGGTTGGAATTGATTAAAGATTACGATCTTGACATTCTTTACCACCCAGGTAAATCGAATGTCGTTGCTGATGCTTTGAGACATAAGTTGATCGTGTTTGTAACGCCCCTAAATCCCATTGAGTTATTATAGTACCGTGGACCCCATACCAAGAGATCCACCAGGCGAACACGATTAAAATACAACAAACTGACCAAAATGGGAAATCACAGACCCTACTATGATATCCAACATACTATTCTGATATGGAATTTCAACGACAAGAATGGGCCTACATGGCCAAAATAAAATACAACAACATCCACGAGCCTTGCTCGGATAATACAAAATGACAACAACAGACAAAACTGGAGTACTCCAAATGGTCTGATCGACATGAACACCAAAACATCTCGGACTAGTATCGCTCGAATGCCTCATCGCCATTGTCATGCCCCTGTTTCTCAACTCTCTCCTCGCAAACACCTAAAACATGAAAAAATGTTCCGCCCCCACGGGGTCAGTCATCCAGATAATGAATATCAAATACATGTACGACATGATATGCATCCAATGGCAGAATAAACAGTACAACAATGGTAATATGAGATGCTCACAAACCAAAATAAGAACCGAGCATTCGTGAAACACTATGCCCACAACATACGATCGGTACCTGCTCAACAGGTTAGAACACAAGTGCCCAACAGTGAATCATCAATATAGACACAACAATGAACTACCCGAAGGTAAACCAATCCAGGGCTGAAATAAATATGAATCACAATGCCCAAAGGCTCCAACGGAAACACCAATACATCAAAATGGGCTGAAAGCCCCTCAGCCGAAGCTTCCAAAATATCACATTGGTCTAAAAACCATTCAGCCGAAGCTGCCAATCATCACAATGGCCCGAAGCCAAAGCAGCCCGAAGCTGTATCACATGAGGGACGAAGCCACTGCACGAAACCGTATCACAATGAGGGCCGAAGCCACGGCACGAAGCCGTATCATAATGAGATCATCCAATGACCATGACCTGCTGAATTGCAGGTGCTGGGAAACCAACCGCGAAGGTTCAAGCCCCAGACTTACCCATAATGATATCACCCAGTGACCATGACCTACTGAACTGTAGGTGTTTGGAAACCAACCGCGAAGGTTCAAGCCCCAAACATACCTATAATGAGATCACCCAGTGACCGTGACCTACTGAACTGTAGGTGTTGGAAAACCAAATGCGAAGGTTCAAGCCCCAAACTTACCCATCATGAGATCATCAACATGACCGTGACCTACTGCACTATAGGTGTTGGGAAACCAACCGCGAAGGTTCAAGCCCCAAGCTTACCCCTCAAGCACTAGCCGCGACTAGCCTCCAAAACACAATTAATCACAACAGCAACGATCCCGAGATTACTGAATTCACAAGAATAATAGTGTGCTGCCTTGAGTCGGTCAACACGACAACAATAACTCACGGATGGGCACCATCCTCGGTGGTCCCAATTCAAATACCTCGACTGCCTTGGAATCGCCAATCGGTCAAAATGACTCTACGGATGGGAACTATCCTTGACAGTCCCAATTCAATACATCGATTACCTTTAGAATGGCCAATCGATAACAACGACTCAACAGATGGGAAATTCCCTCGACAGTCCCAATTCAATACATCAATTAACTTAGAATGGCAATCGATAACAACGATACAACGGATGGGAAATGTCCTCGACAGTCCCAATTCAATACCTCGATTGCCTTAGAATGGCCACCGATAACAACGATACAATAGATGGGAAATGTCCTCGACAGTCCCAATTCAATACCTCGATTGCCTTAGAACGGCCAATCGATAACAACGACACAACAGATGGGAAATGCCCTCGACGGTCCCAATTCAATACATCGATTACCTTAGAACGGTCAATCGATAACAACGATACAACGGATGGGAAATGTCCTCGACAGTCCCAATTCAATACCTCGATTGCCTTAGAACGGACAATCGATAACAACGATATAACGGATGGGAAATGTCCTCGACAGTCCCTATTCAATACCTCGATTGCCTTAGAACGGCCATTCGATAACAATGACTCAACAAATGGTAAATGTCCTTGACAGTACCAATTCAATACCTAGATTGCCTTAGAACGGCCAACCGATATCAATTACTCAACAGATGGGAAATGTCCTCAACAATCCCAATTCAATACATCTATTACCTTAGAACGGCCAATCGATAACAACAAAATATTCAGAACAGATGTCCCGGTGCCTTTAATTGAGCACCAGAAGCAGAGACGATAATCGAATACGTCACGCCTTCAATCGGCCAATACAGAAAAACAACGATATCAAGAACAACGATCACAACAAGGTCTCAATAGAACATTAGTCAACAATAACAATCGATACGTCGATACCGCGAACCGGTTATCGACAACAATATTACCAACAAGTGCCGCAATGCCTTGAACCGACCATTGATGAACAACAATAATCATTTGGCATGATTGCCGAAGGTTATCGTATCAAACAATCCCCTAATATCAACGAAAATCAGGAAGAGACTACATCTCGAAATGATACAACACATTCATACACATATATGATAACATTAATCTCATTGACTAGTACAAGTATAAAACTTGCCTCAAACCAAAGGCGAGAAAGTCCTTCCACGATCAACGTCCTCCCACGAAACGACGAACGGCGTCCTATGACGACTACAAGCACTCGAAGAACCTTGAATGAAATACAATTCATTAAATAACACAAAATCAATAGAAAACAACACCAAAGACAAAACCCGATTCAAACACGAATCGATCAAACCGCACGAACGGATATCATAGTTCTCACTATGAATTCTGACATCCTCCAACACCTCAATGATCAATTAACATGATCATTATGTTCTTAACACATGTGAAAAATAATTCAACAAGGATTATCAAGAACAAAATCAAATTGATCCTCCTATAATGATAATATCACCAATATTATAACTATCACCTCAAGAACATCATCAACACAACAAACATGATGTCTAAACAATAATCAATCACCAATTCATCATGAATTCGGATTATTTAACAAGATTAAATCAACCATTTCAAGATTATGATAATCATAACACAATTCATCATAATTCCTTACTAAAATGGTTATAATCCCTCCAAGAAACACAAACAACAACAACAATCATATCAACACTATGTTAATCATATAACAATCTTAACATAATCCTTCCTAGACATGACTATAACCTCCAAACATTCTAAAACATCAAGAACACAATCAACCTCAAGCTATATCATCATGTTCTTCATCATAAGTTCATAAAAACTATGAAGAACCATAATATACTCCAACAATAAATTAATACACGAAGTAAACAACAATAGCAACAACATAATCTCGAGATAAACACAAGATTAAACACATATCTCTTGAAGAAGTGAAGAACAACCTTAAACCATCAAGAAACACTCCAAACTCCAAGTTCTTAAGCTTCAATCCAAGTTATGAAGCTCCAAATAAAGTTGGAAGAGGCTGGAATTCACTAAGAGATGCAGATGGATATTTCTAGAGAGAGAAATCGAAACTGGATCGTGAGAAAATAAAAGACAAAGCATGTCTTTATAATTTGGACATCGCATTACGGACGCTCTCCTCCCTCCTTAATGTACGTAAGAGATATTACATACGTTATCACTTTAACTTAGCGTACGTTAAGTTCTGCCAGAACTCACTGTCTCAAACGAACCATGCATTACGTACGTTATAGCCATAAGCATTACGTACGTAATGCTCGTTGACTTAGCTTCCTGGAAAGGCCAACATGATCCAATCCCATTCGGCCCCACACGCTGAAAGTCAGATGCGATCTGATACCCATCATTACGTATGTAACCTTCCAGGTTTAACGTACGTAAAACTCAGCTCATAGCGTACGTAATGTTAAACATATAGCGTACGTTATGGCTATTATACTTAGCCAAAATCAAACTCCCAACTCACTAAGCAACATCCGATCGACAACATAATACCAACGACAAGTATAAATATTTCGATTTTGAAATATCCCAATACAATATACATTGTATCAGTCAAATACAACACCACTTGTATAATTCCAAATGAATACGTACAACACAACAGTGAAACAAAAAAAAATTACCCCCGGATATTACAGTGTTGCAGAGATTGGAATTACTTACCATTCAACCGAAGCTCAGCTGAGAGTTATTTGATTTGGAGATTAAAATTTGGCCTCAAGTAACTCAAGGACAATTACGTTTCCTTGAGGTCACATCCTCCGTGATTGAGGACATTAAGTCCAAACAGTTAGATGATCCTTTGTTTGTACATCTTCGAGAAGATGTCGTTAAAGGAAAGGCACCTGGATTCATGATATACGAATATGGTGTTCTTCGATTTCAAGGCAGGATTTGTGTACTGAATCAGGATGATCTTAAGGAAGTGATTTTGAATGAAGCCCATTCTACGACATACTCGATTCATCCAGGTACGAGTAAAATGTATAAAGATTTGAAGAAGAATTTTTGGTGGCCGAACATGAAGAAAGATGTAATGGAGTAAGCGGTACTAAAATTCAATTCAGTACGGAGTGCTCGATGTACTGCTTGCCAAAAATATGATACAAAACGACCATCGCGATCCAAAACAATACTCTTTGGCATACCATGGAGGCTCACAATCTCTGCAATGAACAAATGAGCCAACCTCTCTGGTCCCCAAGTATCTCAAATACCCAGAAAATATGCTGATTTGGTTAGCCGATCAACGATTACCCAAATCACATTCATCCCAATTCGCATCCTTGGCATTCCCACAATAAAATCCATCGCGATATCCTCCCACTTCCATTCCGGAATTGGTAACGGTTGCAACTTCTCGGCAGGTCAGTGAGTCCATTTTGTTGTTCAGAGATAGCAAGTGCGGTTCAACCTTTGTATCCAGAAGTTTTGCAACTGTTTTCTCATCCATAGTGCGGATCAGCTCAGTGAAGTTCGAGGGTAGCTGAAGTTCAGTTGCCTTTGCCTGGGGATAATTTTCAGCTGTTGTTTCATGTGTATCTGACTTTTCAACTGTTGGTTTTTCAGTTGATATCGCATGAGCAGCTGACTTTTCAGCAGGAGGGGATTTTTCAGAAGCATGTTTCCCCTGCTTCTCTGAATTTTCATCTTGTAATTGTTGACCTAAACTTGATCTGGTGCATCCTGATCCCCATCATGATCAGAATCACGCTGATCATCCTCCTCCCCCTCCTCGTCCTCCTCCTCCTCCTCCTCCTCCTCCTCCTCCTCCTCCTCCTTCTTCTTCTTCTTCTTCTTCTTCTTCTTCTTCTTCTTCTTCTTCTTCTTCTTCTTCTTCATCTTCTCCGTTTTCTTCTACTTTAACAACAACATTATTTACTTCTTTTTCTACCTCTCTGTCATTACCCTCCTTTTCAACTCCTTCCTTAACAATTTCCTTATCCTCATTAACTTCATAAAAAACTTTTCCTTGAGCTACCCCCATAATAACACAAATAATAAGTTTGTCCATGTTGGTTTTGAAATTAGAAACGAACCAGTTTCCATCAATTAACAAAATCATTTCAGTCTCGTTGTAGAAGGCCTGAATGACTTGTTCAGTAGAAAGAGGGTAGTCCCAACCACTCCTCTCCACAAGTTTCTTAAGAGAATTGAAACTTAGGGTCTTCAATCTTTTCCAGTCCTTGTACACAGAAACAATAGAAAGGTTGTCAACTTGCTTTCTTACTAACCTAAGCTGTTCTTTGTTGAGGATGAATGAATTATTTTCCTTGAGGTTGAATTTGTATTGTCTATTTCTTCAAGTATTTCCTATGCTTTTTATGCTTCTGGGATGCTGGGAAGCTCAGGTAGAGGTTTTTCAGGAGTTTATTCTTCTTCTTGAATAATGATCAATTCTTTGGACTAATCTGCAGGAGCTGGGGATGCGAGAATTGGTGTTGCAGATGCGATGGATGAGACTTCAGGTATGTTAGTTTGGTGATCTTCAGGCATATTTTGGTTGGATGATTCTGACGAGTAATCTACCAAACCTCTATGTCTTTTGGTAGATTCAGGTATGAATCTTGACTGATCTCAGGTGACATTCTCTTTATGAAATTTCTGTATAAAGAACGAGCATCACTGTCTTTACTCACTTCATGGATAGGTGCAACTGGCTTTTATTCAGCTGCAGCTAACTTTTCGGTCAAAGTGTTAGCTACAGTAATCTCAGCTGGGGTTGGATCAGGAAAGGAAATCTCAGTTGCAGTTGGGATGGCTGCAACTAATTCAACTATCCTCTTCTTCAAATTTTGTTGCAACCTTGAAGGATGAAGTTCCCGATGTCATCTTCGCAAGCATCTCGAAAGCTCTTGCTTGATGTGTTGAGTATTGTTCCAATACAGCAAGGTCTTGCTGACCAAGTCTTTTGCTAGTGTGGAATATCTCTGCTTTTCCTTTTGTCTTTCCCAGAAACTAAAGAATCCAGCTTACTTGAGTGCCAAAAGCTAATTTCTGGCTGAGTTTCTTGGCAATGGGATCAACTAGCTTTATTAACTTCCCTGACTAACTACCTGAAGATGTAGTCAGGCCAGTTAATCCTCTGATTTTGCATCATAGATCCCATTACAATGTACTTGGACGAGGACATTTGGTCAAAGCTCCCTGATATACCCATAACTATTTTGTTGGTGATGTCCATCATGTATTGGAATTCTTTCCGGACGTCTGATTTTCTGGCTGTGTTCTTCATCTTCATGGGTTGTTCGGGCAATTTTATCAACTGCCATATGTCCAAGGGGTTTTGTTTCAGGGAATCGACTGCAATTCCTCGGTTCTCTAGCTTGAAAGCTTTTGCAACAGTCTGTTGAGTTATCAGAATGGGTTCCCAAAAAATCAATCTCTGGATTCCCCTTTCAGTTACTTCGGCCTCTTTGTAGTAGCAGAATACGACCTCTTTATAGAGTTCGATGGGTTGATGTCCAAATAGTTGTAACCCGTTCTTCTTCATGTTGAGGATTAAATCCGCCTTTTACAGGGTGTTGTTCGCCTCCAAGAGTCCAAGGAAATCAAACACAATATTGAATATAATTTGTTCTTTCACCATCTTGAAGTTGATGTTCTTGAAATAGGTAGCGGCGTTCATTTCTGCAAATTTTTGAATTTTTTAGTGTACTGAAATTCTAGATTTTTTCTTTTAAAAAAAAACTAGGGTTTTTGTTTGAAATATTGGGGAGACGATATGTTTTTTTTGAAATGATTTCAATCGTCTCAAGTAGCCACACCAGATTTTAAAAAATAATTAAATAAAGAAGTAGCGGTTCGTGTGACTGATTGGGCAACATGATGTAGATGTGGTGTTACTAGGAGCGTGCGTTTTAACCTCCGCGTAATATTTAAATAAATATAAATAAATATTTTAAAAGGAATTAGAAATTTAGATAGTTGACTGTTTGACTTCTGATACATATGTAATTTTAATTCCTTGCTTTTTCGAATCAGATATGTAATTGTGGTTGTGATTTGATCAGCTAGGTTTCTGAATCATGGCCGTGATTCAGGTCAGCTAACTTTCTACATTTGTGATTCTGATTAGCTAACTGTCTGCATTTGTGATTCTGATCAGCTAACTTTCTGCATTTGGGATTTTGATCAGCTAATTTTCTACATCTGTGATTTTGATCAGCTAACTTTCCGAACCCTGGCTGAGTTTTCTTCAGCTAACTTTTCTAATCGTAGCCGAGTTTTATTCATCTTCATATTTGTAGCTAGGCATTTTATTCCCAGTCTAGGATTCCAAGATCCCTGCTTAGTTCGAGAAACCTTTCCTCTGGTAAGGGTTTTGTGAATATATAAGCTATTTGGTACTCTGTGCTGAGTCTTTCCACCCTTACTATTTTGTTAAGCACATGATCTCTGATGAAATGATGCTTAACATCTATATGTTTTGTTCTCGAACGTAGGACTGTAATGTTTGTTATAGCAATTGCGGTATTGTTGTCACACCATATTGGGACTTCATTTTCAGTGATGTTGTAGTCCCTTAGTTGTTGCCTGATCCATAGAATTTGAACACAACAGCTACATGCAGCTGGGTATTCTGACTCAGCTGTTGATGTTAAATTGGACACCTACTTCTTATTGAACCAAGATATTAGTCTGGTTGAATTGAAACGTTCCACTAGTGCTTTTCATGTTGATTTTGCATCCTGCAAAGTCACCATCAGAATATCCTGATAACTCAAAGTTGTCATCTTTTGCATACCATAATCCAACAGTGATTGTGGATTTTATGTATCTGATTATTCTTTTGCTTCTTCCTAATGGGACTACTTTAACTTGGACTGAAATCTTGCACACACTCCTACTGCATATGAAATGTCAGGTCTGCTTACCGTGAGGTATAATAATGATCCAATCAGTTCTCTGTAGCGGGTTGGATCCACTGGAATTCCTCCATCATCTGAATCAATGTGGAGAGATGTTATCATTGGTACTCTCAAGGGCTTGGCTTGTTCCATGACAAATCTTTTGATCAGCTCCTTTGTATATTTTGCTCGATTGATGAATATTCTAGTTTCAACCTGTTTGACTTGTAGACCAAGAAAGAAGTTGAGTTTACCCATCATGCTCATTTCTATTTCTCCTTGCATGAGATTTGAGAATTTTTCACATAGCTCAGGGTTTGTTGAGCAAAATATGATATCATCCTAGTAGTATGTGTCTTCACGTTCAATTCTGAATAGAGCTTTGACCACCTTTCGATTGCAAAATCTATTTTTCTCAATAAATATGGATAGAGTCTCATACCAAGCTCTTGATGCCTATTTGAGTCCATATAAAGCTTTCAAAAGCTTGTATACCTTGTCTCCTTTGACGAATCTAGGGGGTTGGTTCAGCATAAACTTCTTGTTTTAGTACTCCATTGAGTAAGGCACTCTTCACGTCCATTTGATACACTTCAAAATTCTTGAAAGCTGCATAGGCGGGGAATAGTATGATTGCTTCTAGTCTTGCTATTGGTGCATATATCTCATCAAAATCTATTCCTTCACATTGAGCATATACCTTTGCAACAAATCTGGCTTTGTTCCTAACATCAGCTACATCTTCATCACACTTGTTTTTTTTAAACCCATTTGGTTGCAATGACCTTCTTGTGATTTGGTCTGTCTATCAGCTCCAATACATTGTTCCTCTCCATTTGATTTAACTCTTCTTGCATTGCAATTACCCATGTGTAGTCATCCAGGGCTCGTTCTGTTGTTTTGGGCTCTATTTGGGACATGAAGCAAGGCAGCATTGCCATTCCTGTTGGTTCTCTGGATTTCCTGGTTTTGACTCCATCAGTTAGGTTCCCAATTATTTGTTGAATGGGGTGATCCTTTAGCCATTTAGGAGTATCATCTTCATTTTATGCTTTTGGTTGTTGATCATCACCGCTTTTTCCTTCGGGAGTGGGCTGAGGATTTGTTGAGACTGTCTGTCCTTCAGCTAGGTTTCATTAATTTGCAGCTGTGTTTGGTTCAGCTGTATTTTAGTCTGTCTATCCTTCAGCTAGGATTTTTTGATTTGCAGGTATGTTTGGTTCAGCTATGATTGGATCAACTTCATCTATGGTAGGTGTAATACCCGAGACTTTTATTCTGATTAATTAGATTTTTTCTTTTTTTTTAGACCGAAAATTTCTCGGTTGTCGAGCATTGGTATTATTGTTTTTCGACAATTGATTTTGTGTTTATGGCCATATGTGGTGATTTGTTGTATATTATTTTCAATTCGGATCGATGTTGTTGTCCGCGAGCGTTTCGTCGTGTTCGTTCCGTGCATTTTTGGGAATCGAGTCGTCAGGCCATGGCAGTTGGGCGCTGGCCGGACAGGTGCGGTAGGAACCGGCACTGCGGCTGGGCGCTGTTCGAATAGGTGCGGCAGGAACCGACAGTGCGGCTGGGCGCTGTCCAAACAGGTGTGGGAGGAACCGACACTGCGGCTGGGCACTGGCCGGATAGGTGCGGCAGGGACGGGCATAGCGCACGCTACTGCCAGAAGACTGCGCGCGCTAACCGGCAGGTGTAGCGCACGCTATTCGGCAGCCAGCGCACGATACCTGGGCTGGGCAAAGAGGCTTCTGAGGTTCTGGACTCCAGAAGGATGGCGGGTAACGCACGCTACTGCCGATCACTACGCGTGCTAACCAGCAGGCGTAGCGCACAGTGCTCGGCAGCCAGCGCACGCTACCTAGATGAGTGGGTCAGTCCAGCGGGTTTTGGAAGGAGTTGACTGGACCAAGGCCGGCCCGTTAGCGCATGCTGCCGGCACTCTGGCGCACGCTAATGCGCCTGTCTATATATATGACCGAGCAGCCCTATTTCCACCCATTTTTCACTTCTCTCCTTTCCCTTCCGCGGCCAGAGCTTTGGTGACTAAGGAGACATGTTATTAAACAACAACTCCATGAAGTTCCTGAGTTCATATCATTGATTGATCATCCCATAATCTCCTCCGATCGACCGAATCAAGGTTAGTTTTTCCTAAAATCTAAACTTTGGGAAATTTGTTGATCTTGATAGATTTCGTCCGTTTGACCATATTAACTCAGATTACTAATGAATAATCAAAGATTAAGTTGTGTTCTATCATTTTCATCATCTTTCCACAGTTTTATCATTACATATTCGTCGTTTATATGAGTTCTTAGTTGACGCCTTCAAGGTGTCTGGGGAAATGCCGCAGTGGGGGATTCAGTCATTTTACGATGTTATTCCTTGTGTGATTGATTGTTTATTTGATGATAGGATATTAGGGACAAATTCCTTACGATAATCCGGTGTTGAGCCTTTCCGATCGTCGTTTTCATTGGAGTTCTGGATTTTTCCAATCGACCATATTTTCGGAGTGCTCGCGAGAGATTACCAAGGCAAGTACCTCGATATATGAATTATAACTACGTGAAATCATTGTTGCCGAAGTGTGTGAATCATTTTATGAATATATATATATATATATATATATATATATATATAATGTCGGGTGATTAATACCAATACTAGTTGACGTACTCAACTTGGATTAAAGTACGGACCATATTTATAGAGGTAATATGGTAAGGTTTATGTATTTGGTTGAGTTATGATATAAGGATATATGTGTAGTGTTGGTTGGTTTTGCCGAAGGCTTATTATGTTGAGTCTTCATTGATAACTTGCATGTTATTGTTTATTTGTGTGGTTGTGGACTGACGGATAAATTGTGTGAATTGGTGTACTGATTTGATAATTGTTGCAATGATTGACTATGTGCTTGATATTTGTAACAATGTGAATACTTGTTGTGAGAGACATCATATCCGGGAGCCTCTGAGGGCGGGGCGTGTACTCCGGCCTGGTGTACGCTACAATGAGTGGCTTCATGTGGTTGGTGAACACCGGTGTTACCTAATGCGTGTGCAAGGGGCGGCTCTTGCGGGAGTGAACACCAGCGCAGTGACATGTCCAAGGGGCGGCCAACATAGTGGAGTGAACGCCGGTGCACAGGTGTGCAAGGGAGGCGCCTGGCAGGCTTATTGGTAACGGATATTCGAGTGACAGCTAAGACACCGTTACCGAATGATTTTCGTATTTCAAAGTTCTTCGAACTCGCTTTAAAATGTTGGTCTTGATATAGACCGCGATTCGTGTTTCTGAAAGTTTGTTTCAACTTGTTTTAAACATTGGTATCGGGGTTAATTAACCAAGGATATTTGACGAGATCTCCGAGGGTTAATTAATCAAGGGTCTTAAGCAGGATTTGTCGAATGAGAGGCTGTCTTTGATTGTGCTATGATGATATTCTGTGTATTGGGTCGAGGACCCTGTGAGATATTGAGATATTTGATCTTGTGGTGTTATTCTTTGGATTGGTTCGAGAATCCCGTGAGATGTTGTAATGATTCGCTTATGATAGTGTTCTATAAATTGGGTCGAGGACCCCGAATAATGTTGAAATGGTTTTCTTGTAAATTGTTTTCCATATGCTGGGTCAAGTACCCGATAGCTTTTGAAGTCATTTTCCAAAAGTATTCCCATTCAATTTTCAAAACCCCAAGACAGCCCGAGTCAATAGTAACGTTTCCAAACTATCTTATCAAAATATTTTCTTTTTAAAAAGGGTTTCCTTTCAAACTAGATCTTTTGACTCATTAGGCTTGTTTAAAGATTCATTGGTGTGAGAGAATATGGCTATGAGATTATCTTTCTCCTTGTTGTAAGTGAGTGCTTTTCTGTGTTGACTATGGGATTGCGTGGTTTGTGTTAAGGCTTCGCGGCTGTTGAGTTTTGTGTTGATATTTTTTGTATCTCTTGTACATTATGTACTTGCACTAGCAAAATTCCAGTTTGCTAACCCCCGAGTTTTCGGGGGGTGGGTGCTTGTTATGCGCTCAGGTTTTGGCAGCTTGGGAGCAGTCACGGGATTGGCTTGGAAGGAGATGGAAGACGACGAAGCTAATCACACAAGAGTCAGTGTCTTTTTCTCTTGTTTCACCTTGGTCGGTATTTTCTCATTTGGTTGAGTATTCACCCTTGCACGGGTGTAGTTTTCATTTATTAAATTGAGTCGTCATTCCTTTCCGTGTTTAAGTTTATTATTGTCGTTGAGCTGTGAATTATGTTGGTTTTTGAATTATTTAATGACCTTGTCGGTCTGTTTTGTAATTATTTTGACCCCGGTCGGTCAATCACTGAGTAGACTATTGGATTTTAGCCTGGTAGATCCTTGTGAGAAGGGTCTACGGCATGTGACCACGACTACAAAACTAGCATTTAACAGCGCCCTTTTAACAACGGTTGTTCGAAAAACGCTGTTAAAATGACGCGGTGGCATACTTGTAAATAGTGTGCAATAAATTAACAGCGGTTATTTAAATAACCGATGTTAAAACAACAACATAACAACGGTTTTTTATAATAACCGATGTTAAATTTATCCCAAAAAATTAAAAAAAAAATGAACTTGCAATTTAACATCGATTGTTAAGGAAAACCGATGTTAAAAAAGTGACAATTAACAGCGGTTTAAACTATAACCGCTGTTAATTTTTTTCTAAAAAAATATATATATTTAACAGCGGTTTTAGGTAATAACCGCTATTAAATAAACACTTTTAACAGCGGTTTTTGTGAAAAAACCGCTGTTGTTTGCAACATTTAACAGTGGTTGTTGCTTAACAACCATTGTTGTTGATTCATTAAAAACCCGCGGTCTGTGCGTCTAAGTAGTAGCCTCGCCTTCGCAGAGGCTATTTGTTTGAGAAGAAGTCCAGTCCTTTCGACTGGAGAAGAAAAGTCTGTATCCAAACTATCCCAGTCGTGAATAAGGAAAGAAAGGTCTTTCAGAGCCTACACAACCTGTGTCTCCAGAGTTACGGTTTTATTTTTCTTCCTCCGCCTCTCTCTACCCTGAATACACTCCCATATTTTTCCATCGCCTTCCCGTCGCCGCCCTTCCCGTCGCCGCCCTTCCCGTCGCCGTTGTCCTCCCTTCCCGTCGCTGCTTCCCATCACCGTTGTCCGCCGTTCCCGTCGTTGTGTCCGCCCTTCCCATCGCTGCTTCCCGTCGCCGTTGTCCGCCGTTCCCTTCGCTGTGTCCGCCCTTCCCGTCGTCTTGTCCGCCCTTCCCGTCGCTGGGTCCGCCCTTCCCGCCGTTATAATCAAAACATAATTCAAGTAAGTATTACATTAATCACCCTTTTTTGATCCTTAATTTACATAATTAGGGTTTGGGAATCTTGATTCTTGATCTTATTAAATTCAATTGCTTTTTTATATATGATAATTGAACTGGGTTTTGTAAAAGATTGCATTTTCTTTATTTTGGTGTGTTAAAGTGTTCAAATTTATTGATATTAAGGTTTATATGTATATAATCTAACTGGTTTTGTGAAAATTTTATTCGTATTAAAATTTATCGACTTTATGCTTGATATGAACTGGGTTTTGTAAAAATGTTAGGTTTTGTGAATTTTACTTGATCTTGGTATGTTAAATTAAACCCATAATCGGATGAGGTTTTCCCTGTTCAGGTTCTGTGACTCTGAAGTATTGCTTAATATATTTTGGGATCACCTGAAGTACTAAATTAGCCGTTTTCTGCATAATGTAGTTATTGGTTTTCAAAAAAGTTGGCATGTTTAGTCCATTTGTATACTGCATATGGGTTGATTTGGACCATGTTCGATGTCTAAGCTAAAAGATATAACAGGAAATTAGTTGAGCATGTCAAACAAGTTGGAATTCTTCCAAATGTATATATTGAAAAGATGTTTAGCCAATAACCAATTGCAACTATATACTTTTTTTTAATCATCATGGTGAACACATTAATGGTTATAAACTTACAAAAAGAAGAAAAAAAGTATTTATCATAATGGATCCAAACTATCCATTTAATGTACTAAGTTCAGACTAGAGGTTAATAAAAGGTCATGTGAGGTTATGAATGACCATCGTTCTTAATTTGGAATCAGAACCTGTATATAATAATGTTTATTTTATAGTAGTCTTGTGCTTAAATTGCTTTATTGCTTTCCTTTTTGTATGAATGAATGACTACATACTGCAACTCAAACACATATGTCATATGCAATCTGGAAAATGGTTTTCTTTATTTAAAGTTTACTAGCGAGTCTTGATTCTCTTTTAAGACACTTTTACACTATTAAGTAAATTTAATAGGTTTAGGTTTGAATTACGAGTTTATAGAAAAACAAGAGTGTTTTCTCCTGAAGTCTCGGTTGGTCAAAATTCCTTTATTATTTGTTATTCGTGTGGTTTCTTTCATTCACAACTTTGAAATGGTATATCTCCTTGTGGAAATTTCCAATAGAAACCCAAACCGAATTTTGATTCAAAAGCAACACCTGCAATTGTTTTTGTACCATAGCGCTTTCTAAAATTTTCCTATTTTTTCCTATTTTTTCGTTTCTAAGTTCTCATTGTTCGCCCTTCCCGTCGCTTATCATATATAAAAAAGCAATTGACGCTGTTTTGATCAGAAAATTATAATTTATACAAATAGTACATTATTACTTAAGATGATTTCCATGATTTGTAGTCTGAAGACTCAAAGACATTACATATCCTATAAATAGTATGGACTTAGTCTTAGTTGTCGTACATGTTTTTGGTAGAAGATTAAAATAACACTAAATGTGGCTGGTTCTAACTAAAGGAATTGCAAATTGAATTTAACTATGTGTACAACAGAAAAGAAGAAAAATGGATCGAAGTTGGATGAATGCAAGTCGTAACAGTGATGAGTATGATAATGGAATCGAACAATTTCTTGAGTTCGCCCGACAAAATCGCCCAGAACCCGATGAAAGATATTTTTGCCCTTTTGTCAAGTGTATGAACGGGAGACGACATGAAGCTGACATAATTCGTGAACATCTTATTTGTAAGGGAATAAATACAAACTATACGATTTGTATATGGCATGGCGAACTAGTAGACATTCCAACTGAAGACACACACATAGATATAGATGGTGATCAATTTGAAGACATGATTCATGATGTTGGAGAAGAATCATTCCGACGAGCGCATGTTTATGATGCATTGAAAAGTGATTCAGAGACTCCTTTATATCCGGGTTGTAAAAATTTTACACGCTTGTCTGCCGTGTTGAAGTTGGTTAATGTGAAAGCAAAAAATGGGTGGAGTGATAAAAGTTTCACCGAATTACTCGAGTTGATACAGGAGATACTTCCAGAAGGTAATAAATTGCCTAACCGTACTTATGAGGCGAAGAAGGTTTTGTGTCCGATGGGTTTAGCGTATAAGAAAATACACGCCTGCCCTAATGATTGCATATTGTACCGAAAAGAGATTGAATTATTGCATAAGTGTCCTAGGTGCGGGGCATCACGCTACAAAGTGAAGCATGATGATTCTAGTGATGGAGAGAACACACAACGAGGGCCTCCAGCGAATGTGTCGTGGTATCTTCCAATTATTCCAAGGTTAAAGTGACTGTTTGCTAATAAGGATGACGCAAAGAATCTCATATGGCACGCAAAAGGGAGAAAATGCGACGAACTAATTCGTCATCCTGCTGATTCTGTACAGTGGAAGAAAATAGATCATTTATTTCCAGATTTTCGGGGTGAGGCAAGAAACCTTAGGCTTGGACTTGCCACAGATGGGATGAATCCATTTGGTAATTTAAGCACTAAGCATAGCTCATGGCCCGTCCTACTTGTGATATATAATTTACCTCATTGGTTATGTATGAAGCGGAGATATGTTATGTTGTCAATGATGATTTCAGGCCCAAATCAGCCAGGAAATGACATAGATGTTTATCTAAGTCCGTTGATTGATGATTTGAAAATGATGTGGGATGAAGGGGTTGACGTGTTTGATGGGTACCACCAATAAAGTTTCAAGCTACGTGCAATGTTATTTTGTACCATTAATGAATTTCCGGCATATGGAAACTTGATCGGGTATAGTGTGAAGGGGCATCATGCATGTCCTATATATGAAGAAAATACAAGTTACGTTCAGTTGAAACACGAAAAAAAAAACAGTTTACACTCAACATCGGAGGTTTCTCAAGCGCCATCACCCATATCGTAGATTGAGAAAAGCTTTTAATGGATACCAGGAAGAGGGATTTGCACCGATACCATTAACCGGTGAGCAAGTTTACGATCGCGTTAAGAATATCAATACTGTGTTTGGGAAAGCTACACAAAAGTTCGTTGCGACAAATATATGGAAGAATAGGTCCATATTCTTTGATCTTCCATACTGGAGCAAACTAGATGTTAGACATTGCATAGATTTTATGCATGTTGAAAAAAATGTGTGCGATAGTGTGATCGGCACACTTCTCAATATTAAAGAAAAAACAAAAGATGGTGTCCAGGCTCGTCTAGACCTAGAAGATATGGGTATTCGTCCTCAGTTGCATCCGCAATCAGTTGGTAAACAAACTTATCTCCCCCCAGCATGTTATACTTTATCAAAAAGGGAGAAAATCAGCTTTTGTAAATGTTTACAAGGCATTAAAGTGCCACAAAGTTACTCTTCAAATATTAAGAGTCTTGTGTCGTTGCAAACTCTTAAATTGGTTGGCTTAAAGTCCCATGACTGTCATATCTTGATGCAACAACTTCTAGCAGTGGCTATACGTGATGTTTTGCCTAAAAAAGTGAGGCATGTCATAACTCGCTTGTGGTTGTTTTTCAATGCTATATGTAGCAAAGTGATAAATCCTCTAGTTTTGGATGAGTGGAAAAATGAGGCTGTTGTTATCTTATGCCAATTGGAGATGTATTTTCCTCCTTTTTTTCGATATCATGGTTCACTTGTCCATCTAGTTAGAGAGATTGAAGAGTGTGGCCCTGTTTATTTGAGATGGATGTACCCCATTGAGCGATACATGAAGATTTTCAAAGGGTATACCAAAAACCCATTTCGTCCGGAAGCATCTATTGTGGAGAGGTACATTGCAGAAGAAGCTATCGATTTTTGCACAGATTACATGTCACAAGTGGAATCTGTAGGGCTTCCTAAGTCTCGATATGAGGATAGAATTAGAGGAAAGGGTACACGAGGTGTTAAAGTTGTAACCAAGAGTCGAGATGAGGTGCTTCAAGCACATTTGTACATTTTGAATAACACTGATGATGTTCTTCCCTACTTGTCAGCTCACAAGAATCATTTGAAGAAAAGAATCCCCGAATTAGTGAAAAATGGTTGTTGATCGAACATAATAAGACTTTCTTGAGATGGTTTAAGGAACAAATTTCTAGCAGTGCATCTGACACATTATAATGGCTAGCTTACGGACCCAAATCTGATGTCATAACTTGGAGTGGATACGATATTAATAAGTACTCATTCTATACAAAGTCACAAGATGACAAGAGTACGGTTTAAAATAGTGGAGTTACTCTTCAAGCCGAGTCTATGCACTTTTCAAGCTCAAAAGACAAAAACCCAGTTTTGGCATCGATGAGTTACTATGGAGTTATTGAAGAGATCTGGGAACTTGATTATGTTAAGTTTAGAGTGGCTGTGTTTAAGTGCAAGTGGGCTGATAATAATACGGGTGTGTAAACCGATGAGTTAGGATTTACTTTGGTAGATCTTCACAAGGTAGCTTACAAAGACGAGCCTTTTATCATGGCACACCAAGCAAAACAGGTGTTCTATGTCAACGATCTATATAATGAAAGATTGTCCGTGGTTATTCCTGATAGAATTGTGGATATGAATGAAACTGAAGAATCAACGTTTGACAATTGTGAATTTATTCCTTTGTCAACATGGTTACCCACTATCGTTGAAGAAAATGAAGCTGACGACATACATGCCATTCGAAATGACCATGATGAAGGTTTATGGGAGAACTATGATCTCAAAAGATAAATAAAAATCAGGTACATGAATGAATACATCTAAGTTTTGCATAGATATATATGTCATTTTTGTTCTCATTCTAAGTCTAACCGAATTAATTTATTCTCCTCTTATAAAGTGAGTAGGTGTTCACTTAGAAATCGGTAGATTTTGTACTTACTAATCAAAATGTACGTAATTAGATGTTAAGTTATAATAAGAGTCAATTTAGACAACTAGGTAATACGTTGTGTTTGACAAGTATTAGTTTTTTGACAAAGAGTTTTTCAAAAAAAATATTATTGTTGTTTTTGACAAGTATTAGTTTTTTGACAAAGAGTTTTTCAAATAAAAATATTACTGTTGTGTTTGACAATTATTAGTTTTTTGACAGAGATTTTTTCAACAAAAAATATTATTGGTGTATGTTGTGTTTGACAAATATTATTTTTTTGGTTTATGTTGTGTTTGACAATATTTTCATTAGTCTATACAGGCACATGACTTCTCCTCGGCATCCTTCTCGTTCTCCTTCTCATTCTCCTCATACTCCTCGCCATTCTCCTCCACATTCCGCTGCTTCTCCTCATACGCAGACTACTACATCGAGAAATCCTACAAGATGTAGAAGTATGGCCAAACGGCGTGTAGATGGGAAAAAGCTACCTCTTGATATCGATCCAGTCAGGGGAAAACTTAAGTACGAGCACAAAGTCAAGTTGAGTACGTATTTGGGTAAACTTGCGAAAGATCATGTTTCTATATTGTACGATCGATGGAATCACGTACCGGACAAGCCCGATAAGGAAATACTGTGGCAGGATGTATTGGTACGTGCATTACTTTTGTGATTAATTATGTGTTTCAATTTGTGCTTAAATTAAATTATTCTATCAAAACTGAAATTAAATAAAATAATTTAAAAAACTGAATTAAATATAAATATGGATTAAAAGTGAAATTTATTAAAAAAACCTTAATTTAAGTAATTTATTTTCTAAAAACTGAAATTAAATAAAATAATTTAAAACACTGAATTAAATATAAATAATCTGGAATAAAATTAAAATTTATGAAAAAACATTATTTGATCAAATTATTCTATAAAACTTAAATTATTGCAAATAATTTAAAATTGTATTATTGATAACGTTTCAATTTGAATTGTCAATGTAGGCCAACTTTGGTGTCAGTCAAATTAGCAATATTGGTCAATTTCACACGAAGACATTGCAGTCTATTGGCAGGATGTGGAGGCAATTTAACACTGATTTGACTCGCGAGTATATATATGGTCCGTCGAAAGGGTTGTCTCCTTGCGAGAAATATGGTATATCGGAGGACGATTGGAAAGAATTCAAAAAGACTCGTGAGGACCCTACTTAGGAGGTAAATTCTGAATTCAAAAGACATTTTCTATAGCTCGATTACTTGCAGATATTTCCTTACATATTACTCTGTGTTGCGATTTTCATACAAAGCAGAAATGGGATGAAATTCTAAAAAAAACGGAACATCATATGTTTTTCGAGTTACATGAGAAAAAAATATCATGAAACAGCAATGAATTGAGATAATTATTATAGTCATATCACGTTATGTGATTTATATTGTAGAAGTCAACATGTACGGATGATCCACATTTGGTCCGATTACAAAAAGGAAAAAAAATAAATCTTCCAAATCTCTTGGGATATTACAAACATCCCCTTGGTGTTTGTAATATCTTTTTCTTAACAAATAGCCCCTTATTGGAGGTTCTAATTTGTAAACGGATCTAATTTGTAAACAGAAAAAAACACATGGGGTTTTTTATGATTTCAAATCTGAAAGGTATATATACTTTTAGTGGGTATGTGTGGTTCGTTTTGGTGTTAGAAAAATTGTTAAGAGAGTTTTTTTCGCTTGAATTTTCGCATGATAGGTATGTGCCTAGTGAGTGCGTTTCAGGTTGATTCATCCTGTGATTCTTTGATGTGAAACCAGAAATTTGTTGATTCATCGTGTAATCTTCTGAGTAATCGACCTACAACGGGCCTATCATTAAATTATCATCTGATTATAGGACATGATTTTGGTGCTCCGAAATTCTGATTTTTCCCCTCATATTCTAATGTTTTCAGCCTCGGGTATATTATGTTTATGTCGAGATATTGTTAGAGTACATTTGATGTGAAAATGAAGCAGAAGAGTAAAAGAAAGCTGGGGGGTTTCCTAATTGAGATGAAGCAGAAGAGTAAAAGAAGCTGGGGGGTTCCTAATTGAGCCGTAGTAGCAGTTTTCTGTGTACTTTTAGCTGCATTGTGAATAAATCTTGTCCCTGTTGCTGCTGAGATGTCAGCTGATCAGGATTCTCACCAAAAGAAAAGAAAATACTGACTAATCAGTTCTGTTTCCGCTAATGAAGGCTGTTGTGAACAGTCAAACAATTATGCAGGACGTGTTGCATTGCTAAAAATATTGAATGTCAATACAAAGTTGTGAAAATGTTGATAGAGATATTATTTAAGAGCTACCATGTTATCTACTCTTTCTATCTATTTTTTATGTCAGTTTGTCTTCTCTTCTGATAGTTATTTTGTGACAAAGAATTGGGAAGACTTTATTCATATTTGTTGCATCACATTGTACTTGACCTATGAACACATTGATAGTACAAATATTATTTCGATTCCTTGCAAATATTTTTTTCCAGGAAAAGAGAATCAAGAAGCAATATATAGCGAAGATGAACAATGCTCCCCATGCTATGGCTCGAGACGGATATGATTTGGTGGACGTACAGGAGATGGAGAGAAAGATGAAGGAGCGTAAAGAAGAAGCGTCAAAGTCTGGAGAAGATGTTATTATTGATCCTCCATCTCCTCCTTCACGTCATCAGAGGTGGAAACTTGGTCACCAAAAAATATCTGGAGGAGTGTCATCAGATGCAGCACGAGAGATTATTACTAAGATCGTAAGTTTAAAAAATTATTTAATATTTGACAATGTACTAAAAATTAAATAAACTTACTTTTCTTATCTTTTCAAAAGTTGATTCTGGAAATCTTTGTTTTGCAATTAAATTCTATAATTTAAATTTTTGTTGTTGAAAAAAATAAAAGTCATAATATTAACTTATGAAAGGTTGTGAATAAAATTTTAAAAGTTCACTTTTATGTTTCACTTATGAAACAAAGTTTTTTTTATCCATACAACAAAAATATTAACTGTTCATTTATGTGCTTCATATTTGTGTTACACTTATGAAAAAACGTTCTTTTGTAGGATGAGTTGGAGGCACAGTGTACACAGGGCAGCTTCACTCCCGAGGGACGACATGATATATTGGCCGAGGCCATTGGGAGACCGGAGCACCCTGGTCGTGTTCGTGGGATTGGATTTGGTGTAGGCATTCTAGATTATTTTGGACGATCTTCACGTCGATCTGCATCATCAAGTGTGTTGGAGGAACTAACGAAGAAGATCACATATGATGTGACACAAAATTTGATGAAGACATTTGGCCATTCACAGCAGCCCCACACCGATCTACGTACACCTGATGATCATCATGTTACCCGTGTCAGTACGAAGGGGAGTTGTGCCGATGATGTTTCTGGCCCTTCACGAGGGAAGACTCCGCCTGGGGACACTGGTCGATTTGGATTTTATATGGACGAGTGTCATCCTCGTCTATTCGCTATCGGTCGAGTTCATCATGGTGATTACCCTGCACTGTGCACCTTTACCAGCTCATTTGGTTAAGGTAGTAGTCGAGGAGGCCGTAGATGGCGGTGCCGAAGTTCTTATACCTACTGAAGAGGTAAGCTTAGTGAAGGAAGCTCTAGGTACCTTTATTGCATGGCCAAAGGATCTTGTCGTTGCCGACTTTATCAAGGTATATTTCTTTCATGTTTTAATATTAAATCTAAATAAAAGATACATCTAATGTTTAGCCTAATTATAATAAATTCCAATTACCTCTCAAGGGATCAAAAACACCTAGATCTGTATTTATCTAAACAAATATCCCCTGTTGAGAGTACAACTCGTAGAATAGGAAAAATGTCAATGGGGTAACTAACTTTGAAAGATTAATGGGTTTTTCTGTAATTAGACTAAGACCTTGGGGTACTTTTTGTAACTTTACCATTAATTCAATACCGTCAAGCAAAGAAAAAAAGATGTAAAATATTTGGTTTTTACACTGCTTGTACTCAAGAAACTAGCTGAAAATTTAGAATATTTAGAATTTAGAAAATTAAGAATAAAATCTGTAGTAGTTTTTAATATTAAAATCTTAATAAAAGATACTTCGTTTACAATTGGGTTTACAGTTGGTTTTTACAGTTTTCATGTTTCTTCTATATGATTTAGGATATTGAGCGACCCGAGCCACCTAAGAAACATGCTCGTCAAGATGACCGGTCGAGTGACAGTGACATATTGAGAGAGTTATTTAGTATTGCAGCGAATCTCTTTAGTGAGCCGTTACAGGTGCCATGGGATACAACTTCCTTTGGTTGTGGTGGTGATGACGTTCCCTTGTACATAAGTTACAATGATCTTTTGGAAATAATTCAAGACAAGCAGTGGCTTAGCTTATCGATTCTACAGTTTTGGACTTTGTAAGTAATTCTTTACATGCATATTTATGTATTTTTATCAAAAATTCATAGTTTGAAACGTAAATAAGGTAGTAATATTTTGTTTAACAAATTAGGTACTTATCGAAATTGAACGTGGGCACGATGGACAAGGATTTGTATGGATATTTTGATCCTCAATCCATACAAAATATGGGAAATAAGGGAGAGGAGGCCTCCAGATACATCGCTTCGCGTATGTCGGATGCAGAAAACAGATATACCTTGGAGCTTACCATCACGAGTAATATCTAACATATTCGTCTCACTACTCTATTTTTTTCTCTAAAAGTCTTAATATTTCTTTCTTGTCTTTGTAGATTATTATATATTAATAATTATGTAAGTAGATGTATTTAGATTGATTATGGAAAAATTAAGTATTCCGTTTTTTAATGCAGTGAGCATTGGCAACTTTTGGTCATTATTCCGGAAAAAGCCGAAGTTGTGTGGTTTTGCTCACTACACCGTAAGCCCGAAAATCGCATTAAGGCCATAGTCCAGAAGTAAGTTTTAACTTGTAGCATTTAATTGAAAAATATATATTATATTAACTTGTAGCATCTACATGTCGCCTTCAGAAATGCTTCAAGGTTATTACTCTCTCGCTAACAGTATGTGAAATTTAAGTACAATTTGATTCGTGTAGATCGAGATCTGTTTAGTTATTAGTTTTTCTAGTTTTTGATTTATTTGTAAAATACGTCTTATGCTAATTTTTAGGTCCCGATGAGATTATCATTTTATTAAACTATTAAATGGCCTTTGTTTCATTTTTTATTTCTGATCTCTATAATATTCGATCACGTCAGGTGAACTGATGGTTCGGCCAAAATGTAAGACAAAACCAAACCTCAAAGGTGTTTTTTGTGATTTTCAAAGTTAGATGGGCTCTTTTGTAAAGACCCCAAAATTCAGGGGTTCTTTTTGTAACTATCCAATCCCTTTGTAAATATTTCAAATGATGGGGCATTTCTAATTTTGTAAGATAGCAGAGGTTTCTCACAATAATTAGACAACTCAATGGTATACTCTGTAATTAACCCATTTAACTTTCATACCTGAGTTAAGGTAATGAATACATGAATAGGTAATAATGCATCCGTCCCAATGGCCCTCAATCGAAATTGGGGGTTTTGATGCCAAGTTTCATAGTCTTGGCAGCCTCCAGCACTGCACCCACGCCACTGACTCTGAACAGAATAACGCATTTCTGGTGGGTAGACATATGACACTTATGTATGCAGAGTATATATGTGACTTGAGTAATATACCTCATATTCGTCAACTTGTAGAACAGATGCATATCCTTAGTTTTCTCTTCATGTTCTGAGATGATATGTATCTCTTATATGTATGCATAATTTTTATATTTTAGATTCATAATTTGTTGAAATATAAATTTCACAGTCCGATATAAAGACTACTCTTTCTTAGTTCACAGTTATTTACTATTACAATTTTGTGCTGGTAGTATGTTTGCTCGGAATAAGAATGTTATCATCGTACAAGTGGTGATGCATGGTGTCCTAGTTATCATTTCCTGTTGTTATGAAACTAGGCTTATGTTCTTTATCTTTGTGTTGAAATGCTAAATATTAAGTAAAGCGCATTGAGGTGCATTATATGTCATCTACATGTTGGTTGTAGAGTGTAAAAACTTCTTTGGAGAATTTTCTGAGAATTTTTTTTATTAAATTAAACTAAGATGGATTTTAGCTTGAATGAAGTATGTATTGCGATTCTGTGAAAATTACACAATCTATTGGTATCTATTTTCTACTTGTTTGATTATTACATACTACTAACAGAAACTTGGTCATTTAATTTGATAATTAATTTGGCAGTATTAATGTGGGCTGATGTGCTGACAACATACTCAATGTTTTCATTTCATAATACATTATTACTTCTTTTAAAAAGTGCCGTGACCGCGTTTAAGGTGATGGGGGTATGCATACAAGCAGATCCAAACAGATGATTACATGGATATATCCCAAAGTAAGTAATACATTCAATATATATATATATATATATTAGCTATATAAGTATATATTATTAAATATTATATATTATATAATTGAGCAATATATTCTTTTTAGTGTAATAAATAAAACGGAGGTTGGGAGTGTGGGTATTACGTCATGCACTGGATGTAGACTATTGTCCGAGCTCGTATTATCGATGGATGGATGGAGGTGATAAACTTTTATTTCAGTTTATTAAATTATTTAAATTAATTTCAGTTTTTTAAATCATTCAGTTTAAAAGTTATTGGTTTAAGTTGATGAGTTTGTTAATTTATATATATGTTTATATGTACAAATATTTGATGGTGTTGCGGCACTTACTATAGTGAGTATTCGTGCAATTCGAATCGAATGGGCAAAATAATTTTTGGAGGTTAGGGACCGTTTATGTGCGTAGACCTTTGACATTTAATTTTGTAAGAATACCATTGTTGTACCTGAAGATTCAGTTTCTTTTATGGTTCATGGTTGTAGGGATATCCTTTTTCTGATTCATGTTTTGTTCATGGTTGCAGTGTATTCGTTGTTGTGTTCTTCTTCTTCTTCTTCTTCCTTTTCTCCTTTTACTTGTGCTTGATTTTGCTTGTTGTTGTTTGTTGCCGCTGTACTTGAATTGTGTTGTATTTTTTTTGTACTGGATAGAATGTTATTGTATTTGATGGTTGGATAAAAGTTGTTTAGTTGTATTGGTGAATGGATGAAATAAAGTTGTGTTGTTGAAGTTTTATTTGATGTTTTTGGTTGGATGCTGTTTTTGGTGTTTAAGATGCTGTTTTATGTGTATGTTTAGCAGGTTGGAAATAAAAAAAAAACCTGGTATTTTAAAAAAAATAATAATAATAACAGCACTTCTAAGGAGAAACTGTTGTTAATTTTACAGTGTAAATTTAATAATTTTTAAGGGAACCGTTAAACCGACATTTAACAATGTTCCGATTAAAAACCGTTAAATCGACATTTAACAATGTTCGATTAAAAACCGTTGTTAATTTAACAGCGGTTCTAGTTGAAACCGCTGTTAAACTGGACATTTAACAGCGGTTCCAGTATTTAACAGCGGTTTTTAAGGGAACCGTTGTTAAACTGGACATTTAACAGTTCGTTTTAAAACCATTAAACGTTGATTTAACAATGTTTCAACTAGAACATTGTTAATTTAACAGTTTTTAGCCGAACATTGTTAAATGTCCAGCTTTAACAATGTTCCCTTTAAAAGCTACATTAAATTTACACTATAAAATTAACATGGTTTCAGCGAAACCATTGTTAAATTAACAGCACCACCTTTAACAGCGGTTCCGGAACCGCTGTTAATGTGGCTCCAGAACTGCTGTTAAAGGCCCAGTTTTGTAGTAGTGGATATTCCCGGCCGTATTCTGGGGGTGTTACAGTAGGAGATCTTGGCTGATCTACAGTTGGGTCTTCACCAGCTTGATCTATCAACCTTGTGTCATTGATGATTTCTTATAAAGAGGTTTGAGCTTTTTCTCAATTTGTTCCACCTGTTTTCTGTACTCGACAGTAGATTCATCAAAGATAACATGAGGTGTTTCTTCCACAACTAATGTTCTTTTATTACAGACTACATATGCCTTGCTTATCTGTGAGTATCCCATAAAAAGACCATCATCATTTTTTTCATCAAAGGCATTTAGTTGGGTTTTGCCATTGTTATGGATGAAACACTTACAACCAAAAATATGAAAATTTGAAACAGTTGGTATTATGCCATTCCAAACCTCATAGGGAGTTTTACTGTGTCTTCCTATTATCATACTTCTGTTTTGAGTATGGCATGCTGTGTTAACAACTTCAGCCAAGAACCTTTTCGGAAGATGAGTCTCAACAATCATTGCCCTAGCTGCTTCTTTGAGGGTTCTGTTCCTTCTTTCAGCTACACCATTTTGTTGTGGTGTTCTTACAGCTGATACTTCATGTTGAATCCCATTCCGATCACAATATTCAGTTATGGCTTTGTTTATAAACTCTCCTCCTTTGTCTTATCTGATCTTTATTATGGATAAGAATTTCTCATTTTCAATTTTCCTCAAAAGTTCAGGTAGCTTGGTTAGAGTTTCACTCTTCTTGTAGAGAAAATCTATCTAAGTGTACCTTGACTAGTCATCCACAACTACTAATGTATTCTTCCTTCCATTTAGAGTTCTTGGCTTGATAGGACTAAATAGATCCACGTGAAGTAGGTCAAGAATTCTGCTGGTAAGAGTGGTTGGGTGAACTGATTTGAAGGAAGCCTTTGTTTGCTTTCCCTTCTGGCATGCATCACAATGAGCCTTTTTCTTGAACACTTCTTTTGGAAACCCTCTGACCAACTTCTGTGAGCTTATTTTGTTGAGAGTTTTGAAGTTAAGATGACATAGTCTCTTGTGCCAGAGCCATCTATTTTCAGCTATTGTTCTGGATATGAAACATATATTGAGTGTGCCTGTTTTCCAATCTATGATGTAGATCCCTTCTTCTATAGCTTTGTAGCTTCACTTTTCCAGATAGGATATCAATCACCATACATTTCCATATAGTGAAAATTAATAGGTTGTTCTCACACATAATTGGCTTATGCTCAAGAGATTGTACTTGAGTCCTTTGACATACTGCACTTTTGAAATGACAATGTTCCTCTGTACAGCTCTCCACAACCTTTGGTTTGTCCACTTGAGCTATCTCCAGAGGTTACATATGGACCTCTTTCTTTGGTGTAGTTTGACAGAATCTTCTTGTTTCTTGTCATGTGTCTTGAGCACCCATGGTCCACAAACCATTCTTCACCTACTACTGTTGAATTAGAGGTGAATTGATTGTAATCCTTTCATATTTTCTGCAATCAGACAAGAAGGGATTTAGGTACCCAAATTTGAGTGGGTCCTTTAGGATTAGTGAATTTCCTGGTGAATTGGCTTCTCCTGGTGTTTTGAAAATAATGTTGGTTATTTCTATAAGGTGCATAGCGTCTGGGTCTATATTGCTGGTTTGGATTATATATAGGATATGGATGATAATTTATTTGGTATGAGCGTTTGTTAAATCTTGGCTGAGACCTATGAAAAAAGTTTTGGGGTCTCCATACCTGGTAATTTTGAAAGCTTGGATTACCTTGAGGTTTCCATTTTCCTCTCCCATTTTGAAATATATTTTGAGGGATTTTTTGATAGTAAGCAGAACAATGTCTTGATTGCTGATGCTGTTTTGGCATATGCCTAGTCTTTTGTCTAGGTTGCTGCCTTGAAGATCTTGGTTGCTACCTAAACTATTGACAGTGTTGCTGCTTATTTTTAAATACATTTTTGTTGATAGGCTCACCAGTCTGGACAAGTGTTTCTCCCTTAATAAAGTGGTTTTAGCATTTGAGGGAGTATTGGGGTCATATCCAAGGCATGATTTTAAATAGAATGGCCTATGATTTATGCACAATCCATCTAAGGTTATAGATGCTTTCAGAGATGTTTTATCCTTAGATTGTGTATTGCTCAAATGTGTTAGTTTGAAAACTCAGTTTTAATATGAGCTAGTGCAGCTGATTTTTAATTATTCAAAATAGTCAGTCTGTTAATCTCAGTTGTGGCTATTTTAGTTGAGTTCTTTGAATTTATATCAGATAGTTTTTCAAACTCAGCTCTGTTATTTTCAATTGTGGCTGACTCTTGGCTGAGTTTGGCCAAGTCATTTTTCAGCTGCCTTTTCTCATTTTTCAGTTGTGTAGTCTCAACTGTCACAGTCAGGTGTGCAGAATTTCAAATTCTTTTAACAACTGATTTAAAGATTTGTGTAAATCAATATCTTTAGATATGTCTGAGTAGTTGCATTCTGAAGTTTGGGGTTTAGATGTTACCTCTATATCAACTAGGTTGGCCATTAGGCAGTTGTAATTATCATCATCACCAGAGAAGAATCCACTGCTTGATTCCACAATCTCTTGTATCTGATCTTCTCCAATCAGAGCTTTCTTCTTGACTTCATGTCCTTCTTTTTTTTCATCTTTCTTAAGGCCAGGGCAGTCAAACTGGATGTGTCCTGTCTTATGATAGTTTTAGCATTCCACTTTCCAATTCCCAACTTTTTGATTTGAATTATTCGACCATCAGCTGGTAGTACAGGAGGGGCTCCTGGGATTCTCTTTGTAGTTCTTTTTCTACTTTGAGTAACTCTTCCTGATATTACTGAATATTTGCCTAATGAATGCATTTCTTCCTCAAAATTTAGAGGACTTGGAGGATTGAATTCTGATAGGTTCTTTGCAGGGTACTCGACTGCAAAGACAATTCCTTTTTCTACTGTCTCACTGTATGATGAGGAACTAAAATGCCTTGAGGTCTGAGAATAGCTCTTAGATTTTTATTTTCTTTTGATCCTTTGATTCCCTCATGGCTACTGCTTTCATGCTCCATTCTGGGGTGAGGGACCTTAGAACTGTTAGTGCCATCTCTGGGTTGCCATAAGCTTTACCAAGAGAATCGATTTCATTTATGATTTCAGTGAATCTGGTGTCAAATTTGTCTACAGTCTCTCCATTCTTCATTTTGAAATTGTCAGACTTTTGAGTAGCTATTGAAAATTTGTTTTCCTTGATCAGCTCAGTTCCTTCACACATTACGGCTAATGTGTCCCATATATCCTTGACATTTTTACAAATCTTGATTTTCACCATGGTTGCTTTATCAAGAGTTTGATACAAAATATCTCTGGCTCGATTGTCAAGGTTGATCAACTTCTTTTCTTTGGTGGTCAGCTCTGTTATTTTGTTGAGAATCTTCTTTGGTTTCCCAACAATAATTTCTTTTTCTGAATTATCCTTCAGGAAGATCAAAGGCCCATCCTCTATTATACACCACATATCGTCATGTATGGATAATAAATGTGCATGCATTCTTATCTTCCAAAGATCATATTCATCAACAGAGAAAATAGGAAGTCTAGAGTGCATCTGTTACCTGTGTTCCATTATTAATAGGAGATTTATTAAATATACTCGAGTATATATGGATCTGGTTCGGTGTTTTGAACCAACCTCTCTAATACCATTTGTAGGTCACAAGTACATTATGTATAAGTCTAGGAGGTGAATAGACTTATAAAATATTTTGCTAATTAACTGTTTGAAAAACTCCGGGCTGAGATTTAGTGCAGCTAAGTTAACTTGACTGAGTTTAGTTCAGTTAAGGTTTAACAACTGTAAAATAGTTTTGCGGAAGAAAGATGACTTTTAATGTAACAGTTAGAATGAATTCAACAGTTAAGTATGATGATAAGGACAATAAATCACACAACACTTATAGTGGTTTCAGAGGTGGGGTAATCCTCTAGTAGTCCATTTCTCTCCAAACGAGTTGGAGATAAATTCACTATAACTTTCAACCAATGAAATTGTGTTACAATGAATTTGGTTACAACAGCTTTCAACAAGTGAAAATTTGTGGCCGTTGTAATGCCTTCCCTTGGTTGCCTAACACCTATTGATCGAAAACCCTTGGATGCCTCAACAAATCACAAGTTGCATATCACCTTCCAATCAAGAACCCGTGGATGTCGTACAACCTCTTACTCTCAAGAACCTCGTTCAAGAAAGTACCCCATACTCAAACTTTAAGACAAGAGTGTTTGTCTTCTCCAACTTAAGAGTTTATCTGTATATGATACTCTATGATCTTGCTCTTCATGATGCTGTAGTTGTATATTGCTTTCGTTTGCTTTGATTGCTTGTAAGTATAGTTCGCATCGTACTTCTGCTCAAGTGTTCTTCAGATATTTATAGTATGATCTTTGAGCTCTTCATAGCCATTGCTTTCTCCGATTGCACGACTTTGTCTCTTTCTTCAAATCTGACCGTTTGAATATGTAGGATGTCTACGCCATATTTCTTTGATTACTATTTTTGGAAAGCCTTTAGGATGCAAATTTCAATGAATATTCTATTCCTTAAATTCCAGGAATCAGGCACTTTGTCTCCTTGGCTTTACGTCTGCATGTGATTTGCCGTCGCTGTTGACTTTTCAACGATTGTTGGTGTGGAAATAGTTGTTGTCCAAAAACTCGGCTGTTATTACTTCTTGATAAAACCTTGGCTAATGTTCTGCCTTGGTAAAGTCGGATGATATTTCATCTTCATGAAAGTCGGCTGATATTTCATTTTGACTGAAAATCCGACTGATGTCTGTCTGGTCAACCTTAGATGATATTCTCCTTTGACCAAATCCGGTGAATGTTTGACTGTTTTATACTTAGCCAAAATTGTTTTCAGTGATGTTGAGATGTACTTCTGACTTAGTCAAACCCGACTGAAATTTTGCTTTCATCGAAACCCGACTGATGTTTCAATTAGTCAGACATAGCTGATATTTGATTTGACCAAAACCCGTATGATATTTTTATCAGGTCAAAGCTCAACTGATATTTTTCCCGACTAATTTTTAGGCTATTCTATACTTAGACAATAAGTCCATCTGATCAATATGATCAATACTTAGTCTTAATCTTTTGAAGTCCCATAGAAGATACTCATTTGGTTCTTCTTTACAATTCCAGGTACTTTAAACATACATTTGGAATAAACTTTGAATAGAGAGATGACATCATCAAAATTCCAAAAAGTATTCCTAACAATTATACCTTTCCCAAATTCGATTAGAATTTATACTAAACAAAATACATCGAATTACAACAAAATTACACAAAAAATAAAATCGTAGATCTACCAATGATTTTCTCACGAGAAAAAATATTACATTCCTCAAGACAGGGCAAATAACCAATAATCATAACCATGATAATTGGATCATATTTTCCTGCAAAAATATTTAGAAAAATATTCCAACACCATATTATATGAATATTTAAATTGCTAGCAATTAATTATCAATTAAATTTGCAAAGGCCTAAATTTTATCTCCAATACCAACTGTTGGAAGTAAAATGCAGTGAGCAAAGTTGGTGATTATTTAATAAATACATTTTATGCATCCACGAGCAGAAAATCTCTTTAGGTATGCTAATTAATTAATTATTAAGATTAATCAGTAATTTAAATAATATTATTATTTACCTAATATTATTATTGGTAAAACTAATATCATAATCTAGATCATAAGATCATAGTATATTTATCTTTAAATTTGTAATACCCGGTTGTAATTCAGTCATTTTTATTCCGTAATTATCAATCAGTAATTATCACTCAGTAATTTTCATTCACTAATAATCACTCATCATTCACACTCATTCAATTGTGTTCACCGTTCGGCATAATAACTGTGTTACTCGTGCTTTTGCCCTCGTACTTCTCAAATTCTGTGATTTTTGTACTCGGTGCATCGTTATAGACTGAACTGCTTGTCGAGCAGTGCCGCACGAGCAGGCCACACGAGCAACTACTCGTGCGCGGCGCTCGTGTGTTGCGGCTGGACTGGGCAGGAGACCCAGTGGTCGAGTCAGTGCCGCACGAGCAGGCCACACGAGCAACTGCTCGGGCGTGGTGCTCGTACATTGTGGCTGTACTGGGCAGGAGGCCCAGCGTTCGAGTCAGGGCCGCACGAGCAGGCCACACGAGTTACTGCTCGTGCGCGGCGCTCGTGCGCTAAGAGCAGTAGCTGGTAGAAGCCTCACGCACGACCGGACGCACGGACACTTGGTCCTGCGGGTTGGTCGTGCGTCCCTGTGACCTATATAAGAGGACCGACGAGTTTTCTCTCTTCATTTCCACCACTTCTTCACCTTGGTCTAAGAGAGAGGGTTTGTGGGAGAGAATTTTCATCATCAAACACTGGTGTGTTCGGATATCTTCATCTTCGTTCGTTTGTGAAGCTTGGATAGTCGATTTAACACGTATTCACCGGATCGAAGTGTTTGGATCATCGAAGGTAAATTCTTCAACATCTTGGATTTCGATTTTGAGTTGGGATATGATGTTTTGGATGTGATACTCATGATATATGAAGTGATATACTTGTGATTATGAATTTTTAAGGATTATCATCAGATTAAAAGAGATTACTCAAAGAACACTTTGAATATTGATTTGGATTTGGGGTTTTTCGATTAGATGTCGATGTAATCTCGGATTGTGTATTCATTTTGGATTATTGAGTGTATTGAAGATATTTTGATGGATTGAATCACTCCTTGGAGGTTTGGTATGGATATAACGGAGGTTTATTGTAAACAATCGAAGATTGGTTACAACGTGTTCGATATAATGCCCCAATGAACTTGGTTTAGTCGTATCAACATTTTGAGTTTGTTATATTCGTGTTTGATTCGTATGTTGAACGGATTGTTGGTAATTGTGTTATTCAAGGCTGTTTGAGCGACCGACATTTCATTTAGGACGTTTGTTCGTGGAAGGACATTGTTCACCGGTGTTGTGTTAGTTAATTCTTACTCGGTTAAAAGGATTTTCATTCCTTTCGTTGTTGTTCATTCATAATCATAATTCATTCATAATGTATTAACCGTATTGAGATTTATAATTGTCAATTAATCACTTCATTCACGAGGAACGACGGTTCCAATCATTTCATTGAGCTATCATTCATTTCACTATCATTTCATCTCGGTGAGTCATTCTTGACTTTGTCGGATTGTTATTCATTATTATTCTTCATGGTCATTCTTGTTCATATGACCTTCTGAGTTCATATTGCGCGGTCGGGTGTGGATGTGTGGGATTTTTAGTCGGGCACGTGATGGTCATGTGTTGGGTTCACCGACACATTGGACTGTGCACACGGTAATGTACCTTAGTGAGACTAATTAGGTACAATGGCGGGTGTGTCTGGACATCCGTCTTGTGCATGTGCACATTCCATTACGGGTCTACTATGATGCCTCTCTTCAGCTTCATTTCATAATTAAGATATATCATGATTGTGTTTATTCAACTCTTGAGGATTGTTGTTCTGTGTAACTGACCCCATTGGGGGATATTGTTTTCAGGTCATGGCAAGGCTAAGGCACGGGAAGAGAATGTTGACGGCGAGGAGTCCCAGTGATACTAGTAGGGGGCCCCAGTCCATTTCAGTCATTCATGTCTTTTCATCTTTATTTCCGCTGCAGATTTCCGTTTAATGTTGTATATTTTATCTTCACATAAAATATACATGTATTCAGTATTCTTTCTGGGTGTATTATACTTAGACTCCTCATCGGAGTACTTGGTAATATGATGTGGTTCAGTACTACATTTATGTTATTAATTTCATTAACTCTCATTCGCCTGGTGGGTCCCAGTTGGGGGTCCACGGCACTGTAATAGCCGCCTAGTTTGGGGTGTTATAGAATCGAGGTGGTTATTCTTGATCTCTTCTTTTAGAATGTTTTAGAGTATGTCCCCACCTTGATTTGGACGTTGTGTGTGTAATACCCGAATACTTAGTGTTATATAATTTGTGTTGGAACCATGTGATGTATGATATGTTGAATAAATAGTATAAAAGAAGCTTTTTATTGTATCCGTAATCCAGTATTCATGATCGTATTGTGTAAAGGTTGTTATTTCATGCACGTACCTGCATGATACTAGCGTACACTAACTGATGTAACTAGCTTATGCTAATGGTCATAGCTAAGGTATGTTAAAACAACTACCTAATGTATGTAATAGGTAGTCATTATCAAATAAGGCGTGGTCGGCATGTGTGATTGGATGTCGGATCTTGTCGGATTTTCTCGCATGCACCTGGACAACTTTTGAAAAAGTTAACTCAACAAGTATTATCATGCGTTACATGATGCATATAACGTCCGCTAAATCAACATTTAGCTTATGTAACTCGGCTTGGAAACATACGCAAAAGAAATAATAGAATGAGACAGTGAGCTATGTGTTAGGGTTGTATACTGCAAAGCATACTTTAGAGATGTCAAGACTGCATTCTTGAATAGAAGTCTTGACAAGAAAATCTACCAGGCGCCAACCAGAGGGATTGATTGCTGAGGGAGAAGAGCACTTAGT
This sequence comes from Orobanche coerulescens, assembly GCA_033398695.1. Classification (NCBI taxonomy): domain Eukaryota; kingdom Viridiplantae; phylum Streptophyta; class Magnoliopsida; order Lamiales; family Orobanchaceae; genus Orobanche; species Orobanche coerulescens. Next base: position 137,866,490 of record CM065813.1, on the reverse strand, counting down.
GTGCAAACTTAAGATATCCATTTACTAATTTATGCAAACATCTAGATCTTGGAACACTCGATTTGATGAGGTTGTCCAGTCATATGGATTCATCCAATGTCCGAGTGAGAGTTGCGCGTATAAGAAATGCGATGGAAATGTGTTGATGTTTCTTGTACTATACGTAGATGGTATCCTTTTTATTGGAAACAACGTGAAGGAGTTATCACGTACAAGTATGGCTATCTGAGCAGTTCGATATGAAGGATTTGGGAGAAGCCGAGCACATCCTTTGGATTTGCATCTTTCATGATCATAAGAAAAGGATGTTGTGCTTATCTCAGGCATCCTATATTGATACAGTGCTAAAGCGGTTTAGCATGGAGAATTCGAAGAAAAGTTTTCTACCTTACAGAAATGGAATTCAACTATCCAAGGATATGTGTCCTAAGAAACAAAAGGAGATAGATGACATGAATTTGATTCCTTATGAGTCAGATGTGGAAGCCTCATGTATGTTATGCTTTACACTAGACCATACATTTGTCATGCCGTAGGCATGTCTTCTAGATATCAGTCGAACCCAGGACCAGGACACTGGATTGTTGTCAAGCACATACTAAAGTACCTGAGAAGGACTAGGGATTACATGCTAGTATATCAATCAGACAACCTGTGTCCAGTGGGTTATAATGACTTAGATTTTCCATCAGACAAAGAAAATTTCAAGCATACTTCAGGTTATATGTTTAGTCAGGGAGGTGGAGCTATTAGTTGGAGGAGTGTTAAGCAGAAATACATCTCAGACTTTACCATGAAAGTCGAGTACGTGGCAACCCCTGAGGCAGCCAAAGAGGCGGTATGGATCAAGTACTTCCCGCAGGACTTAGATGTGATTCCTGATTTGCCAAAGGGTTTTACACGTTATTTTGATAATACCGGTGCAGTCGCGAATTCTAGGGAACCACGAGCCCACAAGGCAAGTAAACATATCAATCGCAAGTACCACATCATACGACACTTCTTAAAGGAAGGAGACTTAGTTGTATCTAGGGTTGCATCGGAAGATAATCCTGCTGATCCTTTCACGAAAAGCCTACTCTCAAAAGTTTTTGATGGCATGTACAAGGAATGGGATTACGGTGTATGGCAGCATTGCTTTGGCTATAAGTGGTAGATATGAGAGACTTTGTAATAGAGTAGTATACTTAAAAACATGCTTTGAGTATAAGTGGGAGATTGTTAGGGTTATATACTGCAAAGCATACTTTATACTTGTATTACCTTATTTCCCCACAACTACATATGAAAATGTTAATTACATTTAATCATATGTTTTGCATATTTATTCACGTTTTGGTTATGCAAATGTAATGTCTCATTATTTTATATTGTAGATGTGGTGTGTCGGTGTCACATGAAAGATCACACAATCGGTGCCTTATAAAATAATATAATAGTTCACAACCTATATAATTCTAGACAAATTATGTGAAAAGTTGTAATGTATGCATGAGATTAGTTGGTCTTGACTATTAGCATGAATTAGCAAATTTGCATACGTTGAACAGGATCGAAGTGAGATAGGATTTTTTGTACTGTATGTAAGAAGAATGCAAATCTCGGATAATTATTTTTTCTTAATTCTAAGTATATAATATTTAATTGTATATTTATAATATTTATTTCTTTGATTTACCATGGGTAAGCGTCGTGATTGACTCAATATTCTTCGTATCTTGGGCAATCATATTATTTATATGATAATTATTATTATAACTAGCAATCGTATCCCGACTAGTGCGGGTTGATGATGTCCCCTTGAGGAACTCGAAAATGATTATTATATTAAACCCTACAGGTCGATTTAATTCTGATATAATAATAAGGTTCGAGTGGTACTACTCTTGGATAAGAAATTAATTAATTAAAGCTGTCAGTAGCTTAAATTAATTAATATACATTCGATATCTTAAATACAGGAAATAGTATATTTAAATAAGGAGCCCAATTTCGTAAATTGGGATTTGGGTTGGAAGTGAAATATTAATTCTTTAGTAGATTGAATGATATTAGTGAACTCAACCATATTAGGAAGGGCTTAATATGGAAAGTTGGGTTGCACTAGGAGTCTTAACCCTAATCGTCCTTAAGATCCCTAGAGTAGTCCAAAGCCTATAAATAGAACACAAAGGGGAGGGTTTGGCCGAGAGCTTTAATCCTACACAAGGGATTTTGATTTTTTCTTCGTACTGTTTAATTGTGGATCTTGACTTGTGTCTTTGATTCCATAATTGAGATAACAATTTAATTCTTGCTACAAATTGGAATTACTTGAAGAAACGAAAATCGAGAGTTGTGAGAGGTAATATATTTCGGCCGATTCACTTTGTAGTCCAAGCAATATTCGATAGCCCGTTGCCCACACAACATCCGGATTAAGGCGGGATCATACTCTAGATGATTTTGAGGAAGAGATTTAGAAAGCGACCACTATGCTTCAAAAGGTAAATATCCTATCATCTTCGATTTAGATTAGGATATTGGATTTACCAACAATTTTTTTATTAAATAATAAATAATATTTAAATTGCTTATTAATCTTAGTAGTTAATAAATTAGCATGCCTAAATAGGTTTTGTGCTCGTGGATGCGAAACATGCTTTTATCAAATTTTTCGAAACTTCACTTCCGCTGCGTTTTATTTCCAACACTATGAAGATCACTAACATGCGCAATGTTTGTGCATTAGCGTGCATTAAGTACCTAGCGTACGTTAACTCCGGTCGATTACGTACGTAAGGTATATTTTTCTATTTAAAAACACTAACCCTTTCATTTCTTTCATTCATCTTGTCCGAGCCCTACTCATTTAACAGTCCTTCCAGCCTTACAAAAGCTTTATATCAGCTCAACTTGGATTTGAGGATTGTAGGCATCTTGGATTGGTGTTCAAGTTTCCGGTGTTGAGTTCTTCCAATCATTTCGTCGTTTCTCTCCGTAAAAGGTACATTGATGCTATCCCAGCATTGAGTTCATGTTTCTAGGAATTCTATGAACACGCTTCTAAGATTATTAGGCTTGTTGATGACTCAATAGACTGAACATCATGATTTTAGAAGCTTGAAGTGATTAAAACTTAGGATTTTCCATTGTTAAGATGATTACAAGTTGAGCCCTGAATATATGAACATTAAGATGAAGTTTTTAGAGATTTTCATATATCCTTCATGATGATTTTGAAATGCTACTAGACCAGATGTCTTGTAGATGTTGTTGCCTGTAATAGATGAATCTAAGAGGAGGAATATTGAGGTTTTTCATCAGGAATAATATCATGTCTTGTAAGGATTGATTTCAATTGGATAATCTTCTCGTATCGATTGTTAGAATGGAGTAAATATGTTGGTGATGAACATACTAAGACATAGAACTCTTGTAGGAGCACTACACCATATATGGGTCTCAGAAACACCTGAAAAATTGTGTTCAAAAGTCCAAAAAGTGTTGATGAAGGCAGAAAAACAAGCTATGGCTACACTTTGACCAAATTCGAAAGTGTTACAAAAACGGCCGCAACCATAGGGGTCTAAGGTAACACTTTTTTTGTTTTTGGTAACATGTTAAAAAAATGTAGCAATAGACCCCTATGCCAACACTTTTATTGTCTGTGGCTACACTAGATTTTGTGTTGCGGTAGACTTAAGGCCACACTTTTATATATTTAGTGACACAAAGATTTGTGTAGCCGTAGACCTATGCTAACACTCATGAGGTCTAATGTAACATTAAATTGTGAAACACTTTCACATCTTTACCAACAACTTTAACAATATGGCTACACTTATATATGAATAGTTCTAACTTTTGCCAACACACTTTTAATCTTTGCCAACACAATTTTTATATTTTGCCAACAGAAAGAATTATAAATTATAGTCTATGGCTACATTTTTGCAGGTTTTTACTAACATTTTTCATGGTACAAAGCAAAATGTTATATTGGAAAATAAACATTACCATAAAACAGTCAATACAATTAAAACACTGTCAACCATAACAACATCCAAAATACATGATTACTAATATTCAATCCACAATAGCTAAGAACAAGTTACGATCGCAATCCATAAATATAAGAAAACTACTTGAGTCACTTATCTAGCATAATATAAAATGATGAGATCAGTCAAGGAGTGACATTGTCACCGCCATAGGACTCCTCGACTGATTTCTGAGAGTCATCAATATTTAAGTTCAAATCTGGATTCTTCTCGGCCAACATTTTCATCATTTCTCGAATTTTTTGGTCAAGTTTTTCATCCATCTCGTGTTGAAGTTGAGCCCTAATCTTAGCAGTTAGGTCCGCCACGTACTGATCAACAACTTGAACGGATGGTGATGCTGAAGACTTCGATTTTGGTTCCTTTTTCTGAATAAGTCTCCTAATTAGATAAGATGGTTGGTGTTCTTTGCCACCATGAATCAATTTATTAGCAGCCTCAACACCTTCAGTTTCAAGAGCTTTCTTAACATCGGCCTGTAAATAAAAGTATCAAGTATTTCCCTCAAATAATTAATAGAAACATAAAATACAAACAATAACAATAATGGAAAATTATCTTAATTCCCGCTTCATAAGTCAACTACCTTATTAACAAAATAACAATATGCGGCACATCTAGAATTTCAGTAAAATTGTATAACAATACAATATATACCAACACCAAACATAAAAGCAATATATAAGTAGAATTGTACCCATCCACCATGTCCATTTAAGATATCAACCAACGCCATCTAAATATACAATAAATAGTACACCAGTACCTATGATCTACTGAATTTATATTTTACTGCTTCCTATCTGTTCCTGGATCTCTCTTCATATAAACAATAAGATGCTTTCCATATTATATTAGAAAAAGAAGAACATACAACATCAAGATACATACAAACTATTAGATTGTCAACATTACATCAAAGATGACATCATTATCATTAGGTCATCATGATCAGATTTACTGTAGCAAACTTAGGGACCAATTATATAATAGTTATATACAGCAGCTTAGCTTAGGGACCAAACTTAAGACATCTCTGCAAACTTAGGGACCAATTATATAATAATTATATACTTTAGCCTCCCTCTTGTTAATATAATAATTATATACAGCAGCTAAGCTATATACAATATCTTTGCTCTTCTTCTCTCTATTTTCATTATCAATCATATATTATATATACATATATATACACAAAGCATTTGAAAGTCTATCTTACGCCATTAATTTAAGCAGGTTCTCAAAAACAAATTAAAACATGAATGAACTAAAACGGCCACATATGATATTAGGAAAGAAAATCATCCAAGTATGTTAATAACATTTGCATACCATAAGATACCTCTGCTTATTAGACTTGATCAGTTGCACATCCAGTGCATCCAACTTAATGTTCCTTAAGAAATGCCGCAACAGAAATAGTGCCAAAATTACCCACGACATGGCAAACCAGAGCCATCATGTTTCCAGAGGCAGTTTATTTGTTACAATGACATTGAGTTCAATCGACTGGTCATTTTCCCAACATAAAAACACTGAATTACTTAAACAAAAGAGGCTAGCAACATTATGACAATAAGGAGCAATCTCAACTAAAGTGCAGACGTGATCAAATAATTCGCATAACAAAGAATCAGACTTCTCCTCCAATAGAAGAAGAGTTTCTGAGTTTGTAAGTTATAATAACCTGGTCAAATAATGCATGGTATAAATCAATCACTACAATATCTACAACTAAAATAAGACTAGTGCTGATATATACCATGCACAATTTAGAGGCCCAAATAATAAAACGACATAGCAAAAAGGGAAATATTAAAATATGTTGATTTAAATTATCGACAAGTGCAGAGGTCATAGAACAGATTATCAATGAGAATGAAATTATTTCCACGAAGGACCACCTCACATACTGGTCTCCCATTACTGGCATGCTTATGCATAAATTGAGATAAAAATATTTGCATAGTAGGAAGCACATACATGTGAGTGGATACAATGTAATATCCGTGTTTTCTATTTTTGGTAATTTCTATTTTTGGTGTATGTTCGTTTCGGACAACTCGCTTGACACTTTTTTGGAATTCTGAATCTATTTTGTTCTTGGAGTTTCTCTGTTTGGATGAGTTTCGATGATGTTTTTACATATTTTCATCTTGAGTTGTATTTTATCGCACGTGTATTCGATTCTCGTAAAACTATTTCGATTTCATCATTTTACTTTTTCCATGAGTTTGTATGGTTGAGTGGAGCATGTTGTGAGTTTTGGATTGTTAATCCGACATTGTATCGTGATTTTCGGACGTTTGGGCTGTTTCGTAATTTCCTATAAGTTTAGGGAATTTGTTCCTTGTTCGATTTTGGTTGTGTACCTCGGACCGTTTCGGGTTATTGGATATTGTTTTTCATTGCATGTAATTTCCTCGGACTGTTGGGTCGGCATATCGTGTTTTGGTTATCGTCTTTTTCGGTTATGGTAGCGTAGTCTTATGTCCAGAGGCTGTCTGGCAGGACCTGTGCAAAACGGCGCAAGACCCGCGGAATTTTGCGCCGTGTCGCACAGGGGGTCGCTCACTGTCGGAGAAACGGCGCAAGACCCGCGGCATTATGCACCATGTCTGTGCGATGTGTTGCCAGTGGTGCCCGCTGCCTTGTGAAACGGCGCAAGACCCGCGACATTCTGCACCGTGTCTGTGCGACGTGTCGCACAGGGGTCGGCCGCTGACCTGCAATACGGCGATGAACACGGCGCTATTTGGACCGTTTGTTGCGCCGTGTTCTGTCCAGTATATAAAGGACAGACGGGTGTTTTAACCCCATTTCTTCCTTTTTCTCCCGTTTTTCCACTTCTCCTTGGCGATTTCGGGCGATCTCCCTCAGATATGTAACACCCCCAATCCACTCAGGGATATTACACGCCGTAGACCCTTTCGTCAAGGATCTACCAGGCTGGTAAACAACGTCAAACATCTCAACAATGCCTTTAAGGCTAAAATGACTCAGTAGACCGATTTGGTCTTTCAAAAAAATACATACAACTCAAACTCATTACATGCCCACGCAGGGGTCGAATACAACACACTCCCGTACAACGGGAAAGAAATACTGCAGCGGAGATAAAATACAACTAAACCAATATGACATCAACGGGTCCTCGTGTGATTAGTATCGTTCATCTTTCACCATCCTTCATGCCGACCCTGTGCTCTGCTCCAAAACCTGAATGCCATACAGACATCCACCCCCCGAATACTCGGGGGTTAGCAAAACTCCACTGTTTTGCTAGTGCAAGTACAAGTGCGAAAAATACGAGCCATACAATTCACATTCCACGAATAACAATAACCAGGAATCCTCAAAGATCCAAACGTAAAGAAAACTACTTCCCGAGGCAAGAGTTTGGGTAAACATTTCCAAAACCGAAAGATCGCAAATAAAGGGAAACAATTTATAAAACAGTTTAAAATGCCATCGAGAGTTTTAATAGAAAACAATTTAGGATTATAAAATCCTTCTCTTTCCATAAATCAATAGGGTGACAGGCCAAATGTTTTGTTTTCGCATATTGGAAACCACCAACAATTTACGTGGTCGAGCCCAACATCACGTGTCCTCAACGGACGTAAAATCAACGAAACATAATCACGCACGCGCATCGCCTAGGACCGGGACGCTACCACAGACATCCCACCCGAGGCCTCGAAGGACCCTCCCGAGCTGGCTAGCGAAACAAATCACACACATCTCACGGTTGGATCAATCCTTTGTTGCATCCTGGCCACATGATCGCATGCCATGTGCCACCGTAGATTATCTCAGGCTCTCACGGTTGGATCAATCACTTGTTGCATCCTGACCACATGATCACGTGCCATGTGTCACCGTAGACTTTTAACCATATCCACATATTCACACAAATAACACAATGCAACAAAGATATCCAAACAATTCACTCAGAGGCATCAAACACTTAGCAAAACACCACGTCAAACCACAACGCACTGAAATGAAATAATATACGTCCACACGCAAATACCAAGTGCATCATCAACACCAAACATATCCATAGAATTCACATAGTTATTCGCAAACCACACCAATCACAAAACACACGCGTTTTGAAAGCAAGCCTTTAACAGGGCTAAACCGAATCTTTTGAAAGTTCAAATCAAACGATCAAATAAACACATAGATAGGATCACTAATTATCATATCCATAAAACAAGAATTATATGGACAAGGTACTTGCCTCGAAATCGGCACGCAAGTATTCCGACGAACACGGCTCAACCGGAAAGCTTCGGAACGCCCGATGCTAACGAAAAGGAAGATGACAACGAACGGAAGGGTTCAACATGGTTTCTTCGCAAGAAACTCAACCCTAAAAACATATAATCCATAAATAAACAATCATACGAGGAAGGATAATCGTAGAACGCCCGAAAACCCCTCTATGACATTTTACCGGACACCTTCAAGGCGTCGGTCAAGAACTCGACCCAAATAACGAATCGATACGATCCAACCATGGAATAACAAGGTAAATGATATAATACATCTAAATAATCATCAATACATCATAATCCTAAGTTAAATCGGATTAATCGGACGAAAACAACCAAAATACCCAAATTCCCCAAAACTAGATTTCTAGGAAATCTGACCTGATTCGGAAGATTGGAGGATGTTATAGGATTGATGATTGATGATATGAACTCCAAAACTTCATGGATTGATTGTACAACAACATCTCTCCATGATATACACACCCACAGCCGCGTACGGGAAGAAAAAGAATGAGGAACTGGGTGAAAAATACGCTGCCAGGCCTTAAATAGCCGATCACGGCCGGTTACGTACGTAATCGCCATGGCTTACGACGTAATCGGCCATGGCCGAACTCATCGCCTGGAAATGCCGGAGCGCATGCGACGTTACCGCCAAGTCCTTATGTAAGTAACCGGCCTTACGTACGAATCGCCTATCACTACCGCACGTTACTCGGCCGTGGCTCGGCCTCAAAGATGCCCGGCCATGACTCGGCCGGGACCAACTCCGACGGCCCGAACGACCCCGAAACCCGAACCTGAGTACGAATCGAAGATACGGTTACGAAGTACTCGCAAAGACGAATCCGAGAACTAAGAGAACACACGATTACGACCACCCGAAGGCTCGAAATTCGACAACGGGAAGTAATTACCCCAAACTTTGGGAAATTAAGAAAATGGCCCAAAACGCCCGAAAATCACGATACGTGATCGAAACACCAAGCCAAATCTCGCAACATGAATATTAACATTAAATGAACTTACGAGAAAGTCGAAACAACAGTTTCGGACGAGATTCGCAAGAATCGAACTCAAGTGCGGAAAAACCGCTAAAAAGCACGGAACTCAACAAAACGACACCGAAACGAACTTGGATGACAAAAAGTGCTGAATTAATCATTCTCAGAATGCCGAAACGGTCATGAGCGAGTCGTCAAAACGGACTTCCGCCGAAAAAAAAGAAATTACCGGAAATCGAAATCACGGGTATTACATTCTACCCTCCTTAAAAGAAGTTTCGTCCCGAAACTTAAAATAAGTAGGGAGAAGCAATATCCACTGTCAGGAAAACTCGACGAGATACCCAAAAACCGAAAACTCGCGCCCGACGGTGAAACGCTGCAAGAAATGCAAAGGAACATACGGCATGAAAACACGCTCCACGACGACCAACATAACGTCGCCGGTAGAGACATAATAACACCAACAAGTGACAAGCGTCATCAAACAGATAATACAATCAAGTCAATTATCCAAACAATCAAAAAACACAAAGTACTCGTTACAAGAAAACACGCACAATCGAGAAAACAGAGAATAAACACAAAACGATCCACAAGGGCAATCATAAATAATTCGGACTACGCCGAAATCCTCAAAACCACCCTAGGCATCTCCGTGTCCTTTCGGAGCAGAGACGCAACCTCGATCCCCAAACCTCTCAGCTACCGTCTCGCAATGTACGGATCGGTGACCCACCTGGCCACACTCGAAACAGCTGACTAACGGTGAACGACAATTCTTCGCAGTATGGCCCGCTCGACTACAGTTATAACATATCTTCGAAGTGCTCACATTACTCACTGCAGGGGTACTACTCCTCTGATCACGCGATCTAGGAACCATTTTGGGATGACGAAACGAAGTCCCAACCTCAAGGGGCCCACTCCCCTGATTTCCTGAAAAGTTCCCAACGGTTTTCTGTTTCTTCGAGTCAGACATACTCTCGGTCGATAATCTGGATAGCTCATAGGCTAACGCCCTATTCTGATAATCTCTCAAGGAAGTACAAGCGAGACCTGCCATGTACTGGCGAATCTCCGGCTTCATCCGCCTACTAAAATGACAAATCTTGTCCTCCTCTGTCCTTACTTGATTCTGCACATAGCCGAGCTGTTTGCTAAAATCAATAATAGCTTGAGACAGCGGTACATCCTGCGGTTTCGCCGAAAAGAATTCATTAATCCTCTGATTTCTGATCGGTTCCGGACAAAACTCATCTCTCATGAATTTCTGGAACTCTGCCCACGTGACAACGCGATCTCGAGGCTTAATAGCCTCCCACCAGCTAGCGGCATCTTTGTCGAAAAGATACTGAGCTACCGGGACCTTACGTTCTTCTGGACAATCAACTATCTCGAAAATCTTTTCCAACTGGAAAAGCCAACCATCCCATCCTAAAGCATCTGCATCACCAGCGAAACGAGGGGGATTCATACGAACCACTTCTCGAAGCCACTGATTTGCACCAGTGTGCTGGGTCACATCTGTAACACGCTGAACTGCCTGAGTCAACTGAGTCATCTGAGTGGCTACCTACTGCAAAATAGTAGCAACACCAATACCAATACCATCACCGGCAGCATGCTCTCGACCACGCATCCGATCGCCACGACCACGACCTCGGCCCCTCGGCATACTGAATAAGTAACCACTCAGCACAACAGAAAATCATATCACATATCATATACAACGATTACCATAGCAAGGCAACACACACATGAATATAACAGCAACGACGGCATCGTTCGGCGACCTTAACGGCCCGAACAATAACCAGCACATAATCACAAACCTCATGAAACACTCACCCATGTGCATAAACGCACAAACCCAAGCTTTAACAGCTCACACAGGTGCGATAACACGCAAGCCACCATGAAATGACAAATTTAAAGATCGTCATCACACCTCCCACAAAAGGGTTAACAAAACATATACGTGGCAACGACTCAACGCTCACGCCACCAATTCAATCACAAATCGGGATTAACACCGTAACGAAAGTTCGAAAACCATACATGCATTTCCGGTCCGCAAACAGGAATGATAGGTCTTTAAAAACGAAAACCACCTTTTGAAAACAATTTGGAAACACCAGTTGATCTTGAGTATCATTTTACAAAAAGTTGAACAACATCATTTTCGGGACTTTGAAAATCATCTTGCGTTTGAACAAAAATGAGGACACATTCTCTTAGTGAAAAATTTTCAGAATATTCGACCCTCGGGTCTAAGTAAAAGTGTGTATAAAACATTGAAAATATCTCAAAACATTTTGGTCCTCGAGTTAGAAAATTTTTGAAAAATATTGTGGCACCTAGGATGTACCACAAGAAAATAACTCATTTGAAAAGTACATCTCGAAATTTATTTTTCTAAGATACTCAAGGTTTTTAAAGATAATTCAATGGGCTAGAATGCCCAAAAATTTCGGGTAATTATACGGAACATTATAGCGCCGTGGGTCCCGTGCCGGAACCCACCAGGCTAAAAACCATTTACAAAAACGCCAAAAAGGCCGATGACGGTAGTATTTCAAAAACTCACAAAAGCCATTTACAAAATGCTAAATACTGTCATAAGAATTTCGCCAAAATGATCAAGGCCATAATGCCAAAAACTCGGTTAAAAGAATCGGTTTTCGAAATAAAACTCAGTCGGTAAAATACCGAAAGCCATTACAAAAGAACTCACGCAGCGGATAAAAGAAATAAAGTCAAACATGCACAAGACAGCAACACTACTTCTCATATGAACGAAAAATGGGAGTCAAATAATCACATATCACGAAATCAAAATCCATAAGAGGATTCCGTCAATTAACTCATAATCATTAAAATAGCTCGTGTCACACGAGGCACAACACAAAGAAGGGAGACTTACATCCACAGGTCGCACGAAGATGATGATCGCCCCATGATACTAATCACGACTAACAAACTCAGACGACGCGTCGCGACACGACTCAGTCAGATAAAATCCGACGAGACAAAACTCAAAAGACACCACTGACCCGACAGCCTAGGTTTCCACAACCTAAGCTCTGATACCATTTATGTAACACCCCCAATCCACTCAGGGATATTACACGCCGTAGACCCTTTCCTCAAGGATCTACCAGGCTGGTAAACAACGTCAAACATCTCAACAATGCCTTTAAGGCTAAAATGACTCAGTAGACCGATTTGGTCTTTCAAAAAAATACATATAACTCAAACTCATTACATGCCCACGCAGGGATCGAATACAACACACTCCCGTACAACGGGAAATAAATATTGCAGCGGAGATAAAATACAACTAAACCAATACGACATCAACGGGTCCTCGTGTGATTAATATCGATCATCTTTCATCATCATTCATGCCGACCCTGTGCTCTGCTCCAAAACCTGAATGCAATACAGACATCCACCCCCCGAATACTCGGGGGTTAGCAAAACTCCACTGTTTTGCTAGTGCAAGTACAAGTGCAAAAAATACGAGCCATACAATTCACATTCCATGAATAACAATAACCAGGAATCCTCAAAGATCCAAACGTAAAGAAAAGTACTTCCCGAGGCAAGAGTTTGGGTAAACATTTCCAAAACCGAAAGATCGCAAATAAAGGGAAACAATTTATAAAACAGTTTAAAATGCCATCGAGAGTTTTAATAGAAAACAATTTAGGATTATAAAATCCTTCTCTTTCCAAAAATCAATAGGGTCACAGCCCAAATGTTTTGTTTTCGCAAATAGGAAACCACCAACAATTTACAGGGTCAGAGCCCAACATCACGTGTCCTCAACGGACGTAAAATCAACGAAACATAATCACGCACGTGCATCGCCTAGGACCGGGACGCTACCACAGACATCCCACCCGAGGCCTCGAAGGACCCTCCCGAGCTGGCTAGCGAAACAAATCACACACATCTCACGGTTGGATCAATCGCTTGTTGCATCCTGGCCACATGATCGCATGCCATGTGCCACCGTAGATTATCTCAGGCTCTCACGGTTGGATCAATCACTTGTTGCATCCTGACCACATGATCACGTTCCATGTGTCACCGTAGACCTTTAACCATATCCACACATTCACACAAATAACACAATGCAACAAAGATATCCAAACAATTCACTCAGAGGCATCAAACACTTAGCAAAACACCACGTCAAACCAAAACGCACTGAAATGAAATAATATACGTCCACACACAAATACCAAGTGCATCATCAACACCAAACATATCCATAGAATTCACATAGTTATTCGCAAACCACACCAATCACAAAACACACGCGTTTTGAAAGCAAGCCTTTAACAGGGCTAAACCGAATCTTTTGAAAGTTCAAATCAAACGATCAAATAAACACATAGAGATGATCACTAATTATCATATCCATAAAACAAGAATTATATGGACAAGGTACTTGCCTCGAAATCGGCACGCAAGTATTCCGACGAACACGGCTCAACCGGAAAGCTTCGGAACGCCCGATGCTAACGAAAAGGAAGATGACAACGAACGGAAGGGTTCAACACGGTTTCTTCGCAAGAAACTCGACCCTAACAACATATAATCCATAAATAAACAATCATACGAGGAAGGATAATCGTAGAACGCCCGAAAACCCCTCTATGACATTTTACCGGACACCTTCAAGGCGTCGGCCAAGAACTCGACCCAAATAATGAATCGATACGATCCAACCGTGGAATAACAAGGTAAATGATATAATACATCTAAATAATCATCAATCCATCATAATCCTAAGTTAAATCGGATTAATCGGACGAAAACAACCAAAATACCCAAATTCCCCAAAACTAGATTTCTAGGAAATCTGACCTGATTCGGTAGATTTGAGGATGTTATAGGATTGATGATTGATGATATGAACTCCAAAACTTCATGGATTGATTGTACAACAACATCTCTCCATGATATACACACCCACAGCCGCGTACGGGAAGAAAAAGAATGAGGAACTGGGTGAAAAATACGCTGCCAGGCCTTAAATAGGCTGACTGCCGGCCGGGTTACGTACGTAACCGGCCATGGCTTACGTACGTAACCGGCCATGGCCGAACTCACTGCCTAAAAATGTCGGAAGCGTTACGTACGTTACCAGCCAGGGCCTTACGTACGTAACCGGCCTTACGTACGTAACTGCCGATCACTACCGCACGTTACTCGGCCAGGGCTTGCCTGGCCCCAGCATGCCCGGCCATGACTCGGCCGGGACCAACTCCGACGGCCCGAACGACCCTGAAACCCGAACCTGAGTACGAATCGAAGATACGGTTACGAAGTACTCGCAAAGACGAATCCGAGCACTAAGAGAACACACGATTCCGACCACCCGAAGGCTCGAAATTCAACAACGGGAAGTAATTACCCCAAACTTTGGGAAATTACGAAAATGGCCCAAAACGCCCGAAAATCACGATATGTGATCGAAACACCAATCCAAAGCTCGCAACATGAATATTAACATTAAATGAACTTACGAGAAAGTTGAAACAACAGTTTCGGACGAGATTCGCAAGAATCGAACTCAAGTGCGGAAAAACCACTAAAAAGCACGGAACTCAACAAAACGACACCGAAACGAACTCGGATGACAAAAAGTGCAGAATTAATCATTCTCAGAATGACGAAACGGTCATGAGCGAGTCGTCAAAACGGACTTCCGCCGAAAAAAAAGAAATTACCGGAAATCGAAATCACGGGTATTACAAGATATTACCTTCCATCATCTTATAACTCGGAATTGGACATTCTAGCACGAATCAATCATCTTCCTTCCACCATTACATTGTTGAATTGAGGTAATTGGACATTATACCTAATTTTAGGGTTTTTGGCTATTATTCGTTTTTTCTTTCATTTGTGCTTCGATTGATGATGAATTATAGTTGGGCAATCTTGGTGTTATGTTTTCCTAGAACTTTAGCGGATCAATTCCAAGTTTTTTCCTTCGTTGATCGAAATTGAACCTTATGCCTTCATAGTATTCGGCGTATTGCCCCTTAGGGTAGAACACCGATTAATTCGTGATTTCTCAGTGGAATTGTAGTTGATTGAGTCTCTATTGTTGTTAGGATTGGATTTGTGAAGATTGTTCGGACCGAAACCTTTCCTTTCGCCGTTTTCTTCGCATCGTGTCATCGAAGGCAAGTACATGTATTATATTTCATTATGTGTGTACGGTTTTGATGCGAATGATGTAAACTGTATTATTGAATGAATGTGATTGTTACTCTTCCACCTGGGGATGGCATGTGGCCTCTGGGGGCCGATACTAATGGGTACGGCCACGGAAGTGGACTTGGGTGTGTGTTGATGTTCTTCCACCTGGGGACGGTTCGACGGAACCTATGGGGGCCGATACTAATGGGTATGGCCGCGGAAGTGGTTTCTCACCTGGGGACGGTTCGACGGGACCTCTGGGGGCCGATACTAATGGGTACGGTCACGAGTTACCAAGCGTGGATAATTGTGATGTGGAAACTTGATGATACACTGTTTTGATGTAATTGTGATATTCCGAAATATTGATTTTCAAATGATTTTCCTAATGCTTTGTTTACGTTGAATCGCGTATGTATATAATGTTGTGTAATTGTGCAATTGCACTAGCTATTCGAATGCTAACCCCTTAAATAGTGGAAATGCGTCTTATGCATTTCAGGTACTGGTCGAGCTGAGGAGCTGGCACGGGATGCGCACGCAAAAGATGGACTGGCATGATGATGAGGCTCGAGTCCATTTTATTTTTTCTTATTAGTTAAAGTCCCTTGCGTGGGCAATGGATTTACTATAGTTACATTTTTCGTTACTGGATTAAAATGTTTTGGCCGAGGCCACGACCCTATTTTACTTGACAATTGTGTCTTATGGGATTTCATATTCACTTGGTGTATTATGTGTTAGCCTGGTAGACCTCATGAAGGTTCTACGGCGTGTAATGTCCCATTTGTGATTTGGGGTGTTACATTTATGGTATCAGAGCCTTAGGTTTTGAATGCCTAGGCTGTCGGTTAATTTTGGGTCTGTCAGTTGCGTCGTTAGAGTCAGTCGTTGAGCCTAATATCATCATGCTACGGTCTTTTCGTGCGACTCGTGGCTGTAAGTCTCCTCGAACTCTTATACTTCTAGAATTCGTTTTCTTGCGTTGTTCGGAATTGAGAATTGTGCTACCAACCTTGTAGATTGTGAATCTTTCTGATCTTGTTCTTTTCATATTTTCTTCAGTATGTTGAGAGGACGTGGTAGACCAGCTAGGGGACGCGGCCGAGGCCGTGGTCGGGGTGATAATAATGAAGAGGGCTCACTTTCTCAGTCCTCTGCGGACTCAGCTTCTCACTCAGTGTGGTCGGGTAATAATGCCAACGCTAGGGATATTGCCGTACTTCAACAGTTAGTAGCCCAGCTTGCTCAGATAGCTCAGGGTGGACGCCAGAATCCGCCCCCGACACCTGAAGAAGAAGCTAGTAAGTGGCTTTAGATGGTGATTAAGATGCACCCTCCTCGTTTCTACGGATCTTCTGACTCCCTCGATTAGGAGAATTGGCTCTTTCAGTTGTCCAGGACCTTTGATGCCGTAGCTTGTCCCGAAGACAGGAGGGTACATATTGCCCACTACCTCCTGGATAAGGAAGCTGTGGAATGGTGGTAGGCTGTGGTGCCCAGAGACCGTCGAGCCACTTGGGAGGAATTCAGGGCTGCTATGGAAGCAGAATATTGTCCGCCGCTAGTCAAGGAATGCAGGATTGTGGAGTTCTTCACTGCCACACCTCAGGATGTGCCAATTTCTCAGGCCATTATCTCTTACAATCAACAGTTGGGTTTCGTGAAAGATCAGGTGAGGACTGAGGCTGATAAAATCCGTTACTTCAATATGCGCATTAAGCCGCATATCAGGCATAGTATGATGCCGCTCATGTGTGCCACTTTGAAGGAATACCAGGATCGCGCTCTAGCGATCGAGATGGCTGCCCCGGAATCAGAGTCGGTTTTGGAAGCTAAGAAGCAGAAGACTACTGGCGGATTCTCGGTCGGTAGGAGTGGTCAGTTTTTGAGGTCTCATTCTGCTCCTACATCTGGGAAGAGGCCGTTTCATCAGACCGGTGGATCTCAGGGTAACCGTTTGGTCCAGTTTGTTGCACCTGGCGGGAGAGTTTGTTTTAATTGCTGTCTGCCCGAGCACGTTATGAAGGATTGTCCATTTCCGTTAGTTACTTTCTTTACTTGCGGACAGACCGGGCATCGGGCAGCTCATTGTGAGAGGGCCACCAGGGCCGCTAGAGTTCCGACTATCACCGCCGATCAGAGGGAGCACAGTACCCCAGCTACTCATGTTCCGCAGAGTTCGGGCCGTGGTAGGGGTTAGGGTCAGACGGATCGCCGTACAGCATCGAGTTCGGGTTCAGTTCACCCATGATTGTATCAGATGAGGTGCACAGAGGAGACAGATGTTCCGGTGGTGTTAGGTACCACTCAGATCCTTACTCATCTACTTTCAGTGCTTTTTGATTCGGTTGCTACCCATTCCTTTATTGCTTCGGATTGTGTGAGTCGTATTGGCTTTGACTGCTTGTTTGAGTGCGAACCGTTTGTAGTGAGTACGCCTAGCGGGTATCGTATGGTTGGGGACCGGGAAGTTAGGGATTGCCCAGTGAGGATCAGTAGCCGGGATTGGCCTTCGAATCTCATTGTTATAGACCTTAAGGGTGAGGATTTGATCATCGGGTACGATTGGTTGGATCGTCACGGTGCTATCATGAACTATCAGACTCGTACTATCTCGATAGTAGCCGAGGACAGCACCGAGCATACTCTCATCGGTTGTAAGCCGGGTAGATCGGGGAGTGTGATTAGCTCCGTGAAGGCGATAAAACTTCTGAACCAGGGCTGTGTCGGCTACTGGTGTTATGCTCTGAAGGCGAAAGATGGTGGAGTTGATTTGTCGTCAATGCCAGTTGTTAGTGAATATCCCGACGTACTTCCTGATGACTTGCCGGGATTACCACCACTGCGAGAGGTGGAGTTTCCTATTGATCTAGAGCCGAATGCGGCCCCTATTTCTCGAGCGCCGTACCGTATAGCACCGTCGGAGATGTTAGAGTTTAAGAAATAGTTGGGAGAGTTGTTAGATAAAGGGTATATTCGACCGAGCGCATCACCTTGGGGTGCGCCTGTACTTTTTGTTAAGAAGAAGGATGGATCGCTTTGTTTATGCATCGATTATCGAGAATTAAACAAGTTGACCATCAAAAACAAATACCCTTTGCCCAGGATCGACGATTTATTTGATCAGCTTTAGGGAGCGACAGTCTTTTCGAAGATTGATTTACGATCGGGCTACTACCAGTTGAGGATTCGGGATGGTGATATACCGAAAACTGCCTTTCGGAAGAGATATGGCCATTACGAGTTTGTGGTTATGCCTTTCGGGCTAACCAATGCCCCAGCAGTGTTCATGCAGTTGATGAACAAAGTTTTTATTGAGTATCTGGACAAATTCGTAGTCGTCTTTATCAATGACATTCTTATCTATTCACGGAGTCGGGAGGAGCACGCCTTACATCTCCGGATTGTATTAGACATTTTGAGAGATGAGCAGTTGTATGCGAAGTTGTCTAAGTGTGAGTTTTGGCTCGAGGAAGTGATGTTCCTCGGGCATGTGATTTCAGCAAAGGGAGTTCGGGTAGACCCGCAGAAGATAGAGGCAGTGATGGCTTGGGAGCCGCATAAGAATGTGAAGGAGGTAAGGAATTTTATGGGTCTTCCCGGCTATTACCGTAGATGTAACACCCCCAAAACCATCCGGGATATTACAGCGCCGTGGGTCCCGCGCCGGAACCCACCAGGCTAAAAACCATTTACAAAACCATTTCAAAAACGTTTAAAAACGCCAAAAGGCCGATGACGGTAATATTTTGCAAATACTCAAATATTTTCAAAAACATAATTCTGAAATACCGTCATAGAATACCATTTAAAAATACAAGGCGAAGTGCCAAATCTCAACAGTTCAAAATGTACGTTAAGCCTCCACTTAAACGTACCGATAAAATAGTTAGGAAAAAGGGTTTGACGAAATAACATAAGTTCGAAAAATGCCAAAAGGCCCTTTTAGAATACACACACGCAGCGGATAAAGATACTGAAAAGCCATTTTGAAATATACACACGCAGCGGATAAATGCAGTTCAAATTACACATTTGCAGCGGAAATAAAACAACCAGAAATAAATACTCAATATTCAAAATCATGCCACAGCCAGTATCACCCAGGAAGCTCATCCCTTCACGACCGCTACTAGCTCGATCTCCGAGTACCTAAAAATAAAGCCCACGACGGGGTCAGCCACAATACTCAACAATGATATCGATCACATCATCATAAATAATTACATACCAATGTAATAATCTAGTAAGAATACTACCAAAGTAATCTTACCGACATAACCTTACCAATCCATAACAATCCAATCCTTACCATAATCCACATTTCGCATTCTCAAATGACGAAATGAATCTCAACCACAACCAACTGTACTGTATTCAAATAATATCAAAAATCCTCAAAACATCATCATAACTCATAATCATGAAATAATTCATCCGTGCCAAATCCTGTCCATCGGATTACACAATCAAAACTCAACCTGGATAAACCAATAGTACACAACATATCTGTAGATCAACTACCACATGATAATGATAACAAATCCCGAACATCGATGTACGGTCCGAATGCTTATACGTTCAATAACCAGATCAACCGATACGTCAACTGAGAATATCCCCAACATGACAAACTCCGAGCACGACCAACAAAGAATCAATGATAACCGAGAGTACCCTCAACATGGTAAACTCCCAACACGATCAACAAAGATCAACAATAACCAAGAATGCCCTCAACAAGGTAGACTCCAAATGATCAACAAAGGACCAACAATAACTGAGAATACCATCAACAAGGTAAACTCCAAATGATCAACAATAATGGATCTCAAAGAAATAACTCCGACTGTCGAACATACCCCTCGGGCGTATGAACAACCAGTCACAAACTATCGAACATACCCAACCATAAATGGAGGATGAACGACCAAACAATATGGCTCAAAGATGGAAGTCATAGTACGCCCGATCCAGAAATGTGTCCGTGCACAACCCACCCCGGGTATCGATCAAATACACATGTGGTCTTGTACCTAATTAGCCTCACGAACTATGTCTCGTATGCACGGTGCAATGTGGAAATATCAACACATAACCATCATGTGCCTGACTAAAAATCCTACACAATAACCAATCGGCACGCAGATATAACTCCAGATATGTCACGATGCAACATGACAACGAAACTCAAAGAAACACATATCCAATAAGGATCAAAAGACTCACCGAAGTGAACAACAACAAACTGACAATGAAAAGTCGACACGACTAATCAATATCCAAAACATCAATCCTGGGATCATCATCCCCAAATGAATGACCAACAAGATCTACGATCTCAATACAACAGTCATGGGATCAACATCCCTCAACGAATAACCGATACGAAACTCATTACACAAAATCTCAACATATGCAACAACTCAACATACTAATTATCCACATGACTGAAAAAAAAATACTTAGATTACCTCAAAGCCGAGGACCATATCCATCCACATCCCCCAATGAGACGATCAACACAACCATTACTACCAACAATAGTCCTGGGATCAACATCCCTCAACGAACAACCAGTATGAATCTCAATATGCGGAGCCTCAACATACAACATATACAACAACTCAACATAATAATTATCTCATAACTGAACAATACATAAATTACCTCAAGGCCGAAGACAACATCCTTTCCACGAACCAACATCCCTGAACGAATACACTATTATACGAATAATCTCAAATAAGTTACTATCCATTCAATACTAATAAACCTTTATCCCGATACTTATGTCATCACGATAACTATCCTCGATATCCGATATTCTATATCCTTGACAAAAGAGAACTCACATCTTCCCTGAACAGAATTAAATCATATACCTTATGATTTATTACAACCAGAGTACGATATAGAAACCATTATATCGACAACTTACATTTCTAACAACATTGCTATACGAATTATAAATGAAATGAAAACGAAACCATTCATCAAATATTATAAACTGAAGAAGTAGAAACTTGCCTCGATACCGATACCACGAAGCCGTTACCAAAATCCATTGCCTTAGTCTGCGAGCTCCTCAACCCCGACCAAAATCAATCTACGAACTCTTTAGCCTCAACCACAACTCAACGGTCATAATCCACGATCAAAACATATCAACCTATTGCAATAACCGATTAACACACATTCGATAAAAACCAATAACCGACATACCCAACCAACAAACTCAACGGTTCAACGAACCCTCGATTATATTCATAAAACCAACTAATCCAACTCAACAAATACGAACTCATATCCACAATACAAGTCGTAACTCGATGATCACAAATAACAATCAATAAACCCAACGGTTCCACGATATCTCGATTAAATACAAATCCAAACAATCCAAACCAATCAACCACGAATTCAAAACCACAATACGATTCCACAAGCCGAAGATCATATCAATAATCAATTTAAACCAACAAGGGTCTAACATTACCGATTCCAAATTCAATCTTAAATACGGATACAAGTTTCCTCCTTGTAAATCAGAATTAAACCAATTACCGATTATCATCACCAATCCGGACGATCCGATTAATTCAACATTATGAATAATCATATTCCAAGGGTTTCAATTAACTCAAACATTCGATTAGAACACTTTGTTCAATACGTATGAATTCTCAAACTCAAAAGTGAATCATAATCTCATCAAACCCTTAATCATATTCGTATTCCTATACAAATATTATACCAAAATACATAACTTACTTATAGATATGAATATTCCATATTCATACCCAAAACACCATCACCACTTAAGCACATTCATCAATTCAATGATCAATCCATCTTGATATTAATGATTTTTAATTCCAACTTCAATTCCAAACATGAATCAAACAAGACTTCTTCTTGTTATACTAGTAAATTTGTAGAAAACAATTTACCGAGTATTATCGTGAATAATCACATTCCAATTATCCGAAATCCTTCCAAAATCATAACATGTATAACTTATGAATTCTTCAAGAACACCAATTATCCGAATTCACGTTTACAATTGATAAAACAACATAATCCGATGTTTTCTAACATACAATTCTTATTCACAATTCAAGGTGTAAATCATCATGTTCTTCAACATACGATCTTCCTAACATCAAAAATCGCAACAACAATACCAAGAACATCAAGAACTCTATGATTTCATAATCATAATCAACATATTCAAGACATAAACGAACACATCATCATCTTCCTTCAACACACACCTCATATATCCTCAAGAGTCGTAATAACAAGATCATAATCATCTTCATACGAATCATTTATCAACAACAACATCAAAAATCCGAAATTCAAGAGAGGATTATCCAACATACCTTTTAGAAGATGAAGAACACTAGCAAATACTTCAAGAATCATCAACATCTTCATATTTCAAGCCTCAAATCCAAGCCTTCAAGCTCGAAATCGACTTAGGAGGGCTAAATTTCCCTCTCTCAGTGTTTGGAGACGAAAAAAAATGAAATGAAATGTCGAAGCGAAATGAAGGACGGGCATCCTCTTATAAAACAATTCTATTTGTTACGTACGTAACCTTCCTTAGTTAACGTACGTAACACACCATTACGTACGCTATCTGACCTTGGTAGCGTACGTAACTCAGTCCAGAGTTAACTGACTTGTTTTGCGTACTTCCTTACGTACGTAACACTTTCACCATAACGTACGTAATACGTACGTTGACTTGCTACAGTGCCATACCCATATTACGTATGTAATTCAACATGCATAATGTACGTAATGGTCGAGGTTCACTCGCTGTCCACATCCTCCACCGAAAGCAGCCGACACAGGGTCCCACCTGCCGACCACGACTCGGTCCTATCCGATTCCTCTTGTTACGTACATAAGGCACTAGACATAACGTACGGAACACTGTCCAATTACCGTACGTTAGCCATAAAATTTAGCGTACGTAATGGCCTCAATACTTAGCCAAAAATCCAACTGTTCCTGTTCGTTGTCTCGACATACTGGATACAAACATACGGCATACTGAATACACATATACTCATCCCAAAAATATTCTCATATGATATACCTGATATCCAAATCAGTACAACCTGATACAACAAATCCTCAATATAACTGTCAATCAAAACGTCAATTATATAAGTATAACTGTCTCGGTCCTCAATTTATTTTATCCATACTGTATAGATACCAAACTATACATTATATCTCAGATAAAATAACGCGAAAAATTTATACTAAAAATCCAGTTATTACATACTACCCCCCTTAAAATAAGTTTGGTCCTCGAAACTTGCAACCTGTCGCCAGCAATAGATAAATCCAAAATTTCCAACTCATCACAAAAGCAATCAAGCATCGCCATAAGCGAAAAACCAAACCAATATAATTACAGGTGCGTGAAGCCGATGATCTCCCGTGATACTAGCACATGACTCCCACATGAAGTCTCAACACAATCAACACACACCAATATCACAAATAGCAATTTGAAAAGAATCTCAAAAATTTTGGAAACTCCAAAAACCGATTTGACTCAAAAGTCAGAAAAATCATTTTCAAAAGCCACGCTACTACCGTACCGGTAGAGCCACATAACACATACACGACTGGGTTCACAAAAACCCAAGCTCCGATACCATCATCTGTAACATTCCCAAAACTATCCGGGATATTACAGCGCCGTGGGTCCTGCGCCGGAACCCACCAGGCTAAAAACATTTACAAAACCATTTCAAAAGCGTTTAAAAATGCCAAAAGGCCAATGACGGTAATATTTTGCAAATACTCAAATATTTTTAAAAACATAATTCTGAAATACCGCCATAGAATACCATTTGAAAATACAAGGCAAAGTGCCAAATCTCAACAGTTTAAAATGTACGTTAAGCCACCACTTAAAAGTACTGATAAAATAGTTAGGAAAAAGGGTTTGACGAAATAACATAAGTTCACAAAATTCCAAAAGGCCCTTTTAGAATACACACACGCAGCGGATAAAGATACCGAAAAGCCATTTTGAAATATACACACGCAGCGGATAGATGCAGTTCAAATTACACATTTGCAGTGGAAATAAAACAACCAGAAATAAATACTCAATACTCAAAATCATGCCACAGCCAGTATCACCCGGGAAGCTCATCCCTTCACAACCGCTACTAGCTCGATCTCCGAGTACCTAAAAATAAAGCCCACAACGGGGTCAGCCACAATACTCAACAATCATATTGATCACATCATCATAAATAATTACATACCAATGTAATTTTATAGTAAGAATACTACCAAAGTAATCTTACCGACATAACCTTACCAATCCATAACAATCCTATCCTTACCATAATCCACATTTCGCATTCTCAAATGACGAAATGAAACTCAACCACAACCAACTGTACTGTATTCAAATAATATCAAAAATCCTCAAAACATCATCATAACTCATAATCATGAAATAATTCATCTGTGCCAAATCCTGTCCATCGGATTACACAATCAAAACTCAACCAGGATAAACCAATAGTACACAACATATATGTAGATCAACTACCACATGATAATGATAACAAATCCCGAACATCAACGTACAGTCCGAATGCTTATACGATCAATAACCAGATCAACCGATACGTCAACTGAGAATATCACCAACATGACAAACTCCAAGCACGACCAACAAAGAATCAATGATAACCGAGAGTACCATCAACATGGTAAAGTCCCAACACGATCAACAAAGATCAACAATAACCAAGAATACCCTCAACAAGGTTGACTCCAAATGATCAACAAAGGACCAATAATAACTGAGAATACCATCAACAAGGTAAACTCCAAATGATCAACAATAATGGATCTCAAAGAAATAACTCCGACTGTCGAACATACCCCTCGGGCGTATGAACAACCAGTCACAAACTATCGAACATACCCAACCATAAATGGAGGATGAACGATCAAACAATATGGCTCAAAGATGGAAGTCATAGTACGCCCGATCCGGAAATGTGTCCGTGCACAAGCCACCCTGGGTATCGATCAAATACACGTGTGGTCTTGTACCTAATTAGCCTCACGAACTACGTCTCATGTGCACGGTTCAATGTGGAAATATCAACACATAACCATCATGTGCCCGGCTAAAAATCCTACACAATAACTAATCGGCACGCAGATATAACTCCAGATATGTCACGATGCAACATGACAACGAAACTCAAAGAAACACATATCCAATAAGGATCAAAAGACTCACCGAAGTGAACAACAACAAACTGACAATGAAAAGTCGACACGACTAATCAATATCCAAAACATCAATCCTGGGATCATCATCCCCAAATGAATGACCAACACGATCTACGATCTCAATACAACAGTCCTGGGATCAACATCCCTCAACGAATAACCGATACGAAACTCATTACACGAAACCTCAACATATGCAACAACTCAACATACTAATTATCCACATGACTAAAAAAATACTTAGATTACCTCAAAGCCGAGGACCATATCTATCCACATCCCCCAATGAGACGATCAACACAACCATTAATACCAACAATAGTCCTGGGATCAACATCCCTCAACGAACAACCAGTATGAATCTCAATATGCGAAGCCTCAACATACAACATATACAACAACTCAACATAATAATTATCTCATAACTGAACAATACATAAATTACCTCAAGGCCGAAGACAACATCCTTTCCACGAACAAACATCCCTGAACGAATACACCGTTATACGAATAATCTGTAATATCTGCAATTTTGGATTTATGGTAATTTTCATTTTTCGGCAGTGATCCGTTTCGATGACTCACTTATGACCGTTTCGTCATTCTGAGAATATTTAATTATGCACTTTTTGTCATCTGAGTTCGTTTCGGTATCGTTTTGTTGAGTTCCGTGTTCGTAAATGACTTTTCCGCACTTGAGTTCGATTCTCGCGAATCTAGTCCAAAACTATTGTTTCGAGTTTCTTGTAAGTTAATTTAATGTTATTGATCATGTTGTAAGCTTTGGTTTGGTGTTCCGATCGTGTATCGTGTATTTCGGACGCTTTGGGCCATTTTCGTAATTTCCCAAAGTTTGGGTAATTACTTCCGTTGTTGAATTTCGAGCCCTCGGGTGGTCGGAATCATGTGTTCTCTTAGTGTTCGGATTCGTCTTTGCGAGTACTTCGTAATCGTGTTTTCGGTTTACGTTCAGGTCTGAGTCTTGGGATTTTTCTGGACCGTCGGATCGACCGAGTCCTGGCTGGGAGGACCTGGCCGAGTAACGGCCGTAATGGCCCGACAGTAGCGGTCGTAAGGCCTTTTACTTACGTAACAGCCTACCGGTTACGTACGTAACATGTCCGGCAGAATAAGTACAGAGAGTTCGGCCCTGGCCGATTACGTACGTAGGCCATGGCCGATTACGTACGTAAGCGGTCGACCAGGGTCGGCTATTTAAGGGCCTGGACCGAGCCATCCGGCCATTTTCACTCTTTTTCTTTGTTTCTTCATGTTTCTTCGTCAATAATGGATGGATTTGGATGGATATGACTTGTAGCAACATATTTTGGAAGTTGGATTCGTGTTTAACTGTAATATCCGCAATTTTCGATTTTCGGTAAATTTCTTTTTTCGGTCGGAGTCCGTTTTGACGACTCGCTCATGTCCGTTTCGTCATTCTGAGAATGATTAATTCTACACTTTTTGACATCCGAGTTCGTTTCGGTGTCGTTTCGTTGAATTCCGTGCTTTTTAGCGACTTTTCCGTGCTTGAGTTCGATTCTTGCGAACCTTGTTCGAAACTGCTGTTTCGAGTTTCCTGTAAGTCCGTTTAACTTTGTTAGATGTGTTTTGAACTTCGGTTTGGTTATTCGATCACGTATCGTGATTTCCGGGTGTTTTGGGCCATTTTGTAATTTCTTGAAAGTTACGGGTATCCGTATCTGTAATTGTTGTCTCGACCCATTTCTTGGTCGCGTATGATTAATTATGGTATTATGTTTTCATTTCGGGTCGTTGATGTCGTCCGCGAACTTTTCGTCGTGTTCGTTCCGTGCGTTTTCGGAAATCGGGTCGTCGAGCCCTGACGGTTGCGGGATCGCCGGACGGTTATGGATCGCCGGACAGTGCGGCAGAACCGGCGTAGCGCACGCTACGGCCGGAAGGCTGCGCGCGCTAACCGGCAGTGTAGCGCATGCTACCGGACGGCCTAACGCCTTAGCGGGCACAGGCAGTGGAGTCCTGGGGTTCTGAATCGGTCGAGGCTCGGCGGGTAGCGCACGCTCATCGGACGCCAGCTGCGTACGCTTACGGCCGGCGAGTAGCGCACGCCTTCGGCCGGAAGGCTGCGCGACGCTACTGGCGGCGAGCAGCTAGTCGTATAGCTCTTGGATCGCGGCTCGGGCCGATAGCGCACGCTAGCTCGGCGACTAGCGCGCTAGTCCGACCCAAGATAAATGTGGTGGCAGTCACATTTCACTTCGTTTTCACTTCCTTCCTTCTCCGTCCGCGGTGGCGATTCATGGGTCACGAAGCCATGTTGTTTAACAACAAATCCATGAAGTTCTTGAGTTCATAACATCAATCAATCGTCCGTTATCATCCTTTGATCCAAATAATCAAGGTAATCTTCCTTAGAACCCTAATTTCGTGAATTTGGGGATTTTTGCATTTTCGTCCGATTCGTTCCGTGTTGTTGATTAATTCATGATGGGTATGATTAATCTTGGTAGTATTCTTGTGTTTAACATCATTTAATCCATTGTTCTTCGTCGAATCGAAGTATATTTCTTGATTTCCTTCGAATTGACTTTTTGGGGGATTTGTCCCCGATCTCGTTTTTCATCCGTTTTCGATGGATCGATTATGGTTAAATGATGTTGTTAAACATATACTATGGATTGTATATCCATATTTCAACTTGGAATTCCGTTTTCGGGTTTTGACGGGACGAATCGTGTTCTTGGCCGTTTTGGGGGAAATCCTTGAACCTTCGTCATTTGTTCTTGGAATTCAGCGGCTTTGGGTCGTACTTTGGAATTCATTTTCGTTGTTATTGTTTTCGTTCGTAGTTCATTGTTGTGGATTGTCGTTCGGTGGAGTCGGCAAGTTCGTAGTCGGTTCGTGCCAACCTACTTCGGCCGATTCTCCGCGTTGTGGTTATTCGAGGCAAGTACCTTGCCCATACTTTTCTTATTTTGTGGATATGATGATCGGTGATCGTCTTGGTGTGTTTGTTTGGTTGTTTGAAATGAAGTTTCAAAAGATTTCGGTTCGGCCTCGTTAAAGGCTTTCTTTCAAAATGCGTGTGTGTTTGGTGAACGGCGTGTTTTGGGAATTGATTATGATTTGGTTATTTTGAACGTTGAAGGATTTGATGATGATACTCCTATTGTTTAAAGTTATGAAATAGTGTATTCCGTATTTAATCTTGTTATTGTGTTTTGAAGAGTTTGATAATGGTGTCGAGTTAATGGCCATTTCTAGTGAGTATTCTTAATGAGCTTACATTCTTAGCATGTTAGTATTGCATGAGTAACGTGAGTGTGTGTATGCTCACTACGGGTTAGATCCGACGGGGTCTCGGTAGGGGTCCACGGAGGGGTGGATCCGCGAGCTTGCTTTTAACCACTATGGGTTAGATCCGACGGGGTCTCGGTAGGTGTCCACGGAGGGGTGGATCCACGGTTAATTGTGGTGCATTTTGCAAATGTGATTTGATTATGGCATTTCCGGAAATGAGTGCTTTTGAACGGTTTTCATGATTGCATGCATTGACTAAGTGTGTAAGAGGTAAGTTGTTCGTTTGGCCTACTTGGCTAGGATGGCACTAGAGTATTTTGTTGTTTGTTTTAAATCCTTTATTTGTGGATTTTGATGTTGGAAGACGAACCTTGTGGTCGTTCTTGTGTACTGTGAGTTGATGAGATTTGGGGCTAAAATCCCAAGGGTTTTTGTAAAAGTCATTTTACGGATTTGGGGCTAAAATCCCAACGGTTTGGTAAATGTCATTTTTTTGGAAAGTAAACCTTTGGGGCGGTGACCCCTTTTGTCTTTTGGATTGTGAAAAGTAGGATTTGATAATCCTAAATTGTTTTCTATTAAAACTCTTGATGGCATTCTAAACCGTTTTATAAATTACTTCCATTGATTTATGATATTTCGATTTTGAAATGTTTTCTCAAACCCTTGCCTCGGGAAGTACTTTTTGTTTCGTTTGGATCTTTGAGGATCCTTGGTTATTGTTATTCGTGGAATGTGAATTGTATGGCTCGTATTTGCACTTTGTTCTTGCACTAGCAAAACAGTGGAGTTTTGCTAACCCCCGAGTATTCGGGGGGTGGATGTCTGTTTTGCATTCAGGTTTTGGAGCATAACACAGGGTCGGCACGAAGGATGATGAAAGATGATCGATACTAATCACATGAGGAACCGTACTTTGTTTATTGGTTCAATTGTACTCTATTTTTCCGCTGCTATATTTTCCCGTTGTACGGGTGTGGTTGTATTTGACCCCTGCGTGGGCATGAGTTGTATTTGAGTTGTATGTATTTATTGAAAGACCAAATCGGTCTACTGAGTCGTTTTAGCCTTAAAGGCATGGTTGAGTTGTTATATGTCGTTACCAGCCTGGTAGATCCTTGAGGAAAGGTTCTACGGCGTGTAATATCCCTGAGCGGATTGGGGGTGTTTCATAAATGGTATCAGAGCTTAGGTTGAGGAAACCTAGGCTGTCGGGTCAAGTCGTGTTGTTTGAGTCTTGTTTCGTTGGATTTTATTTGACTGAGTCGTGTCGCGACGCGTCGTTTGAGTTTGTTGGTCGTGATTAGTATCGTGGGTCGATCATCATCTTCGTGCGACCTGTGGAAGTAAGTCTCCATTCTTTGTGTTGTGCCTCGTGTGACACGAGCTATTTTTATGATTATTTGTTAAGTGGTGGAATCCTTATGTGAATTTTGATATCACGATATGTATTTAGTCGACTCTCGTATTTGATTTATACGAGGAGTGTCGTCGCTTGGGATGTCTTTTTATTGATGTTTTTGTCCGTTTTTGATGATTTTCGAATCGATTTGCACGTTTTACAAGTTCTATTGTGGGAACTTTGTGCTTATACACGTTCGACTTGTTCACTAGCCAGTGCGGGAGGGTCTTTAGAGACCTTGAATGGGGTCAGTGGTTTTGTTCTGAATGTGGTATTTTACGTTTATCTCCGTTTAAAGACATGTATTGTCTTGATTTTTAAACTTTTTGATGCGTGTGCTAGGAGTTATTTTAGTGAACGTCGATATGTGTGAGTTTTAGGCATTCTGGCCTATTGGATTTTTTTTGAAAACCTTGAGTATCTTAGAAAAATAAATTTCGAGACATACTTTTCAAATGAGTTATTTTCTTGTGGTACATCCAAGGTGCCACAATATATTTCAAAATTTTTCTACCTCGAGGACCAAAATGTTTTGAGATATTTTTAGTGTTTTATTTAGACCCGAGGGTCGAATACTCTGAAAGTTCTCACTAAGAGAAAGTGTCCTCATTTTTTTATCAAATGCGAAATGGTTCCCCAAAGTCTCGATAACGATGTTTCATGTTTGCATTTTTTTTTGATAGATGATACTCAAGATCAATCGGTGTTCTTCTAAATTATTTTCAAAATGAGGTTTTCATTTTTAAAACCTTTCCACTCCCGTTTGAGGGCTGGGTATGTATGTACGATGTTCGCGTTGTCATTTTGATGGTTGCTCCCGAGTATGACCGAATTGGCGGTGTGAGCGTTGGATCATTTTCCACATATTTGTTGTGTTAGCCCCCTGTGAGAGGCAGGGTGTTGGTGTTGAATATTATCGCCTCGTAGTGATTCCTGCGTTGTCGCGCATGTTCGAGCTGTTAGAGCTTGGTTTGGTATGACCGTGTGCATCGGTGATGGTTCCGTTATGCGTCGGTTGTTTAATGTCTTATTACCTTGCTCCCGTTTTTGTGAATTTCGTGGACGAGGTCGGAGGTAATGCCCGTACTATTTTGACTTCTGTATTATCTCTTTCTCCAGTCTATCGATTCGCTCATGTTCGTTGACACTTTATGAACTTGTTCTGTATTTCGGTTTCATCGTTCGAACGAGCTGTGATCTTGTTGTGGGCCGATCTGGTTATCGATGTGACTTTTTTCGAGTTCGGTTCGATTCTTGTGAACCTTGTTCGGGAGTAACATCATTTGGTTCTACTAGTCCTTTTATTCGAAGGGATCGGATTTTGAACTTCTGTATATTCTACTTTGTCGACTCATTTATGTTCGTTGACATTTCTGAGCTTGTCCTGCCCTTGTTTTTGTTTATCGAACGAGTGTGGTATCATTTCGGAATAACTCGTTTGTCGTTGTGATTTTTCAATCGCTATTCCCTTTCCTGTGGATCTTATGGGAATGCATGTCTTGTAGTTCTCACCAGATCATCCTGGGAGTTGTTGTTTGAACTTTATTGTTCTTCGTGATTCGAACATGATTCTTCGATTTTGTTGTCTCGATCGTTGTGGTTCGATCGTTTGATTGTTCGGTTTTTATTGATCTCGTTCCGTGATTGGTGAACATTCAGGCTCCTTCGTAATTCCCTTCAGTACGGGAAATTAGTTTCGTTTTCGATCTTCCAGCCCTTAGGCGGTGGAATTCCGTATTTGTTCAGCGTTTGGCTCGCGTTTTGATCAATGTACCGTTAGGTTGGTCAATCATATTGATTTTCGTTCGTTGTGTTTTGCGATTGTTCGTATAATTGACTTGATTGTATTATCCATTTGATGACGCTTGTCACTTGTTGGTTTTATTATATCCCTAACGGCGACGTTGTGTTGGTCGCCGTGGAGCGTGTTTTCACGCCGTATATTCCTTTGCGTTGTTTGTAACATTTCGCCGTTGGGCGTTAGTTACGCATTCTTGTGTATCTCGTTGAGTTTTTCCTGGCGGAATATTTCTTCTCCCTACTTGTTTTAAGTTTCGGGACGAAACTTCTTTTAAGGAGGGTAGAATGTAATATCCGCAATTTTCGATTTTTGGTAAATTTCTTTTTTCGGTCGGAGTCCGTTTTGACGACTCGCTCATGTCCGTTTCGTCATTCTGAGAATGATTAATTCTACACTTTTTGACATCCGAGTTCGTTTCGGTGTCGTTTCGTTGAGTTCCGTGCTTTTTAGCGACTTTTCCGTGCTTGAGTTCGATTCTTGCGAACCTCGCTCAGCTATTGTTTGAGTTTCTGTAAGTCCGTTTAACTTTGTTAGACGTTTTGTGAACTTTGGTTATTCGATCACGTATCGTGATTTCGGCGTTTTGGGCCATTTTGTAATTTCTTGAAAGTTACGTATCCGTATCTGTAATTGTTGTCTCGACCCATTTCTTGGTCGCGTATGATTAATTATGGTATTATGTTTTCATTTCGGTCGTTGATGTCGTCGCGAACTTTTCGCCGTGTTCGTTCCGTGCGTTTTGAAATCGGGTCGCCGAGTTCCACGGCTATGCGGATCAAGCGGACGGTTATGGATCGCCGGACGATTGCAGGCACCGTCCGGACGGGTGCGGCAGAACCGTAGCGCACGCTTACGCCCGGCTGCGCGCTAACCGGCAGTGTAGCGCACGCTACGGACGGCTAACGACGCTTAGCGGGCACAGGCAGTGGAGTCTCGGGGTTCTGAATCGGTCCAGGCTCGGCGGGTAGCGCACGCTATCGCCGGACGCT
The DNA here is from genome assembly GCA_033398695.1 of Orobanche coerulescens. Classification (NCBI taxonomy): domain Eukaryota; kingdom Viridiplantae; phylum Streptophyta; class Magnoliopsida; order Lamiales; family Orobanchaceae; genus Orobanche; species Orobanche coerulescens. The sequence goes on along the minus strand of CM065813.1, from coordinate 137,833,159 downwards.
GCGTACGCTTCTGGCGGCGAGTAGCGACGCCTTCTGGCCGGAAGGCTGCGCACGCTACAGCGGCGGCTAGTCGAAGGCTATCGATCGCGGCTCGGGCCGAGAAGACGCTAGCTCGGCACTTAGCGCGCTAGTCCGCCCAAGATAAATGTGGTGAGCAATACATTTCACTTCGCTTTTCACTTCCTTCCTTCTCCGTCCGCGGTGGCGATTCATGGGTCACGAAGCCATCTTTGTTTAACAACAAATCCATGAAGTTCTTGAGTTCATAACATCAATCAATCGTCCGTTATCATCCTTTGATCCAGCGAATCAAGGTAATCTTCCTTAGAACCCTAATTTCGTGAATTTGGGGATTTTTGCATTTTCGTCCGATTCGTTCCGTGTTGTTGATTAATTCATGATGGGTATGATTAATCTTGGTAGTATTCTTGTGTTTAACATCATTTAATCCATTGTTCTTCGTCGAATCGAAGTATATTTCTTGATTTCCTTCGAATTGACTTTTTGGGGGATTTGTCCCCGATCTCATTTTTCATCCATTTTCGATGGATCGATTATGGTTAAATGATGTTGTTAAACATATTCTATGGATTGTATATCCACATTTCAACTTGGAATTCCGTTTTCGGGTTTTGACGGGACGAATCGTGTTCTTGGCCGTTTTGGGGGAAATCCTTGAACCTTCGTCATTTGTTCTTGGAATTCAGCGGATTTGGGTCGTACTTTGGAATTCATTTTCGTTGTTATTGTTTTCGTTCCTAGTTCATTGTTGTGGATTGTCGTTCGGTGGAGTCGGCGAGTTCGTAGTCGGTTCGTGCCAACCTACTTCGGCTGATTCTCCGCGTTGTGGTTATTCGAGGCAAGTACCTTGCCCATACTTTTCTTATTTTGTGGATATGATGATCGGTGATCGTCTTGGTGTGTTTGTTTGGTTGTTTGAAATGAAGTTTCAAAAGATTTCGGTTCGGCCTCGTTAAAGGCTTTCTTTCAAAATGCGTGTGTGTTTGGTGAACGGCGTGTTTTGGGAATTGATTATGATTTGGTTATTTTGAACGTTGAAGGATTTGATGATGATACTCCTATTGTTTGAAGTTATGGAATAGTGTATTCCGTATTTAATCTTGTTATTGTGTTTTGAAGAGTTTGATAATGGTGTCGAGTTAATGGCCATCTCTAGTGAGTATTCTTAATGAGCTTACATTCTTAGCATGTTAGTATTGCATGAGTAACGTGTGTGTGTGTATGCTCACTACGGGTTAGATCCGACGGGGTCTCGGTAGGGGTCCACGGAGGGGTGGATCCGCGAGCTTGCTTTTAACCACTATGGGTTAGATCCGACGGGGTCTCGGTAGGGGTCCACGGAGGGGTGGATCCACGGTTAATTGTGGTGCATTTTGCAAATGTGATTTGATTATGGCATTTCCGGAAATGAGTGCTTTTGAACGGTTTTCATGATTGCATGCATTGACTAAGTGTGTAAGAGGTAAGTTGTTCGTTTGGCCTACTTGGCTAGGATAGCACTAGAGTATTTTGTTGTTTGTTTTAAATCCTTTATTTGTGGATTTTGATGTTGGAAGACGAACCTTGTGGTCGTTCTTGTGTACTGTGAGTTGATGAGATTTGGGGCTAAAATCCCAAGGGTTTTGTAAAAGTCATTTTACGGATTTGGGGCTAAAATTCAAAGGTTTGGTAAATGTCATTTTTTTGGAAAGTAAACCTTTGGGGCGGTGACCCCTTTTGTCTTTTGGATTGTGAAAAGTAGGATTTGATAATCCTAAATTGTTTTCTATTAAAATTCTCGATGGCATTCTAAACCGTTTTATAAATTACTTCCATTGATTTATGATATTTCGATTTTGAAATGTTTTCTCAAACCCTTGCCTCGGGAAGTACTATTTGTTTCGTTTGGATCTTTGAGGATCCTTGGTTATTGTTATTCGTGGAATGTGAATTGTATGGCTCGTATTTGCACTTTGTTCTTGCACTAGCAAAACAGTGGAGTTTTGCTAACCCCCGAGTATTCGGGGGGTGGATGTCTGTTTTTGCATTCAGGTTTTGGAGCATAACACAGGGTCGGCACGAAGGATGATGAAAGATGATCGATACTAATCACATGAGGAACCGTACTTTGTTTATTGGTTCAGTTGTACTCTATTTTTCCGCTGCTATATTTTCCCGTTGTACGGGTGTGGTTGTATTTGACCCCTGCGTGGGCATGAGTTGTATTTGAGTTGTATGTATTTATTGAAAGACCAAATCGGTCTACTGAGTCGTTTTAGCCTTAAAGGCATGGTTGAGTTGTTATATGTCGTTACCAGCCTCGTAGATCCTTGAAGAAAGGTTCTACGGCGTGTAATATCCCTGAGCGGATTGGGGGTGTTACATTAACATCATCTTCCGCCCGGATCGAAGGTAAGAACGCCTAAACCCTTGGTTTTGGGAAATTTTAAGGTTTCTCGACGTTTTAGCCGATTTGATTCGTTTTAGTTCATATTGTTGATGAAACTTGATTGTAAACTCGTAATCATTCAATACCCTTGAAGTTTTGTGGAACGAATTGTTAGGAGTATGCCTTCGAATGCCACTCAGAGGTTGTTGAGTGAGGGCATTGTACTTGTAATTATGTAAACCATTTATATAAGGCAAATGAATGTTTCTTTATTTACTGGTAGTTACTGTCATTCCTAACTCGTAAATAAACATATAGAAACTAGTCCGTGTATTTGAGAGCAAAACGTTCCACTCCTTATTGGATAAGGGGGTCGGCACTGGAAAGGTTTATAGCTCAAATACTTAATCGTTCGCAAGTCGATGAAACTTGACTGGGCGTTAAGTTTATGTGAAGACTTGTATGACGTGTTCTTTGATATGGAGAGTGCCTGTCGAACACTAATGGTTAGTGGGAGCACACGTTATAGGTATGCTTATTAGATTAGTATACTCGAACCGACTCACCCTCGATTCGTCACACGGATTTCACGCCGGGGCCGTCAATGACAGAATCGAAAGGTGGTGATAGGTACACGTGAACCTCCGACGTGAGGATGTAGTCGGGATGTGCTGGTGACGTCAAGATTTTCATTAGAGTAGTTCGACCACCGTAAACCTAAGACGGGGTCAACTCGACGTGCATCTTGACGGCAAGTAGCGAGTCCCATCGAATACCAAGATAGAATTCTTTCTCCTGTTAGTGAACGGGTTATATGTCCTATGCGGTTATTGGCAGATGAGATCATAAGTCTTTGGACTAAGCATTGGAGCTAGCTGTATTAGATACACGAGAGCTCGATGATCTCGATTTGCATTAACGCATGCATAGCGTCAAGTACAGATAGGGTTTGACTGACCGTGACCCTATAACTTGATCGGGATATTTGAAAGAAGGGTTTATACGTATATTGGTATTCACGATAGAATGGTTCTTGAATGATCCCAATCATTCGTTCTCAGTCGGGGTACAGTGTAGGCCACCAGGCTGGCTAGGTGGTGCTACTACTCTTTGGTTCCTCCCATTGCTGACTGAGACGGACCTACCGAGTCGCGCATTAGGATTGACGACGGAATGAATTAAGCTAATTCTCTCATTATGAATATTAGATATTGGATATCTAATTTCGGACATTGGATGTTTAAATCGATTTATCGGATAAATTGATTTACGGCTTAATGGATTAAATATATCACTGGGCGATTAATTTAATTCATGAATATAATTATTTCTTGGAGAAATTAATTATGTTATTTTGTATTTGATATATTTAATTAATTGGATTAATTAATCGATATAAATACATCGGAACGGAATCGTAGTTTATCTGTTTGGACTCACGGGAGTCCAAAACGAACCGAACTCATCCGTTTCTGCATGGTAGCCGCCTCCCTAATTTCCACCCACTTTCCTCTTGTCTTGTTGTTTTCATTTTATATGAAAAAGATGACTTTGTGGGGCTTTGATTCTCATAATAATGAGATGTATCATGTGAAGAGTTGAATAAAGGAAGAAGAAGACATCTCTCACTTATTGATTCCAAGGGATTCCTACGTGAGTGAGATTGAGAGAGAGAGAGAGAAAAGACTTCTCCAAGTCTTCTTCATCTTTGTTCATCAACTTCTTCTTCATTTTTCTTGGAGAAAAATTGAGAGAAAATCATATAGAGGGAGTAAGATTAAAACACTTAGAGTGTAGTAATCTTTACATATATAGCTTCATCACTTAGCTCTAGCCGTATCCTCGGAGGATAGACAGGTGATCGTCGTTCCGGTCGTTTCTCCGGCGCGTGGCAAGTAGAGACGCAGTGCTTTCGGCGTTGGATCGTTCAAGAGCTTGGGGAATAGCTCAAGAGAAGGTTATCCATCTAATCAACGGACTACAAGGGTGAGTTTTTATGACTCTTGCTTTTCGTTTATATTTTCGTATATACGTAGCTCGATCGATCCTCGTAGGGATTTGGATCGAATTAATTTTCGTTTTACCGCTTCCGCTGGGCCTTCGTTTTTAGGCACCGAATCCCAACACGAATTTGAGTATTTCTTTGAATAATCGATTAAATTGGACTATGCCCTCAAAGTATCCGATAAAATGTTTCAATGGGTAGAACTTGGAAAGTTCTATATGTTTTCGTAGAATTGTGATTGAATTGATGTCGTTGTGACTTAGGAATGAAATTCTTGTGAAGAACTCGAGTCGGAACCCTTCCGTTCGTTGCCTTCTTTGGGGTCCGAGCTTCCCGGTCGAACCGTGTTCTTCGGAGCATTCGGTAGCGGTTAGTAAGGCAAGTATCTTACTATACGACTTGTATCTTGCGACTAGTAATCACGTATGAGATTTATGATGATTGTGCTTCCCTTCGTAAATATGTTCCGTTTGAGTTGTTTGGGTTTTCCGCAATTTGAAGGCTTTGTGATAATAGTGTTATATTGGTATATGTGTTAGCTGCTGTGCAATGCATTGTGTACCGAACGTGTGTTATGTTGGTTGTGCGTCGTTGATTGATGATAGTTGTTGAGAGTGTTGAGATTGTGTTATGTGCGTGTGACGTACGATTTTGTGGTGATCAACGCGATTGACTAACTGTGCTCATTGTTGTATGTAATGTGAATGTGAATGTGATGTGCTGGAATGCTAAGTTCACTCGTGTGGGTTCGACGGGGCCTACGAGGATTCATGGCACAGGTCCATGGGATCAGAACTTAGTGTGTGGTGCTGAGGTCCAATCGTGCGGGTCTGACGAGGCCTACGATGATTCATGGCACATGTCCATTGAATCAGGACACAGTACGTCCAACCGTGCGGGTTCGACGGAACCTACGGTGACACGTGACACGGAGTTCACGGCCTGGACCGGTTGTTGTGATTGTTGTGTTTGCTCAATCCGTGTGGGTTGTTGAACCTACGGAGACTCGTGGCAAGCGACCACAGAGTCATGAGCATGATTGATTGTTGTGATTGTTGTGATTGGTTAAGTCAGTGCGGGTTGTTGAACCTACGGAGACACGTGACAGGGGATCACGGTGTCACGAATCATGTTTTGTAAATCAAACACTTTGTAAGAAAGTTTTAAGAAAAGAATGTTGGGCCGAGCCCGACGAGATTTATGGAAATGTTTTCGTATTGTAAATTGTTGAAATACAATTTATGATTTGGGTTAAGACCCTAAGATTTTCGAAAGGTTTTGAAATTCTAAAAATTCCCGAGATGATAATCATATTTTCGAATGCATCATAGCTCATCTTTCCTTGTGAAAACCTCCCGGGGATATTTCGATACTTGATTGTTATATTTGATTCACGATTATTACTTGCTTGTTATATTTCGTATGATTTGATACTTGCACTAGTAAAACAGTGGAGTTTTACTAACCCCCGAGTAATCGGGGGGTGGATGTCTGTTTTGCGTCTAGGTACATGCAGATTTAGGGTAGCCGTCACAGGATTGGCACAAAAGGATAACGAGCTGCGATACTAATCATGAGTCGAGAGTTGTTTGATTTTTGTGATGTTGTCAGAGTTGATTCAGTCTTCCGCTGTATTGTGTTTCGACCCATGTGTGGGTAATGTCGTTTAAGTCAGTTTTGTTGTTTGGGGTTGTGTGACCTCATCGGTATGTGTATTCACGTGTAAGTGACCATAACGGTTTGGATTATTTTATTGTTTGACCCTCGTCGGCCAAGCATTTGGTTGTTTATGTATGTTTAGCCTGGTAGATCCTTGTGGAAAGGGTCTACGGTGTGTAATATTCTCATATGGTTTTGGGGGTGTTACACTTATGGTATCAGAGCTTAGGTTGCGGAAACCTATGCTGTTGGGTTGAGTCAAGTCGTGATTTGTCGAGTAATGTGTTGTCTTGTCGTTCGAGTCGTCAGTGACAAATTGAGTTGTGCGTAGTCACAACATGTCGGTTATGTTGTCGGACGAGATTAGTATCATGGGCGACTGTCACCTCCGTGCGACCTGTGGATGTAAGTCTCCTCCTTTATGCGTAATACCTGTGTATCTCGATTTTATCTTAGTGAGTTAATTGCGGTGCATAATTTTATTTACACAGTATTGTGTAATATAGTTGTGTTTAATACTTGTGACACATAGTATGTGTATAGAACTGGGCACGTTATTGTTTTATCTTTGAACCACCGGGTGGGGTAGTATGTTGTGAAAGTTGTAAACCTTGACGAGTTTCGAAAAGGTACCGACGGTAGAGTTTGTAAGAAACTCCGATGAATGATTTTGCTGTGTGTTTAAACTTGATACCACGAGATACATTTGATTGAATTGGCGACCCTGGTTGCCATTTGAGTATGTGGTTTTAAATTCGACTGTTTTTGGAATGTTGTAATTTTTGTCCGCTATGGGTAAGTTTGAGAATATTTTCTGAAGGACTTTACAGTTTGAGAATTTTTGTAGAAATCGATTTTTGGAAAATATTTTGGTGGTGCGGTCAAACCATGGTTTATATGGATTTTTAAAAAATTTATTAAATTTTGACAAATGGGCCGTGTATTTTCAAATGACACAATCAGACGGTAGTTGAAAAATTTGTTTTGAAGTACTTCGGACAATGTAAAATATTACCGTCGTTTTGGTTAGGAACTAAAGGATTTTGGAAAATTTTTATTTTGCAGAACGATTTTTGATTTTTGGAATTTTGAACTTCTTATGTCCACGTGTTGGGGCTAAGTGGTTGTGATAAGTTTGTAGTGTTGTTGTGCTTGCAGGAGAATGTTTCAGTGTTTTCTAAATGTTGAGATACATGGTTTTGATTAAACGAGCGAGGTATTAACAGTGTTTTCAAAAATTTCATTTCACCAAATTTTTCAAACTTGAGAATTTTAAAATTTTATCATTTGAATAATACCCCGAAAATATTTTATTTTTGCTGCTAGTGTTTGATCCCTACGATACGTGTGTGGTTTTGACCGTGCTTGATTTGGTAAAATCCAAACACCTCTGTTGATGTGACTCAATGAATTATTTTTTTCAATGAAGTTCTTAAATTACAGTGTTAGTTCGTGCACTTGTGTGATGACTTGGAGTTGATGCTTTATCGTGCTGCTATTATCGTCCTATGTTGATGTTGTGATGTTTGTATGGTTGCGTTATTCTGTTTGGTCGTCCGTTCAGTATGTCGAAAGGCCGGGGACGTGGTCGTAGTCGTGGTCGTGATCAGGAGCGTGAAAGGGCAACTCCCTCCTTGCCGAGTACCAATCAGCTCAGTATAGATCAGGGACATTCGACTAGCATTAATGTTGACGTTGGCGCCGCCACCATCCTTCGTGAGGTGGTTTATCAGTTAGTGCAGATGAATTATGCCGTACATCGGAATGAGAATCCAGATGGGGATAACGGGGCTAGTAAGTGGTTACGAGATGTGATGAGGATGCAGCTGCCCCGTTTTGTGGGTTCGTCTGACTCGTTATGTTGGGAAAGCTGGCTCTTCCAGTTGGACAGAACAATTGATGCTGTAGCTTGTCCGGATGAAAAGAGGGTACCCATTGCTCAATACTTCCGTTCGTTGCCTTCCGTGTTCTTCAGAGCGTTCGGTAGCGGTTAGTAAGGCAAGTATCTTACTATACGACTTGTATCTTGCGACTAGTAATCACGTGTGAGATTTATGATGATTGTGCTTGCCTTCGTAAATATGTTCCGTTTGAGTTGTTTGTGTTTTCCGCAATTTGAAGGCTTTGTGATAATAGTGTTATATTGGTATACGTGTTAGCTGCTGTGCAATGCATTGTGTAACGAATGTGTGTTATGTTGGTTGTGCGTCGTTGATTGATGGTAGTTGTTGAGAGTGTTGAGATTGTGTTATCTGCGTGTGACGTACGATTTTGTGGTGATCAACGCAATTGGCTAACTGTGCTCATTGTTGTATGTAATGTGAATGTGAATGTGATGTGCTGGAACGCTAAGTTCACTCGTGCGGGTTCGACGGGGCCTATGAGGATTCATGGCACAGGTCCATGGGATCAGAACTTAGTGTGTGGTGCTGAGGTCCAATCGTGTGGGTCTGACGAGGCCTACGATGATTTATGGCACGGGTCCATTGAATCAGGACACAGTACGTCCAACCGTGCGGGTTCGATGGAACCTACGGTGACACGTGACACAGGTTCACGGGGTCGGGACTGGTTGTTGTGATTGTTGTGTTTGCTCAATCCGTGTGGGTTGTTGAACCTACGGAGACTCGTGGCAAGCGATCACGGAGTCATGGGCATGATTGATTGTTGTGATTGTTGTGATTGGTTAAGTCCGTGCGGGTTGTTGAACCTACGGAGACACGTGACAGGGGATCACGGTGTCACGAATCATGTTTTGTAAATCAAACTCTTTGTAAGAAAGTTTTAAGAAAAGAATGTTGGGCCGAGACCCATGAGATTTATGGAAATGTTTTCATACTGTAAATTGTTGAAATACAATTTGTGCTTTAGGTTAAGACCCTAAGATTTTCGAAAGGTTTTGAAATTCTAAAAATTCCAGAGATGATAATCTTATTTTCGAATGCTTCATAGCTCATCTTTCCTTGTGAAAACCTCCTGGGGATATTTCGATACTTGATTGTTATATTTGATTCACGATTATTACTTGCTTGTTATATTTTGTATGATTTGATACTTGCACTAGTAAAACAGTGGAGTTTTACTAACCCCCGAGTAATCGGGGCGATGTCCTGCTTTGCACCTGTACATGCATTTAGGGAGCAACACAGATTGGCACAAGAGGATGACGAGCTGCGATACTAATCATGAGTCGAGAGTTGTTTGATTTTTGTGGTGTTGTCAGAGTTGATTAAGTCTTCCGCTGTATTGGGTTTCGACCCCTGTGTGGGTAATGTCGTTTAAGTCAGTTTTGTTGTTTGGGGTTGTGTGACCTCATCGGTCTGTGTATTCACGTGTAAGTGACCATAACGGTTTGGATTATTTTATTGTTTGACCCTGGTCGGCCAAGCATTTGGTTGTTTATGTATGTAACACCCCCAGAATACGTCCGGAAATGTTACACGCCGTAGGCCCTTCTCACAAGGATCTACCAGGCTAAACTCCACTAGACTACACAATGATCGACCGACCGGGGTCAATCTAAATACAACGCAGACCGACAAGGTCATTAAACAATTCAAAAACTAATAAATTTAATATCTCCATGATAAAGAATAAACTTTCACACAAAAAGGGATGACAACTCCATTTAATAAAGGAAAACCTACACCCGTGCAAGGGTGAGTACTCTACCAAATGGAAAATACCGACCCCGATGGAATAAATGCAAAAGACTCTGACTCTTGTGTGATTAGCATCGTCGTCTTCCATCTCCTTCCAAGCTAATCCCGTGACTGCTCCCGAGCTGCCAATACCTGAGCGCATAACAGGCACCCATCCCCCCCGAAAACTCGGGGGTTAGCAAACTGGAATTTTGCTAGTGCAAGTACATAATATACAAGATATACGAACAATAACAACACAAAATTCAACCATCGTGAAGCCTTAACACAAACCATACATTCCCAAAGTCAACACAGTATAGCACTCGTATACACAAGGTGAAAAATAATCACATAGTTATATTATCTATATGGCACATAACGCCAATCAAACTTTGGACGAGCCCAAGGAGTCAAAAGATTAAGTTCGAAAATCCATTTTTATAAAAGGAAAAGTATTTTGATAAGATAGTTTAAAAAATATTATTAATGACTCGGGCCGTTTTGGGATTTTGGAAATTGAATGGGAATACCTTTAGAAATAATTTCAAAAGCTCTCGGGTCCTCGACCCAATTTATAGAACACTGTCACAAACGAAATCATTACAACATCTCACGGGGTTCTCAAACCAATCCAAATAACATCATCACGAGATCAATCATCTCAACATTTCACAGGGTCCTCGACCCAAATCACAGAATAGCACCACAATACAATCGAAGGCACAAGCTCTCATTCGACATATCCTGCTCAAGACTTCGACACTAACCCTGAGATTTCACAAACCTCCTTGGTTAATTAACCCTAATACCAACGCTTCAAAACAAGTTGAAACAAACTTTTCAAAAACGCGAATCGCGGTCTATATCAAGACAAACGTTTAAGAGAGAGTTTGAAAGATTTTAGATACGAACATCGTTCGGTAACGGGGTCTTAGCGATCTCACAAATACCCGTAACCAATAAGCCTGCCAGGCGCCTCCCTTGCGCACCTGTGTACCGGCGTTCACTTCCATCATGTTGGCCGCTCATTGAACATGTCACCGCACCGGCGTCACTCCCGCAAGAGCCGCCCATTGCGCGCGCATTAGGTGACATCGGCGTTCACCACCCATATGGAGCCGCACATTGCAAAGATACACCAGCCGAGTGAACGCCCGCCTCGTGAGGTTCCCGGATACGACGTTTCTCACAACAAATATCCACATTATCACAAACATCAAGCACATGGACAAACGTCACAAAAATTTTCAACTCGGTACATCAAGTTAAACAATTTTCTCCGCCAGTCCATAACCACAGAAATAAACAATAACACGCACGTTATCAATCAAACTCAATCACAATAAGCCTTCAAGCATAACCAACCAACACCGCACATATATCCCTATATTGCGACTCAACTGAATATATATATATATATATAACCTTACTATATTATAAGAGTAAATATAGTTAACCCATCAATCCAAGTCGAGTACGTCATCAAGTGTTAGTATTCATCACTCGTCATTCACCAATATAGGCGCTTATATCAATATATGTATATACATACATATATTTAACATATAAATATATATACATATATAAAACTAGACATATATATACATACACACACATATATATATACACACATTTATACATCCGTATAAATTCATACACTTCGACAACAATGATTTCACGCGATTCTGTTCGTATATCAAGGTACTTGCCTTGGAAATCTCTCACGAATACTTCAGAAAATGCGGTTGATTGGAGAAATCCGGAACTCCAATGAAAACGGCGATCGGAAAGGCTCAACACTAGATTTTTGTGGGGAAATCGTCCCTAGTATCCTATCATCAAATAAACAACAAATCGCACGAGGAAAACATCGCAAAACGACCAATTTTCTCTCTGCGGCATTTTCCCGGACACCTTGAAGGCGTCAAACGAAAGTTCATATAAACGACGAATCGGAAATGGTAAAACCGTGGAAAGATGATGAAAATGATAGAATACTACTTAATCTACAATTATCCATCAGAAATATTAGTTAAAACGACCAAATCGGACAAAATCAACTAAAACCCCCAAAACTAGATTTCTAGAAAATCTGACCTGATTCGGTAGATCGGAGGGTGTTATAGGATGGATGATTGATGATATGAACTCCAAAACTTCATGGATTGATTGTCCAACAACATCTCTCCATGATTTACCAAGCTCCAGCCGCGGAAGAGAAGAAAAGAATGAGAAAATGGCTGAAGAAAAACGCTTCTAGGCCTTAAATAGGCTGACAGACTCGACCGTGTCCGCCTGACACGGTCGTGGCGCGCAGCTGGCCGGGTAGGACTCGACCGTGTCTCGCTAGACACGGCCGCACCGCTGAGGGGCCTACCGATAGTGACTCGTCCGCGACGCCAAGATTGACTCGACCGTGTCCCGAACACGGCCGGCCTCTGGGCGCTCGGCTTATCCTAAGAGTTCGGCTCAGCCGTGCTGACGACACGGCCGGGTCCCGAGGCGAGACTTCCGCTTATCCGGACGAGTAAGGCACGGGCCGTGTCGGACGACACGGCCGAGTTCGGGCGGCAGTGATCGGCCAATAACGAGCGGGTGAGCTAAAACGACCATAACTCTCTCGTCCGGACTCCGATTGACTCACCGTTTGAACCATTGGAAAGATAATTCGATGCTCTATAATATTGCAAAGATTTAAAATTTTTGGAGTAACCAAAAATTAATGGTGATCTAACAAAGTCGAACTCATAAGAGGAAAGTTGAAACAATGAACAATAATGATACACAACTCGAAGTTTTTCCGAACGGTGAACACGGTGAATGAACATGATTGATGAATGATTATAATTGAGTGAAAATACACTGAGTGACAATTACAGACTGATAATTACTGAATGAAAACGAATGAATTACAACCGGGTATTACACGGATGACAAAAAGTCCAGAATTAATCATTCTCGAAATTTATCAACAACAACATCAAAAATCCAAAATTCAAGAGAAGATTATCCAACATACCTCTTAGAAGATGAAGAACACTAGCAAATACTTCAAGAATCATCAACATCTTTATATTTCAAGCCTCAAATCCAAGCCCTCAAGCTCAAAATCGACTTAGGAGGGCTAAATCTCCGTCTCTCAGTGTGTGGAGACAAAAAAAAAATGAAATGAAATGTCGAAGAGAAATGAAGGACGGGCATCCTCTTATAAAACAATTCTGTTTGTTACGTACGCAATCTTCCTTAGTTAACATACGTAACACACCCTTACGTATGCTATCTGACCTTGGTAGCGTACGTAACTCAGTCAGAGTTAATACAAAAAATACATCAAAAATGAGAATACCAGGAAAAGAGAAATGCGGATATTACATTCTACCCTTCTAAAAATAAGTTTCATCCCGAAACATAAGAAACAAACAACTCAGGGTACCTAGCATGCATGCTATCTTCGGTTTCCCAAGTTGCTTCTTTGACACCATGCCTCGACCACTGCACCTTGACTAAAACAATGGTCTTATGCCTCAGTCGCTTCTCACGGTGTTCTAAAATCTTCAGGGGACACTCCCCGAAGGTAATATCCTCGGCAACATCAATCTCACCATAGTCAATGCTAACTCACCGACTCGCTCGAGAATCTCAAAGTGTCCAATAAATCTCGGACTCAACTTCCCCTTCTTCCCGAAGCGGAAAACTCCCTTCGTCGGCGACACCTTTAGCAAAACGTGGTCTCCCACCTCGAACTTCAAAGCTCGACGACGGACGTTGGCATACGACTTCTGTCGACTCTGAGCAGTCAACATCCGTTCCCGGATCAATTCTACCTTCCGTCTCGTCTCCAAATCGGATGCCTCGTTCCAACAAATTGGTGATTGACATCGCCGCCCATAAAGCGCCTCATACAGTGCCATCTGAATCGATGCATGCCAACTATTGTTGTACGTGAATTCGATCAATGGTAAATGTTCCTCCCAGTCATTGCTCCAGTCGAGAGCACAAGCACGCAACATATCCTCGAACGTCTGGATAGTGCATTCTGACTGTCCATCTCACTGAGGATGAAAAGAGGTACTCAAACGCAATCGAGTACCCAACGCCTTATGCAACGCCTGCCAAAAGTGTGATACGAAACAGCTATCCCGGTCTGAGACAATAGACTTTGGAGTACCGTGAAGTCTCACAATCTGCGCAATAAACACACGAGCCAACTTCTCCGGGCCCCAAGTATCCTTGATGCCCAGAAAATGTGCCGACTTGGTCAGACGATCAACAATCACCCAAATCATATTCATGCCCCATATCAATCTCGGTAAACTCGAGATGAAATCCATCGAAATATCTTCCCATTTCCATTCCAGAATGGGAAGTGACTGCAATAAACCAGTCCGTCACTGATGCTCGATTTTGACCTCCTGACAAGTCAAACATCTCGCTACAAACCGAGCGACCTCCTCCTTCATAGGATTCCACCAGAAATCCCTCCTCAGGTCCTTGTACATCTTACTCGAACCAGGATGGACGGGGTAAGGTGTAGCATGGGCCTCCCGCAAAATACTCTGCCTCAATTCCGAGTCGTTCGACACACAGACAACTCTGGAATCTCAATACCCCATCTTCATGAATCACAAACCCAGGAGACGTTCCCTTAAGAACATTTTATCGGATTTGAATAATCATTGGATCCTCCAGCTGCTTCAGTTTAATTTCATCGATCAGAGACGACGAAATCTCTAAAGCACAAAGTTGCCCTACGGCTCCAGGCAATGAAATCTCAATACTCAACTCAATCAAATCCCACTGAAGCTCAGCTTGAGACGTAAGGATCTCAAGCGTCCGCAACACAACCGGTTTCCGACTCAAGCTCTAAAAATGGATGTGAACGGTACCTGTCGCCAAAGTGGTCGCTTGATCATCGGCCCTCCTCATCTCATAGATACATGGAGGGGCAGAGCCGACACTGGAAGCTCCCCCTCTAGCGGGCTCTCCCCGACCTCTCCCTCGGCTGGCACTCGGCTAAGACTGCGGAGCAAATGAGCCCTGGTTTACACTTGGCTCCCTAGGCGCTGGATGAGAAAAACGGGCACCGCGGATCTGTAGGATCTGTTCACAAAAGGAAGCCTTGTGGCCCGACTGACCACAAGTATGACAAGTCAACTGCAAACGAGGACACTCCTGATTCTTATGACCTGACAAGCCACAGTCAAAGCATATGAGTTCACGAATGGAGGTTCGAGCAGCACATCGAGAACTCCCAGAAAAATGAGCCGAACCGCCCGCAGGAACACTCGCAGACTGAGATCTCTGCTGGCCTCCACCCTTGTGACCCGAGAAACTTGCAGCGGATTTCTGTTTCTTACTCTCCCGAACTGCCGCACTGGCCGTCACCGACATATCATAGGCAAGAGCTCAACTCTAATAATCCTTTAAAGTAGTACAGAAGAGCCCAGACAAATAGTCCCGAATTGACAGTTTCATCCGTCTGGAAAAGTGAAAAAATTTGTCGCTCTCCTCGACAACTTGGGTCTTCACGTAGCCCAACTCTTTATTAAAATCGGCAATAGCTTGAGACGCAGTAATATCCCGCGGTTGAGACGTAAGGATCTCAAGCGTCCGCAACACAACCGGTTTCCGACTCAAGGCGTCGGCCACGACGTTCGCTTTGCCCGGGTGATAAAGGATTTCGAGTTCATAATCCTTAATCAATTTTAACCACCTCCTCTGCCTCATATTCAACTCCCGCTAGGTAAATATGTATTTCAGACTTTTATAATCGGTAAAAATCTGACACGTAGAGCCAAAAATATAGTGACACCAAATCTTGAGCGCAAAAACGACTGTCGCTAACTCCAAATCGTGAGTAGGGTAGTTAAGCTCATAAGGCCTCAACTGTCTCGAAGCAAATGTAATAGTCTTGCCGTGCTGCATCAACACGTACCCAAGACCTTGACCCAAAGCATCGCTATAAACGGCAAAACCCTGGTTGCCACACGGCAACGCCAAAATCGGGGCTGAAGTCAAACGTCTCTTCAGCTCCTCAAAACTCGACTGCCTCTCGTCATTCCAGATGAACTTCTCGGACTTCTGGAGCAACTGTGTAAGTGGTCGAGCTAGTTTCGAGAAACCCTCGCTGAACCTACGGTAGTAGCCAGCCAAACCAAACAAACTACGGACCTCCTTTACATTCTTAGGCGGTGCCCAATCCAGCACTGCCTCAACTTTCTGTGGATCCACACCGACTCCCTCGGCTGAAATCGTGTGACCCAGAAACATCACTTTCTTCAGCTAGAACTCACATTTTGAGAACTTCGCATAGAGTCGCTCGGTCCTCAAAATGTCTAACACCACACGCAGATTATAGGCATGTTCCTCCTCGTTCCTTGAATAAATAAGGATATCGTCAATGAAGACGACGACACACTTATCCAAATACTCAATAAAAACCTTGTTCATCAACTGTATGAATACGGCCGGTGCATTAGTTAACCCGAAAGGCATAACTACAAACTCATAGTGTCCTTATCTCGTCCAAAAAGTTGTTCTCGGAATGTCGGACTCCTTCACCCGAAGCTGATAGTACCCCGATCTCAAGTCGATCTTCAAGAATACCACAGCTCCCTGCAACTGGTCGAACAAGTCATCAATCCTCGCCAGAGGATACTTATTTTTGATGGTCACCTTGTTTAGTTCGCGATAGTCGATACACAAATGCAGTGAACTATCCTTCTTCCGCACAAATAGGACCGGTGCGCCCCAAGGCGAAGTGCTCTGTCGAATCTACCCCTATTCAAGAATCTCACTCAACTGCTTCTTCAACTCGGCCATCTCTAAAGGTTCTATGCGATACGGTGGCAACCCCGGTAACTCGTCCGAAAAAACATCAGGAAACTCACTAACGACTGGAATCAATGAAAGCTCGACCCGACCACTCTCCGCCTTCAAGGCGTAGCACCAATAACCAGTACACCCCTTTCGCAGGAGTCTCATCGCCTTCAAGGCGTTAATAACAAACTTTTGGTTTCTCTTTCGCCCAGCGAAAGAGTGCTCGGTGCCGTCCTCGGCTAGCATGGTGATGATCCTCGTGCGGTAGTTCATGATTTCACCATGCCGCTCGAGACAATAATCATCGAGAATAAAATCCTCACCCTCGATGCCCACAACAATAAGATTATAGAGCCAAGCCCTCTCACAAATAAACACAGAACAGTCTCGGACCTCTCGATCGCCAACGATTCTATAACCGCTAGGAATTTTAACGATGAAAGGCTCGCAGGGCGACAAACAGTCAAGACTCAAATGGCGCACACACTCCAGAGAAATGAATGAATGCGTAGCACCTAAATCAAAAGGCACACTGACAGGATGTGAATGGATGTGAACGGTACCTGTCGCCAAAGTGGTCGCTGGATCATCGGCCCTCCTCATCTCATAGATACATGGAGGGGCAGAGCCGACACTGGAAGCTCCCCCTCTAGCGGGCTATCCCCGACCTCTCCCTTGGCTGGCACTCGGTGATGACTGCAGAGCAAATGAGCCCTGGTTTACACTTGGCTCCCTAGGCGCTGGATGAGAAAAACGGGCACCGCGGATCTATAGGATCTGTTCACAAAAGGAAGCCTTGTGGCCCGACTGACCACAAGTATGACAAGTCAACTGCAAATGAGGACACTCCTGATTCTTATGACCTAACAAGCCACAGTCAAAGCATATGAGTTCACGAATGGAGGTTCGAGCAGCACATCGAGAACTCCCAGAAAAATGAGCCGAACCGCCAGCAGGAACACTCGCAGACTGAGATCTCTGCTGGCCTCCACCCTTGTGACCCGAGAAACTTGCAGTGGATTTTTGTTTCTTACTCTCCCGAACTGCCGCACTGGCCGTCACCGACATATCATAGGCAAGAGCTCAACTCTAATAATCCTTTAAAGTAGTACAGAAGAGCCCAGACAAATAGTCCCGAATTCACAGTTTCATCCGTCTGGAAAAGTGAAAAAATTTGTGGCTCTCCTCTACAACTTGGGTCTTCACGTAGCCCAGCTCTTTATTAAAATCGGCAATAGCTTGAGACGCAGGAATATCCCGCGGTTGAGCATCATGGAAGTCATGAACTCGAGCCTGTCTAACCGGCCATGGGCAATACTCAGTCTCCATCAGGTCCTTGAATTCTGCCCATGAAGCAACATGATCCTTAGGCCCAACGGCCTCCCACCAATCAGTAGCGTCCCCAGTGAGAAAATACTGGGCAATAGGGACCTTGCGGTCCTCGGGACAGTTGGTGGCAACGAAGACCTTGGATATCTCCTTCATCCATCCTTCCCAACCAATCAGGTCCGAGGCTCTCGTAAACTCAGGAGGATGCATCTTGATGACATCCTGAAGCCAACGGTCAGCTCCATCCCGAGCAGCATGGGCCGGATTCTGAACCGCTAGAGCTATCGACGCCATTTGGTTCACCATCTGTTGCATAACAGCTGCAACACCAAGGTCGGCACCATCTTGAGAAAAAGCATGGCTATGTCGGTCACCGGTGCTACCGGCTCCCGAAGAATGCGAGGTGGCTGCCCCACCAGCTGCCCCATGTCCCCGACCGCGTCCACGGCCACGGCCACGACTACGACCACGACCACGGCCTCCTCCAGCATCCATACTGGTGTTAAGAGGTAGCAAACGCAACTCGATGATAAGTAAGAGAGGAAAAATATCCACAATTCAAGAAACGGAAATACGGTACGAAAAAAAAGAATAGAGTGAAAAAAACTTACGAGCATTGGAAGTACCGAGATGCTGGCAGCGGTGTGACAATGTGAAAAACAAAACACAACTAGACCCAAATAACCGACAAGCCTAGGTATCCATAAACCTAGAGCTCTGATACTATTTTCTGTAACACCCTGAGATATTCGAAGTATATTACAGCGCCGTGTACCCCTACGTGGGACCACCAGGCTAAAACAAGAAAACACCACTCGGCTAACCATCTCGGTTAGTGAGGAAACACACATTATCAATACAACAATTAACATCACGCCCGTAGCAACTGGCGTAATAAACATCAACCGACAATTATAGTAGCTCCAACGAATAACAATCACAATTTGAAGAGAAAAGCCTAAGTACTCCCGAGTATAATTTATAAGTTTAGAAAATAGACAACAACCACATCGAATGGAATAACAGAAATAAAAGGACTCGAATGCACATGTCAACGACCCTGGCCAGCATCCTCGTACTGTCCTAGCGCCCGCTCGTCCAACTGATCATAACCTGAAATCCATAAAAAGAATTTCCCCAAAACGGGTCCCCAAAGGGGTTAGCAATTACGCTAGTACAAGTAATCAAGTCAAACCAATCGCTTACACATTCTATAGTACAATGCATCAATTCCATTTCAAATCCAAAACTAGACATGTCTTTTCCGGAAACAAACAGTCAATCAATTTATCGTGGGAACAGGGCTATACCATTGATCCCGCTCCGTGGCCTCTAAGGACCCTCCCGAGCTGGTCATATTATAAAACAAATCAGGCACGCGCATCGCCTTGGGAACAGGGCTATACCATTGATCCCGCTCCGTGGCCTCTAAGGACCCTCCCAAGCTGGCTAGCGAAACAAACTCGTGAATCCAGGGCTATACCATTGGATTCCCTCCGTGGCCCCGTCGGACCCTCCCGAGGTGAGTATAGCACACACAATATACATTACCATTTCATGTTAAGCATAAAGGTTTCCAAAAATACTTGCCTTGAATAATAGACGACGTGACGAACGGAAAGGAAAATCACCGACGAACGCTAGGAACCAACGGAACTGAACCTAACGATTCGAAGAATACAATCACAACCATTTCCAAACGAATACGGAAAAGGAATCCTTAGAGGCCACGGAGCGGGATAAATGGTATAGCCCTGTTCCCAAGGCGATGCGCGTGCGTGATTTGTTTTATAATATGGCCAGTTCGGAAGGGTCCTTAGAGGCCACGGAGCGAGATCAATGGTATAGCCCTGTTCCCACGGCAAATCGATTGACTGTTTGTTTCCGGAAAAGACATATCTAGTTTTGGTTTTGAAATGGAATTGATGCATTGTACTATAAAATGTGTAAGCTATTGGTTTGCCTTGATTACTTGTACTAGCATAATTGCTAACCCCTTTGGAGACCCGTTTTGGGGAAATTCTTGTTATGGATTTCAGGTTATGATCAGTTGGACGAGTGGGCGTTGGGACAGTACGAGGATGCTGGCCAGGTCGTTGACATGTGCATTCGAGTCCTTTTATTTACATTGTTCCATTTGATGTGGTTGTTGTCTATTTTCTAAACTTATAGATTGTACTCGCGAGTACTTAGGCTTTTCTATTCAAATTGTGATTATTATTCGTTGGAGCTACTATAATTGTCGGTTAATATTTATTATGCCGGTTGCTCCGGGCGTGATGTTAATTGTTGTATTGATAATGTGTGTTTCCTCGCTAACCGAGATGGTTAGTCGAGTGGTGTTTTCTTGTTTTAGCATGGTGGGTCCCACGTAGGGGTCCACGGCGCTGTAATATACTTCGAATATCTCGGGGTGTTACAGTTATATGCGAACTCAGCCAATGGTAGATGATAATACCAAATTCCTCGGAAATCCAGTGTGTATGTCTAAAGCATTTCTTCGAGGATTTATATTATTTTTTCAGTTTATCCACCGGTTTGAGAATGTCTGGTGGTACATACGATCTATCTTAATTATTGATCACTAGCCTAGTAAATTAAAATAAGGCTGAATTTTGTATTGAAATTAAGGTTATAAGGTTAAGAAAATTTGCTCGAGGGGGACTTTTATAGTCCATAAAATGATTTAAAGAATCAAAATAAAATCAAACCAGAATGATGAATTAAATTGATGGCGATAATATCCTTAAATATAGTTAGAATGACGAATCAAAACATGAGAAATAACATCATCAAAATTGCGTAGGGGTGATATGCTCAATTGTAATAATGAATTATGGCAAAAAACAATAATAACTTTCTCAAGGTGTATAATCTTACGCAACATGGCCTGGAAAATGGTTACGATAAATCTTCATGAAATAATGATCGAGTTTTCAATCCAATATGTAAAGGTTTAAAGAATTCGATTTTCAAGGGATAAAATCGAACAGTTAAAAGAACTATTATTTTTAAACCATCGCTAATAACTAAAGTCACAAAGGAAAATATTCATAATTTGTCAAGGTTCAAGAAAATTATTATAGATTCGTAAAAGATATTTTTGGAATAAACGAGGGTGCAAAATGGATGACACCCAAAAAATTAAGGCGAGTTCCAATAAACGTTCCCGAATAAAAGTTTAACAAAATGTTAAGGTATGAGATTCAAATAGTGAATATCATTGATATGGGAATGAGTCAGTAGATTAAAATCAACAGAGATCCCAGAAGTCAATATAAGAAATGAGGTAGAAATTAACATAGTTCTTGGTCAAACGAAACCTATAGTATTGTTGAGATAGTTTTAGAAACAAAAGGTATGAATTCCCTTAGACATATATCTCGAGTAAAAAAAAAAAGTTGGGAGTGTGATACTGGTAGTAAATAAACTGGATGATTTTATATTTTTTGAACCGTCGAATCAATATGGTTGTTATGTCGGATTTGAGAGTTATACCACCCAGCGTTGATTAGAGTAATGAATATAAATTTCCGTAATTTTAACGTATTTTTACATATAATATTTTGGACGTTACCGTCTTATCGATGAATAATTGGGATAAAAAATAGATAAAATAACAATAATGATATATATATATATATATATATATATGATCAAACCATCATAATAAATATTATTGTATCATATAAACACACATAATTAACAAAATATCTTATATCCCATTTAATTAAGAATACATCTCTCTCCCCCTCTCTCTCTCTCTCTCTCTCTCACTCTATATATATAAATATATATATATATATATATATATATATATATATATATATATATATATATATATATATATATATATAACAATATGTGTACAAATATATGTTGTAGCATAAGTAATAAGGGTCGATCTTTTGTCCCTTGTCTCCTGCTTGCCCTGTCTTCTTCACCTCCTTGCATGATGTTTCGTCCCCCTGTCTGCTTCCTTCGTTTTACTCCGCCGCTTTCTCTTCCATTGACACCTCCTCATCCATTTCTTTCCACATCTTCCCCTCGTTGCTATCCAGTCTCTCACTTTCTTCTTCTCAATTTGTTGGCTGCGCTTCGGGCTTCCGCTTCTTTCGTTCAAGGTTTTTTGTATTCTATCATATTTTTACAGATGGCTACATGGCGGAGCTTAGCCATTTTTGGTATTGCCTCATTCGATTTAGGGTTTTGAGTAGACTCGTCTTCCTTCGCCGTTGTCCGTTCCTCTGGATGTTGCTGTCAAAACACTTGGCCTTTTAAAGAGTAAGTGATTTTTTTCTTCCTCCTTCGTTCGGTTCCTGCCGCACAAGGGTTCGTTTCTTTTAGATTAGGGTTTTTTTGGCTTGGGTTACAATTCATCTTTTTCCTCATAATCACAGTCATCCTTATTTTTGTGCTCTCTTTCTTTCTGTCTTTTTTCTCCGAGTCCGATCGACTCATTGAGAATTTCAGAAAAAAGTAGGAACCCATTCCATCCAGGTTTATTCTTCAAATTGGATTCACGGTCACACAGTCAATCAGATACTTCAAAGCAAAGGGCCTGTTAGCAAACATTATCGAATTTAGTTATAAATAACGCATCTCAGATGTTCTAAATGCATGAGGGTCTAGATGTGTTTCTCTGTAGTTCATTAATTACAACATGGTTGATGATAAATAGAAAATTGTACATATTCGTAATTCCTAAAAATGCATTCGTTTTATTTGCAGTATTGTGTTTTTCTATTTATCCACACATTTATCGCACAAATACTTCAATATTGAAATTTGAGTTTGTTTCAGCATTTCTGGAGTACTTTGGCGCTGACAGAAAACAAAGATACGCCAGTAAAGGGATTTTTCGTAGGGGCCAAATTCCAAATTTCATACGTTTGGCC
Organism: Orobanche coerulescens; assembly: GCA_033398695.1. Taxonomy (NCBI): domain Eukaryota; kingdom Viridiplantae; phylum Streptophyta; class Magnoliopsida; order Lamiales; family Orobanchaceae; genus Orobanche; species Orobanche coerulescens. The sequence goes on along the minus strand of CM065813.1, from coordinate 137,810,416 downwards.
CAAGAAATCCGTCAGGCACACTTTTGTGGGATAACAAAAAAGCATGTCGTGGCCATAGGAAGAGAACTGGATCAAATACAACCATAAGGATGTGAAGGTAGACTTGAGGCACAAGGTAGACACCACGAATGCTGCTGTTGTCGTAGAACAAACTATTGGCGCCATTAGGACGGTAATTCATTCCAGTTCCATGCAACAAGATCAGCTCATATATACTAATTGTAGTATACATTTCGAAAATTAATAATTTATATATATATTCGTGTCGCGTCATTTACAGGAGAGAAGAAAGCGGTGTCTAACTATAACAGGTCTCTCGAAAGGGCTTATAAGTCATCTGTCCATGAAAGGCTACCCACCGGACTCGGTCTGGGGTCCGTCTTGTTTGTCATGTGGTAACACTCATTTTTACACATATTTTTATAAGTTTTTTCCGGATTTTAAGATCCTAAAATGTGTAGAATTGTGTCGTTTGTGCTCATATTGTGTTTGTTGGACTAGATCACACTTGGATACATTTTATTTGATTTTATAGGTGTTTTAAGGATATTATCAAGCAAGAACGAAGTCTCAATCCCCAAGACATATCAAGCAATGTGGAAACGAGAGATCGAGCTGAAAAAAAGGAAAAATGGAGTCAAAACAATTCAACACGGACTCAACCATGTCATTTGAACTGGGCCATGTCATTGGCTTAACCGTTCCGTATAACACGGATGGGTTGCCTATCCAGAAGCAACTGTCAATTCTAGAAGACTATGACACGGGCCGTGTCACTTTTTTGAGTCAAACAACTTTTTTGAAGTTTGTACACAGCTTGAAGAAGAATTTTTGGTTTTTGGGTTGACAAAAAGGCTCTAGAATGGACTTAGAAAGAGATCCTGAGATTTGGGGAGGTGGAGAGAGAGAGAGAAAAACATAATATGTGAGAGAGAACTTACCAAAAGAAGGAGATTTTGAAGAAAGTGCAAGGAAGAACACATCAAGGCCACTTGAAGGCTTGAACCGAGATGACTCAAGACACCATCCGACTTTTATCTTCTTCCTATATTTTGCTCATTTTGTTGTTTTATTTAGCATGAACAGGATGAACATGATGCTTATTAATCTTTCTTTCATTATCACGTCCGACTAAACTTGATAGATTCCGGGCATGGGAGTACGTTGATTCATGATGTTTTGAGGGATTGATGATTATATATATCTAGTGTCATTTCTTTATCAAATGCTTGGTTTTAATTCATGTTAGAACACTTGATCAATATTTTTACATATTTAACTTAATTACTCATAATTCGAGAGAAGGGGGCATTAATAGGTTTAGAGTATTTGACATAGTTAATTACGAGATTGAGAAATCGGTGATAACCTATGATGTTATTTAATCTTATGAATGTTTTGGAGTTAGATAATTTATAATAGATGGAGATATTGTTATAGGTTGTTTAATCTACATTTTAATGCATCTCGAGAGGGACTTTAGAATATTGTTGTGATTATCATTTTGGAAATGCACTTAGAACCCTTTAACATCAATCCCGACTAAATTTAGTGATCAACGAAAGCCTAGTCTTGGAATCTATCTTTCAAAATTCTTACAATTCTCTTTAATCTAGATATTTTCACTTATTTAAATTAATTGTCATTATTTGATTTTATTTCGTTAACCATTCATCCACCCTATCAATCGTCTAGATAAAATTGGGATCACTATAATCTAGTAATCAATACAATATGAATAATTAGTCTCTGTGGAATACGACCTTGCTCGCCGCTTTCTACATTTACTCCGCACACTTGCGGATTGTTTAGAAATATAGCGAAAAAGTTTTTGGCGCAGTTGCCGGGGATTAATTTATTTTTATTAGTTTTGATATTACGATAAATGTTTCTAGTCTTACTTTAGACATTTTCTTATTTTTGTTACATGACTCATATTGTGCACATTTAAATCCTACTCAGGGAGTGCATGAACACCCATTCATCTCGAGTGCCTTTAGAAACTTCATCCCAGAAGTAGAAGCTTCCACCCGAAGACCAAGTGCTACCTGAAGGAAACTAAGAAGGGATCTTTTTGAAGACATAGAGAGAGCAGAAGACAACACGGGACTGAATAACACGAACGAGAATGCAATAATCCAGGAAAACGAGGGCGGAAGGATAGAAAATCCTACAACTAGGGTGCAATCAATTTGGGATGTATTCCGACCAAAGCTGGACCAAAACATTGGAAGAATCACTCATGTTCCAATCAACGCTCTGAATTTTGAGTTGAATCCCGCCTTAATTTCAATGGTTCAACAAAATCAATTTGGAGGATTTGCTGTCGAAGATCCACATGCCTATCTCACACATTTCATGCAAATATGTAATACTAATGAATGGGGTCTCGGATGATGCAATATGCTTATGATTGTTTCCATTCTCTTTGAGAGAGAAAGCAAGAAACTGGCTTGGGACTTTAGCTCCGGGAAGTATAAGTACATGGGAGGATTTGAGCGAAAAATTTTTGTTCAATTTTTTCCCACCTAACAAGATGATAAAGCTAAAAAGTGAGATTACTCAATTTCATCAACTGGACTCCGAACCATTATATGAAGCCTGAGAATGTTTCAAAGATCTACTAAGGCGATGTCCTCGACATGGTTTCCTAGAAAACCAACAAATGTGTTTCTTCTACAATGGTCTTATGGGAGAAACGAGGAATTTTATTGATGCCTCCGCGGGAGGGGCATTGCTAGCAAGAAGCGCTGAAGAAGCATAAAGATTAATAGAAGAAATGGCTATGAATAGTTATCAACAGCCGATGGAAAGAGCAAATATTAGAAGGGTGGCTGAGATATCCAATTGGGACCCTATCAAGGCACTAACCGCACAAATGACGATGTTAAATACTCAGTTGGGGGCCCTAACAAAAGAAGGTGATTCGAAAATAGCTCCTCAAGGAAGTTCACTACCGTCCGACCCATTGGAGGAGGCTCATTACATTAATAATTGGAATTACCAAAATTTCCGGAATAATCCATCGGCGGGTTTCTACCATCCCTCCAATAGAAATCATGAAAATTTTAGCTATGCTAATCCAAAGAATGCCTTACAACCACCGGCCGGATTCAAATTGTCAAATGGTGAAATAAGTGAAGAAGCAAAGCCAACGTCAAATCTCGAGAATATTCTGGCTACCTTTATGATGGAAACAAAAAGTCGATTTAGTCGAGATGAGGAAAAATTAGATAAAATCGAAGGCTATGTTACTCAATTAGCTACCATCATGGGAGCCCAAATGAGAAATCTCAAAACTCAAATTGGACAATTGGCTAAATTTTTCGGAAGTCAATATCACTGCGAGCAATTTCCGAGCAATACCGAAGTAAATCCTAAAAAATCTTTTCAAGCCATCACCTTAAGATGCGGAACGAATTATGAAGGGCCAAATATGTCAACGGTCCAACAAAGTAAGGGAGCAAGAGAGGATCAAATCAAAAATGTAGAGGAAGAAGTGAAGCATGACACATCTAAGGGGTCTCAGAATCCTAAAGTATCTTCTAACTCTACTTCTACTATTAAAGTTCCTCCCCCTTTTCCCCAACGCTTTAAAAATAAAAAGTTAGATACAGAATTTGCAAAAATTTTAGACATCTTCAAGAAAATTAACATCAATATTCCTTTTGCAGACGCTTTGGAACAAATGCCTAATTATGCAAAATTCTTGAATGATGTGATGTCAAGAAAAAGAAGGATGGAAGAGCATGAGATGGTTAAGGACCCTGGAAGCTGTACCATTCCATGCGCCATTGTAAAAGTTTCATTCGATAAAGCTTTGTGTGATTTAGGTGCTTCAATTATCCTCATGCATTTATCTATTTTCAGGAAATTAGGAGTGAGGGAAATGAAAGCCACAACGATAATATTACAGTTCGCAGACTGATCCATAACACACCCCAAGGGGATTGTTGAAGACGTGCTCGTAAAGGTCGACAAATTTATATTTCCAGTGGATTTCGTCGTTCTCGACATGGAAGAACATGAAGATCTACCACTTATCATTGGACATCTGTTTTTAGCAATGGGAAAGGCTCTTATTGATGTCGAAATGGGAGAATTAACACTACGTGTTAACGATGAGCATGTTCTATTTTCCATATTTAAAGCTATGAAATTTCATGATGATATGGAATATTACAATGTTATTGATAGTATAAGTTCGTATGGAAAGAAAAAAGTCTTACACTCATTATATTCAGATCCGTTATGTAATATCCAGATAATTGTTGAGTATTTTTATCTGTAATTGAACCTTGTATTATTAAACTTTGTGGTATCTATAATCGAAGTGTGATTTCTCCCGTATTCATATTCCAAACAATCATGATCATGTTAGGAAGAAGTTGCAAATTCATGCATGCAGCTACGTCATAACGTACGCTAGATGATGAGCTTAACATATGTTATGGACTGAGGATAGCATACTATAATATCCTAGAATTTCACTATGAATATTCGCATTATTTTATCTGGGATGTACTGTATAGAGTGGGACCGACACGATATGAGTGGATAATTTTGGAAACCGTGACAGTCGTGCCAGCATGTCTATCGAGGGTATTTTGATTCTAGGATATTACATGCTTGGTGTGTTTTTCGATGTCGGATATACCGTATGGGTATTTGTATGATTGTCGTACTTGGTCGACAGTTGTAATTGGGGGTATCGTGCATCAGATGTATCGTATGGAAATGTTATCGGAACGAGTATATGTATTCGGTATGTCGCGTGTATGTGTTCGGTTTATTGAGACGATAGACAGGGGCGGAAATGGCTAAGTATGAATTTGTTAACGTACGTTAAGACTTTGAGATAACGTACGCTAAGTGGTACGTGTTACGTACGTTATGAGTAAGGTATTACGTATGTAACAAGAGGAATCGGACAGTTGGGCCCGATGTCGGCAGCTTTCGGCGCGGATGTGGACAGGTGAGTCAACGGATGGAGTTACGTACGTTATACAGGGTGTATTACGTACGTAATACGAGTATAATACTGTAGCAAGTCAACATACGTATTACGTACGCCACGGATTAAGTGTTACGTACGTTACGGGGTGACTGGCCGAGTCGTGGCCGAGATGACCTGGATGGCCGAGCATGGCCGGACGTGACTCGTTGGGATGGCCGAGCATGGCCGGACGTGACTCGTTGGGATGGCCGAGCATGGTCGGCAGTGACTCGCTGGGGGCTAGGATCGCCGACACGTACGTAAGGCGGTGGCGATTCTACGGCCGTAAGGGCCAGTTACGTACGTAAGCCAGCTGCCGGTTACGTACGTAAGGGTGCCGAACAAACTGGACAGAAGGTAGGCCGCTGCCGGTTACGTACGTAAGCCATGGCCGGTTACGTACGTAACTGGCCGCCAGGTCTCGGCCTATATAAGGTCTGGACCGAGTCACCCTCATCATTTTCCATTTTTCTCCGTCCCTTTTGCGATTTCTTCAGCAAAGTTGATGGTTTTGAGTAGAATCAACTTATAACAACATGTTTTGGAAGTTGGAATCATGGATTAACATCATCCTCCACCCGGATCAAAGGTAAGAACACATGAACTTTTGGTTTTTGGATGTTCTTGAGGTTTCTTGGTGTTTTGGCCGATTTGCTCCATTTTGATTCAGATTATTGGTAGAACTTGATTGTATACTCGTAATCATTCAATAATATTGAAGTTTTGTGGAACAAATTCGAGTATTTCTTTGAATAATCGATTGAATTGGATTATGCCTTCAAAGTCTTCGATGAAAAGCCTCAATGAGTTGAACTTGGGAAATTCTATACGTTTTCATACGAATGGTGATTGAATTGATATTATTGTGATTTAGGAATGAACTTTTGAAGGAAGTTGAATCGGTACCCTTCCCTTTTGTCGATTTCTTCGCACCGTGCTATTCAAAACAAGTGATTACTTGTGTATGTCATCTTCTAGAGGTATGTTCGATAATCCTCTCCTTGAATTCGGATTTTGATGTTATCGTTGAAGAAGGATTCATATGAAGATGATTATGGTTTTGTTGCTACGATTCTTGCGGTTATATGAACTATATGTTGAAGACATTGTTAGGACTATTGAACACCGAATTTCGGCTTGTGTTCGTATTGTTAAGAGTTGATATGGGTTGGTTTCGTATGATCGAGATATCATTGAACCATCGAGTTTGATTAGTTGGTCATTTCGGTTGTTGATTGAACGTATCGTTAATTGATTATTGCATTAGGTTGCGTTAGTGATCATTGAAGCTAACCGTTGTGTTGCGGACGAGCTGGTGCTGCGGAGCTTGTAGACGGAGACGGCGGGATTGATAGCGGCTTCGTCGAATTGGTATCAAGGCAAGTTATGCTTGCTCAGTTCATAATGTTAATAAATGATTTCGTTTTCATTTCATTTATGATTCATATAGCAATGGTATTATGGAATATATGAATTGTCGGAATGGTGGTATGTATGGTATTTTTGGACTAAGATAAATCATAATGTATATGATTTTAAGGATGTCTAGTGGAAATGGGAACGTGAATTATAATTTGGTCTACTGCATGAGAAGTTGGATATCAAGGTTACTTATCGTGTCGATATTGAATTCGGGATGGTGGTCTGGTATTAGTTATGGACTGCACTTAATTTTGGATTGTCGGATAAACCATGTATTCGTTCAGGGCAGTTGGTCGTGGAAAGGTTGGCGTCTTCAGCTTGAGGTAAATTAATATTGTTAGATTATGATAATCATCATGTTGCATTATTGCATGTGTGTGTTGATATTTCATGGGGTGAGTGTGCACCATTGTTTGTTACGTTTTGTAATGTGCTCTTACTGTGAGCAGTGATCTGTTGGGCTAATGTGTTAGGGGATAAGACCTATATGGCACCTATGTTCCGGGGTATTCCTGTGTGGATACTTTCGTGACCCTTGGTTGCGACCTTGGGGTATTTTGTAATTGCATGAACTGTGTTAGGGGATAAGACCTATATGGCACCTATGTTCTGGGGTATTCCTGTGAGATGCTTCCGTGACCCTTGGCTGCTGCCTTGGGGTTTATGTGTTAATATTATATGCATTGTTGAGCATGATGTGGACTGTTGTCTGATGGAAATACGACATTGTGGTCATGTCGGTCTTTCATGATCGAGTTACTGTTGCTCTTTTGGGAAGTCTTCTGATCCTAGATGGATATGCGATTCTTTGAGATTTGTTGTCATGTTGTATCGTGGCATATCCGGAGTCAGATACGTTCTGATTGTTCATGTGTAGGATTTTCGGGACGGGCACGTGTAGCATGTGTTGGTTTCGACCTCATATTGAACCGTGCACACGAGACGTGCTTCGTGAGGCTGATTAGGTACGAGACCAGACGAGTATCTGATCAATACCGTGGTTGGCTTGTACACGGACACATGTCCGGATCGAGCGTATTGTGACGTCCATCTTGAGTCTTATTGCTTGGTCGTTCACAGTCCATGTATAATTGGATCTGTCGATATTCGGGTTGTCTTTGAAATCCCATATATATGATTTGTATATGGTTGACGATTTTATTCTCTCGTGTATCTGTCCTCGTTGATCCTTTTATGATCTCGTTTGAAGTTACCTTATTGATGGTTAACTTGTTTGTTACCGATCCTTTATTAACCTCGTTGGAGTTTCCCCTGTCATTGGTAATCTCGTTCGTTATTGATCCTTATTGATTCCGTTTGGGAGTTGTCTCACCGTTGGTATTCTTGGTTATTAGTCCTTGATTGATGTTATTGGAGTTTACCGTGTCGTCGGTATTCTCGGTTGTCGATTCCTCATTGCTCTGTTGGAATTTACCGTATCGTTGGTATTCCCGGTTTTTGGTCCTTGTTGATCTTGCTAGAGTTTACTGTGTCGTCAGTATTCTCAGTTGTTGACCCTTTATTGATCTTATTGGAGTTTATCGTACCGTTGGTATTTCTGGTTGTCACTCTTTTGATCTTGCTATTGATTCTTCATTAATCCTTACCGTGTCATCGGTATTCTCAGTTATGGATTCTTCGTTGATCCTTACCGTGTCGTCGGTATTCTCGGTCGTCGAACTTTTATTGATCTTGTTGGGATTTGCCGTATTGTCGATATTCTCAGTTATTGATTCTTCATTGATCTTGTTGTAGTTACCACATCATGGTATTCTCGTTCGTGGTTGATCCTTTGTCGATTTTGTGTGGAAATATCATGTCATTGATATTTTCATTGTGATGCAGTAATTGTTTATCATTAGTGATTGTGTCAACATTCATGCTTTGCATTGATATTCGGGACTTGCTATTGTCTCGGAACAGTTGGATTACTGGTGTGCCATGTGATATTTGTTTTATCAGGATTGGGATCCGATTGTGCGACCCAGCCAGCAGAATTGAACTTGGCCAGATTATTCTATACTCGAGATATGTTTATGTTTGGAATTCTGGTAGTGTTTCGGATACAGTACAGGTGATTACATTTGAATTCGTTCATTACTTAAGGACACGAGGCGTGGGATATGGTAATAATTGATTGTTATGGTTGTGACAGGTTGGTAAGGTTACTTCGGTGAGATTACATTGGAATTATTCTTACCTTGTAATTACATTGATATGTATTGTTTTTGTGATGTGATCTTATCATTGTTGAGTATTATGGTTGACCCCGTCGTGGGCTTTATCTTTTAGGTACTCGGAGTTCGAGCAAGTAGCGGTCGTGAAGGGATGAGCTTTCCGGTGATACTGACTATGGCGTAGTTGTTGGGATTCGAGTGTTCTTTCTGGTTTTTATAATTCCGCTGCAAATGTATTTAATTATGTTTCATCCGCTGTGTGTGTATGTTTCTAAATGGCTTTCGATATTCTTTGAACTGTGTTTTTATCAGCTGAGCGTGTGTGTGTACTTTCAAAGGGCTTTTTGACATTTTTAAACGTTTACGAAAATGATTTTAGCCTTGTGGGTTCCATTATGGGGCCCACGGCACTGTAATATTCCCGGTCGGTTTTGGGGGTGTTACACATACGCTATGGACGAAGCATAGCGTACGTAATGTATAGTCAGATAGATAAGTTTGGTCGGCACATGGGCCACCTTGGGACGGGGACAAGGATAAGATTCCCCGCGTGGCACGGACAGCTTTTTGAAAAAGCAAGTCAACAGGGATTAACGTACGCTAAAGGACCGAGATAGCGTACGCTACTCATTGCTCACTATGTACGTAATAGGTAATGGTTAACGTACATTAAGGAGGTCAGAAATGAGACAGTAGCTAAATATTTCAGATAGCGCATGCTAAATATTTCAGATAACGCATGTTAAGGTCATAATGTACGTAATTTTGTGAGGCTAACGTACGTAACGATCTGAGTTTTATAAATAGGACATTGCCCCATTTCATTCTTTCACTCATTTTATCCGAACCTTACCTCTCCCAGAGCTTCCAACCTTACAAAACTAGTATATTGGCCTCTCTACTTGGTTGTTGAAGAAGTAAGACATCTTGCATTGGTGCTCAAACATCCGGTGTTGGATTCTACTGATTGTCTTGATGTTTTCTTCATATTAAGGTATATTGATGCTATCTCCAACCTTGAATTCGCGTTCTTAAGAATGTTATGAACATTCTACTGAGATTATTAGGTTCTATGGATAACTTATTTGACCGAACACCATGTTTAAGGAAGTTGGAATGATTATGCTTAAATTTACCATTTTTAAAAGCATTATAGTTCAAGCCTCGTTATGTTGAACTAGTAGGGGGAAGTTTTCTGAGATTATAAATTTACATGGGATGATGTTTTCGAAATGATCAAAGACTTGTTATTATTATCACCTTTGTTAGCTGAACTCTAGGATTTTATTTCTGCTGCCGTTGTTTGTCGGTATTGTTATTGTATTTTCATTTCCTCAGCCTTGTAAATTCTTACGTAAAGGATTTACGGTGCTGTAATATTCCTGAATACATCGAGGGTGTTACAGAATATGGTATCGGAGATAAGATTATGGATATCTTGGATGTTGGGTTAAATAGGGGTCGTATAGGTCTTTTGAGGTAACCGGCCGCGCATAACATCCTGTACTGCCTACGTCTTCATGCGAGCAGTGGTTGTAAGTTTCCTAAACTCTATCTTGTCCTTTACATGTTGTACGTTTTATACTTGAACCAGGACGATATTATTTCCCTGTATATTGAGTGTTTATGCTTATAGTATGTTGAGAGAAGGACGTGGACGTGGTCGCGGTCGTGGACGCGGACGTAGGAATGTTGAGAGAGAAGCATCACCTCCTGTCCCTGATTCGCTGTCAAATCAGGCTCACTCCAATTCTGGCAAACAGCAGGAGTCCGTCAATAATGAACGAGAACAGACAGTAGAGACAAATGCTAATCTTGCCGTTCCCGACATCCTTCGTCGGGTGGTAAACCAGATGACTCAATTTGCTCAAGTGGTGGACAAGATGCAAGTGGCGGTATGATTGCATCCAGGAGAAAGAAATCAAGGCATCCCATACTTGGGAAATCGGGGAGACGGATGGATACAGGAGGTGGAAAAGATGCACCCGCCGAAATTCAATGGATTTTCTGAGACACTGACATGAGATCACTGGTTGAGAGAGCTAGAGAAAGTATTCGCAGGGATTAACTACCCAGACGACCGGAGAGCTCCCATTTCCCAGTACTTTCTAACAGGGGAAGCCTCCGAATGGTGGGAAGCCATCCAACCTGTTGATCATGATGCCGGTTGGGAAGAGTTCAAACTTATTATGGAAGCTCAGTACAGCCCTCGTCTGGTGAGAGAATCTAAAGTTTGGGAATTTTTCTCTATGCAGCCGTCGGATGTGCCGGTGGCTCAGGCGATTAAAACGTTTAATCAGCAGCTGGCGTTTGTTCGACACGTGGTCAGAACCGATGCAGAAATGATGATTCACTTTGATAGGAGAATGAAGCCGGAAATACAGAGGTACATGTCAGGTTTTGAATGCGCCACTCTCCGCCAGTACCAAGACAAAGCCCTGGCGTATGAAATGAAAGAAGCAGCTATGGAAAAATTCTCGGAGTCCAATAAGAAGAAAGTCTCTATGAGTTTCACATAGCACAAGAGTAGTGGGCCCCGTAAGGCCCAATCATCCTTTCATTCGTTTAAGAGGCCCCCGCACCCATCAAAAGGCGGAAGAATTTCAGATCAGTATCAACACCAACAGAAGTGGTCAAAAGATGTTTTAATTGTGGTCGCCCAGGACACTTTTGCATGATTGTTTTCATTCTCCAGTGACATGTTATGATTACGGACAGGAGGGTCATCGTGCAATGTTCTGCACGGATGCCACTAAGTTAAATAGAGCTCGTACTTCGCAGCCAACTCAGAAGGAAGCAAGTGGTCCGCAGACATAACAGAGTGTCCAGCTACCCAGAGTATTGGTCGAGGACGATGCAGTGGACATTTCGACCGAAAGGGAGCATCGAGTGCTGGATCCGTTCCCCCATGCCTTTATGGGATGAGGAGGGCAGACGATAAGGATGCCGGTGTTGCATCAGGTACCGTTCAGATCCTTTCACAATCAGTTAGTGTTTTGTTCGATATAAGGGCTACACATTCATTTATATCATTGTCTTGTGTTGTGGGATTACCGAGTGGAGAGAGAATTCTGGGGAACTTAGAAAGTAGAGATTTTCCTGTATCAATTGGAGGCAAAGAGTGGCCCTCAAATCTGATTGTGATAGAGATGCAAGGAGATGATCTGATTCTCGGAGACGATTGGCTTAATCGATATGGAGCTATTGTGAACTACCGGAAGAGGAATATCTCGATTATAGCTGAAGATGGTTCCAAATTAATATTCGAGGGATGGAGACCAGGAAGCTCAGGGAAAGTGATCAAATTTATGAAAGCCGTCAAACTGCTAAAATGGGACTGTGCTGGATACTGGTGTTACACAATGAAGAAAGAATACGGGAAAGTAGAGCTTTCATCCATTCCTGTTGTGAGTGATTTTCCGGACTTGTTCCCTGACGAATTACCAGGACTACCTCCACGACGAGATGTAGAGTATACCATCGAGCTAGAACTAGGAGCTACACCGATTTCTAAAGCGCTGTATCGTATGGCACCTACCGAAATGTATGAATTGAAGAAGCAACTGGAAGAGTTACTAGACAAAGGCTATATTTAGCCATATGTTTCACCCTAGGGTGCACCCGTTCTATTTCTCCGAAAGAAAGATGGATCACTTCGATTATGTATTGACTATCCGAAGCTGAACAAGATGACGATCAAGAACAAGTACCCGTTGCCACGATTGATGATTTGTTTGACCAGTTACAAGGAGCGACAAAATTTTCCAACATCGATTTTAGATCGGGATATCATCAGTTGAGGATTAAGGAATCCGATGTTCAAAAGTCAGCATTCAGAACTCGTTACAGACATTATGAGTTTGTGGTAATGCCGTTTGGTCTCACTAATGCACATGTTATGTTTATATAATTAATAAACCGAGTCTTCATAGAGTATTTTGGACAAATTAGTAGTTTTGTTTATTGACGATATTCTGATTTATTCCAAGAGCCCGGTAGAGCATACGCAGCACTTACGGATCGTTTTGGACCGCTTGAGAAGCGAGCAAATATATGCCAAACTTTGTAAGTGTGAATTATGGCTAAAGGAAGTGATGTTCCTCATTCATGTGGTATCAGTGGAAGGAGTCCGAGTAGATCCACAGAAAGTCAAGGCAATCTTCGATTGGAAGTCTCCTAAGAGTGTGAAGAAAGTCAGGAGTTTCTTAGGACTTGCTGGGTATTATCCTCGGTTCGTGGAAGGGTTTTCCAAAATTACCCGCCCACTTACTCGATTGCTGCAGAAAACCCAAAAGTTTGATTGGAACGATATGTGTCAGGCCCGTTTTGATGAACTGAAGAAGAGATTGACGACGGCACCAAATTTAGCACTACCTCAAGGAACTGAAGGGTTCATAGTTTACAGTGACGATTTAAACCAAGGTCTCGGATTTGTATTTATGCAGAATGAGAAGGTGATCGCCTACGCTTCACGACAGTTGAAACCATATGAAGAAATTATCCAACTCGTGATTTGGAGCTGGCAGCTGTTGTTTTCGTCTTGAAGAAATGGAGACATTATTTGTATGGGACTCACTGTGAGATCTTTACGGATCATAAGAGTCTCAAATACATCTTCAGTTAGAAAGAGTTAAACATGCAGCAGAGGAGATGGCTAGAATTCATTAAAGACTATGATTTGGAGATTCTTTATCATCCAGGCAAAGCGAACATAGTGGCCGATGCACTAAGCCACAAACCTGTCTCTATTCGAATGCTGGAGACTCTCACCTCCTAGTCCAGCATTCAATGAGAGTTGATTCATGAGGGAATTGAAGTGTGGTTGCATGGAGTCCAAGGGCAACTGTGTGTGATGGAATTAACTTCATCGTTAACCTAAGAAATCAAATCTAAGCAATTAGATGACCCTCTAATGATTCGGTTACGTGATGCAGTGAGCAAGGGTAAGGCCCCATGATTTGTGGTTCATGATGATGGAGTTTTGAGATTCCAGATTCGACTTTGTGTTCCCGATGTTGATGTTTTGAAGCTAACAATCATGAAGGAAGCTCACAGTACGCCATATTCTATGAAGAAAGATGTGGCGGAATATATCTCGAAGTGTTTAACTTGTCAGTAGGTTAAGATAGAACATCAACGACCCGCCGGAATGTTGAAGCTACTTTCAATTCATGAATGGAAGTGGGAAGATATATCGATGGACTTTATCACAAATATGTCGAGGACTAGAACAACGATGAACATGATTTGGGTAATAGTTTAACCAAATCGGCTCATTTTCTGGGCATTAAGGATACTTGGGGACCAGAAAGGTTGGCACGAGTGTTTATTGCGGAGATAGTCCAATTGCATGGTACGCTGAAGACCATTATTTATGACCGATATGGTCACTTCGTGTCACACTTTTGGAAAGTGGTTTATAGAGCCTTAGGAACCGAGCTAAACTTTAGCACAGCTTGTCATCCACAAACAAACGGACATTCTGAGAGGACTATTCAAACAGTGGAAGGCATGCTGAGAGCGTGTGCCCTAGATTAGTCGATTGAGTGGGAAGTTCATCTACCATTGGTTGAATTCAATTACAACAATAGTTGACATGTTTCCATTAAGATGGCACCTTTTGAAGTATTATGCGGGAGGAGATGCAGATCACCCATGTGTTGGGATGATTCATCATACTTGATTGGGACGGAACTGAAGTTGATAGTACAGACTTAAGAGAAGGTATCCTTGATTCGTGAAAGGCTGTTGACTGCCCAGAGTCGGCAGAAATCTTATGTAGACATGCACCGTCGCCCGTTGGAATTTGGAATTTGGGACCACGTGCTTTTAAAGGTTTCTCCTACCTGGGGAATTTTTCTCGGGAGGAAAAGAAAGCTGGATCCGATATATATCGGACCATTTGAAATTCTTGAGAGAGTTGGGGAGTTGGCGTATAGGTTGGCCTTACCGCCGTCGCTGAGTCATGTTCATAATGTGTTTCACGTGTCTTAGTTACGGAAATACATGATAGATCCAATTCATGTAATTGATTTCAGTGAGATTGAAGTCGCTAAGGATGGCACGTTCGAAGAGAAACAATGAAGATACTCGAGAGTCAAGTCAAACAATTGAGGAATAAACCAATCACTTTGGTTAAAGTTCAAAGGCCGCGACATTGATTTGAAGAAGCCACTTGGAAGACAGAGAACAGTATGAAGTCTAGATACTCGGAATTATTTTCGTCTTAAGTTTCGGGACGAAACTCCTTTTTAGAAGGAGAGTATGTAACATCCGGATAATTGTCGAGTATTTTTATCTGTAACTAAACGTTGTATTATTAGACATTGTGGTATCTATAATCGAAGTTTGATTTCTCCTGTATTCGTATTCCAAACAGTCATGATCATGTTAGGAAGAATTTGCAAATTCATGCATGCATCGACGTCATAACGTACGCTAGCTGATGAGCTTAATGTACGTTATGGACCGAGGATAGCGTACGCTATGAATGAAGCATAGCGTACGTAACGTATAGTCATACAGGTAAGGTTGGTCGGCACATGCGCCACCTTGGGACGGGGATAAGGATAAGATTCCCGCATGGCCCGGACATCTTTTTGAAAAAAAGAAAGTCAAGTAAGATGTATAAGGATTTGAAGCAGAATTTTTGGTGGGGCAATATGAAGAAAGATGTGGCGGAATATATCTCGAAGTGTTTAACTAGTCAGCAGGTTAAGATCAAACATCAACGACCCACCGGAATGTTGAAGCCACTTCCAATTACTGAATCGAAGTGGAAAGATATATCGATGGACTTTATCAGTAATATGCCGAGGACCAGAACAGCAATGAACATGATTTGGGTAATAGTTGACCATTTAACCAAATCGGCTCATTTTCTGGGCATTAAGGATACTTGGGGACCATAGAGGTTGGCACGAGTGTTTATTGCGGAGATAGTCCGATTGCATGGTACGGCGAAGACCATTATTTCTGACCGAGACGGTCGCTTTGTGTCAAACTTTTAGAAAGCGGTTCATAGAGCCTTAGGAACCGAGCTAAACTTTAGCACAGTTTATCATCCGCAAACAGACGGACAGTCCGAGAGGACTATTCAAATAGTGGAAGACATGCTGAGACCGTGTACCCTAAATTGGTCGATTGAGTGAGAAGTTCATATACCATTGGTTGAATTCACTTACAACAATAGTTGGCATGCTTCCATTAAGATGGCACCTTTTGAAGCATTATACGGGAGGAGATGCAGATCACCCCTGTGTTGGGATGATTCATCAGACTTGATCGAGATGGAACCGGAGTTGATAGTACAGACTCAAGAGAAGGTAGCCTTGATTCGTGAAAGGCTGTCGACTGCCCAGAGTCGGTAGAAATCTTATGCAGACGTGCGTTGTCTCCCGTTGGAATTTGGAATTGGGGACCACGTGCTTTTAAAGGTTTCTCCTAACCGGGGAATTTTTCGTTTTGGAAGGAAAGAAAAGCTAAGTCCGAGATATATCGGACCATTAAAGATTCTTGAGAGAGTCGGGGAGTTGGTGTACAGGTTGGCCTTACCGCCGTCGCTGAGTCATGTTCATAATGTGTTTCACGTGTCTCAGTTATGGAAATACATCACAGATCCAATTCATGTAATTGATTTCAGTGAGATCGAAGTCGCTAATGATGGCAAGTTCGAAGAGAAACCAATCACGATACTCGAGAGTCGAGTCAAACAATTGAGGAATAAACCAATCACTTTGGTTAAAGTTCAATAGTTGCGACACGGAGTTGAAGAAGCCACTTGGGAGACAGAGAATAGTATGAAGTCTAGATACCCAGAAATATTTTTGTCTTAAGTTTCGGGACGAAACTTCTTTTTAGAGGCAGAGTATGTAATATCCGGATAATTGTTGAGTATTTTTATCTGTAATTGAACCTTGTATTATTAGACTTTGTGGTATCTATAATTGAAGTGTGATTTCTCCCGTATTCTTATTCCAAACAGTCATGGTCATGTTAGGAAGAAGTTGCAAATTCATACATGCAGCTACGTCATAACGTACACTAGATGATGAGCTTAAAGTACGTTATAGACTGAGGATAGCATACATTATGAACGAAGCATAGCATACGTAACGTATAGTCAGACAGATAAGGTTGGTCGGCACATGGGCCACCTTGGGACGGGGACAAGGATATGATTCCCCACGTGGCCTGGACAGCTTTTTGAAAAAGCAAGTCAATGGGGATTAGCATACGCTAAAGGACCGAGATAGCATATGCTACTGATAGCTCACTACGTACGTAACAGCTAATGGTTAACGTCCGTTAAGGAGGTCAGAAATGAGACAGTAGCTACTGTCAGATGATAGCGCACACTAAATATTTCAGATAGCGTACGTTAAGGTCATAATGTATGTAATTTCATGAGGCTAACGTACGTAACGATCTTAGTTTTATAAATAGGACATTACCCTATTTCATTCTTTCACTCGTTTTATCCGAACCTTACCTCTCCCAGAGCTTCCAACCTTACAAAACTAGTATATTGGCCTCTCTACTTGGTTGTTGAAGAAGTAAGACATCTTGCATTGGTGCTCAAACATCCGGTGTTGGATTCTACCGATTGCCTTGATGTTTTCTTCATATTAAGGTATATTGATGCTATCTCCAACCTTGAATTCGCGTTCTTAAGAATGTTATGAACATTCTACTGAGATTATTAGGTTCTATGGATAACTTATTTGACCGAACACCATGTTTAAGGAAGTTGGAATGATTATGCTTAAGTTTACCGTTTTTAAAAGCATTATAGTTCAAGCCTCGTTATGTTGAACTAGTAGGGGGAAGTTTTCTGAGATTATAAATTTACATGGGATGATGTTTTCGAAATGATCAAATACTTGTTATTATTATCACCTTTGTTAGCTGAACTCTAGGAGTTTCACCAAGAACGTTTCATATTTCGTAAGAGGTGTTTGTATTGATAAACTTCGATATATTCTTGGTTAGAATGGATGGATTATGTTGAGGATAATCGAATTGAACCTAGAACATGGCTGTTTCAACTTCGAGAATTTGTTAGTATTCGTATGATCACACCTTTCATATGAGTTGTATGAATGACAGAACCATGAATGAAGATTGAAGTATAGAATTATTATCGGTTTGATGAATATCTTTGGAATCGTAGACACCATCATTTGTACCTCAATGTGTACATAAGCATAACGTATGTTATGTATCATGCTTTACGTACGTTATGGCATCAAGTTAGACAAGTCGTCTGATCGGAGAACTTTGTCAAATACAAGCTTAGCGTACGTTAGGCATAGGAGCTTACGTACGTTAAGGCATCAGGTGACACAAGTCGTCTGATCAGAGAACTTTGTCAAATACAAGCTTAGCGTACGTAGGCATAGGAGCTTACGTATGTTAAGGAATCAGGTGAGACAAGTTGTCTGATCAGAGAACGTTATCAAATACAAGCTTAGCGTACGTTAGATATAAGAGCTTACGTACGTTAAGGCATCAGGTGAGACAAGTCGTCTGATCAGAGAACTTTGTCAAATGCAAGCTTAGCGTACATTAAGTATAGGATCTTACATACGTTAAGGCACAAATTTAACGTACGTTACGTTGGTTATGAAACGTGAGTTATGAAGAGAATCGGATAGGATCCGTAGTGTCGGCAACTTTCGGCCATAGTTTAAGACATTAGATGGTCGTACGTTTAAATTGTTATGTAAGTTGAATTGTCGTTATTTTTCCAATTTATTTAGGGTTCGAGGTTTGTGAACGATTAGTCGAAGGAGCGGTCTTCGAGTTTGTTGGAGTCGTTGGAGTATTTATCTCTTGCCACCTTTCTAAGGCAAGTACCTTAATTACATTTATTCGTATTGATGTCGATTATGTTGATTGTTGTATTGTGTTTATGTGTTTAGATTGTTTGTCCACCATGCGTTGGTCCGATGGGATCATCATGGGAATCAATAGCTGTATGCACTGGATCGTTAGACAGGTATTTCCACCATGCGTTGGTCCGATGGAATCATCATGGGAATCTATAGCTGTGTGTGCTGGATTGTTGGAATACAACGAGTATGTTGAGATTGATATGATATGTTGTACGTTGTTACTGTTTCTTGTTGGAGAGACTTGTCGTGATCATTGTTGATATTATTGACGTTGTTATTCAGGGATTGTTGAATAAATCATTGTTGTATAATTATCGTACTTGTACTAGCATGGTTGTGCCAACCCCTTCGGGGCTGAACACTTGTGTTATGTTCAGGATCCAGGAGAGCGGGAAAACAACGACTAGAGCTTCATAATGAAGAGGGTGCAGAGTGATGTTATGGCTGGATTACTTTGTCGTATGTTTGTGTTGTTAAAGTACTCGAGTACATTGTCGTTTGTGATGTTGGATTTGGTCAGGTATTAATATTCACTGTTTGACATTTGTCTTTCAGTACTGTTTTCAAACTCGTGTTGTATTTTATTTCCGCTGCCGTTGTTTGTTGGTATTGTTATTGTCTTTTTATTCCTCAGCCTTGTAAATTATTACGTAGAGGATTTACGGCGCTGTAATATTCTTGAATACATCGGGGGTGTTACACGTTAGAGTTTGCTCTTGCGAACTCATGCTTTTCTAGTGACTCAACCTTGGAGTTTGATGATTCTGACTTGTTTGATTATGCTTGTGAATTGAATTCCATACATGAAGAACCGCAAATCAATAAATTCGATGATTTTGACAAAGAAACAGAACAGGAGGAGAATGCAGTAGTTGCTAAAATCAAGCTAACGGGCAACCCGACCGTGTCAACTAACACGGTCCAAAATTTAAGTCCCATTTCATCTCAGTCGGGTGTATCACAACCAAACTTGGACCTTAAAACCCTTCCAGAACACCTCAAGTATGCATTTCTAGATGGTAATAATACAAATCCGGTAATTGTATCCTCTTCCCTTACCTCTACTCAATTAGATAAATTGCTTCATGTGGTGAGAGATCATAAGTCGGGTATATGATGGTCTATCTCATACTTGAAGGGAATTAGCCCTTCAATATGCATGCATAGTATTTTGCTTGAAGAAAATTATAAACCTAAAGTGAAAAATCAACGAAGACTTAATACTCTAATGAAAGAAGTGGTAAAAAAGGAAGTGCTCAAACTATTAGATGCTGGAATGATTTATCCAATTTCCGATAGTGAGTGGGTGAGTCATACGCAAGTTGTGTCTAAAAAAGGGGGGATGACCGTGACTAAAGATGAGAAAGATGAATTAATTGCTATGAGGGTAGTTACGGGATGATGAGTGTGTATAGATTATAGGGCTTTTAATGCTGCTACTCGCAAAGACCATTTTTCTCTCCCCTTTATTGATCAAATGCTTGATAGATTGGCGGGGCATGAATTTTTCTGTTTTCTTGATGGCTATTCAGGATATAATCAAATTTACATAACGCCGGAAGATCAAGAAAAAACGGCTTTTACATGTCCTTATGAAATTTATGCTTATCGTATGATGTCGTTTGGCTTATGTAATGCCCCATCCACTTTTCAGCGTTGCATGATGGCCATCTTCCATGGTTTGATCGAAAATATAAGGAAAATATTCATGGATGATTTTTCGGTGTTTGGAAATTCATTTGATCATTGCTTGTATAATCTCACTTTAGTTTTGCAGCACTGTGAAGATACTAATCTTGTGCTAAATTGGGAGAAATGTCACTCTATGGTGCCAGAATTGATTGACCTAGGCTATAGAGTATCTACTGCAGGATTAGAGTTTGATAGAGCGAAATTTTTTGCCATTGAGAAACTTGCCCGTCCAAAGAATGAAAAGGCTATTAGGATTTTTCTTGGTCACGCGGGTTTTTATAGGAGGTTCATAAAAGATTTTTCAAAAACCACTAAACCTTTGAGTAAGTTGTTAGAAAAAGATACTGCTTTCATTCTTTCTAACGAGTGTTTGCAGGTATTTAAAACTCTAAAGAAGGCATTAGTGAGTTCCTATCCTCGTAGTACCGGATTGGTCTCAACCTTTTGAGATCATGTGCGATGCAAGTGATTATGCGGTTGGAGATGTGTTGGGACAACATCGTGGGAAACTCTTTCGGGCTATTTACTATGCAAGCAAAACATTAGACGGAGCCCAGCAAAGTTACACAACAACGGACAAAGAAATGCTTGCCATGGTATTTGCTTTTGCTAAGTTCCGATCATACTTAATTGGGGCAAATACGATAGTACATACGGACCCTGCCACTATCAAGTACTTTTTCGAAAAGAAAGATTCAAAACCTCGCTTGATTCGATGGATTCTTCTTTTGCAAGAGTTTGACATAGAAGTTCGAGATAGGAAGGGTTGTGAGAATGTAGTGGCTGACCACTTATCTCGCATTGAGTACAAGAAGGAGGAGGAGCCCAAAATTGAAGGGATTAAAGAAGAGTTTCTGGACGACCATCTTTTTATGGTAGAACTAAATTTCCTTGGTATGCTGACATTGTTAATTTTTTGGTTGCAGGCATACTACCTCCGGACTTATCTTATTATCAAAAGAAGAAATTCCTCCATGATATCAAGTTCGATATGTGGGATGATCCACTACTTTTCAAAATATGTGCCGACATGATAGTGAGGAGGTGTGTGCCGCAAGAGGAATGGGAGGAAATTCTTCAACAATGCCATTCTTCACCAACCGGAGGACACTTCGGAGCAACATGGACTACTGCAAAGGTGTTTCAAAGCGGATTTTATTGGCCTACGTTATACAAAGATTTATATCTCTTCATTCAACAATGCGATAGATGCCAACGAGTGGGGAATATTTCAAGGCGTCATGAGATGCCCATGACCAACGTAATTGAGGTTGAACTTTTTGACATCTAGGGCATTGACTTCATGGGTCCCTTTTCCCCATAATTTGAGAATAAGTATATTCTTCTAGCAGTCGAGTATGTATCTCGATGAGTCGAGGCAATTTCTTCCCCAACAAATGATGCATATGTGGTGATGAAGTTTTTAAAGAAAAACTTTTTTTGCCGGTTTGGAACCCCAAGAGCATTAATCAGTGATCGGGGATCACACTTTGTAAACAAAATCATGGATAAACTCCTTCAAAAATATGGGGTCCAATCAAAGAAATCATTGGCCTATCATCCACAAGCAAATGGACAATCCGAAGCAGCTAACAAAGAAATTAAACTAATCCTGGAAAAGACGGTGAGTACATCTTGGAAAGATTGGTCGTCCAAGCTTGATGATGCAATTTGGGCTTATCACACGGCCTATAAAACACCTTTTGGAACATCTCCCTATCAACTCATATTTGGGAAATCATGTCATCTACCTCTAGAATTGGATCATAAAACGATGTGGGCGGTAAAAAGAATAAATCTGGATTTTGAGGCCGCTGGAAAGAAAAGATTGTTAGAGCTGAACGAGTTGGAAGAATTCCGGGATGAATGCTACGAAAACTCTCGAATCTACAAAGAGAGATCTAAAAGATGGCACGACAAGATGATCGTAAAACGTGAATTTATGTCGGGACAACAAGTACTTCTCTATAATTCAAGATTAAAATTGTTTCCCGAAAAATGAAAGTCAAGATGGTCAGGGCCATTCGTGATCAAGAAAGTACTTCCACCCGGAGTGGTCGAGCTTATGAGCAGAGATAGTGAACTATTTAATGTTAACAGACAAAGATTCAAACACTACCATCATCTAAATCAAAAGGAATCCGTGTCTGTGATAACTTTAATCGAGCCATAGAACCTCCTGTTGAAGGCGTCCGGCTGAAGACATTAAACGTAGCGTTAATTGGGAGGCAACCCAATAGTTCTTTTTAGTTTTGTTCTTATTTGCACTTTATTTTTATTTTTCATTGATGAGTAACTGACCGGTTCAACTATAGGTGTCCAATTCGCAGGAAAAAGACCCTGGAAAAAAAAAACGCACTTTCTTGGCAAGTGCGACACGGGCCATGTCACTTGACACGGTCGGGTCAGGTGGGCAGGCGTCTTTTTGAAAAAACTGAGCAGGTATGACACGAGCCGTGTCATTTGACACGGTGCGTGTCAGTCGGGGGTATAAAAACTGGACACGACTGTGTCCCTCATTTCACCTTCTTCCCAAAATTTTTTTCCTTTTTCTTCCCCATTTCAAAAAACCCTAATTCCCCATTCCGACTTAAATCATCATAATCAAAGGAAAATTGTGCTCACTCAAACAAAGAAACAACAATTCCAACATAATATCATCATCACTCAACCATCTAAGTGCCCTAAGTAGAAAAATTTGGACGAACTCTTCCTCCCTTGCTCGCGATTTTCTTTCAATTTTTTCATCATTTTACTCTGAATTTGAGGTATGTTTTTCGATTCTGAATGATTAATTCTTGTTTATGATTATCCTAATATTGTTTAGATTTTGAATGATTGATTAATCTAGGGTACATGAATTGAATTTTTTTGGGGATTTTTCATGAATTATGATGTGTTTGGTGATTGGATTCAAAATGTTGAAAATTCTTGTTATGAAAGGGATGTTGTATATGATGGAAATCATTTTTCAAGTAGATTGGTATTTTGAATTATACATGTGGGTATTTTGGATAGAAATTTTGGGGTAAATGTGTATTTGGTTATAAGTTTGGGGGAGACAATATCGTTGAAAATTATTGACCCATGATGTTTTACTTGAAACAAATAAGGATTGATAAATTCTTGCAGAAAAATGTCCAGAGGTTGAGGACTCGGTAATGCCCAACAAGGACGTGGCACTGCTCAAAGAGGACGAGGGAGACCGACGACTGAAATAGAGCAACCGCCAAGAATGCGGGCCCAAGGGGCTGTCGAGACACCGTAAACGTACAGAATTGAACTTTCGGAGAGCCGACAAGCACGGTGGGAGATGTTGGGGCAGAAAAAAAATGCTTCCAACTAGATGGCCCGACGATAAATGCATGATAGCCATGGGTATAAAAGATGACATAATGAAGCTGCTAGAAAGGATACAGTTGAAGTGGATGATGACACAACATTGGCCCACCTACAGATGCCTCACTCTGGAATTCCTAAACACGCTAACGGTTAAAAGAGTTACGATCACTCATGATCCAATCGCTTTAGAATTTCGCCTGAACAATGAGAACGAAAAGCTATCTCGAGGGGAATTAGAGGTTATATATGACACACAAAGGTACGGAGCATACCGAATAATTAGGTTCGAGTGTGAAACCTACTGGCGAGCTATGGTGGAGTATCCGGGAGGCGAGGCACGTCCTTATATTCCAAAGTCGGCCAAAGGATCCTCTATTCGCAATCCAATACTCCGATATCTTCACAAACTGATTGCGAGCACTATTTTCGGTCGAAAAGAAACAAGGCCGATCACCCAGCGAGAGTTATACGTTCTAACTCACATGCTCGATGGGACATATCCAGCAACCGGGCCTATACTAATAGATCATTTTGAGGATGTCGCTACGAAATTGAGAGAGGAGATTTGGATAGGGGGTTTGATTACCCCTATCACACTTCATTATGATATATCACTGGACAACCGAACTCCCCTTCCAGGAAATATGCTTCTATCTTTATCGATGATGAAATTTATGAACATCCTGGACTACGACCCGCGTACTATATTCCTCCAAAATGATAGTGATCATTTCCTCCTCCCGAATACACCTCTGACGAAGATTGATAGTATTAGGGATTTAGGAAACTTACAAATGACCAAAGATGCACATAAATTAGCCCGGATATCAGCTGGATTGGTCTCCCCTAGTGATAGCCACTTTGCTTGTAATGTTCGACCTCGGCGTACAGAAAATGAGGACAAAGCTGAGAGAATGCAAGAAGAAGACAGAGCAGAGTGAATGGAGGAAGACGATGATTATGAGAGAGGGCCGGACAATGAGGAAGAGGAAGAAGAAAGAGAGAGGGATCGCCCGAGTCATTGAGACAGGCCGAATCAAGACATGCCACATCTCGTTCAACACTTAGAGAGGAATTTGAGGCTTTCCGAGAGGAGATACGATAGAAGCAAGAGGAGACTCGATAGAAACAAGACGAGATGGTGACCTTGTTACGACAAATGCACGAATGGCATGTCCAACAAGGTCACTTCCCTCCGCCCAATCAGTAGGACCGGCTGTAAGTATTTCTTGACCCAAAGTTTTTTACTATTTATATACTATACCCCCTTCATGTGTATACTCTTTAATTCAAGTTTGGGGGTAGATATTGGGTCAAGAAATACTTATATTGTTCATTTGTTTATTTTTTTCGAATTTTGATGGGAAAATTTGCTTGGATTTTGGTGTGAATTTTTGTTTTTGAACTTGGTGTGTTTTGAGTATCATGTACTTGGATGAAACTCAAAAGAATGAACTCCTATCATGGATACCTCGGGATATATGTTGTTATTTGGATATGCAAATCGAGAATAATTTGTCGAGGAAAAATTGTAGAATAATCGAAATGGTGTGAAATTGAATAAATAGTTTAATATCTTGGAAATATGAACAAATCTAACTCGTGAGCTTTTGAGCCTTCGTGCATCATTAAATATGCAAGTTTCATTTTCGAGTACATCATTCATGTTTTAAGACTCTAGAACTTGCCTTGGTATCTTATTCGAAACTACAAGCGTGCGTGCAAATTAGTGAAAGTAATTTTAGGTGTTGTTTTTGTTAACCCTTCAAACCTTTTGGCCAACCCAACAATTATTCATTCCCTAGTTAGCCCAATTGAGCTTAAAGCCTATATCTTGTTAGCCACATTATGAGCTTTCCGTTCCATTGTTAACTTTTGTCCCTATACTTGAGCTTATTAGAACAAATTGGCAAAAGAATGAAAAGGTGTGTGGAGGCGATTGGGAAGATTGTTGGTTCAATTGCGATGACTTGTCAAAATAAATTTGACAGAAGAATGGTGTGATTATAATGAAGATGTTGTCCACCACATGAAAAGGCAAAACACAAAGAGTGTAAAAAAAGAATTAAATGGGGCGATAAGGAGGAATAAGATTGTGATTTTCACTTTCAAAAGCGCTTACTGCGATTATAAAAAATCAAGGGGTTGAAGGAAGCAAATTCCACAAAAAAAAATTGAGCTTCTAATTAAGCGAAGTGATTATTGGGATGTAGTTCTAATTGTAATACCCGGGATTTTTTATTTCGGTCACCTTGAATTAATTATCGTGTGATTCTGATTATTCGTTTCGTTACGATTATGTGGGATACATTTTTCTTCGATTAACTGTATGTTATGTACTGTTGTGTAGTTCGTCGGGTGAGACTTGTGTCACCGGCGTATCTTTGATAAATGTATGCTTGGAATGTGGTATGTTACGTTTCGTAAAATTGGCTCGTTACTGTTTTGAATCATAGAAGGTGCATTAGTGTATCTGAGTCATCGTCGAGCACCGAACCGGACTGTTGGAACGATCGAGTTTCAGCCAGGGGGCCTGTCCGAGTTACGGCCGTAAGAATGCCGAGTTACGACCATAAGACATTGCCTGTTACGGCTGTAAGGCATAATCAGTTACGGCCGTAATGGCTTGCCGACTATGACCGTAACACCCATTCGTTTTTCGGACAGTCAGGCCTGGGGCCCGATTACGGCCGTAATAACCTGTCGAGTACGGCCGTAAGGTCCGAGTTACGGCCATAAGGACCTGCCGATTACGGCCATAACGAACGCGCCTATATAAGGCCTGGGCGACGGGACTTTGCTCATTTCCTCATTTTTTCATCTTCTTTCCGCGGATGCCGGACGAGGGAGATGGGAACATCGATTCTCGGTCGATTCCACTCAATTCCAAGGTGTTTTGGAAGGCCCTTGTCGATTATAACAATATTAAATCCGTGTTCTTCGTCGGATTGAGGTAATCTCTTGAAATCTCCTAGGGTTGACTTTCGGGATTTCTTTTTAATCTTCGTTGTTCATCCAATTTCGATGAATTGGTTGATGTTATTGAACCTTATTAATCATGTTCTATGGGTTTTATATCTGTATTTCGAGTTTGTTCAACTCGATGGTTGATTCGAGTGTTCTTGGGAATTATCGAACATTGAATGTTCGATTAAATGTCCCAATGAGTTTCCCTTCGATAGTTTGTTGGGCTTTCCGTTGTTATTGGCCTTTATTCTCATTGTGATCGTATCTTCATTGTGTTTGCCAGAGGATTATAGGTGTTCGAGGATTCCGGTCGAGCTTCCCCGTTGTTTCGCGTGCTTTGGACTTGAGCTGAGTATCTCATCTATAATCTTTATACTTTGATAATGTGACGTGTCGTGAATTTAACGTTGACTTGTTAGTGATTGAACATTTAACCAACTCGCTTCTAAAGGAATATGTGTTTCTATGAAAATATATACGAGCGTAAACTTGAATTTCTTGGAGAATTATTACCACCATTTCATGTGTATTGTGTTCGAGATGGATATTTAGAAGTGAGTAGTTATCCGAGGAATTGTGGAATGTTTGTATTGTTCACTTTTAACAATGTTTACTAAATGATGGTGTGACGTAAATGTTATACCTTGTGAAAGTGTTTGTTGCATTAACTTATGATATTACGTGTTTGTGATTGTGGCAAATATTATACCCTCGTTGTTGGGTAATTGGTGATTTGAGATATTACCGGGTAGGGACCCCTGAGGCCTCCGGTGGCACGTTACATGCGAGTACGTCCAGATGATATGATTTTACCATAAGTTTATCGAATCGAGTAGGTCTGGAGAGGGCTCCGAGAATCGTCACTTGCAAGTACGATGTCAAGATAACTTATGGGTGGATTTGTGTTTGTTCCTAATCCGAGTGGGTCCCATCGAGGCCACAGAAGTGATATGAATATCGATTGGATATTACTGAATTGTGATTGTTTGAATCTTGGATTCTGGTTATATTGTTGATTTTGATTCCGCCTTTGAGGCTTGTTTTAGAATTGAATCATCTACATGTTTTTGAAAGAAAACTCTTTTCGTAATGAGAACTACAAATCTTTTCATGAATTTACACTGAGACCCCCGACGTCCTCAATTATTCTTTCAAATGTGTTTTGAAGTTATCCTTATGATCCATTCTAATGGGAACCGTTTTCGAAAAGACTTTAGACTTGGGGATCGTGTTACTACCTTGTTGAAAGTTTATTTTCATAACGGTTGCATTCTTGATGTATAACTTTATAGCTTGGTTACTTGCTAGTGATTCCATCGCTAATCCCTCATTGGGGATTTTGTTAATTATTCCAGGTGTTCTGACTAGAGAGAGCAACCACAGGATCGGCTCGAAGGATGATGTAAAGCAGCGCTACTAGTCACAGTTGTAGTCGGTTGTCCATCAGTGATCTGTCGGTTTAAGTTTTTCTTGTCATCCTTGAGGAGATGTACATTTTATGTATTATGTGATCGAGTTGTATTTTTGGTTCATCAAACGTATGGATATGTTGTGCTTTAAGAGACCTAATCGGTCTATGGTATTCTGTTTTGGTTGAGTTGACCGCATGTGAGTTTTAGTTTTGTAGTCTCCTGCCTGGTAGATCCTTGCGAAAAGGGGTCTACAACGTGTAATATCCCTGAGTGGATTGGGGGTGTTACATAAATGATATCAGAGCTTAGGTTTGCGAACACCTAGGCAGTTGGGTCTAGTTGGGTCTTGTCGAGTCGTTGTGAGCAATTATGAACAAGTGTGATCATGGTGATCCGTTGTCATCAATTGTGATAAGTTGTGATTAGTATCGTGGTGCGGCCGTCATCTCTGTGCATCCTGTGGACGCAAGTCTCCTCCTTTATGTGAGGTATCTGTGTTTCATGATTCTATCTGTGCGAATTAATTGTGGTGAATAATTTTATTTGCACGGTGTTGTGTGATGGAGTTGTATTCGATACTTGTGACACACTATATGTGTGTACAATTGGACATATTGATGTTTTGACTTTGAACCGCCGTGTGGGGTGGTATGATGTGAAAATTGTGAACCTTGATGGATTTCGAAAAGGTACCGACGGTTGAGTTGGTGAGAAACTCAGATGGATGGTTTTGTTGTATGTTTAAACTTGATGCACACGAAATGTATTTTCGAACTGTATTTTATCCGCTGAGTGAGTTCTTTCAAAATGACTTTTAGTATTTTGCAAGCTGTATTTTATTTCCTAAAACCGATTGCCTAAATCGAGTTTTGGCATTTTGGCCTTGAACGTTTTATGACGGTTTGACAAATGATTTTGTGAGTTTTGAAATAATACTACCGTCATCGGCCTTTTGACATATTTTTGAACAGCTTTGGAAATGTTTTTAGTCTGGTGGGTTCCGGCGCGGAACCACGGCGTGCAATATTCCCGGGCTGAACCGAGAATGTTACACGAGATGTATTTGGATGAATTTGTGATACTGTTTGCCGTTTGGGCATGTAGCTTTAAGTTTGATTATTTTTGTTTGGACTGTCATAATTATGTCGCTGTGGGTAGGTTGGGAACGTGTTTCTGAGGGACCTTAAGAGTCGGAACATTTTTGTGAAAGTCGATTTTGAAAATATTTTGATGGTGCGATTAAACAATAGCCGGTATGGATTTTGAAATCGGTTGGGTTTTGACAAGTTGATCATGTATTTTCAAACTACACCATGAGACGGTATTTGGAAAAAATTATTTTAATGTATTTCGGGCACTGCAAAATATTACCGTCATCTTCGGTTTTGATCAAAAGAATTTTGGAAAATTTCTGTTTTGCCAACGACTTTCGGTTTCGAAATTTTAAACACTGTGTGTTTGTTATGTTGCTGCCCGTCGGAAAATTTTTACAGTACTTTGTAAGTGTCGAGATACATCGTTAGGAGTCGATCCTTAACCTTTGGAGCCATTTTGAGACTGTTGAGTTGATTCTTTCCACCTTGCAGTTAGTTGTTACGACTATAAGTTTCTGACTGTCGCGGCGGTACCTTTGTTGTTACAATTCTATCTGTGCTCATTATCTCTCGTTTAATCCCT
This sequence comes from Orobanche coerulescens, assembly GCA_033398695.1. Classification (NCBI taxonomy): domain Eukaryota; kingdom Viridiplantae; phylum Streptophyta; class Magnoliopsida; order Lamiales; family Orobanchaceae; genus Orobanche; species Orobanche coerulescens. Next base: position 137,780,835 of record CM065813.1, on the reverse strand, counting down.
GTCGACCTAGTCATATGGTCCCTAGGTGATGATTGTGAACTCTAACTACGGTATCAGTATTGCACTTAGTTGCTTATCCTGTGTGGATATTATTGACGTATTATAAATTGTCACCGTTCTGGTTAACGAGTTATGGGTGTACGCCAGATGTTATGATTTCATAGTTCGGTTTAATTATATTATTCTTTGACGTTATTCGGGTGTGGTAATTTATTGGTAGCAATGATGATATATATATTGATAAGGTCACTTTGATGACACCGTTTATCGAATAGATTGATGTTTCATAATGTTTTGCAAATGATATTCAAAATGAAGAAGATATAATAATGGGTTCATAGTTTTGATCAAATGACCGAGGTATTAAAAACATTTCTTTTCAAAAATTCACTTCAGCAATTTTTTTTTCAAATTCAGGAATTTTAAAATGCTATCATTTGGACAAGTACCTCGGAAAATTTTGTTTTTAAAATATTACCCATATTCGACCACGATGATGTGTATGTGGTTCTGACCGTGATTTTTGTAAAGGTCGTACGTTGTGTTGACATAGCTTAGTGAATTACTTATAAATTTGAATTCTATCGTTGCGGTGATAGTTCGTGTATTTGTGTTGTGACTCAGAATGATTATTTTATTGTGTTACCGTTGTTTGCCCTATATTAATTATATAGTGTTTGTTTTGTCGTTCTGAATGGTTGTCCGTTCAGCATGACGAGAGGTCGCGGTCGTTGTGATCAGTCGCGTGGTCAGGGTCATGCTGCCGGTAATGGCGCTAGTATTGGTGTTGTTGGGTTTTCTATGTATCGAATACAAAATAATCGGAGTAAAAACGCAGCGGAACAATAAAAGTGAAAACCCAATTTAGGATCGCATGCAGTAATTTAATTGTTTAATTAAAGAGTTAATCGAATTACCTTAATCCGATTGAACAAATCTAGATCCGGACTAGAAGCAGATGAATATCTCCTTCCTCTTCTGGTGATCCACACACGAACAATTCCACAAGCCGGATTGCTAGATCTCATTTAATAATATTGATAAATAGTACAACACAAATTCCTTACTAGAAGGATTGTACTATTCATCAAGATCAACTAAGGGAAGAGGAACGACCGACTCCGTTCTCCTACAGTATAATGTAGATGGCCGATTTTTCTTCTTCTTGAAGGGCCGATTTTAGGTCTTATTTTCTGGTTGCAACTCCTTGTCCAAGACCTTATATTTATACTAAGTAAACCCTAGATTCAATAATATAGTATTTGCTTAGTTGCCCCTCAACTTATTAAATAATACAATATATATAATATCCAATATTATATATATTACTTTATTATTTAATCTCCTTATAAATATAATATCCAATATTATATTTATTATTCCCAGTTGATATTTATTCCTACTTGTCTATAATTGTCGTACGTGCGACCCAAAAGGCTTATATTATGTTGGCAATTATTTAATACCTTATTAAATAATAAATCATAAGCGGCCTCTAGCAAGACATTATGATTACCCAAAGAATATAAGTTAATAGTCCATTAAACCTTTTAACGTGTCAAATCCCTTTGTCACGCGATATCATATTTGAACTAAGTCATGGAGTCTGTCATACTTATTTATGTTCAAATGCTTTCTCGATCTTAAGTAGATCGATGAATCAAATGACTCTTCATTTGAGCATGGCCATGCATTTCCTTGATCCTACTTATCGAGGGGCCCAAAGAGATATCTCTCTCACTTAAGAGAGGGACAAATCCCCATCTTGATTATTCATTGCCCTCTACATGACTCCCACTAATCCCGATCGCTAACCTTTATGATCACCATGTTTCGTATGACGTTGGATTACGTCAAGGCATAGCGATTATCATGTTGGACTCTATGATAATCTCGGGTTCAAGGATTTATTGACATACCGTATTGAGATTCACTTATGACATTTCCATGCGGTGATCTCAATGCGGGTCGGTCCAAGATTAGTTCTCCAACCAATACCCATAAGATTGATCCGTACCATACGCATAATCATCCGATGATTATCAATCAAACTTATACTAGTATATTAATCACTTGAGTCTCTACTCAACGCGATTTTACCAGGGACATTTGAATAATCTTATTATTCGTGAATAACTATTATTCGATTATTATAATATTAAAACATGCACACATTATAATAATCAACGAGAAATAAATGATATCAAATAACTTTATTTAAATGTGACAATTACAAATCTAGGCACATCGAATGTCCTAGGGCACTATTCCCAACAATCTCCCACTTGCACTAGGACCATTCATACATGACTTTTAGTCCTATCGCTCTAGCATGCTCAACATGCTTTCCTTGTGAGAGAGGCTTGGTAAGTGGATCTGCAACATTCTCTTCCGTTGCTACTTTGCATATTGTAATATCTCCTCGTCTGACGATCTCTCCGACTAGGTGATATTTTCTGAGTATATGTTTGGAATTATGATGGGACCTAGGCTCTTTAGCTTGTGCAATAGCACCATTATTGTCACAATAAACGCTTATGGGACCCTGGATGGTTGGCACCACTCCTAGTTCGATAACGAACTTCTTGATCCATACGGCTTCCTTAGCCGCATCCGATGCCGCCAGTACTCGGCTTCAGTAATAGAATCAGCAACCGTGCTTTGCTTGGAACTCTTCCAACTCACGGCACCTCCATTCAATACAAACACATAACCAGTTTGCGATTTGAAATCGTCTCTGTCGGTTTCGAAACTTGCATCGGCGTAACCTCTTACAAACATTTCGTTTCCCACCCTCCATAAACTAGGAAATCATCCTTGGTTCTTCTCAAGTACTTTAGGATGGTTTTCACCGTCGTCGATGACTTTCACTGGATTCGATTGGTATCGACTTGTCATACTAAGAGCAAACGATACATCCGGTCGAGTACAAATAATGGCATACATGATCGATCCAATAGCCGATGCGTATGGTATCTTGCTCATACGTGCTCGCTCATCGAGTCTTAGGACTCGAGTCTCACTCGATGAATGCCATGTGACATTGGCAAGAGTCCTCTCTTGGAGTCTTGCATATTGAACCTCTTCAATATTTTATTAATGTATGTACTTTGACTCGGACCAATCAATCTCTTTGATCTATCTCTATAGATCTTTATCCCAAGAATATAAGCGCTTCTCCTAAGTCTTTCATTGAGAAACAACTTCCCAACCAAGTCTTGGTATCTGCAAGGTGGGAATGTCATTTCCAATGAGTAATATGTCATCTACATATAAGACTAAGAAAACAACTATTCTCCCACTAACCTTCTTGTACACACAAGGTTCATCTTCATTTGAATGAACCCAAACTCTTTGACAGCTTTCATCAAAACGAAGATTCCAGCTCCGAGAAGCCTCGCTTCAACCCATAAATGGATCTTTGAAGCTTGCAAACCTTTTAGAATTTTACGGATGAACAAAACCTTCGTTGTGTCATATACACATCCTCGAGTAAGTTTCCATTAAGGAATCTTTGTTTTGACATCCATTTGCCATATTTCATAATCATAGTATGCGGCAATGGCAAATAAAATTCTAATTGATTTAAGCATGACTACCGCGAAAAGGTCTCATCATAGTCAACACCATGAATCTGTCATAACCTTTTGCCACTAGTCTAGCTTTATAGGCTTTATGATTATCATCCATGTCTTTCTTCTTTTTATAGACCCATTTGCACCCAATGGTTTTAACACCCTCAGTGGATCTATCAAGTTCCAAACTTGATTGTCATACATGGATTGCATCTCGGACTTCATGGCTTCTAGCCATTCCTCGGACTACGGTCACAGGCGGCTCTGTATAGGTACTAGGCTCATCATCTATGAGCGATGCATCATCATCCTCCGTTACGAGATAACCATATCTCTCAGTTCATGTCGCATCCTATCGATCTGCGTGGGACTTGTGTACTTTGAATGGGATCTTCAATCGTTTGTTGAGCTTGTTCGGTTTCCATCGGTGAAGCGATGTCTTCTTGTGGTTCTCGATTTTCCTCGAGAATTACTCTTCTCCCACTGTCTCTTTTGGAAATAAATTCCCTTTCTAAGAATACGACATTTCGAGTAACAAACACTTTGTTCTCTCATGGCTTGTAAAAGTAATATCCTTTAGTTTCCTTAGGATATCCCACAAATAAACATCTTTCGTATCTTGCCGCTTTGTCAAACACTTGGCGCCTTACGAACGCTTCGCAACCCTGCATCTTTAGAAAAGACAAGTTTGGTCTTTTACCACCCATTTCTCAAATGGTGTCTTTTCAATCGCTTTAGATGGAACACGGTTAAGGGTGAATGCTCATGTTTCTAAGGCGTGGCCCCAAAATGATAATGGAAGCTCTGTTCGACTCATCATGGATCGAACCATATCTAATAAAGTTCGATTCCTCCTCTCGGACACTCCGTTATGCTGAGGTGTGTCGGGAGGAGTAAGTTGCGAAACAATTCCACAACTCCTAAGATGATCATCGAATTCTTGGCTCAAGTATTCCCCACCTCGATCTGATCGAAGGGCTTTAATTGTCTTGCCAAGTTGATTCTGTACTTCATTCTGGAATATTTTGAACATTTCAAAAGATTCATGTTTATACTTCATAAGATAAACATATCCATATCGGCTAAAATCATCGGTGAATGTAATGAAGTATTGGTATCCGCCTCTGGCATGAGTGCTAAGAGGTCCGCACACATCAGTATGTATTAGGCCTAATAGATCACTAGCCCTTTCTCCATGACCGGTGAAAGGATTCTTCGTCATCTTGCCCAATAAACAAGATTCGCATGTCCCATATGATTCATAGTCAAAAGAGTCTAAAAGTCCATCATTATGGAGTTTAGAAATGCGTTTCGTTTATGTGACCAAGTCGACAATGCCATAAGTAAGTCGGATTAGAATCATTGAGCTTAGGTTTCTTGGATGCAATGTTATAGACTTCCAAAGTGTCGGACTCATCTAGATCAATATTGTAAAGGCCATTATATAACTTTGCACCATAAAGCAAGTCATCAAAGAAAATACGAATGATCTTATTCTTAATAAGAAAACAGTAACCTTCACAATCTAATGTAGAAACTGAAATAATATTCCTATTCATAGCAGGAACATAATAGCAATTGTTCAAAACTAACAAAAGCCCATTGGGCAAAACTAGATCATAAGTTCCTACGGCTAGTGCAGCAACTCTTGCTCCATTGCCGACTCTTAGATCTACTTCCCCTTTCTTCGATTCTCTCACCTTCTCAACCCTCGCACATTTGTACAAATGTGAGATCCACATCCAGATCTAATACCCGGGAGTTAGAGGTAGATAAGTTAACTTCTATAACAAATATACCCGTGGCGCCTCACTGCCCTTGGTACGCTTTAGCTCTTCCAAGTAAATCTTGCAATTTCTTTTCCAATGTCCTGGTTTATTGCAATGATGGCAATTTCCATCTTTGGGAGTTTTAGCCTTGAAACCCGGCCTAGTAGGGTCTTTAGATTTGGCAACTTTTGCCTTACCCTTGCCCTTGCCTTTGTTCTTAAAGGATTTCCCTTTCGACCATCAACACATGGTTTGGTTTCTTCTTAATATTCTCGGCCGTTTTAAGCATCCCATGCATTTCAAGAATGGACTTCTCCATCTCATTCATATTATAGTTCATAATGAACTGACCGAAACTTTCGGCAATGAGTTTAGGATCACATCCGTGGAGTGCTCCTTAGAAAGTGGAAAACCAAGCCTTTCAAGATGATCAATATATCCTTTCATCTTGAGCACGTGAGCGTGATGATGTCCCCTCAACCATCTTGCAAGCATACAAGGCTTGAAAGGTCTCATACCTCTCTTGCCTAGCATGCTTCGAGAAAGTTTCCTTGAGGTGAGCATTTAGCTCATAAGCTTCCATTTCCTCCAGATTCTTCAAGTTACGGACAAATGGTGGCCAACATAAGACAACCGACATCAATGGAATCATCACAATGTTTCTTCCATTTGTCTTTTGTTGCTTTATTTGCATTGTCAGCTGGCTCATCGGGAATTTCTTCCTCAAGAACATACAACTTTCTTTCTTGCTTGAGAACTATTCTCGTGCTCCGGATCCAATCCAGATAGTTGCCGCCATTTTCTTTCACTTGTCCTTCTCAAGGACGGATCGCAGTGAGATGGTGGATGTGTTGTTTGATGCCATTCTACAAAATTCAATATGCAAAATATTTAGTCACATTATTTTATTTCTCGAAAAATACTCCCACTAAAACAAAGTACCCTCAATTTACAACATTGTAATTTTAGTGGGCTAAGATCCCATTTCGCACAATCCTAAACTCAGCTTTGGCATGACGCCTAGAATTGAACTACTTTAGGTGGATAACTCTTTATCGATTACATCATATGTAACTCTTAGATTATGTCATGGGATTTGGCATCGTATGCCCAAGCATGTTATAATCCCATCTTATGCCTTAAGGTTCAAAACTATTTTGATTTCCAAATTCATTAAACGTATAGGTATCACCATTACCTATCCTACCTTACTAAGATAATCCGAGTGCCCACTTTGGCATGACCCACTCATGATGATCGAAGTCTTGATAGGTGTTTTTCAAATGAACGGCATTAAAATTTTAACGAGGATTTTTATCCTATGTTAATGTCTATGTTTGCTAACATACATCTAAACATACATAGCATCACATACATGCATAAATTTAAACATACATCGCATCACATGACAATAAAGCATAGGACCGTGTATAGCATGACCATAATCCTAACGTGATTTTCATGAGCCAACATGAAAATCACAAAGGTCATCTAAAGGGTTAAATATGGTCTTCATTGATCTTCCAACTCCTTGGAACGTCATACGCGATCAATTTGCTCCTCGAGTCCATCTATCTCGTCCTTCTTGTCTTCATTACATTAATGAAATTTAATACTACACTAATAAATTAAATTACAAGAAGTACAAACGACACACAGGCCGTAAAATAATAAACAATTTAAATAGACGACTCGCAGGCCGTAAAACCAATTATAATTAAACGACACGCAGGCCGTAAAAACCAACCCATAAGAAATTAAATTATCCAATCACATTGGTCAATTTATGGTCATGCCATACACCACACACATACCATAAATAATTATCAAATAATTAATAAAGCATGTAATATACTAAATAATCAATTTATCGACAATCGACAATAATTAAAATTTGTGTCATCACATGAACAAAGCTGGACTCGCCGAGATGGCTGCCACGAGATCTGGGCACGGGTTTGCCGGGTTCGAAACTTCGGCGGTTGCGGTTGCAACATTTTGCAACTATTATTTCCAAATTTACTTTTATAACAAAAGGACTTATAAAAGGAACTACCGAAAAGTTACCAAAACAAGATCCAAGTGAGATGGAAAGTGGTGTGAAGGATAGCCGATCGGCGCGGATCGAATCCCGCTTTTGCGGAAGTGTTTTTGCAATATTTAAAAGCATTTATTTGCCTTTAATAAAACCTTCCGTGTATTATTTCCAAAACAAACTCGCAGCGCACATGGTAAGTCGCTAGGCCACGCTGGACCTCCGTGGTTCGAACCCCCGTGATGCAAAATCATTTTTGCTAATTAATCTAATTAATACAACCCATGGGTCCAGGCCCGACCCGACCGGACCGGACCCGACACACTGCTTTCTTGTTCGGCCGATCGTTTCCGGGCGGCGATTTTGCAGCTTGAAAAAATCCGAAAATTATTTTTGACGATCCGATTTAATCAAATTAAACCGGAAAAAATATTTTATAAAATCTATATTTTATAAACATAATCAGAACATAATTTACACATAAATATGTTCTACATAAACAATTAAATTACATGCAAGTTGGCTCCGATACCACCGTTGGGTTTTCTATGTATCGAATACAAAATAATCGGAGTAAAAACGCAGCGGAACAATAAAAGTGAAAACCCAATTTAGGATCGCATGCATTAATTTAATTGTTTAATTAAAGAGTTAATCGAATTACCTTAATCCGATTGAACAAATCTAGATCCGGACTAGAAGCGGATGAATATCTCCTTCCTCTTACGGTGATCCACACACGAACAATTCCACAAGCCGGATTGCTAGATCCTTACGAATAATATTGATAAATAGTAAAACACAAATTCCTTACGAGAAGGATTGTACTATTCATCAAGATCAACTAAGGGAAGAGGAACGACCGACTCCGTTCTCCTACGGTATAATGTAGATGGCCGATTTTTCTTCTTCTTGAAGGGCCGATTTTAGGTCTTATTTTCTCGGTTGCAACTCCTTGTCCAAGACCTTATATTTATACTAAGTAAACCCTAGATTCAATAATATAGTATTTGCTTAGTTGCCTCAACTTTTTAAATATTACTATATTTATAATATCCTATTTTATTTATATTACTTTATTATTTAATCTCCTTATAAATATAATATCCAATATTATATTTATTATTCCCGATTGATATTTATTCCTACTTGTCTATAATTGTCGACGTATGCGACCCAAAAGGCTTATATTATGTTGGCAATTATTTAATACCTTATTAAATAATAAATCATAAGCGGCCTCTAGCAAGACATTATGATTACCCAAATAATATAAGTTAATAGTCCATTAAACCTTTTAACGTGTCAAATCCCTTTGTCACGCGATATCATATTTGAACTAAGTCATGGAGTCTGTCATACTTATTTATGTTCAAATGCTTTCTCGATCTTAAGTAGATTGATCAATCAAATGACTCTTCATTTGAGCATGGCCATGCATTTCCTTGATCCTACTTATCGAGGGGCCCAGCAGATATCTCTCTCACTTAAGAGAGGGACAAATCCCCATCTTGATTATTCATTGCCCTCTACATGACTCCCACTAATCCCGATCGCTAACCTTTATGATCACCATGTTTCAGATGACGTTGGATTACGTCAAGGCATAGCAGTTATCATGTTGGACTCTATGATAATCTCAGGTTCAAGGATTTATTGACATACTGTATTGAGATTCACTTATGACATTTCCATGCAGTGATCTCAATGCGGGTCGGTCCAGTAATAGTTCTCCAACCAATACCCATAAGATTGATCCGTACCATACGCATAATCATCCGATGATTATCAATCAAACTTATACTAGTATATTAATCACTTGAGTCTCTACTCAACGCGATTTTACCAGGGACATTTGAATAATCTTATTATTCGTGAATAACTATTATTCGATTATTATAATATTAAAACATGCACACATTATAATAATCAACGAGAAATAAATGATATCAAATAACTTTATTTAAATGTGACAATTACAAATCTAGGCACATCGAATGTCCTAGGGCACTATTCCCAACAGGTGTTGCTCCTATACTCCAGCAGGTGGCAGACCAGATGACACATTTGGCTCAGGCAGTTCAGCGTAACAATGCCGCGAATGAGGATGTCGGGTTGACTCAGTGGCTTAGAGAAGTGGTTCGTATGCGTCCTCCTCGCTTTGCGGGCGTGGGTGATACTTTGGGATGGGACGGTTAGCTTTTCCAACTGGAGAAGATTTTCAAGCCGGTTGGTTGTCCCGAGGAGCGGCGGATTCCTATCGCTCAGTTCCTTCTCGTCAGCGACGCCGCTAACTGGTGGGAGGTCGTTGATCCTAAGAATCATGTTGTTACTTGGGAGGATTTCAAGAAGTTGATGGAAGCGGCGTTCTGCCCGAAGCCGATCCGAGAGCAGAGGATCCGAGATTTTTACCTAGCCGAGCCGTAGGATATACCCGTGTCGCAGGCTATTAACGATTATAGTGGACAGCTCGCCTACATGAAGAGGCAGGTGAGGACCGAGGAAGACAAAATCCATCATTTCGACATGCGGATGAGACCAGAGATTCGACAGTACATGTCGGGTTTCACTTGTGTTACTTTGAGAGAGTATCAGAATCGAGCCATGGCATACGAGATGGCATCGACATCTACTGGGCCTTCGCATGAGTCGAAGAGACATAGGACATCTGGAGATATTTCGGATGGTGTGAGAGACGGAAATTCTTCTACCGAGTTTCGCGTAGTCATACGGCGTAACCTTCCCTTTCTTCGTTTGGTGGAACCAAGAGTTCCAAGTTCTCTTCTTTGACTCCTAGTCAGACTGGGAGGTGTTTCAATTGCAACATTGCGGGTCATGTGCAGGCCAATTGTCCTTCGCGGTTGATTACTTGTTATAACTGTGGACTCGAGGGCCATAGAGTTCAGTATTGTGAATTATTTCATGAAGTTTCCCAGAATCGAGCTTCAGCGCCATTATCAGAATCGACCCGGGTAGATCGCTGAGGTTATTTGTCCGCTCACTTAGATGGCGGCTTGCTTCACCTTTCCTTTTTAAGTTTCGAGATAAAACTTATTTTTAGAGGGGTAGAATGTAATACCCGAGATTTTTTATTTCGGTCACCTTGAATCAATTATCGTGTCATTCCGATTATTCATTTCGTTGCGATTATGTACGATATGCCTTGATTCGATTCACTATATGTTGTACTGTTGTGTAGTTCGTCGGGTGAGACTTTTGTCGCCGGCATATCTTTGATAAATGTATGCTTAGAATGTGGTATGTTACGTTTCGTAAAATTGGCTCGTTATTGTTTTGAATCATAGCAGGTGCATTAGTGTATCTGAGTCGTCGCCGAGCACCGAACCGGACTGTCGGAACGATCGTGTTTCAGCTAGGGGGCCTGGCCGAGTTACGGCCGTAAGACTGCCGATTTACGACCATAAGACATTGCCTATTACGGCTATAAGGCATAGTCAGTTACGGCCGCAAGGCTGCCGAGTTACGGCCGTAATGCCTTGCCGACTATGACCGTAACACCCATTCGTTTTTCGGACAGTGAGGCCTGGGGCCCGATTACGGCCGTAATAACCTGCCGAGTACGGTCGTAAGGTCCGAGTTACGGCCATAAGGACCTGCCGATTACGGCTATAACGAACGCGCCTATATAAGGCCTGGGCGACGGGACTTTGCTCATTTCCTCATTTTTTCATCTTCTTTCCGCGGATGCTGGACGAGGGAGATGGGAACATCGATTCTCGGTCAATTCCACTCAATTCCAAGGTTTTTTGGAAGGCCCTTGTCGATTATAACAATATTAAATCCGTGTTCTTCGTCGGATTGAGGTAATCTCTTGAAATCTCCTAGGGTTGACTTTCGGGATTTCTTTTTAATCTTCGTTGTTCGTCCAATTTCGATGAATTGGTTGATGTTATTGAACCTTATTAATCATGTTCTATGGGTTTTATATTCGTATTTCGAGTTTGTTCAACTCGATGGGTGATTCGAGTGTTCTTGGGAATTATCGAACATTGAATGCTCGATTAAATGTCCCAATGAGTTTCCCTTCGATAGTTTGTTGGGCTTTCCATTGTTATTGGCCTTTATTATTGTTGTGATCGTATCTTCATTGTGTTTGCCTGAGGATTATAGGTGTTCGAGGATTCCGGTCGAGCTTCCCCGTTGTTTCGCGTGTTTTGGACTTGAGCCGAGTATCTCGTCTATAATCTTTATACTTTGATAATGTGACGTGTCGTGAATTTAACGTGGACTTGTTAGTGATTGAACATTTAACCAACTCGCTTCTAAAGGAATATGTGTTTCTCTGAAAATAAATACGAGCGTAAACTTGAATTTCTTGGAGAATTATTACCACCATTTCATGTGTATTGTGTTCAGGATGGATATTTAGAAGTGAGTAGTTATCCGAGGAATTGTGGAATGTTTGTATTGTTCACTTTTAAGAATGTTTACTAAATGATGGTGTGACGTAAATGTTATACCTTGTGAAAGTGTTTGTTGCATTACCTTATGATATTACGTGTTTGTGATTGCGGCAAATATTATACCCTTGTTGTTGGGTAATTGGTGATTTGAGATATTACCGGGTAGGGACCCCTGAGGCCTCCGGTGGCGCGTTACTTGCGAGTACGTCCAGATGATATGATTTTACCATAAGTGTATCGAATCGAGTAGGTCTGCAGAGGGCTCCGAGAATCGTCACTTGCGAGTACGATGTCAAGATAACTTATGGGTGGATTTGTGTTTGTTCCTAATCCGAGTGGGTCCCATCGAGGCCACAGAAGTGATATGAATATCGATTGGATATTTCTGAATTGTGATTGTTTGAATCTTGGATTCTGGTTATATTGTTGATTTCGATTCCGCCTTTGAGGCTTGTTTTAGAATTGAACCATCTACATGATTTTGAAAGAAAACTCTTTGGATAATGAGAACTACAAATCTTTTCATGAATTTACACTGAGACCCCCGAAGTCCTCAATTATTCTTTCAAATGTGTTTTGAAGTTATCCTTATGATCCATTCTAATGGGAACCGTTTTCGAAAAGACTTTAGACTTGGGGATCGTGTTACTACCTTGTTGAAAGTTTATTTTCATAACTCTTGTATTCTTGATGTATAACTTTATAGCTTGGTTACTTGCTAGTGATTCCATCGCTAATCCCTCATTGGGTATTTTGTTAATTATTCCAGGTGTTCTGACTAGAGAGAGCAACCACAGGATCGGCTCGAAGGATGATGTAAAGCAGCGCTACTAGTCACAGTTGTAGTCGGTTGTCCATCAGTGATCTGTCGGTTTAAGTTTTTCTTGTCATCCTTGAGGAGATGTACATTTTTTGTATTATGTGATCGAGTTGTATTTTTGGTTCATCAAATGTATGGATATGTTGTGTTTTAAGAGACCTAATCGGTCTACGGTATTCTATTTTGGTTGAGTTGACCGCATGTGAGTTTTAGTTTTGTAGTCTCCTGCCTGGTAGATCCTTGCGAAAAGGGGTCTACGGCGTGTAATATCCCTGAGTGGATTGGGGGTGTTACATAAATGGTATCAGAGCTTAGGTTTGTGAAAACCTAGGCAGTTGGGTCTAGTTGGGTCTTGTCAAGTTGTGTCTTGTCGTGTCACCCGGGTGAGCAATTGTGAACAAGTGTGATCATGGTGATCCGTTGTGATCAATTGTGATAAGTTGTGATTAGTATCGTGGTGCGGCCGTCATCTCTGTGCAGCCTGTGGACGCAAGTCTCCTCCTTTATGTGAGGTATCTGTATTTCATGATTCTATCTGTGCGAATTAATTGTGGTGCATAATTTTATTTGCACGGTGTTGTGTGATGGAGTTGTATTCGATACTTGTGACACACTATATGTGTGTACAATTGGACATATTGATGTTTTGACTTTGAACCGCCGTGTGGGGTGGTATGATGTGAAAATTGTGAACCTTGATGGATTTCGAAAAGGTACCGACGGTTGAGTTGGTGAGAAACTCAGATGGATGGTTTTGTTGTATGTTTAAACTTGATGCACACGAAATGTATTTTCGAACTGTATTTTATCCGCTGAGTGAGTTATTTCAAAATGACTTTTAGTATTTTGCAAGCTGGATTTTATTTCGTAAAACCGATTGCCTAAATCGAGTTTTGCCATTTTGGCCTTGAACGTTTTATGACGGATTGACAAATGATTTTGTGAGTTTTGGAATAATACTACCGTCATCGGCCTTTTGGCGTATTTTTGAACGTCTTTGGAAATGTTTTTAGTCTGGTGGGTTCCGGCAAGGAACCACGGCGTGTAGTATTCCCGGGCTGAACCGAGAATGTTACACGAGATGTATTTGGATGAATTTGTGATACTGTTTGCCGTTTGGGCATGTGGTTTTAAGTTCGATTATTTTTGTTTGGACTGTCATAATTATGTCACTGTGGGTAGGTTGGGAACGTGTTTCTGAGGGACCTTAAGAGTCGGAACATTTTTGTGAAAGTCGATTGTGAAAATATTTTGATGGTGCGATTAAACAACATCCGGTATGGATTTTGAAATCGGTTGGGTTTTGACAAGTTGATCATGTATTTTCAAACTACACCATGAGACGGTATTTGGAAAAATGTATTTTAATGTATTTCGGGCACTGCAAAATATTACCGTCCTCTTCGGTTTTGATCAAAAGAATTTTGGAAAATTTCTGTTTTGCCAACGACTTTCGGTTTCGAAATTTTAAACACTGTGTGTTTGTTATGTTGCTGCCCGTCGGAAAAATTTTACAGTACTTTCTAAGTGTCGAGATACATTGTTAGGAGTCGATCCTTAACCTTTGGAGCCATTTTGAGACTATTGAGTTGATTCTTTCCACCTTACAGTTAGTTGTTACGACTATAAGTTTCTGACTGTCGCGGCGGTACCTTTGTTGTTACAATTCTATCTGTGCTCATTATCTATCGTTTAATCCCTGTCGACCTAGTCATATGGTCCCTCGGTGATGATTGTGAACTCTAACTACGGTATCAGTATTGCACTTAGTTGCTTATCCTGTGTGGATATTATTGACGTATTATAAATTGTCACCGTTCTGGTTAACGAGTTATGGGTGTACGCCAGATGTTATGATTTCATAGTTCGGTTTAATTATATTATTCTTTGACGTTATTCGGGTGTGGTAATTGATTGGTAGCAATGATGATATATATATTGATAAGGTCACTTTGATGACACCGTTTATCGAAAAGATTGATGTTTCATAATGTTTTGCAAATGATATTCAAAACGAAACAGATATAATAATGGGTTCATAGTTTTGATCAAATGACCGAGATATTAAAAACATTTCTTTTCAAAAATTCACTTCAGCAATTTTTTTTTTTCAAATTTAGGAATTTTAAAATGCTATCATTTGGACAAGTACCTCGGAAAATTTTGTCTTTAAAATATTACCCATATTCGACCACGATGATGTGTATGTGGTTCTGACCGTGATATTTGTAAAGGTCGTACGTTGTGTTGACATAGCTTAGTGAATTACTTATAAATTTGAATTCTATCGTTGCGGTGATAGTTCGTGTATTTGTGTTGTGACTCAGAATGATTATTTTATTGTGTTACCGTTGTTTGCCCTATATTAATTATATAGTGTTTGTTTTGTCGTTCTGAACGGTTGTCCATTCAGCATGCCGAGAGGTCGGGGTCGTTGTGATCAGTCGCGTGGTCAGGGTCATGCTGCCGGTAATGGCGCTAGTATTGGTGTTGCTACTATACTCCAGCAGGTGGCAGACCAGATGACACATTTGGCTCAGGCGGTTCAGCGTAACAATGCCGCGAATGAGGATGTCGGGTTGACTCAGTGGCTTAGAGAAGTGGTTCGTATGCGTCCTCCTCGCTTTGCGGGTGTGGGTGATACTTTGCGATGGGACGGTTAGCTTTTCCAACTGGAGAAGATTTTCAAGGCGGTTGGTTGTCCCGAGGAGCGGAGGATTCCTATCGCTCAGTTCCTTCTCGTCAGCGACGCCTCTAACTGGTGGGAGGTCATTGAGCCTAAGAATCATGTTGTTACTTGGGAGGAGTTCAAGAAGTTGATGGAAGCGGCGTTCTGCCCGAAGCCGATCCGAGAGCAGAGGATCCGAGATTTTTACCTAGCCGAGCCGTAGGATATACCCGTGTCGCAGGCTATTAATGATTATAGTGGACAACTCGCCTACATGAAGAGGCAGGTGAGGACCGAGGAAGACAAAATCCATCATTTCGACATGCGGATGAGACCAGAGATTCGACAGTACATGTCGGGTTTCACTTGTGTTACTTTGAGAGAGTATCAGAATCGAGCCATGGCATACGAGATGGCATCGACATTTACTGGGCCTTCGCATGATTCGAAGAGACAGAGGACATCTGGAGATGTTTCGGATAGTGTGAGAGACGCAAATTCTTCTATCGAGTTTCGCGTAGTCATACGGCGAAACCTTCCCTTTCTTCGTTTGGTGGAACCAAGAGTTCCAAGTTCTCTTCTTTGAATCCTAGTCAGACTGGGAGGTGTTTCAATTGCAACGTTGCGGGTCATGTGCAGGCCAATTGTCCTTCGCGGTTGATTACTTGTTATAACTGTGGACTCGAGGGCCACAGAGTTCAGTATTGTGAATTATTTCATGAAGTTTCCCAGAATCGAGCTTCAGCGCCATTATCAGAATCGACCCGGTTAGATCTCTGAGGTTATTTGTCCGCTCACTTGGATGGCGGCTTGCTTCACCTTTCCTTTTTAAGTTTCGGGATGAAACTTCTTTTTAGAGGGGTAGAATGTAATACCCGAGAATTTTTATTTCGGTCACCTTGAATTAATTATCGTGTCATTCCGATTATTCATTTCGTTGCGATTATGTAGGATATGCCTTTCTTCGATTCACTGTATGTTGTACTGTTGTGTAGTTCGTCGGGTGAGACTTGTGTCGCCGGCGTATCTTTGATAAATGTATGCTTAGAATGTGGTATGTTACGTTTCATAAAATTGGCTCGTTATTGTTTTGAATCATAGCAGGTGCATTAGTGTATCCGAGTCGTCGTTGAGCACCGAATCGGACTGTCGGAACAATCGAGTTTCAGCCAGGGGGCCTGGCCGAGTTACGGCCGTAAGACTGCCGAGTTACGGCCGTAAGACATTTCCTATTACGTCCGTAAGGCATAATCAGTTATGGCCGCAAGGCTGCCGAGTTACGGCCGTAATGCCTTGCCGGCTACGGCCATAACACCCATTCATTTTTCGGACAGTGAGGCCTGGGACCCGATTACGGCCGTAAGAACCTGTCGAGTACAGCCGTAAGTCCGAGTTACGGCCATAAGGACCTGCTGGTTACGGCCGTAACGAACGCGCCTATATAAGGCTTGGGCGATGGGACTTTGCTCATTTCCTCATTTTTTCATCTTCTTTCCGTGGCTGCCGGACGAGGGAGACAGGAACATCGATTCTCGGTCGATTCCACTCAATTCTAAGGTGTTTTGGAAGGCCCTTGTTGATTATAAAAACATTAAATCCGTGTTCTTCGTCGGATCGAGGTAATCACTTCAAATCTCCTAGGGTTGACTTTTGGGATTTCTTTTTAATCTTCGTTGTTCGTCCGATTTCGATGAATTGGTTGATGTTATTGAACATTATTAATCATGTTCTATGGGTTGTATATCCGTATTTCAAGTTTGTTCAACTCGATGGGTGATTCGAGTGTTCTTGGGAATTATCGAACATTGAATGATCGATTAAATGTCCCAATGAGTTTCCCTTTGATAGTTTGTTGGGATTTCCATTGTTATTGGCCTTTATTCTCGTTGTGATCGTATCTTCATTGTGTTTGCCGGAGGATTATAGGTGTTCGAGGATTCCGGTCGAGCTTCCCCGTTGTTTCACGTGCTTTGGACTTTAGGCGAGTATCTCGTCTATAATCTTTATACTTTGAGAATGTGACGTGTTGTGAATTTAACGTGGACTTGTTAGTGATTGAACATTTAACCAACTCGCTTCTAAAGGAATATGTGATTCTATGAAAATAAATATGAGCGTAAACTTGAATTTCTTGGAGAATTATAACCACCATTTCATGTGTATTATGTTCGAGATGGATTTTAGAAGTGAGTAGTTATCTGAGGAACTGTGGAATGTTTGTATTGTTCACATTTAAGAATGTTTACTAAACGATGGTGTGACGTAAATGTTCTACCTGGTGAAAGTGTTTGTTACATTAACTCATGATATTACGTGTTTGTGATTGTGGCGAATATTATACCATTGTTGTTAGGTAATTGGTGATTTGAGATATTACCGGGTAGGGATCCGTGAGGCCTCCCGCGGCGCGTTACTTGCGAGTACATCCATATGATATGATTTTACCATAAGGTTATCGAATCGAGTAGGTCTGGAGAGGGCTCCGAGAATCGTCACTTGCGAGTGCGATGTCACGATAACTTGTGGGTGTGTTTGAATGATGTTACCGGGTAGGGACCCGTGAGGCCTCCGGCGGCGCGTTACTTGCGAGTACGGCCAGTGATATGTTTTGACCATAAGGTTATCTAATCAGGTAGGTCTGGAGAGGGCTCCGAGAATCGTTACTTGCAAGTACGATGTCAAGATAACTTATGGGTGGAGTCGTGTTTGTTCCTAATCCGAGTGGGTCCCATCGAGGCCACGGAAGTGATATGAATATCAATTGGATATTTCTGAATTGTGATTGTATGAATCTTAGATTCTGGTTATATTGTTTATTATGATTCTGCCTTTGAGGCTTGTTTGAGAATTGAACCATCTACATGATTTTGAAAGAAAACTCTTTTGGTAATCAGAACTACAAATCTTTTCATGAATTTACACTGAGACCCCCGACGTCCTCAATTATTCTTTAAAATGTGTTTTGAAGTTATCCTTATGATCCTCTCTAATGGGAACCGTTTTCGAAAGACTTTAGACTCGGGGATCGTGTTACTACCTTGTTGAAAGGTTATTTTCATAACGGTTGTATTCTTGATGTATAACTTTAGAGCTTGGTTACATGCTAGCGATTCCATCGTTAACCCCTCATTGGGGATTTTATTAATTATTCCAGGTGTTCTGACTGGAGAGAGAGCAGCCACAGGATCGGCTCGGAGGATGATGTAAAGCAGCGATACTAGTCACAGTTGTAGTCGGTTGTCCATCAGTGATCTGTCGGTTTGAGTTTTTCTTGTCATCCTTGTGGGGATGGACATTTTATGTATTATGTGATCGAGTTGTATTTTTGGATATGTTGTGTTTTGAGAGACCTAATCGGTCTACGGTATTCTGTTTTGGTCGAGTTGACCGCATGTGGGTTTTAGTTTTGTAGTCTCCTGCCTAGTAGATCCTTGCGGAAAGAGGTCTACAGCGTGTAATATCCTTGAGTGGATTTGGGGTGTTACTCTAATTTTCTCAAGTCAAGTCATGTTAGCCATACTTCTCCTACCCCGACCAAAAAGCCTACATTACAACCAGTAAAGTCTTTTATGATTCACAAATTTGCATGCACAAATAGTGGTAGAGATGTATACGATTGGCAAGCTTATGGGGAATCTTATTTCATTGAATGAGTTTTGAGCGTACACATATCCTTTTATACACTTTGAGAGTAAGTGAATACACTTGACCGGTGAGGTTCAATTCTTCAAGTATTGGCTATGATGTTAAGAAGCACCCTAGAAATTTGAATACTTTATAGAACTCGACTTATTTATTACTTGAGGCGTATTGATGAATTTTCAAAATGATCCTTTGAGGTGTGTTGAGGGATGAGTTCCCTTAAGAGTGGTTATTTTGAAGTGCATTGCTCGGGACGATCAACGTTTAAGTTTGAGGGATTTTGGTAACACTCATTTTTACACATATTTTTATAAGGTTTTTCTGGATTTTAAGATCCTAAAATGTGTAGAATTGTGTCGTTTGTGCTCATATTGTGTTTGTTGGACTCGATCACGCTTGGGTACATTTTATTTGATTTTATAGGTGTTTTAAGGATATTATCAAGCAAGAACGAAGTCTCGATCCGCAATACATATCAAGCAATGCGGAAACGAGAGATCGAGCCGAAAAAGAAGGAAAAATGGAGTCAAAACAATTCAACACAGACTCGGCCATGTCATTTGACATGGGCCATGTCTGTAGATCGACCATGCCATACAACACGGTCGGGTTGCCTATCCAAAAGCAACTGCCAATTCTAGAAGACTATGACACGGGCCGTTGCATTTGACACGGGCCGTGTCATTTTTCTGAGTCAAACAGCTTTGTTGAAGTTTGTACATGGTTTGAACAAGAATTTTTGGTTTTTGGGTTGATAAAAAGGCTCCAGAATGGACTTAGAAAGAGATCCTGAGATTTTGGGAGTTGGAGAGAGAGAAAAACATAAGATTTGAGAGAGAACTTACCAAAAGAAGGAGATTTTGAAGGAAGTGCAAGGAAGAACACAACAAGAACACTTGAAGGCTTGAACCGAGACGACTCAAGACACCATCCGAGTTTTATCTTCTTCCTATCTTTTACTCATTTTGTTGTTTTATTTAGCATGAACATGATGGAAATGATGATTACTAATCTTTCTTTCATTACCATGTCCAGCTAAACTTGTTAGATTCCGGGCATGGTAGTACGTTGATTCATGATGTCTTTGAGGGATTGATTATTATATATATCTAGTTTGATTTCATTATCAAATGCTTGGTTTTAATTCATGTTAGAACACTTGATCAATGTTTTTACATGTTTAACTTAATTGCTCATAATTCGAGAGAAGAGGGCATTAAGAGGTTTCGAGTATTTGACATAATTAACTACGAGATTGAGAAATCGGTGATAACCTATGATGTTATTTAATCTTATGAACGTTTTGGAGTTATAGAATTTATACTAGATGGAGATATTATTATAGGTTGTTTAATCTACGTTTTAATGCATATCGAGAGGGACTTTAGAATATTGTTGTGATTATCATTTTGGAAATGCACTTAGAACCCTTCAACATCAATCCCGACTAAATTTACTGATCAATGGAAACCTAGACTTGGAATATATCTTTCAAAACTCTTACAATTCTCTTTAGTTCGGATATTTTCACTTATTTAAATTAATTGTCATTATTTGATTTTATTTCATTAACTATTCATCCACCCTATCGATCGTCTAGATAAAATTGGGATCACTATAATCTAATAATCAATACAATATGAATAATTAATCTATGTGGAATACGACCTTGCTCGCCACTTTCTACAATTACTCCGTACACTTGGGGATTGTTTAAGAATATAGCGAACATCATGTTCTGCAGTCATGGTTTGATTGGTTGGTATGGAAGAAAGATGATCTTGGAAAAGGGTCATTCTGGGGGTGAAGTATTCTCCGTTATTCTTGCAGTTTTAAGTGGTTCGCTGTGAGTATATATATTAATTTTTCTTCCAATAATATTTAATTAATTATCCAGGTAATTATTTTTTATTAGTAGTATATATTAGCCATTCCTACTTCTTCTTTAAATAAAACATGCAAGATAATTAGTTATTGTGTGTCATACGTACTTTTTTTGATCAATAAGTAACACTATATAATTAATTATTTCAGGTCTCTAGGACAGGCATCGCCTTGCCTGACGGCGTTTGCGGCAGGCCGAGCTGCAGCGTACAAGACGTTTGAAACTATAAAGAGGAAGCCGGAGATAGATCCATTTGACAGCACAGGAAAGGTGCTGAGCAACATTTGTGGGGATATTGAACTCAAAGATGTTCGCTTCAGCTATCCAGCCAGACCTACTGAGGAAATATTCAGTGGCTTATCACTCTTCATTCCACGCAGCACGGCTGCATACCTTATTCGTTGAGTATAGGTCAGGGCTTCAGAACGAGCTTCCTTACGTATTTTATGTTTTGTATTTTTTTTTCAGGCCTGATTGTATAGTTTGTGGTTTTAATACTATGCATCGATGTGCATTTTTCTTCTCTTTACTGCGTTTTACGGAATTTTCGATTGCCTGTAGGTATGCTATGTTCGCCTACCCTTGACTGGAGTTGGCTAGGGCCCCAGGGTTAATGAATTGAGAGCAGGAAATTAATGTTCTCAGAATATTCAGACAATCTTGCAGGTAGTGATTACACGTACTCATATTTCTTTTTCATTTGTATTTCTGCCACTTATACTTCAAACTTATAACTTTTCTTTTATGTTGTATGTGCGTTGAATATCAGAGTCTACAGGATACGGTTGCCCAATTTACACGAATGGGCAGTGCCTCGAAGGAACTTTCTGGATCTGAAGAGGGAACTCACATTTTTGAGGTTTTGTTTCATGTATAGAAGGGTTTAATTCAATTAAACAGTATATCCTTAACTCTTTCCATCTGAGGATGTGCATATGATCTTACAGGCAATTGGTTTATTAATTGGGATGGAAGATGTACCTATTCAGAAACAATCTGATTCTCTTTCTGCTTTGCTCACTCCACTATGTCATTAGGTCAGCATCGTTGCTTACAACACTACTAACTCGTTTCGAATTACCATAGGATATCCTTGCGGGCTCTGCCGAAATGACTTTGTTGTTTCTGTTTTGGGGAAGATAATGAGAATTCAAAATTTATATGTTTGTGCAAGTTGAGGTAGCCCTCTTGGATTCCAAATATCGTAATTCAAAGAGGTCTCTTATGCAAATTAAAAGTAACCAGCAAATTATTATGGCCGTCAATGCTCTCGACATGGTATATATTTCACATTTTAAGTTGCTTCTGCTTATTTTTGTAGAGCAGGTGGACTTAGTTTCCTGTTTCTTTCATGATATTTCATTTTTCCCGTGCTTCTGTTTTCATCCATGCACTTAATTTGGTCTACGGTATGAAAAAAAACAAAACAATGTTTTCTTTCTTGAAACCGTTAGTTTGTACCGCCAGAAAACATATGTTGTGTTTAGCTTGGTTGTATGCATATTATAATTATTTTCATATGGTTTTCGTGTCCAGGGCTTCATCGAGCATCTTGTAACTGCTACTCGCCCAGGAATTGGTCTCATGTTCAAAAAGGTCAGCTCATCTCATCTTTGGTAACTTTGTTTAGTTATTCGGTCCTTGATTTTGAGAGTTGTGATACATAACACAAGGTCTATGTCATGGTTTTTGAAAACATAATGGGAACCAAGGCGTTTCCCTCCTAGAAGTGGGGTTTAGGCTTCTAGACGGGTTGAAATCATATGACTCGATATAAAAGCTCAAAATCAAAATCTAAAGATACTAAACAATACAAAAGTTATTTCAACGTAACACCGAAATAAACTTAAACCAGTAAATGTTATATCATTTGTCAGCTACTAATTCTTTTACAATGGATGCTGAAAGTCCACCTTAGTCACAAAAGTTGTCAATATTAGTATATTACTTGAGAATATACACCAAATATTATATCAAAACAAAAATAAACTTAAACCAGTTTCACTTTGGGTCAGGCACCTTTTTATTTTTTGGCCTGCTGTCATTTCAACAGAGGCGCACACCTAAGAAATAACAATCAGATAGGCCTTGACATTAGTATGCACCTCAAACGAGGGGATTCTGCGGCATAGGCCTCGAATAATTTTTAAAACCATGGGTTATATTCTTATATTGGGTTTAACAATCTTTCCATCTAATTCTTTCCAGATTTTACTTTTTTCGCTCCGTCAGACACACTCGAGCGCATACACTCAGCCCCGCACAGCCCCACCACCCCCCATGTTTGTTTCTGGATCTTATTCCCTTTGTTTGTTCATATTAATTTCTACGCTTCCGTCAAAAACAGATAATGGTCAATAAATGTTTCTGTTTTGTAGTTCATATAAAGCAAATAAGATGTTGGAGATTGTGAACTTATCTTATTTCTATATTCCAAAGTTGTGATGCTTGTATTCATTTATCAACATCTCACTGGTCTGATTCCTTGATATAGACTTTGGATATTCTCGTGCAAATACTTGTTGTCTTCCCAAAGATAGAACCCCTGCGGTGTAAGGTATGAAATATGCATATTTGACCTGATTGATACTCTGCAAAAAGTGCCCACTACCACTTTGTTGCTAGGTCACATCTT
Organism: Orobanche coerulescens; assembly: GCA_033398695.1. NCBI lineage: Eukaryota > Viridiplantae > Streptophyta > Magnoliopsida > Lamiales > Orobanchaceae > Orobanche > Orobanche coerulescens. The sequence goes on along the minus strand of CM065813.1, from coordinate 137,757,382 downwards.
TCATTCAACGCATGCTGGACACTTTAGGTGCGTCTGTATTTCCATATCATCCTAATGCACTGGGGCAGTTGCTGACTGAAATTGAGGTACAAAGATTTGCGCCTCAAGTTCAGACACATGTAGTATTGATTGTCTGATTTAGAATTCCTTTTGATATTTCCTGAATTGGCTAACTACTAATACTGATATTTTTCTCTTCTGATGTGTTGATTATCCGACTTTATGCATATGATGTTTATTTCTTTGATCATATCGCATTCACATCTCCTACAATATGGGTTATATATGTTTATATGTTTTATTCTTAGATTTGTGGTTGAGACATTCTATCTGTTCACATATTAAGACCATGTTATCAACTAGGGTATATGCTGAATTTTACATTTCGTCCAAGAAACCAAGTACCTTTTGATGTGGGGCTGGGTGTAAGGGATGAACCTTTGATCTTAAATTCGTTGATTATTGATGATATCTTGAAGGAAAGTCATGCTATTTACCATATATTTTATCTTCCCTTTATCTACAACATGAGGTTGAAGCCATCAATACTATTACATTTTTATATATTTTATATTTATTATTGCTATTTTGCAGTCCAAGGAACTGGGTGGGTTTCTTGTACTACTAAATCAGCTTATTTGCAAATTTGGTTTTGAGGTCCATGGTATATTGGACGAGGTGTACCGTGTTATTGCTAGTATGGTATTCAATATTCTTCCAAGGAATAATATTCAGTCCGGACCAGGCAACTGTGCTGAGGTATGCGAACTTGTTGCTTAAGGTGACTTAGTGGCAGAGTTATTTATGGCTGCACTCTAGATTTGGAGAACTTAAATAAGTTGATGCACATTCCCTTAGCTGGTAGAAATGTGATTCTTGAACATGTATGAAATCATTATGCATAAGAAAATAACTTTGAGGCAAAAACATCTGACATTCTTTATACTTTTTGTCTTTTTCTACATTAATTATAAGTTTCCTTTTGTAAATGTCTCCGTTCAGCTCATAATTAACTTTTCTGTAAATCTCATTAAGTTCTTCATTTTACAAAATGTTTCAGGAAATTCGTGAGTTGCAAGATCCTCAGAGAAAATTCTTTACGTTTCTACATGTTATTGGTACACATGAACTCTCATCTATTTTTCTATCGCAAAAAAGCAGTGGATACCTGATATGATGATGTAGTTACTATTATACACATGTTGTAATCATTAGGATATCCTTATAACAAATGTGTGTTACCTAAATTTTGCATGCCGTGCAAATTTTCTGAAAGTTTAGTGATCTCAGATCTGTAATTTACAAGGTGGTGCAACTGTATAAGGTGGGACTGACTTCTGAATTTTCTATATCTTTCAGGCATGTGTTCAGATTTTTATAAGGCTAATCAAAGATTGGTGTACGGTTGGTCCTTATGACAAAGAAAAGGTGCTTATTTGGAATATCATTACTATATGGGGTCAATTTCCATATATTGCTACAATAAAATTATTTTTTCAGGTGCCTGGTTTCAAGAGTTTCATCATTGAAGCATTTGCAACTAACTGTTGTGTGTATAGTGTGTGATAATCTTATTTTTCCCATTTTCGTATGTCTCGGTTTTTATGATTTATAACATTATTATATTTCGTTACGACCTTTCTTCTACTATATTCCTATCGGTGCGTAATTAATAAGTTAATGCATGATCGAGACTCCTACCTAGCATTTCATCAAGTTCATTTCCGTGCGATTTTGAAAAATCAAGTCGTCGAGTCATGGCGGCTGGGCACTGGCCGGACAGGTGCGGGCACTGGCCAGATAGGTGCGGGCACTGGCCAGACCGGTGCAGGCACTGGCCGGACAGGTGCGTCAGGAACCGGCATAGCGCACGCTACTGTCAGACGGTAGTGCACGCTACGACCGGAAGGCTACGCACACTACGGCCGGAAGGCAGCGCACGCTACCTGGCCGAGCAGACTAGCCCAGGAAGTCTCTGGATTGCAGCACAGGCCGACAGCGCACATGTCTAGTGCATGATGGCGGGCCCCGGCCAAACGTTCTCGATCACGACCGCCCGTTAGCGCATGCTAGCTCGGAACTCTAGCGCACGCTGGTGCGCACCAGTATAAATATGGCCGAGCAGTCTAGTTTCATTCATTTTTCCCATTTCTCTTTTTCCCTTCACTGCTGGAGCCCTGGGGAACTTGAATGCATGATGTTAAACAATTAATCTATGAAGTTCCTGAGCCTATATCATCGATTGATCATCCCATAACATCCTTCAATCCAGCAAATCAAGGTTGGTTTTCCTAAAATCCTAATTTTGGGAATATTGTGGGTTTTGCTTGATTTCATCCGTTTAATCCATAATAACTTAGATTGGTGACGGATTAATGATTATTAAGCTGTATTCTATCGTTTTCCTTGTTGTTCCATGGTTTAATTTCCAAGGATTCGTCGTTTTGTTGGACTTCTAACTGACTCCTTCAAGGTGTCCGGTAAAATGCCATAGAGAGAATTCAGGCGTTCTACAATGTCTTTTCTTACGTGATCGCTATTGGTTTGATGTTAGGATATTAGGGTCAAGTTCCCTGCGAGGAGCTGATGTTGAACCATTCCGTTCGATGTCCTCATCAAAGTCCGTCTCTAATTGATCGTGTTCTTCGGAGTATTCCCGGAACTTGCCGAGATCGATGTCTGGTGAATCGTCCACCCTGATCTTGTTTTCGTATCAGTCAAACTTTTCTCATCCGTTGAAATACTAGGTGAGTATTTGATTATTTTTATTTATTGTCTTGCCATGTAAATCATAAAAATGTGCTTTTAGAATTGAATGGTCCGTGTTCTGGCTTTCACTAATGTTTATTGGTGTTTTGAAAATATTTTTGGGAATATTTTCCAAACCAAGGATTTTCAAAATATTTTCCGGGAAAGTTCTTCAAAAATGTCAAGGGCTGATTTTCATAAATTTATCGAGATGATGACACTTCATAAATATTTTTTTTGAAAACGATTTGGAGATATTATTTCTGATGGTGATTGAAAAACATAGTTGTAACGTCGATGATTTGAATCTGGCGTCGTCAAAGTATGTGGTAATGGATTATGTTCCTAAATGTTGAAAGTAATGCACATGAATGTGAGAGTGTTTTATACGTTCACTCCTTGAAGGTCTGACGAGGCCTTAGGAGGGTTCCGCTTATAACGGTTCCGCGAACATTTGGGTTAGCCACTCCTTGAAGGTCTGACGAGGCCTTAGGAGGGAATTTCACCTATGATGGGTCCACGGCTAATCAGAGAGGTTGTTTTGTGCATGATTGATCATATGCGTATTATTCTGGAATAATGACGTGGAGTTTGTTGCCACTGTCACGATATCGTGGAGACGTTGGTAAATGATGGTTATTCTTGTCTATGGTGTTTTATTTTACTCGGCCCTATGTTTGTTATGATTGCATGTGTAACACCCCCTAGATATTCAGGGTGTATTACAGCATCGTGGATCCCTACATGGGACCCACCAGGCTAGATGACCAAACATACTCAACAACTCGCGGAATCAACATAAAAATATCTCGTCATAAAGAATCCAAGAAATAATAATCCACCCGGTTCAACCGGTCAAAAACATCACAACCACTCAGCACAAATATAATAGATGAAACGTTTCAATCCGGGCACATAAAAACTCCTAAGTACTCGAGTACTTCTATTAGTTTACAAATTGACAAACAATCAAAAGTTAGAAAACAATTAGACACCACTCATGCACAATCATCACGTACGGCCATCATCTGCATACTGGTCCAGTGCCCATTCGTCTCGATGAACCTGACCTGAAATTCATAAAACGAATTTCCCCAAAATGGGTCCCCAAAGGGGTTAGCAATTACGCTAGTACAAGTAACTAAATGAACAACTTACATCTTACATATAAAGTCAAAGCATGTAATAATGAAAACATCGGTTGAAACACACATTTCTGGAAATGCCATAATACAAAACTCATTTGTAAAAATGCACCACAATTAACTGTCGATCCACCCCTCCGTGGACCCCTACCGATACCCCGTCGGATCTGACCCATAGTGGTTAAAAGCAAAAATCGTCGATCCACCCCTCCGTGGACCCCTACCTTGAGCCCGTCGGATCTAACCCGTAGTGAGCATACACACACACACAATTCCTCATGCAAAACTACCATGCCAAGATTGTAAGTTCATAAGGGTACTTGCCTCGATCAAAATATGATGATACAAACGGAAAAGGAGGATCAAAAACGACCGCTAGGAACCGGCGAAACCGAACCTAATGATTTGAAGAATACAATCACAACCATTTCTACACGAAAATGGAAATGGAATACACCCGAAAACCCGCATATGATTCATGTATATTCGTACAAGAACAACAACGAGGGCGGACCACAACCAAACCCTCTCGATTACGAAAATACCACGAAATATACCATGAATCCATAGGAAAACTATGAATACCAACAAGATTAATCATGTACATCATGAATTAATCAACAACACGAAATGAATTGAACAATAAAATCGAAAGCCCCCAATTTACCCAAAGTAGGGTTCTTAGAAGATATACCTTGATTCGGACGGAGGAAGACGGTTATGATGATGATAAACTACACTAGGAACACAATACTTGATTTCCCAAGAATTTCCATGGGCAAAACTTGAAGAATCGCTCTAAACCTCACTTGGAACACAGGTCTCGGTCAGAGGAAGAGAAATGAAGAAAATGCCGAAGTGAAGGTCAACCCAGGTTTATAAAACCTGGGCCTTCGTTACGTACGTTAACATGCCGATGTTAACGTACGTTACACTCATTACGTACGTAACACTCGAGTGTTAGCGTATATAATGGCTTGGCAGGACAACCTGTCCAAAAATATTGGGCTTGATAGCGTACGCTACGTCGTAGAGTTAGCATATGCTACAATGGGATTTACATACGTAACAACAGGAGTTAACGTACGTAATGGTTCGGACAGAACAATCTGTCCAATCTGCTGAAGGCCATAACGTACTTTAGCGGTGAGTTATAACGTATGTTATGAAGGTGCCGATAGCGCACGCAATAAAGCATGCATAACGCACGTTATTCATGCAGCAGTTCAACACTGCTGAACGAAGTTAGTTGCACCGGGCGGTCTGAAAATGAGACACAATACAAGGACAGAACCTAACGCGTGGATACAAAATATTTACGACGAGGAAGCTGAATGTTGTATAAGAATAAAATTTCGATGACCGAAGAATCTGAGAAACGACAAGGAAAGTAAAATTCCCTAAACTTATAGGAAATTACAAAATGGCCCAGACGTCCGAAAATCATGATACGACGTCAGATCAATAAACCGAAACTCACAACACGAACAACTCAACTATACAAACTCGGTAACTAGAGAAATTACAAAATCGAATGGGTACTACGAGAATCGAACGTTCATGCAACAATACATGACATAAGACGGAATAATACAAAATATCTTCGAAACTCGTCCAAATGGAGAAACTCCAGGAATAAAATAGATTCAAAATGTCTAAATGGTTACAAGCGAGTCGCTAAAAATGAAAAATACACCAAAAATGAGAATACTAGGAAAAGAAAAATGCGGATATTACATTCTACCCTTCTAAAAATAAGTTTTGTCCCGAAACTTAAGAAACAAACAACTTGGGGTACCTAGCACGCATGCTATCCTCGGGTTCCCAAGTTGCCTCCTCGACAATATGCCTCGACCACTGCACCTTGACCAAGGGAATGGTCTTATGCCTCAGCCGCTTCTCACGGTGCTCTAAAATATTCAAGGGGCGCTCCTCAAAGGTAATATCCTCGGCGATATCAATCTCACCATAATCAATGACGTGACTAGGATCCGGGACGTATTTCCTCAACTGGGAAACATGGAAAACACTATGAACGTGACTCAAGGCCGGAGGTAACGCCAACCGGTAGGCCAACTCGCCTACTCTCTCGAGAATCTCAAATGGCCCAATAAATCTCGGGCTCAACTTTCCCTTTTTCCCGGAGCGGAAAACTCCCCTCATCGGCGACACCTTTAGCAAAATGTGGTCTCCCACCTCAAACTCGAAAGATCGACGATGGACGTCAGCATATGACTTCTGTCGGCTCTGAGCAGTCAACATCCTCTCCCGAATTAATTCCACTTTCTGTCTCGTCTCTGCAATGGTATCCGGTTCGGTCCTAACCAAACTCGTTCCAACAAATCGGTGATCGACATCACCGCCCATAAAGCGCCTCATACGGTGCCATATGAATCAACGCGTGCAAACTATTGTTGTACGTGAATTCGATCAGTGGTAAATGCTGCTCCCAGTTATTGCTCCAATCGAGAGCACAAGCGCGCAACATATCCTCAAATGTATGGATAGTGCGCTCCGACTGCCCATACGACTGAGGCTAAAAAGAAGTGCTCAGATACAAACGAGTACCCAACGCCTTATGCACCGCCTGCCAAAAACGCGATACAAAACGGCCATCCCGATCCGAAACAATAGACTTCAGTGTACCGTGAATTCTCACAATCTGCCCAATAGACACCCGAGCCAACTTTTACGGACCCCAAGTATCCTTGATGCCCAGAAAATATGCCGCCTTGGTCAGACGATCCACAATCACCCAAACCATGTTCATGCCCGACCTTGATCATGGCAAACTCGTGATGAAGTCCATGGAAATATCTTCCTATTTCCATTTCGGAACAGTAAGCGACTGCAATAACCCAGCCGGTCGCTGATGCTCGATTTTGACCTACTGACAAGTCAAACATCTCGCTACAAATCATGCGACCTCCTCCTTCATACCACCAAAAATTCCTCCTCAGGTCCTTGTACATCTTACTCGAACCAGGATGAATGGAGTAAGTAGTAGCATGGGCCTCCCGCAAAATACTCTGCCTCAATTATGAGTTGTTCGGTACATAAAGCCGATACTGGAATCTCAATATGCCATCCTCGTGAATCATAAACCCAGGAGACTTCCCCTTGAGAACATTCTCTCGGATTTGAGTAATCATCAGATCCTCCAATTACTTTAGTTTAATTTCATTGACCAATGACGACGAAATCTCTAAAGCGCAAAGTTGTCTGACCGCTCCCGGCAATAAAATCTCAACATCCAACTCTATCAAAACCCGCTGAAGCTTAGATTGAGACGTAAGGATCTCAAGTGTCCTCAACGCAACCGGTTTCCGACTCAAGGCATCGGCCACGACATTCGCCTTGCCCGGATGATAAAGGATTTCAAGTTCACAATCCTTTATCTACTCCAACCACCTCCTATGCCTCATATTCAACTTCCGCTGGGTAAATATATACTTAAGACTATTACGATCGGTAAAAATCTGACATGCGGAGCCAAACAGATAGTGACGCCAAATCTTGAGCGCAAAGACAACTGCCGCTAACTCCAAATCGTGAGTAGGTTAGTTGAGCTCGTACGGCTTCAACTGTCTCAACGCATACGCAATGGTCTTTCCATGCTGCATCAATACGCACCCAAGACCCTGACCCAAAACATCACTATAAACAACAAAACCCTCATTGCCACACGGCAATGCTAACACAGGGGCTGAAGTTAAACGCCTTTTCAGCTCCTCAAAACTCGCCTGCCTCTCGTCATTCCAGACGAACGTCTTGGAGTTCTAGAGCAACTGTATAAGTGGCCGAGCTAGTTTCGAGAAACCCTCGATGAACCTATGGTAGTAGCCAGCCAAACCCCAAGAAACTACGAACCTCCTTCACGTTCTTAGGCGGTGCCATATCCGACACTGCCTCGATATTCTGCGGATCCACACAGACTCCCTCGGCTGAAATCACGTGACCTAGAAACATCACCTCATTCATCCAGAACTCACATTTCGAGAATTTCGCATAGAGTTGCTCGGTCCTCAAAATGTCTAACACCACTTGCAGATGGTGCGCGTGCTCCATCTCATTCCTCAAATAAATAAGGATATTGCAATGAAGACGACGACACACTTATCCAAATACTTGATAAAGACCTTGTTCATCAAATGCATGAACACTGTCGGTGCGTTAGTTAACCCGAAGGGCATGACCACAAACTCGTAATGTCCGTATCTCGTCCGAAAAGCTGTTTTCGGAACATCGGACTCCTTTACCCGAAGCTGATAGTACCCCGATCTCAAGTCGATCTTCGAGAATACCGCAGCTCCCTGTAACTGATCAAACAAGTCATCAATCCTCGGAAAGGGATTCTTGTTCTTGATGGTCACCTTGTTTAGCTCGCGATAGTCGATACACAAACGCAGTGAACCATCCCTCTTCCGCACAAACAGAACCGGTGCGCCCCAAGGCGAAGTGCTCGGTCGAATATATCCCGACTCAAGAAGCTCACTCAACTGCTTCTTCAACTCAGCCATCTATGAAGGGGCCATGCGATACGGTGCCATCGAATCGGAGCCGCACCCAGCTCTAACTCGATAGCAAACTCTACCTCACGGTCCGGTGGCAACCTCGGTAACTTGTCAGGAAACAAGTCAGGAAACTCACTAACAACTGGAATCGATGAAAGCTCGACTCCACCACTATCCGCCTTCAAGGCGTAGCACCAATAACCAGTACACCTCTTCCGCAGGAGTCTCATCGCCTTCAAAGCGTTAATAACTAACTTATAGTTTCCCCTCTTTCACCCTGCGAAAGAGTGCTCGGTGCCGTCCTCGGATAACATAGTGATGATTCTCGTGCGGTAGTTCATGATCGCACCATGCCACTCGAGCCAATCATCCCCAAGAATTAAATCCTCACCCTCAATACCCACAACAATAAGATCAGAGAGCCAAGCCCTCTCACAAATAAACACAGAACAGTCTCGGACCTCCTGATCACCAACAATCCTATCACCGCTAGGAAGCTTATTGATGAAAGGCTCACAAGGCGTCAAATAGTCGAGACTAAAATGGCGCACACAATCTAGGGAGATGAATGAATGTGTAGCACCCGAATCGAAAAGCACATTGACAGGATGAGAATGAATGTGAACGGTACCTATGGCTACGGTGGTGGCTGGATCATCGGCCCTCCTCATCTCATAAAAATGCGGGTGGGCGGAGCCAACACTGGAAGCTCCCCCTCTAACGGGCTGGCCCCGACTTCTCCCTCGATTGGCACTCGGCAGAGACTGAGAAGCAAACGATCCTTGATTCACACTTGGTTCCCTAGGCGCTGTAAAGGAAGCCTGGGCACCAAGAACTTTCTCTCTTTCAGCACAGAAAGTATCCTTGTGGCCCGACTGGCCACACCGATTACACGTCAGGAAAGGGCTGAGACAATTACAACACTTCACATAGTTAAAACACTTCACATCACGAGAAGGAATATAGGCAGTCCCGCGGGAACCTCCAGTAGAACGAGATGGACCACCACCAGTGGGTAAGTTAGAAGATTGAGATTTCTGCTGACCTCCACCTTTGTGGCCCGAAAACTTTCCGGTGGACTTCTGCTTCTTGCTCTCGCGAACCGCCTCACTGGCTGTCACAGACATATCGTAAGAAAGGGCTCTATTCTGATAATCCTTCAAGGTGGTGCAGATGATCCCAGACATGTAATCATGAATCGACAATTTCATACGCCTGGAGAAGTGGAAAATCTTGTCGCTCTCCTCTCTAACCTGGGCCTTCACGAAGCCCAACTCCCGATTGAAGTCAGCAATAGCTTGAGAAATAGGGATATCCCGAGGCTGGGCATCAAAGAAGGCATGGACTCGAGCCTGTTTGACCGGCCACGGGCAATATTCGGTCTCCATCATGTCCTCAAACTCATCCCATATAGCAGCGCGGTCCCTGGGCTCAACGGCCTCCCACCAGTCAGTAGCATCCACAGTGAGAAAATACTGGGAATTAGGGACCTTACGGTCCTCGGGACACTTGGTGGCAATAAAAACCTTGGATATCTCCTTAATCCACCCCTCCCAGTCAATCGGGTCTGAGGCTCCCGAAAACTGAGGAGGATGCATCTTGATGACATCCTTAAGCCAACGGTCTGCTCCGTCCCGTCCCGAGCAGCATGGGCTGGATTCGGGTTCTGAACCTCCTGAGCTATCGCCACCATTTGTTGCATAACATCCGCAACACCAAGGTCGGCGCCATCTTGAGTAGAAGCATGGCTATGACGGTCACCTGTACTGTCGGCTCCAGAAGAATGCGACGTGGCCGCCTCACCGGCTACCCCACATCCCCGGCCGCGCCCACGACCATGACCATGGCCTCTACCAGCATCCATACTGATGTTAAATAAGTAGCAAAAGTAACTCGATGGTAAGTACAAGAGGAAAAACAATCACAAATCAAGAATCGAAGGTGCGATACAAGGAAACAAGGAACAGAGTAAGGAAAACTTACAGACACTAGAAGTACCGGAATCAAGGCATCGTGACACAACTAAATGCCTTTGATGCTAAAACTGATGATGGTCTCTTTATGGGATACTCACAAAGAAGCAAGGCATATAGAGTATTTAACAAAAGAACCTTAGTTTGTGGAAGAAACACCCCATGTTGTTTTTGATGAATCTACTGTTGAGTACAGGAAGCAAGTTGAGTTAATTGAGAACAAGCTCAAATCAGCAACCCTTGAAGAAGTCATTGTACATGACACTGGAATGGTGGACTCACCTGCAGACCAGCTTGAAGATCCAACTGTAGCTGCTGAAGACCCAACTACAGATCAGACAGGATCACCAAACCTATCTGATCCAGTTGCCGCTGATGAAGACCCAGCTGTAGCTGATAAAGACTCATCTGCAGATCAGACCCACCCTGCAGACGACAAGACGGTAGTTGATCCAGCTGCAGACCAAGGAGACCACAACCCAGCTGATGCAGAAATCCACCAGAGCAATTCAACAGAGGGAACATACACAGAAGAAGACTATATCCCCAAGTGGCTCAAAGACCATCCAATCCAGCAAATCATCGAGAAGCTGACTTATGGAGTTAAGACAAGAAAGTCAACTCTACCCACAGGAATGGCTATGTTCTCATGCTTTATGTCACAGATAGAACCTAGAACAACAGAACAAGCTTTAGAAGATTATTCTTGGATAAATGCCATGCAAGAGGAACTGGAGCAGATGGAAAGGAACAAAGTTTGGGAACTAACAGACAGACCAGATCACAAGAAGGTTATTGGCACCAAATAGGTGTACAAAAACAAGAGTGATGAAGACGGAGCTGTTGTTAGGAATAAAGCCAGACTTGTTGCAAAAGGTTATGCACAGTGTGAAGGAATAGATTTTGATGAAACCTATGCACCTGTTGCAAGATTAGAGGCCATCAGACTATTCCTCACATATGCTGCATTCAAAGATTTTGAAGTCTATCAGATGGATGTAAAGAGTGCTTTTCTAAATGGCATCCTAGAAGAAGAAGTCTATGTAGAGCAACCCCCAGGTTTTGTCAAAGGAGACAAAGTCTACAAGCTGTTGAAGGCTCTCTATGGACTTAAGCAAGCACCAAGAGCGTGGTATGAAACACTGTCTGTGTTTCTTGAGAAGAATGGTTTTTGCAAAGGAAAGGTGGACAAGACCCTATTCAGAGTGGAGCACGAAGGCCACATATTAATAGTCCATATATATGTGGATGACATCATATTCGGCTCAACCAATCCAGAGCTATGTGAGAAATTCTCCAACCTCATGCAAGGAGAATTTGAGATGAGTATGATGGGAAAGCTTAACTTCTTCCTCGGACTACAAGTTAAGCAGATGGAAAATGGAATTTTCATCAACCAAGCTAAGTATACCAAAGATCTAATCAAGAGATTTGGAATGGAATCAGCCAAACCAGCAAGAATTCCTATGAGCACAAATACTCACCAAGATGCAGATGAGGGAGGCATATCAGTGGATTCAACCCACTACAGAGGATTCATTGGATCATTGCTTTACCTCACTGCAAGACGGCCTGACATATCCTATGCCGTAGGAGTTTGTGCGCGATTCCAATCTAAGCCTAAGCAGTCACATCTAGATGCAGCAAAAAGGATAATCAAATACCTTAAGTCTATAGTCAATGTTGGACTATGGTATCCTAAGGATGATAACTTCGAGCTGTCAGGATATTCAGATGCAGATTTCGTAGGATGCAAAATCAATAGGAAAAGCACTAGTGGAACGTGCCAATTCCTAGGAACCAGACTGATATCCTAGTTTAGCAAGAAGCAGGTTTCTAACTCTATCTCCACCACAGAGTCAGAATACCTAGCTGCAGGTAGCTGTTGTGCACAGATCTTATGGATCAGACAACAGCTGAGGGATTATAATATCATTGCCAATGAAGTCCCTATCTGGTGTGACAACAATAGTGCTATTGCAATAACCAACAATCCAGTTTTGCATTCGAGGACCAAGCACATTGATGTTAAGCACCACTTCATCAGAGACCACGTGCTTAACAAGAGAGTTAGAGTTGAAAGAGTCAGCATAGACTACCAAATAGCTGACATCTTTACCAAAACCTCTGCCAGAAGAAAGGTTTTTGGAGATGAGCAGAGATCTTGGTCTACTAGATTGGGAATCTAGTACAGAAGCAAGCTAAAGCATCTCAGAGGAAGGACGGACCCAGCTGATTAAAGAAATCAGATCCTAGCTGATGCAGGCAGGAGGACGAAGGACGGACAAAGGAACCTAACTGATCAGAATCTCAGGCGAGAAGTCCATGGATTCAACTCACCTGATGCAGAGCAGTCAACAGTCAAACCAGCTAAGTTTTCTAAACTCAACCGGCCTCTGAATATATAATTATTATCTGCCATATGTATAATAATATTATATTAATTTTTGGTTCGCAAGAGGCATTTTAAATACATGTGGCGATCACTTGATAAATCGACCTCCACGGTGGCCAATTAAAACCAACCGTCAAATTTCAAAATTAAAACCTGGACCACCGTTTCAAATTTGAAATTTAAAAGAATCTCAAAAGGCGTACCACCGTTTCAAAATAAATAATAATTTAATCCAAACGTCTTTTCATCTTCTTTATAAGGAAGGAAACTCTTCACTTTACCTTTACGCTTACCAAACCCTAGATTTACAGAGCAAAACTTCTTTGAACTCCAAATACACTAAAAATCCTTTGTTTGCAGAAATGGAATCGTATTTCGAAGGCGTTAACAAGAAGGCGGTCAAGGACCAGATTATCTTCTCTCTGGTCGTTGATTTCGAAGGTTTATTGGAAGCAAATCTGGAAAATTACGACGTGCTTGACCTAATCCGTTCACTGAAGCTAAATGGGATCTACCCATTCCTGGATATCATCCCTGAACATTTGTACAAGGAGGATATTATCGCGTTCTATCGCGAAGCCCATTTGATTCAGGCAGGAATTAGGAGCACTGTTGGCGGAGTGCCAGTCGACATATCGCCGGAGTCGATTCGTACAGTTTTTGGTATGAAACACCGCAGCATAGCTGTCGAAGCCCTCAAGCAGAAAGTAGCCGACACCTGGATGAAGATCAAGGTGGACAATCAGCCGGAGAAGCTGAAACTCACCGCCAAAAGGACCGAGATTAAGAAGGTCTATCGATATGCGTTGGATATAACCAACAAAATCATTATGGGTATGGCCGGCAGTTACGACCAACTGTCGTCGGCGAAGTTCTTGGTGCTGGGACCACTGATTCAAGACGAGGAAATTGATTGGGCTAACTATATTTTTAGGAAATTTGTTCGGGAAGTCAACAAAGCCGAATGGCTTGTTGATGAGAAAAGATTCAGATCCAAGCTGGCGTTTGGAACGCAGCTGAGTTGGATCCTTAAGAAGATAGGTGTGGCGAAAGGAAGTGCTGACCCCTAACACACCAACAAGAGACTTGGTCATCTAGACCAAGAGACTCTGAGGAAGTTAGGAAACAACAGAAGAGCAGCTCAGATGTTAAAAGATCTGTCTGACTCAAGTACCTACCCCAGATATTATTCATCTGGCGAGTCGGACCGACCTGCAGCCGTCAACCCAATTGCAGTCGAGTCAGACTTCGAGTCAGGCAACACATCGATAGCTGTCCGATTCAAGAGAAGGGGACCAGCCCCTGGAGAACCATCCATCATGCAGTCATCTCCAGAACCCTCTCCCAAGAGGCCCAGGCGACTGCAGTTTAGTCAGGAGGAGCAGTCAGATCATCATGCCAGTCCTGCAGCCAGGTCACCTACTCACCTGGAAGACCAGCCTGCTCCAGGCAGCCTGGAAACTCAGATCGTGGCTGTCCTCACTCCAGCATACATTCCAGAGGAGGAAGAAGCAGGTTTAATCATCTCAATCCCTGAAGCAAATTACACCTTTAACCTGCTGGACAACAATGTTTTCAACCTGTCCATTGAACAATTACAGCTTGTTAAACCACAAGCCTTAAAACACTCTTTTGTTAACATTTTTGAAGAGTGGAAATTTTTCAAATCTCTGTCATTTACGGAACTTCAGTCTTATATTGAAACCAGTGGTTGGGAATATTCCCAAGCTACAGAGGATGTACTGATTCATTTTTGTAAAGAATCAGACATAGTTTTAATCCTCCAGGAGAATTGGTTCATGTCTCATTTTAAAAACAACATCGACCAATTCATCCATTCCATTATGTATAGTATTTTTGATGGTTCATTTGGAAAAGAAGATAAGGAGGAAGAAGAGAGAGAAATTAGAATTGAAGAAGTAAATGGAGAAGAAGATGAGGAAGTCATTGTCATAGATGACGAAGAAGAGGAGCAGGAAGAGAAAAGAGAAGGAGAAAACATTTTAGTTGAAACAATCTGAGGAAGTTGAGAAAACAGAAGAATTAATTGATGAAGAAGAAGAAGGGGAAGAGATAGAACAGGAAGATGATGAAGGAGAGAAGAATGATGATGAAGGTGAAAAAGATGATGAGAATGAAGGAGAAGATAAAAAAGATGGGAAAAAGGATGATGATAATAATGATGATGATGAGGATGATGATAAAGATGAAGGAGGAGATCAAGGAGCTGAGAAAGAAAAAGAAAAAGATGAAGAAGAAAAAGAAGAAGAGGAGAAGGAAAAGGCGCCAGAGAAAGAGCCGGAAGTAGAAGCTGCTGACAGGGCTGGGGCAAGTGCCCGGTATACCAGCCTGGACGCCGAGTTGGCTGAGGACTCCAGATCAGGGACACCAGAAAAGACCCCATTTGGAGTACCAGCTGCAGATAGGAGCCTGCAGTCTAGTGGTTCATTTGCAGAAGGCTCAGGCGAGCACTCTCCACCATCGCAGATCTCACCTGCGGTGACTGAGCTGATAAGGCGAATAGTGAAGGATACCATTGGTGAGATGCTTGCATCTCAGGTCACTCCTGACCTCCAATCCATCAATGCCAAGATTGATACATTGCTGCAGTGCGAAGTCCCTCAGCCTCCTCCCCCTACAAACAACAGAATGCCATTTGGCATGTCAGACTGGATGCACAGGATAGAGCAGCAGTTGACTACTTTAGTTGATGCTGGCAAAAAGGGGGAAGATAGAATACAGGGGGAAGGCAGCATACAAGGAGAGATAAGGGAGGAGCTTAGAACGAAGAAGAGGCAGGATGTCCAGATGATCACAGCTGGGACATCCTCAGCTAAAAGGAAGGGAGGAGCAGAACCAGGAGAACAGGCAGATCAGCCTGCAGGCAAGAAAAGGAGGACTAGAGGAGGATTTAAGCCTGGTCTAGAGTGGGAAGGCAAGAAGTTGTGGTATGTTGAAGAATTTATACCAGAAGAAGCTCTACCCATGTCGGGATCTCCAAGGAAAAAGTTCATCAGAGACTACTACATCTGGGAAATACTCCAGGATGATAATCTCACCCCACAGCAGATCTTCATAAACTTCATGGAAGAATCTCACCCACAACTCTGGGCTATTCTGAAGAAACATGCTGAGACATACAACGCTTATCCCATGATCCCTCAGTTTAGAGCCAAAGAACCTCCCACCTTGGAGAAAGGTAGTGCTTTAAATGAACTTGCTCTCCAGAGAAAAATCAAGAAGTTGTGTCTTGAGAATAATTTTTCATCACAAGAAGAGCAAGACTTTGCAGCTCTTGTTGTAAAGAGGAAGTATGGTCTTGCACCTGTCAAGACAAGACCAATCGGAGCTAAACCCTCCAGGCCTGCCAAACAGCCTATTCGAAGAGGCAGAGGCATACGACTTTCTCTTATTTTGTACTTGTAATGATTTTATTTCTGTACATGCAAAATTTTCTTGTAAATTTCAAACATAATCAAGTCGGATAATTTTATAACAGTCCTTTGAATGACAATTTCTAGTTGTCTCTAAAATTAGACTGATTTCAGTTTGTGTCTTGCACTCAAGTGCAGACTTGTTCATTTGAATATTTTCCTTAAGTTTTGCCATCATCAAAATAGGGGAAATTTGTTAGGAATACTTGTTAGATTTTGATGATGTCATTAAGATAAATTCAAATGTTTATTACTTGGCAAAAATGTAAGGAAGAACCAAATGAGTATCTTCCATGGGCCAAATAATGTTAAGTGTAAAACTTGGCAAAATGTAAAGAAGAATCAAATGAGTATCTTCTATAGGCCAAAAATAAGTTAGGCTAAAAAAATCGGCTAAGTACTAAAGATCAGCTGAGTTCATCAGAGAGGTACAGCCGAGTCAAGTCAGAGTAGTTCTGGTCAACAAAAATCATCAATGATGTTTGACTAGACTGCAGTCAAGATACCTCAGACAAGTCATCTGATCAGACATGTCCTAAACAGTGAACACCAGAGAGGTCCAGACTGCAGAGAAGTTAACTGCACATCAGCCTAGTCTAGATCAGCCAAGTATTCCAAGTCCACGTCAGCATGCGTTGAAAAGTCAAATATTACGGAAAGTCACATGCAACGTGAAGAGACAAATTGGAGAGATTCCCGCAAAAGAGATGAATTAAATAATTCATCTAGACCCACCTTGAAGACTTTAAACGTATTATATTCAAAAGATTCGGCGCATCACATGCAGAGTCTTTACAACGGTCGGAGATAGATTAAAAAATGGGAATCCAGCCTTGCAACGTTCAGAAAAGAATAAACAAAGAAGTCTCCCTCCAACGGACTGATTTGTTACAGATTTGCAACGGCTATGAAGAAATGCTCATTGATCAACACCTATATATATCCAAAGATTTGAAGTTGAGCAACTACCGGTGCAAACATACTTTCAAGCGATCAAAGCATTCAAGCAATCTAAAAGCGAAATACAGCATCGTGAAAAGAGCGGTTCTAAAAAGTTCATACTTGAAGAAGCTCTTAGTTGGAGAAGACAAAAACTCGTGTCTTAAATCCTGAATTCGGGGTACTTCACTGGTTGAAGTTCGAGACTGTAAAGGCATCCAAGGATCGAGGATCAAGAGGTGCAAGGCAGTCAAGTGTGTTACAATGGCACGAATTTCCACTGGTTGGAAGCTGTTGTAGTTTGGTTGGATCACTGTAATATTTATCACTGGTTGAGAATTATAGTGAATTCATCTCCAACTGGTTTGGAGAAAAGTGGATTAGTAGAGGATTACCCCACCTCTGAGACCACTATAATTGCCTGCGTACTTTACTGCTTTATAGCATCATACTTTAACTGCTGCATTCATTGTTAAGTGTTTCATTAGTTGTTCTGTATTCGTCATCAGCTGACTTCCGCACGTATTAAGAACAAACGACTCCAAGTCATTTGTTTATCTATCAGCTGAAGAAACTTACTCTTTGAGAAAAAGAGTTTAAGAGTTTCAATAAGTCTATTCACCCCCCCCCCTCTAGACTTATTCCTGGACGACTTGTGACCTACACCAAGTCCCCTCCTCGACTCCATGTCTCGACCATTGCACTTTAACCAGTGGAATGGTCTTATGTCGAAGTTGTTTCTCGCGACGCTCAAGGATCTTCACGGGTTTCTCCGGAAAGGTAAAATCCTCGGCTACGTCAATCTCACTGTAGTCGATAATGTGGCTCGGATCTGGCACATACTTCCTCAGTTGAGACACAGGAAAACCACTATGGACGTGACTCAAAGCTGGAGGCAACGCCAAGCGATAAGCTAAATCTCCAATTCTGTCCAAGATCTCGAAAGGCCCGATGTACCTCGGACTAGGTTTCCCCTTTTTCCCGTAGCGGAAAACTCCTCGGGTTGGCGACACCTTGAGTAAGACATGATCCCCCACTTCAAACTCTAAGGGTCAACGACGAGTATCAGCATAAGATTTCTGACGACTCTGGGCAGTCAGCAATCGGTCCCGGATAATAGAAATATTTTCCTTAGTCTCCATAAACATATCCGGTTCCGTTCCAATTAGCTCAGAAGCCTCGTCCCAACACAATGGCGACCTACATCGCCTACCATAAAGTGCTTCGAAGGGTGCCATTTTGATCGACGCATGCCAACTATTATTGTAAGCAAACTCGATCAACGGCAAGTGAAGCTCCCAATCATTACTCCAGTCTAAGGCACAAGCCCGCAACATATCTTCCAATGTCTGAATCGTCATCTCTATCTGACCGTCCGACTGAGGATGAAAGGAAGTGCTCAATCTCAACTCAGTGCCCAAAGCCTGATGAACGGCCTGCCAAAAATGCGATACGAAACGGCCGTCTCGATCAGAAACAATGGTCTTGGGGGAACCGTGTAACCTCACGATCTCAGCAATAAAGGTTCCAGCCAGTCTATCCGGTCCCCAAGTATTTAATACCCAAGAAGTGTGCAGACTTGGTCAACCGATCGACAATTACCCAAATTATATTCATTCCGGCCCGAGTTCTCGGCATGCCAGTGATGAAATCCATAGAGATGTCTTCCCACTTCCACTCGGGAATGGGAAGCGGTTTCAACAACCCCGCTGGTCGTTGATGTTCGATCTTGACTTGTTGACACGACAAGCACCATAGTACAAACTACGTAACATCCTTCTTCATATTATTCCACCAAAAATTATGCTTTAAATCTTTGTACATCTTACTCGTCCCGGGGTGGATTGAGTAAGGCGTAGCATGAGCTTCTCGGAGAATTATCTGCCTCAACTCTAAATCGTTCGGAACACAAAGCCTGCCCTGAAATCTCAGAATACTATCCTCGTGAACCATAAAGCCAGGAGCTTTTCCCTTAATTACATCTCCCTTCAGTTGAGAAATCATCGGGTCACTCCACTGCTTCCCTTTGATAACATCAATCAAGGACGAAGTAATTTCGAGAGTACACAACTGTCCCTGTACTCGCTGAAGCCAAACTTCTATCCCTTGCTCAATTAAATCCTTATGAATTTTCGTCTGAGATGTAAGAACCTCGAGCATTTGAAGAGATGCCGATTTGTGGCTCAAAGCATCCGCTACGACATTTAATTTTCCGGGGCGGTAAAGAATTTCCAAATCATAATCCTTTATCAACTCTAACCAACGTCTCTGTCTCATATTCAGCTCCTTCTGACTGAAAATATACTCCAGGCTCTTGTAATCGGTATAAATCCGACACGAAGAACCATACAAATAATGCCACCAAATCTTGAGTGCGAAGACAATTGCGGCCAATTCCAAATCGTGAGTAGCATAATTCATCTCATAAGGCTTTAATTGTCGTGACGCAAAAGCTATCGTCTTACCATGCTGCATAAGTACACAGCCAGACCTTGACCCGAAGCGTCACTATAAACTGCAAATCCCTCACTACCATGTGTTAAAGTTAAAATCGGCGCTGAAGTCAAACGTATCTTCGGTTCATCGAAGCTCTGTTGTCTTTCATCCGTCTAAACAAACTTTTCGGTCTTCTGGAGTAATTTCGTAAGTGGACGAGCGAGTTTCGAGAACCCTTCGACAAACCGACGGTAATACCCAGCAAGGCCCAAAAAGTTACGAACTTCCTTAACATTTTTAGGCGGTGCCCAATCTAGCACTGCCTCAATCTTCTGCGGGTCTACACGAATCCCTTCGGCTGAAATCACATGGCCGAGAAACATAACTTCTTCCAACCAAAATTCACATTTCGAGAATTTTGCATAGAGGTGCTCGGTTCTCAAAATGTCTAAAATCAAACGCAAGTGTCGGGCATGTTCCTCCTTATCTCGAGAATAGATCAAGATGTCGTCAATAAATATGAGTACACACCTGTCGAGGTACTCGATGAATATCTTATTCATTAACAGCATGAATACTGCCGGTGCATTAATCAACCCAAAAGGCATAACTACAAATTCATAATGCCCATATCTCGTCCTAAACGCCGTCTTCGGAACGTCGGACTCCCTCACCCTGAGTTGATAATACCCAGATCTTAAATCAATCTTCGAGAAAACTGCAGCCCCTTGCAATTGATCAAATAAATCGTCTATACGAGGCAAAGGATATTTGTTCTTGATGGTTACTTTGTTTAGCTCACGGTAGTCGATGCACAAACGTAGTGAACCATCCTTCTTCTTTATGAAAAGAATAGGCGCGCCCCAAGGCGAAGCGCTCGGTCTGATGTACCCTCTTTCCAGATGTTCTCCCAACTGATTCTTCAATTCTTGCATCTCGAAAAGTGCCATCCGATAAGGTGCTTTAGAAATCGGAGCCGCATCTGGCTCTAAGTCCACGGTAAATTCTATCTCTCGATCTGGCGGTAATCCCGGGAGGTCATCCGGAAAAACACCGGGATACTCATTAACAACCGGAATCGAAGAGAATTCGACTTTGTTTCCTTCCGTTTTCATAGCATAACACCAATAGCCCGTACAACCTTTATTCAAAAGTTTTACGACCTTCATGTCACTGATAAGTAACTTGGATTGGCCCGACTTACGTCCCAAAAAATGAGCACTCAGATCCGTCTTTAGTCATCATGGTGATAACCTTGGTACGGTAATTCATAATCGCTTGATGACTATCAAGCCAATCCTCACCGAGGATCACATCCTCGCCTTCCAAATCAACTACAATCAGATTCGATAACCATTCCATACCGGATATAATCACCTGAAAATATCTATTCCCCCGGTTCCCCATAATTCTATCCCTGCTAGGCAGTTTCACAATGAAGGGATCGCAAGCAGTCATACAAGTTATATTCAAACGGCGTATGCACTCCAAGGAAATAAAAGAATGTGTAGCACCCGTATCAAAAAGTACACGGACTGGATGAGATAAAATATGAATGGTACCTGAAGCCACCGCCGCATCGGGTTCGTCTGTTCGACGCATCTCATAAACTCGTGGTTGTACTAAACCGACGCTAGAGTTCCCCCCTCCAGCGTTCTGACCCCGTCCCCGGCCCCTGTCGAAATTCTGCTGAGGTTGACAAAAAGATTGTCGCTGAATTATACCCTGGTCAAGTGGTGCCGGGGCAGAAGCCCGAGTGTCCAAAGTCTGATTCGGCTCAGAACAATAAGCCGCTCTATGTCCCAACTATCCGCACGTGTGACACTTCAATGGTGGAAAGTTACATTACATATTAACGTGGCCTGTACGACCACAATTGTAGCAAGTCACCGTGCGATTTGTTGTACCTGGAGTAGAACGGTAACCCCTCTTTCCTTTATTAGAACGTGACGATTGCCCGACAGAACGGTTAGTCGTATGTGACCTCTGAAAGTTGCCACCCTTAGAGCCAGAAAAATTTCCCGTGACTTTCTGCTTCTTCGGTTCTTCAACGGTATCGTTGTCGGGGCTTAACATATCATCGGCTAAAACTCTGTCCTAATACTCTTTCAGTGTGGTACAAGCAAATCTGGCCATGTACCTCCGTAAGTCCAAATTCATCCGCATATCAAAATAACGGATCTTATCACGCTCGTTCCGCACTTGATCCTTCACGTGGATCAGTTGTTGGTTGTACTCTACAATCGCTTGCGAAATAGGAATATCCTGTGGTTTAGCCTCGAAAAAGGATCGGATTCGGCCCTCTCGTACCGGCCAAGGACACAACTCGGCCTCCAAAAGCTCTTTAAATTCGTCCCATGTGGCAACATGATCCTGGGGCTCGATGACTTTCCGCCACGTAGCGGCCTCCTTAGTGAGGAAATACTGAGCAATCAGTACTTTCCTCATGTCGGGGCAATCAACCGCCTCGAAAATATTTTCCAATTCCGCTAGCCAATCTTCCCAGCCTAACGGGTTTATGGCATGGCCAAACTGTGGAGGGTGCATACGGATTACATTCTGAAGCAAGGCATCCGTGTTCGGGTTCGGATTATTCAGCTGAACAGTTTGGGCAAAAATGGTCATCTGAGCAGCCAATTGTTAAAGTACATTCACAACTCCAACGTTCGTGTTGTTCCCCTGGCCATTCGACTGGTCGTGCTGACTTTCGGTGTCAGGATGCATCGAGTTTTCCAAATTTGGGTTGGTTGAC
The DNA here is from genome assembly GCA_033398695.1 of Orobanche coerulescens. Classification (NCBI taxonomy): domain Eukaryota; kingdom Viridiplantae; phylum Streptophyta; class Magnoliopsida; order Lamiales; family Orobanchaceae; genus Orobanche; species Orobanche coerulescens. The sequence continues at coordinate 137,735,046 of CM065813.1, read as the reverse complement.
CCCGCAACAGAACTGATGGAAATGGCCGTGCCACGACCTCTCCCACGTCCACGACCACGACCATGGCCACGGCCCCTACCAGCTGAAATACTGAAGAACACACAAGGCACGTAAGTGCAATTCAATCGCATGTCATCAAAGTGACCGATTCTCGAGAATACCAAAAATAGAACCAAAACGAATAAGGAAACACCAGAAGAGTAAGAGGTCTTACAAGTACCGGACGCACTGTGATGATGGCAGAGTAGTGATACTGTGGACAAACGACGACTCATTCGACCCAAATGACCGACAGCCTAGGTATCCATAGACCTAATCTCTGATACCATATTCTGTAACACCCCCAAGTTATTCAGGGAATATTACAGCGCCGTAAGCCCCACCGTGGGACTCATAAGGCTAAACATACGCGGAACTATAAATTTTGACCGAGAAGGTCTACATACAATGGAGCGAAGAATAATACAAAAGGTGTTCAGGACATAACCATTGTATCCACAGACATCACAACACAAATCAATACCTCGGCAAACACAGGCCGGAACATCAAGGAAAAATGGAAAACAATACTCGAGTATTCAATAACCATTCTAGTACAACAACACTGAATGGAGAACTTAGAACATAACTGGAGGAAAGACACAGTATCACACTTGCCCACCATCTTCATGCCGGCCCGATACCTGCCTGTCCACTCTCCTAGAACCTGAAATACATAAAAAGTATTTCCCCCATAAAGGGGTTAGCCGTCGAATAGCTAGTGCAAGTATATCAAGTATGGAACACAATACTCATCGACAATAAAGTAAAAGTAACCGTCAATTCATCAATGCAAGACTAGTATTCCGGAATAACTAAATCTCATAGCATCTCATCAATATATATGAATACTGTGGAACCGCACCAGAGGCTACGGAACCCTCAGAGGACCCGTCGGTCCGTCCCAGACTGGTTCGTTCATATCATCCGTGGAATCACACCAGAGGCTATGAAACTCTCAAGGGACCCGTCGGCCCGCCCCAGAGTGGATATAAATAATCATGCCATTAATATATCTTACTTTCAAAGTCGAGAACGTACAATCATAAATATATACTTGCCTTTGAGACATCGAGGAATTGGACGGAAAAATGGTATGAGTTCAGTAGGTCCAAGAACGCGCTTTCGGCACCTAAAAGATTCACAAGGAATTTGATAATCAATTATCCATACCCAAATTACACGAAGAAACTCCTGAACCCCGTCTACGATTTATGGAAATACACGGATAAACAACTAGAGGTTGGAAAATCATCCAAACCCTCACAAGTCCAAAAACGGCACAATCCAATCCGTGAAATCATAGGAAAAACATGCATACGGGATAGATACATCATAATCTCAAGGTCCTCAGGCTTCAAAATGAATAAATCGGACGAATCTACGAAAATCCCCAAAATTCCCAAAAATAGGGTTCTAAGGATTTTTACCTTGATTCGGACGTTAGGAGGGATTATATGTTGTGAAATCCTTGTTCCCCAACCAAATATGACGATATCTGAAGAAGGACTCCCTCAAATCGCCCCAAATCGCCTCTCCCGAGCTCTACTGATCGGAAAAAGTGGAAATGACGTGAAATGATAAGTGCAGGGGTTGACTGTGCCCTTATATACTGTCCCAGTCTAGCGCACGCTACGCCTCAATATTAGCGTGCGCTAACGGGTCACCTGGTAGTCCAGTGGCTACTGTCATAAGACGTTAGCGCGCGCTACGAAACATCCCTAGCGTGCGCTAACTGCTGTCCTGCCAAAATCTCAGTTCACTATCTCGGTCCGCTAGCGTGCGTTAATACTGAGCACTAGCGTGCGTTACGCAACACATATAGCGTACGCTAGCCGTTGCCTAGCGTGCACTACCTGCTAGTCCAGAAAGTCTGAAACCTCATTGCCTCTACTGACCAGCCCATTAGCGTGCGCTACCATTATGGCTTAGCGTGCGTTATGTAATAGCTTTAGCTGTAACACCCCCAAAACCGTATGAGAATGTTACACGCCGTAGACCCTTTCCGCAAGGATCTACCAAGCTAAACATGCATAAACAACCAAATGCTTGCCCGGCCAGGGTCAAACAACATAATAATACAGACCGTTAAGGTCACTTACACATAAACACACAGACCGATGAGGTCACACAACTCCATTAACCGAACTGACTAAACAACATTACCCACACAGGGGTCAAAACACAATACAGCGGAAGACTGAATCAACTCTAACAATACAACCAAACTCTACCAACTCTCGACTCTTGATTAGTATCGCAGCTCATCATCCCCTTGTGCCAATCCTGTGACTGCTCCCCTGAACCTGCATGTACCTGGACGTAGAACAGACATCCACCCCCCGATTACTCGGGGGTTAGTAAAACTCCACTGTTTTACTAGTGCAAGTATAAAACGATAATAAATGCAATAAGTAAATAGCAACTACGAATTTAATACGGAAATCAATTATCAAAATGTTCCCGAGAAGTTTTAGAATTTCGAACTCAAGTAAGAGATATTTGAAAAGTAACACATCATCTCGGGGATTTTTAAAGCAGAAATTCTTTTGGACCTTGAGTCCCAATTTACAAAACCTTTTCGTAAACATTAGGGCCTTAGCCCGATTCTCGTTTCAAAGCACACTAAATAATATATCATTATGAGTCCGATATCCATATTTAAAATGTTACCCAAACAATCACTGCTACACAACCACTGTTCGTACACATCATGTACCGAACTCCGGAGGCCTCGACGGACCTTACCCGGACCACACACACTGTTCATACACATCATGTACCGAACTCCGGAGGCCTCAACAGACCCTACCCGGCCACACACACTATTCGTACACATCATGTACCGAACTCCGGAGGCCTCAATGGACCCTACCCGGCCACACACATCGTTCGTACACATCATGTACCAAACTCCAGAGGTCTCGTCAGACCCTACCTGGATCACACACCTTGTTCGTACACATCATGTACCAAACTCCAGAGGTCTCGTCAGACCCTACCTGGATCACACACCTTGTTCGTACACATCATGTACCGAATTCCAGAGGCCTCGTCAGACCCTACCTGGAACACACGCACACACATCGACACGACACAACTCATAATCATCAAATGTCAAGCCATTCCACATTACACCGAAATGTACAATCAAGTATGTAAACCAAAACAACACAAATATTATGATCATCACAACGACTCAACAATGACCAACCATGCCCGGCACAAACTTAGATGATTTTCACATCCAACACAATTCCACGATGTTAACTAAGTGAAGGTATTAATACCATCAATTGTTCGTAATAATCAATTCATACGAAGCATATACACGAAAGTAAACCAATGCATCACAACCATAATACGACGTCCTTATTCATAAGACGCAATTCGTATAGTAAAATACTTGCCTTAATAACCGCTACCGAATACTCCGAAGAACACGGTTCGACCGGGAAGCTCGGACCCCGAAGAAGACAATGAACGGAAGGGTTCCGAATCGAGTTCTTCACAAGAATTTCGTCCCTAAGTCATACCAATGATAAATCAACAATCGTACGATGGATAATAATCATACATCGCCCAACCCCCCTCTAAGACATTTTGTCGGACACCTTCAAGGCGTTGACTAAGAACTCGACCAAAACAACGAATCGAAACGATCCAACCATGGAATAACAAGGGAAATGATAGAATACATCTAAATAATCATTAATACATCACAAATCTAAGTTATTACGGTCAAATCGGACAAAACGAACAAAAACCCCCAATTCACCCAAAAGTAGGGTTTCAAGAATTTACCTTGGATTAATGATGAAGAACGATTGTTGGTGTCATTAATCCACACCAAGAACTTGAAGAATATGAAGTTCTCTGGGATTGATGATGCAAAAACGCCCAAAAATCGCCCACAAGATCGCCCAAGAGGAGGAGGAATGAAGGAAGAGATGAAATGAGCATTCATCGCACAAAATCCGCACAAATAGGCTGATCTGCACTGTGTGCTGCGGCCCAGCCTAAGTGTGCCGCGGCACAGGATATAGGCTGCTCGGCCAAAACTGGAAAATGAGTGTCTGAGCTATTTCGACCATAACTCTCTCGTCCGGACTCCGATTGACTCACCGTTTGAATCATTGGAAAGCTAACTTGATGCTCTATAATATTGAAAAGATTCAAAATCTTTGGAGTTTCAAAGAATTTATGGTGATTTTACAAATTCGACTCATACTTGTAAAAGTCATTTAATAACACTGAACTCACGAAAACGACACCGAAACCCGAACCTGAATACGAATCGAAGATACGGTCAAGAAGTACTCGCAAATACGAATCTAAGAGCTAAGAGAACACACGATGCCGGCCACCCGAAGGCTCGAAATTCGACAACGGAAGGTAATTACCCCAAACTTTGCGAAATTACGAAAATGGCCCAAAACGTCCGAAAATCACGATACGTGATCGAATAATCAAACTGAAGTTCACAACACGTCTAACAAAGTTAAACGGACTTACGGGAAACTTGAAACAGTAATTTCAGACGAGATTCACAAGAATCGAACTCGAGTGCGGAAAAGTCATTAGGAAAACACGGGATTCAACAAAACAATACCCAAACGAACTCGGGTGACAAAAAGTGCAGAATTAATCATTCTCAGAATGATGGAACGGTCCCAAGCAAGTCGTCAAAATGAACCTCCGCCGAAAAAAGAAAATTACCAGAAATCTGAAATTGCGGATATTACATTCTACCCTCCTTAAGAGAAGTTTCGTCCCGAAACTTAAATCAAGTAGGGAGAAGCAATATCCCACCAGAAAAACTCAACGAGATACACAAGAACCGAAAAAATCGCGCCCAACGGCGAAACGTTACAAGCAACGCGAAAGAACATACAGCGTGAAAACACGCCCCACGACGACCATAACAACGCCACCGGCAATGATTCAAAACAATAACGAGCAATTAACGACGCATCACATGAACATATTTAATCAAAGAAACGCACGCGACAACAAGTCGCACCCGACCACAATGACTATGCGGTAGAAACAAATATAGTATTATGATAGAATTCACTTCGATTCTCGTCAACAAGAAAATGTCTGACGTCAAGACACAAAGAATTCAAGATAACAGAAAACGAGAATACCGGACATTACATTCTATCCTATTAAAAATAAGTTTCGTCCCCAAACATAAACTAAAACATCATGGTAGAATACAAACAAAACCAAAAAGTTCACGCAACAAATATCAATTTCTACACGAATTACAGCACGAAGTACGATACACACTACATCACGGGACACCACCAGGCACTCCCCGAGTAGGAACGAAAACCCAATTCCCGAACATCTTGGCAACGGTCTCACAATGCACCGCTCGGTGACCCACTTGGCCACACTCGAAACAGTTGACTAACGGTGAACGACAATTCTTCGCAGTACGAGATCCGGCAACAACAGTCAGACAACCCCGTTCGAACAACAACGATCGAACAACAACGATCAAATAACAATGATCGAACAACAATGATCAAATAACAATGATCGAACAACAACGATCAAATAACAATGATCGAAAAACAATGATCAAATAACAATGATCGAACAACAACGATCAAATAACAAAGATCGAACAACAATGATCAAATAACGATGATCGAACAACAACGATCAAATAACAATGATCGAACAATAATGATCAAATAACAATGATCAAATTACAACAGTCGAACAATGACTCCGAACTCCCCACTTCAACTCCAGGCATTAAAAGAACTCGTAGAAAGTGAAAGATATTACTTCCAAACAAGGTTCACAAGAATCGAACCGAACTCGGGAAGGTCACGATGATAAACAGGTCGATCTGAAACAAGGTCACAACCAGTTCGAATGATGACAACTGAGACATCAAACAAGTTCAAAAAGTATCGACGAATACGTGCAAGTCGATAGAATTTAGAAGGAGAAACTGCAGAAGTCAAATATAGTACGGGTATTACATCCGACCTCTTATAAAAGAAATGTCGTCCCCGCAATTCACAACAACGGAAACAAGGTAACAACATAAAAAGCATTCGACAGGAAAATCTCCCATGGGTCTCTCAGAGCCGATCCTGATATCTGTGCTGAAGCGCGAACTCCGAAAGTCTCAGTAGCCAATTCGCAAAATTGAATTCGGTGTCCCTCGAGTCCGCACTTGAAACGCATTATTGACGAGAAGGACAATTTACACGTGCATGCCCCGGCACATCACGGTTGAAACACCTCGGCTCGGCATACCAAAAATACAAATGCTAGATACAATGGGGCATAACGTCGCAAAACAATATAGCGGAGATGCCAACTCAGCACAACAAAGAATCATAACACATATCATATACAACGATTTCCATCGTAAAATAATACACACACAAACACTACAACAACGACGGTATCGTTCGGCGACCTCAACGGCCCGAACGATAACCAGCACATAACTACAAACATTATGAAACAATCACACATGTACACAAACGTACAAACCCAAGCTTCAACAGCTCACACTCGTGCGACAACACGCAAATCACCACGAGGCGATAAACAGTAAACACCAATTAACACCTCTCACAGAGGGCTAGTACAACAAATGCGTGGCAACGCCTCGACGTTCATGCCACCAATTCGATCATACTCGGGAGCAAACATCATAACGACAACGCGAACATCACACATACATACCTAGCCCTCAAACGGGAATGGATAGGTTTTAAAAACGAAAACCTCCTTTTGAAAACAATTTTGGAAACACCGATTGATCTTGAGTATCACCCTCAAAAAAAAAGTACAATCGTGAAACATCGTTATCGAGACTTTGGAAAACTATTTCGCATTCGATAAAAATGAGGACACTTTCTTTTCGTGAAAAACTTTCGGAAATATTCGACCCTCGGGTCTAAGTAAAAGTGTTTCTAAAATATTGGAAATATCTCAAAACATTTTGGTCCTCGAGGTAGAAGAATCTTGAAACATATTGTGGCACCTTGGATGTACCACGAGAAAATAATTTATTTTAAAAGTACGTCTTGAAATTTATTTTCTAAGGTACTCAAAGTTTTTAAAGATAATTCAATAGGCTAGAATGCCGAAAAATTTCAGATAATTACACGGAACATTATAGCGCCGTGGTCCCGCTACGAACCCACTGTGCTAAAAACCATTTACAAAATGCCAAAAAGGTCGATGACGGTAATATTTCAAAAACTCACAAAAGCCATTTACAAAATACTAAATACCGTCATAAGAATTTCTCCAAAACGATCAAGGCCATAATGCCAAAAACTCGGTTAAGGGAATCGGTTTTTGAAATAAAACTCAGCCGGTAAAATACCGAAAGCCATTACAAAAGAACTCACGCAATGAAAAGGAATACGATCCAACATGCACAATCCAATTGAATACATCTCACAAAGATCTAGTTTAAACATACAACAAAACCATTCCTCGGAGTTTCTCACGAACTCAATCGTCGATACCTTATTCGAAACCCAACAAGGTTCTCAATTTTCACACCATACCACCCCTCACAGTGGTTCAAAGGTAAAACAACAATATGCCCAATTTTATACGTATATTATATGTCACACGTATTAAATACAACTATATTCACAACACCGTGGAAATAAAATTATGCACCGCAATTAACTCATTTAGATAAAATCATGATACACAGGTACTTCGCATAAAAGAGGAGACTTACGTCCACAGGCCGCACGGAGATGACGGTCGCCCACGATACTAATCTCATCCGACAACATATCCGACACGTTGTGACTACGCACAACTCAACTTGTCACCTGACGACTCGAACGACAAGACAACACATTACTCGACAAACCACGACTCGACTCGACCCGACAACCTAGGTTTCCGCAACCTATGCTCCGATACCATAAATGTAACACCCCCAAAACCGTATGGAAATGTTACACGCCGTAGACCCTTTCCGCAAGGATCTACCAAGCTAAACATACATAAACAACCAAATGCTTGCCCGGCCAGGGTCAAACAACATAATAATACAGACCGTTAAGGTCACTTACACATAAACACACAGACCGATGAGGTCACACAACTCCACTAACAGAACTGACTAAACAACATTACCCACACAGGGGTCGAAACACAATACAGCGGAAGACTGAATCAACTCTAACAATACAACCAAACTCTACCAACTCTCAACTCTTGATTAGTATCGCAGCTCATCATCCCCTTGTGCCAATCCTGTGACTGCTCCCCTGAACCTGCATGTACCTGGACGTAGAACAGACATCCACCCCCCGATTACTCGGGGGTTAGTAAAACTCCACTGTTTTACTAGTGCAAGTATAAAACGATAAGAAATGCAACAAGTAAATAGCAACTACGAATTTAATACGGAAATCAATTATCAAAATGTTCCCGAGAAGTTTTAGAATTTCGAACTCAAGTAAGAGATATTTGAAAAGGAACACATCATCTCGGGGATTTTTAAAGCAGAAATTCTTTTGGACCTCGAGTCCCAATTTACAAAACCTTTTCGTAAACATTAGGGTCTTAGCCCGATTCTCGTTTCAAAGCACACTAAATAATATATCATTATGAGTCCGAGATCCATATTTAAAATGTTACCCAAACAATCACTGCTACGACGATCATTGTTCGTACACATCATGTACCGAACTCCGGAGGCCTCGACGGACCTTACCCGGACCACACACACTGTTCGTACACATCATGTACCGAACTCCGGGGGCCTCAACGGACCCTACCCGGCCACACACATCGTTCGTACACATCATGTACCGAACTCCAGAGGTCTCGTCAGACCCTACCTGGATCACACACCTTGTTCGTACACATCATGTACCAAACTCCAGAGGTCTCGTCAGACCCTACCTGGATCACACACCTTGTTCGTACACATCATGTACCAAACTCCGGAGGCCTCGTCAGACCCTATCTGGAACACACGCACACACATCGACACGACACAACTCATAATCATCAAATGTCAAGCTATTCCACATTACACCGAAATGTACAATCAAGTATGTAAACCAAAACAACACAAATATCATGATCATCACAACGACTCAATAATGACCAACCACGCCCGGCACAAACTTAGATTATTTGCACATCCAACACAATTCCACGATGTTAACTAAGTGAAGGTATTATCGTTACCATCAATTGTTCGTAATAATCAATTCATACGAAGCATATACACGAAAGTAAACCAATGCATCACAACCATAATACGACGTCCCTATTCATAAGACACAATTCGTATAGTAAAATACTTGCCTTAATAACCGCTACCGAATACTCCGAAGAACACGGTTCGACCGGGAAGCTTGGACCCCGAAGAAGACAATGAACGGAAGGGTTCCGAATTGAGTTCTTCTCAAGAATTTCGTCCCTAAGTCATACCAATAATAAATAAACAATCGTACGATGGATAATAATCATACAACGCCCAATCCCCCCTCTAAGACCTTCTGTCGGACACCTTCAAGGCGTTGACTAAGAACTCGACCAAACAACGAATCGAAACGATCCAACCATAGAATAACAAGGGAAATGATAGAATACATCTAAATAATCATCAATACATCACAAATCTAAGTTATTACGGTTAAATCGGACAAAACGAACAAAAACCCCCAATTCACCCAAAAGTAGGGTTTCAAGAATTTACCTTGGATTAATGATGAAGAACAATTGTTGGTGTCATTAATCCACACCAAGAACTTGAAGAATATGAAGTTCTCTGGATTGATGATGCAAAAACGCCCAAAAATCGCCCACAAGATCGCCCAAGAGGAGGAGGAATGAAGGAAGAGATGAAATGAGCATTCATCTTACAAAATCCGCACAAATAGGCTGATCTGCACTGTGTGCCGCGGCCCAGCGTAAGTGTGCCGCGGCACAGGGTACAGGCTGCTCGGCCAAAACTGGAAAATGAGTGTCTGAGCTATTTCGACCATAACTCGCTCGTTCGGACTCCGATTGACTCACCGTTTGAACCATTGGAAATCTAACTAGATGCTCTATAATATTGAAAAGATTCAAAATATTTGGAGTTTCCAAGAATTTATGGTGATTTTACAAAGTCGACTCATACATGGAAAAGTGGTTTAATAACACTGAACTCAAGAAAACGACACCGAAACCCGAACCTGAATACGAATCGAAGATACGGTCATGAAGTACTCTCAAATACGAATCTAAGAGCGAAGAGAACACACGATGCCGACCACCCGATGGCTCAAAATTTGACAACGGAAGGTAATTACCCCAAACTTTGGGAAATTACGAAAATGGCCCAAAACGTCCGAAAATCACGATACGTGATCGAATAACCAAACCGAAGTTCACAACACATCTAACAAAGTTAAACGGACTTACGGGAAACTCGAAACAGTAATTTCGGATGAGATTCACAAGAATCGAACTCGAGTGCGGAAAAGTCGTTAAGAAAACACGGGATTCAACAAAACAATACCGAAACGAACTCGGGTGACAAAAAGTGCAGAATTAATCATTCTCAGAATGATGAAACGGTCTCAAACGAGTCGTCAAAACGAACCTCTGCCGAAAAAAGAAAATTACCGGAAATCTGAAATTGCGGATATTACATTAGCGTGCGCTAGCCGAAGCCTAGCATGCGCTACCTGATAGTCCAGAAACCTGGCAACCTCACTGCCTCTGCCGACCCTACCATTAGCGTGCGCTATGGACGGATGTTAGCGTGCGCTACTAACCACGAATAGCGCGCGCTAACGAATTCCTAGCGTGCGTTAATCCACCAGTCCAGAGAGCAGTCTGAGTTACTGGTTCTGACCTGACTGGTCCCTTAGCGCACGCTACGGCTCAAAGCTAGCGTGCGCTAATCAAGCTGAATTAGCGTGCATTAGCCTTGGCCTAGCGTGCGCTATTTCTCTGGCCTAGAACACTTCCGCAAGGTCTAAACAATACGATCGTGACCCAAACAAGGCACGAAACTTAATAACAATATAAACAACATCTCTAAGCGTTTACAGAGCAACAACATAATAGAAACGGTAAGGTCAAACAGTCAATAAAAAGTACGGGTATTACACGCGGGAATGCTGGAAAGGAAGCTTCACCCTATATATCTGATGCTCTGTCGAATCAGGCTAATCTCAGTTCTAGAGAACAACATGAATCTATGAACAATGATCGAGAGCGAACTGTGGGGGACAAACGGTTATCCTGATGTTCCCAATGTGATTCCTCAAGTGGTCAACCAGATGACCCAATTTGGTCAAGTGGTGGAATGAATGCAGGTGACTATAGGTCTATAACCGGGATAAGGATATCAAGGTGTTCTGAATATAGGCTATCATGGAGACAAGTGGTTACAAGAAGTACTTAAGATTCAACCACCAAAATTTGATGGTTTTTCTGAGGTACCGACGTGGGATCATTGGCTGAGGAATTGGAGAATGTGTTTGCATGAATCAACTGCCCGAATAACCAAAAGTCCCCATTGCCTAATATTTTTTGACTGTAGAAGCATATGAATGGTGGGAGGCCATCCGACCTACTGACGATGATGCCGATTGGGGAGAATTAAAGATAATTATGGAAGCTCAGTATTGTCCTTGTCCGATCATAGAGGCTCAAGTTCGAGAATTCTTCTCCGCACAACCTATGGACTTACCCGTGGCTCAAGTGATTTAGACCTTTAATCATCAACTGGCATTTGTTCGATACCTTGTCAGAACCAATGTGGAAAAGATGCTCCATTTTGACATGAGGATGAAACCAGACATCGATACATGTCGGGATTTGAATGCACCATCCTTCATCAGTATCAAGATAAAGCCCTGACATATGAAATGAATGAAACGGCAGTGGACATATTTTCTGAGTCCAAAAAGCAGAAAGTCTCTGGTGGTTTTTATAGAGCACAAGAATAGTGGAACCCATAAATCCCAGTCATCTTTTCGCTCATCTAGGAGGCCCCCGCATCCATCCATAGGCGGAAGGAGTTCCAGATCAGCATCAACAGATACAGATGCAATGAGGAAATATTTTAAACTGTGGCAGATCAGGGAATTTCCGACGTGACTGCTCATATCCTTCCATGACGTGTTATGAATGTGGACAGAAGGATATCGTGCGATGTTTTTTGTAGATTTTGCTAGATCTTTTGGATCTCATACTTCATACTAGGCCCATAAGGAAGCAAGTGCTAATCAAACTCAGCAGAGTGGTCACCTACACTAGAACTTTGGTCGAGGGAGAGGTAGAGGTCAGTATCACAAGAAGAAAGCATCAAGTGCTGGGTCCATTCCTCCAAGCCATTATGAGATGAGGAGGACATATGATCAGAGCACAGTGGTTGCATCAGGTACCGTTCAGATCCTTTCGCAACCAATTAGTGTTTTGTTCGAATAGGAGCTACACATTCTTGTATATCACTATCTTGTGTAAATCATTTGAAAATTTCTATTTTCATAAATGTGAGCCTAATATTGTGGGTTTACCAAGTGGGGAATGGACTGTATGAAATTTAGAAGCTAGAAATTATCTTTTATCAATCTGAGGAAAAAATTAGCCTTCAAATCCGAGTGTGTTAGATATTTAAGGAGATGACATGATTCCCAGAGACGATTGGCTTAACCATTCCGAATCTTTTATGAACTATCGAAAGAGAAATATTTCGATGATATCTGAAGATGGCTCTGAATATTTATTCGAGGACTGGAGACCAGTGAGCTTACGGAAAGTGATTAAAGCAATGAAAGCTATCAAACTGTTGAAATAGGGTTGTGCCGGATACTAGTGTTGTGTAATGAAGAAAGATGAAGGAAGAGTAGAACTTTCATCTATACCTGTTGTAAATAAATTTTCGGATATTTTTCTTGATGAATTACCTGGATTACCTCCACAACCAGATGCAGAGCTTACCATCGAGTTAGAACCGGGAGCCACACCTATTTCCAAGGTGCCATATAAAATGGCACCCACCGAGATGTATGAATTAAATAAGCAATTTGAAGAGTTGTTGGACAAAGGTTATATCCATCTAAGTGTCTCCCCCAGGGTGCACCAGTTTTATTTGTTCGGAAGAAAGATTGGTCAGTTTGGTTGTGCACCGACTATTAGGGCTAAACAAAGTGACGATCAAGAATAAGTACCCGTAGCCTCGGATTGATGATCTGTTCGACCAGTTGCAAGGATATATGATATTCTAGAAGATTGATTTGAGATCCGGATACCATCAGTTGAGAATTAAAGAGTCCGACATTCAGAAGTCGGCATTTAGATCTCGATACGGACACTATGAATTTATAGTAATGCCATTGGGTTTAATCAATGCATCTCCTATGTTTCTGCAGTTAATGAATCGGGTATTCATAAAGTACTTGGATAAATTCATAGTTGTTTTCATAGATGATATTTTAATCTACTATAAAAGTCTGGACGAGCTTGCAGAACACCTACGGATTTTGAGCCTCTTGAGAAGCGAACAGTTGTATGCCAAGCTTTCTTAATGTGAATTCTGGATGAAGGAGGTAATGTTACTTGGTCATATAGTATCAGCAGAAGGAGTCTCAGTAGATCCACATAAAGTCAATGAAATATTGGAATGGAAGTCTTCTGAGAATGTGAAAGAGATTAGAAGCTTATTAGTACTTGATGGATACTATCGTCGGTTCATGGAAGGATTTTCGAAAATCACTCGCCCACTCACGTAGTTATACAGAAAAACCATAAGTTCCAATGGAATGAGAAGTTTCAAGCTTGTTTTGATGAACTCATGAAGAGCTTGACAACAAATCTAATCTTAGAACTACCACAAGGAACTGAGGAGTTCATAGTTGACAATGATGCTTCTAATCAAGGTCTAGGGTGTGTGTTATTCCAGAATGATAAGGTGATCGCCTATGCCTCATGGCAGTTAAAATCGTACAAGTTTAATTATCCAACCCATGATTTGGAGCTAGCAGTTGTTGTTTTCGCAATGGAAATATGGCGACATTATTTGTACCAAACTTGTTGTCAGATCTTCACAGATCATAAGAGTCTTAAATACATTTTCAGTCAGAAAGAATTAAACATGTGGCAGAGGAGATAACTAGAATTGATTAAAGGCTATGACTTGGAGATTATTTATCACCCAGACAAAGCGAATGCATTAGCTGAGGCTTTGAGTCACAAACATATGTCTATTGAATGTTGGAGACCCTCACAAACTAATCAAAGATTCGACAATAATTCATTCGTCAAGAAATTGAAGTATGGTTACAAAAAATTCAAGAACAACTAAGTGTAATGGAATTAACTTCATCCTCGCATGACGAAATTAAATCTAACCAATTAGATGACCCTATGATGATTCAGTTACGTGATGAAGTGAGCAAAGGAAAGGCCCCATGCTTTGTGATCCATGAAGATGGAATTTTGAGATTTTGAAATCGAATTTGTGTCCTGGATGATATCCTGAAGCAAACGATCATGAAAGAAGCCCATAGTACACCTTATGCAATTCGCCCAGGCACCAATAAAATGAATAAAGATCTGTAGCAAACCTTTTGGTGGAGCAACATGAAGAGACAAGTAGAAGAATATGTCTCTAAGTGTTTAACTTGTCAACAGGTCAAAATCGAGCATCAGCGGCCTGCCGGAATGTTGAAGCCATTTTTAATTCCTGAATGGAAGTGGGTGGAAATCTCGATGGATTTTATCACCAACATGCCGAAGACCAAGACTCGGATGAATATGATCTGGGTGATATTCGATCGTTTAACCAAGTCGGTTCACTTTCTAGGAATCCAGGATACCTGGGGACCATAAATATTGGCTCGAGTATTTATTGCAGAAATAGTCCGATTGGATGGAACATGGAGGACCATTATTTCAGACTGGAATGGTCGTGTTGTGTCATACTTTTGGAAAGCGGTTCACAAGGCTTACCGTCCTCAAACAGATGGACAATCCGAGAGGACCATCCAAATAGTAAAAGACATGTTGAGAGTTTGTACCCTAGATTGGTCGACTGATTGGAAAACTTATCTACCGTTGATTGAGTTCACCTACAATAATCGTTCACATGCTTCAATTAAGATGGAACTTTTTGAAGCATTGTACAGGGGAAGATGTAGGTCACCATTATGTCAGGATGATTCGTGAGACTTAATCGGGACGAAACCAAAATTGATAATACAGACTCCGGAGGATATCCCTAATTCGTGAAAGATTGTTGACCGTCCAAAGTCGTCAGACGTCTTATGCTTATGTCCGCCGTCGCCATCTAGAATTTGCAGTTGGGGAACATGTACTTTTAAAAGTTTCTCCTACTCGGGTAATTTTTCATTTTGGAAGGAAGGGAAAGCTGAGTCCGAGATATATCAGGCCATTCTAGATTCTAGAAAGAGTTGGAGAATTGGCATACAAATTAGCCTTGCCCCCATCGATGAGTAACGCCCATAATGTGTTTCATGTATCCCACTTGAGAAAGTACATATCAGATCCCAATCACGTCATTTATTTTGGCAAGATCGAAGTGGCTAATAATGGTACATTTTAAGAGAAACGAATCAAGATACCCTAGAGTCGAATCAAGAAATTGAGGAATAAACCAATCTCATTGGTTAAAGTAAAGTGGTCGCGACATGGATTAGAAGAAGCAACTTGGGAGACTCAAGAAAGTATGAAGGTGAGATATCTGGAGTTATTCTTGTCTGATGTTTTGGGACGAAACTTCTTTTTAGAGGGGGATTATGTAATACACGGATACTTAGTGTGCATTTCTGTATGTGTTGGAACCATGTGGTGTATGAATATGTTGAATAATTAATATAAAAGATGCTTTTTATCATATTTGTAATACAGTATTCATGATTGTATTATGTAAAGAATTGTTATTTCATGCACCTACCTTCATGATACTAGCGTAAGTAAATGATGTAACTAGGTAGGATAATGGTAATAGATAATATACATAAAAATAGCTACCTAACGTACGCAAGAGGTAGCGAGGATGAGATAAGGCATGGTCGGCATGTGGGACCGGATGTCAAATCTTGTCGGATTTTTTCGCATGCACCTGGACAACTTTTGAAAAAGATAAGTCAATGAGTATTAGCGTGCGTTACGTGATTCACATAACGTGCTCTAAATCAACATTTAGCATACATAACTCGACTTGGCAATGTACGCAAAGGCAAGAACATAATGAGACAGTGAGCTACGAAGTGTGAGCAAGGTTTGTGCATTAGCATGCGTTAATTGCGGCCGATAGCGTACATAAGGTATAATTTTTTATTTAAAAACACCAACCCTTTTTATTTCTTTCATTCATCTTGTCCGCGCCCTACCCCTTTGATATTCCTTCCAGCCTTACAAAACCCTTATATCAGCCTCTTAACTTGGGTTTGAGGATTGTAGGCATTTTGGATTGGTGTTCAAGCTTCTGGTGTTGAGTTCTACTGATCGTTTCGTCGTTTCTCTTCGTAAAAGGTATGCTGATGCTATCTAAGCCTTGAATTTATGTTTCCAGGAATACTCTGAACATGTTTATAAGGTTATTAGGTTTGTTGATGACTCAATAGACTGAACATCATGATTTAAGAAGCTTGTAGTGATTAGAACTTAGGATTTTCCATCATTAAGATGATTACAAGTTGAGTAGAGATTATGTTGAAAATTAGGATGAAGTTTTTCAGAGATTTTCACATATCTTTCATGATGAATTTGAAATGCCACTAGACCAAATGACTTGTAGATATTGTTGCTAATAATAGATGAGTCTAAGAGGAGGAATATTGAGGTTTTTTATCAAGAATAAGATCATGTCTTGTAAGGATTGATTTTGATTGGATAATCTTCTCGTATCGGTTGTTAGAATGAAGTGAATATGTTGGTGAAGAACATATTGAGACGTAGAACTCTTGTAGAGGAATTACTTCACGAGAGAAGTGAAATTTTAGTAAAGTTATGAATTAAACTTAGAAACCATAATGAATACACTTCCTTTGTATGATGTTTTATGATTCACTCATCATGATTATGCACTTGATAGGAAATCGTAGAGTAGACGAATGGCGGTTGGAGTTGAATTGTGTATGACTTGAATATCCTTCAATTCCGTAGACATCGTCAAATCATCCTCATTGTTACCATTTGATTCTCAAGATGTATGTTGAAAGTCCGACTAAATGTTCTTCGGATTGTTAAACCATCAAAACCGGCTATACGTATGATGATTAACTCAATCATAACATAGAAACGTTAGATACTCGTGTTAATTATGAATCGGCAAGTTGAACTCTTTGTTATTTCTTTTGTATAAGGTTCAAGTTTTGCAAGTGGTTGATCGAATGGACGTCCTTCGAGTGTGTTGACATTCCTCGAAAGTACTTAACCCTTGTCGTCATTCTAACAAAAGTACTTTTGTTATGTTTTCTATATTAACGTCATTCATGTTGTCATGTATATATGTGTCGTTGATGTTTGTCCACCATTTGTTGGTCCAAGGGGATCATCTTGGGATCTATGCTAGCATGCGCTGGTTCATTGGACTGGTTTTCCACCACATTGGTCTGACGGGATTATCTTGGGATCTAGGCAGTGGACGAGTTTTCCACCATGTATTGGTCCAATGGGATCAAATTTCGATCTCAACATTGTAACACCCCCGATATTTTCAGGAATATTACAGCGCCGTAAATCCTTTACATAAGAATTCACAAGGCTGAAGAAATGAACATACAATAACATATACCAATATATGAAAGTAACTGAAATAAAATACAACAGTTCTGGGCCAATACTGAAAATACAAACGTCCAAATGAAGAATATTAATACATAACCAAATCCAACATCACAAACGACGACGTACTCGAGTACTTATTAAAACAACACAAACAACAGACAGTTAAACCCTGCCGGAACATCACTCTGCACTCTCATCGTCATGCAGTTCCAGTGGTTGTTTTCCTGCTCTCCTGGATCCTGAACATAAACAAATGTTCACCCCCGAAGGGGTCAACACAACGATGCTAGTACAAGTACCACAACATATTATTCGACGACTCACAAAGAACATTACTAACATAAATGACAAAATACTAGCGAGTCTCTTCCTACGAGAAACTCATAAACATCATAGACAAATGATAATCACAACATGACATCACAACATACACATGGTAATTCCGACGATCCAGCATTCACTACCTAGATCACCCATTGATCCCGTCAGACCAACACGAGTTGGAAAAACCTGTCTGATGATCCAGCGCACGCTAGCATAGATCCCCCAATGATCCCGTCGGACCAACACGAGGTAGACATACAACAACGACATACATGCACGACAATATGTATAACATCAATACGTAAAACAATTAAAGTACTTGCCTCGAACTGATGACAAGAATAAAACTTCGACAAATATCAATACACTCGAAGGTCGCCCCTTCGATCAATCACATAGTAAGATTCGGACCTAAAACAGAAGAAATAATATAGATTTCATCTCACGTCGAATAACTAACGTATGAACATCTAACAATCCAACTACGGCCGAAAGTTCAACAAAACGTATCCTGTCTCATTGGCATAATGTACGTTACGTATCCAACATAGCTTATGTTAAGCCTGCTCATTAGCGTACGTAAGCTACCAATCCTAGCGCACGCTAAGCATGCATATGACAGTTTCCCTCTGATCAGACGACTGACTCGTCTGATGATATAACGTACGTTACCTACCGAATGTAGCGTACATTAAGTCTGTCCATTAGTGTACGTAAGCTTCAGAGCCTAGCGCATGCTAAAACATGCATCTGACAGTATCCTCCCTGATCAGACGACTGACTCGTCGTACGAAATTCTCAGTGTTTAACTTATGTTATCTTCATACATGTTACACTGATGCAAACTTGAATGATCTAATGATGTTCAATGTCTTCCACCTTCAAGGATAAACATATCATCATGATGTCATACTCCAATCTTGATTACAAATTCTCTACATAGTTCTGATAATCTAAGCTTGATACACTTGTTACCAATATCATCAATACATTCAAACTTCATCATGAAGATTAATTAACCAATCCAACTTATAAGAAATGATACAACCTTCGATGATCCTTTTCTTAAGTCCATTTAGCAAAATTGATATCAATACCAAGTCCACGATCATTATGGCAACACCATTCAATACAGATTATCAATCTCAGAACGCTACTCTTATTGTTTGCCATAACAAGATTCCAACTATAATGGTAACTTAAGCATAATCATCCCAATTCTAAACATGATATTTGGTTGTATAAATCATCTATAGAACCTAATATTCTCAGTAGTGTGATCATAAAATCATTAAGAACACGAATCCAAGATTGGAGATAGCTTTAATATACCTTAGGATGAAGAAAACACCGAGACAATAGGTAGAGTCCAACTCCAGTTGCTTGTGTGCCAATCCAAGATGCTTCTCAACTTCAATGATCAATATAAGTGATATCCAATCTCCAATGATCGAGTATAGATGGTCTATGGATGTTTATGTATAAGGGGGAGGTTCTCTGGGCTTCAAAGAAGTGAAGTACAAGTGAAGAAAACGTAGACAAATGAAATGGGGTGCTGTCCCATTTATAATGTTTTCTGACTTTACGTATGTTAGCCTTCACGCATAACGTACGTAATCCTTTTAGCGTACGCTATCTGTTCTCCTTAGCATACGCTATCGTCCAATGATAGCTTACTGTCTCTTTCTGTACTCGCTTTCGTATGCTACACCATCAAGTTACGTACGTAAGCAACACCCATTAGCGTACGCTAGTTACATACCTTAGCGTACGTTAACACCCGTTGACTTAAAGACTGTCCAGGTTCATGTCGTGAGAATCCGGTGAGGATCTGGTTGTGCCCACAACCATCTGGCTTATGTGCTAGCTGCCCTGCTCAATTATTGGCTGTCTTACGTACGCTACGCTTCATTCGTAGTGTACGCTAACCTTGGCATATAACGTATGTTATGCTCTCTTCTTAGCGTACGTTATCACATAATTGCATGTGAAAATTAACATGTTGATATTGTCATGCACATAGATATGAATACGAGAAAGGTCATACTTCAATTATTGATATTTTAAATTGGAATGATACAGGGTTCAATACAGATGAAATACTCAACAATTTATCCGGATATTACATACTCTCCTTTTAAAAAGGAGTTTCGTCCTGAAACTCAAGACACAAATAACTCTGGGTATCTGGATTTCATGCTATCCTCTGTCTCCCAAGTGGCTTCTTCCACTCCGTGGCACGACCACAGAACCTTAACTAAAGTGATCGGTTTATTTCTCAATTGTTTAACTCGACTTTCGAGTATCTTGATCGGTCTCTCTTCAAACATATCCTTAGAGACTTTGATCTCGCCGAAATCAATGACATGACTGGGATCTGGTATATACTTCCATAGCTGAGATACATGAAATACGTTATGAATATGGCTCAGCGACGGCGGTAATGCCAACCTGTATGCTAACTCTCCAATTCTTTCAAGAATCTCGAACGGTCTGATATACCTCGGACTCAGTTTTCCCTTTTTTCCCAAAACGAAAGATTCACCGAGTATGAGAAACTTTTAAAAGCACGTGATCTCCAATACTGAACTCTAATGGGCGACGGTGCATGTCCGCATAAGATTTCTGCCGACTCTGGGCGGTCAACAATCTTTCGCGAATCATTGCTATCTTCTCTCGTGTCTGTACGATCAATTCTGGTTCTGTCCCAATCAAGTATGATGAATCATCCCAACATAGGGTCAATCTGCATCTCCTCTCGTATAATGCCCCAAACAGTGCCATCTTAATGGAAGCATGCCAACTATTGTTGTAGGTGAATTCAATCAACGGTAGATGAACTTCCCAACCAGTCGACCAATCTAGGGCACAAGCCCTCAGCATGTCTTCCACTGTTTGAATAGTCCTCTCGGACTGTCCATCGGTCTGCGTATGATAAATTGTGCTGAAGTACAATTCGTTTCCCAAGGCCTCATGCACTACTTTCCAAAAATGAGACACAAAGCGACCGTCTCGGTTAGAAATAATGGTCTTCGGCGTACCATGCAATCGAAAAATCTCTACAATAAACACTCGTGCCAACTTCTCTGGTCCCCAAGTGTCCTTTATGCCCAGAAAATGAGTCGATTTGGTTAGACGGTCAACTATAACCCAAATCATGTTCATTCCTGTTCTGGACCTCAGCATATTAGTGATGAAGTCCATCCATATGTCCTCCCACTTCCATTCAGGAATCGGGAGCGGCTTCAGCATTCCGGCAGGTCGTTGATGCTTGATCTTAACCTGCTGACAAATCAAAAATTTCGAGACGTAATCTGCTACGTCTTTCTTCATGTTGCCCTACCAGAAATTCTGCTTCAGATCCTTATACATCTTACCGGTACCTGGGTGGATAGAATAGGACGTGCTATGAGCTTCCGTCATGATTGTCTACGTCAACACATCGACATCGGGAACACAAAGTTGGCTCTGGAATCTCAATACTCCATCATCATGAATTACAAATCCTGAGGCTTTTCCCTTGCTCGCTTCATTGCATAACTAAATCATTAGAGTATCATCTAATTTCTTAGATTTGATTTCTTCGGTTAACGGTGAAGTTAATTCCATCACACATAGTGATCCTTGAACTCTTTGCAACCATACTTCAATTCCTTCGCGAATCAATTCTTGTTGAATGCTGGGCTGGGAGGTCAGAGTCTCCACCATCTGAATAGAAACAGGCTTGCGGCTAAGTACATCGGCCACTACATTTGCTTTACCTGGATGATAAAGAATTTCCAAGTCATAGTCCTTAATCAATTCCAGCCATCTCCTCTGCCGCATGTTCAACTCTTTATGACTGAATATGTATTTGAGACTCTTATGATCCGTGAAGATCTGACAGTGAGTCCCGTACAAATAATGTCTCCAAAATATCAAGGCGAAAACCATAGCTGCTAGCTCCAAATTGTGCGTTGGATAATTTACTTCATAGGGCTTCAACTGTCGTGATGCGTAGGTGATCACCTTCTCATTCTGCATTAGTAAACACCCGAGACATTGGTTTGAAGCGTCACTGTAAACTATGAATCCTCCAGTTCCATGTGGTAGTGCCAAAATTGCTGCCGTTGTCAATCTCTTATTCAATTCATCAAAACTGGTCTGGCACATCTCGTTCCACTCAAACTTTTGGGTCTTCTGTAGTAATCGAGTATGTGGGCGGGAAATTTTGGAAAACCCTTCCACGAACCGACAATAATACCCTGCAAGTCCTAAGAAACTCCTGACTTCCTTCACGTTCTTAGGAGACTTCCAAGCCATAACTGCTTCGATTTTCTGGGGATCTACTCGTACTCCTTCTGCTGATACCACGTGACCGAGGAAGACCACTTCCTTTAGCCAGAATTCGCACTTAGCAAGCTTGTCGTACAATTGCTCGCTTCTTAAAAGGTATAAAACGATCCACAAATGCCGTACATGCTCTTCCGAGCTCTTGGAATAAACCAGAATGTCATCAATAAACACAACCACGAACTTGTCCAAATACTCTATGAACACTCGATACATCAATTGCATAAAAATAGCAGGTGCATTAGTGAGACCAAACGGCATCACTACAAACACATAATGTCCGTAGCGAGTTCCAAATGCTGAATTCGGAACATCAGATTCCCTAATCCTCAACTGATGATATCCCGATCTCAGATCGATCTTATAAAATACTGTTGGTCCTTGCAACTGGTCAAACAAATTATCAATCCATGGTAACCGATACTTGTTTTTAATCATCATCTTGTTCAGTTCTCGATAGTCAATACATAATCGAAGTTATACATCTTTCTTCCGGACAAAAAGAACTGGTGCACCCCAGGGCGAAACGCTTGGATGAATATAGCCTTTGTCCAGTAACTCTTCCAGTTGCTTCTTCAATTCGTACATCTCAGTAGGTGCCATATGATACGGCGCCTTAGAAATTGGTGTAGCTCCTGGTTCCAGCTCAATGGTGAAATCTACATCCCATCGTGGAGGTAGTCCAGGTAATTCGTCAGGGAACCCATCTGGGAACTCGTTCACAATAGGAATGGATGAAAGCTCTACTCTTCCGTCTTCCTTTTTCATTGCATATCACCAGTATCCGGTACAGCCTTTTTTTAGCAGTTTGACAGCTTTCATCACTTTAATCATCTTTCCTGAGCTTCCTGGTCTCCATCCCTCGAACAATATTTCAGAACCATCTTCAGCTATCATCGAGATATTCCTCTTCCAGTAGTTTACAATAGATCCGTATCCATTAAGCCAATCATCTCCGAGTATCAGGTCGTCCCCTTACATTTCTTTCACAATCAAATTTTAGGGCCAATCTCTATCTCCAATTGGTATGGGAAAATATCTAGTTTCTAAGTTTCCCACAATTCTCTCTCCACTCGGTAAATCAACAACTTAAGGCTCACAATTATGAAAACTAGAAATGTTCAAATGATTTACACAAGACAAAGATATAAATGAATGTATAGCCCCTGTATCGAATAAAATGCTAACTGGCTATGAAAGAATCTGAACGGTACCTGATGCGATAGCAGCATCCTAATCGTCTGCTCTCCTCATTTCCTACAGGCGTGGAGGAACGGATCCGGCACTCAATGTCCCCTTTCGGTCGATATGTCCTCTGCCTCGTCTGCGACCAAAACTCTCGGTTAGCTGGACACTGCGGCATCTGCTGAAAACTCGCTTCTTTCTGAGCTAGATGTGATGTAGGAGCTCTAAAAGATTTTGCAACCTCTTCACAAAACACGATGTCCCTCTCGACCACAATCATAACAAGTCATGGCAGGAAGGGGGCAATTTCGTCGATTGTGTCCCGTCTGACCACAGTTAAAGCACTTTCTTGTTACATCTGGCGTGGATGATACTGCTCCGATGTTCTTTCCGCTCTTGGATGGGTGCGGAGGTTTATTGAATGAATGGAAAGATGACTGGGCCTTGCGGGGCCCACTGCTCTTGTGTTACGTGAAATTTCCAGATACTTTCTGATTCTTGGATTCAGTGAACTTTTCCATCGCTGCTTCCTTAATTTCATATGCCAACGCTTTGTCCTGATACTGACGGAGAGTGGTACATTCAAAACCAGACATGTACCTCTGTATCTCCGGTTTCATTCTCATATCGAAATGGATCATCATTTCTGCATCTGTCCTGACCAGGTGACGAACAAATGCCATCTGCTGGTTAAACATCTTAATCGACTGAGATACTGGCACATCTGAAGGCTGCATGGAGAAAAACTCTTGAACTTTGGCTTCCCTCACTGGACGAGGGCAGTACTGAGATTCTATCATCAATTTAAATTCTCCCCAGTAGGCATCATGATCTATAGGCCGGATGGATTCCCACCAGTCGGACGCTTCCCCTATCAGAAAGTACTGGGCTATGGGAACTCTCCGGTCGTCTGGGCAGTTAATCCCTACAAATACTTTCTCCAGCTCCCTAAGCTAGTGATCCCACGTCGGCATCTCCGAGAAACCATCAAACATTGGCAGATGCATTTTTGCCACCTCCTGGAGCCATCAGTCTCCTCAATTTCTCAAGTCTGGGATGCCTTGATGTCTCTCTCCCTGTTGCAATCCGACTGCCACCTGCATTCGGTCCAGAAGTTGATCAAACTAAGTCATCTGTTTGACCACCTGACGAAGGATGTCGGGAACAGCAGGTTCTGGTTCATTATTAATAGACTCTTGTGGCTCGCCTGAGCTGTGGCTAGCCTAATTTGAGGGTGAAGCTTCTCTCTCAGCATTCCTTCGTCCGCGTCCGCGACCGCGACCACGTCCACGTCCTCCTCTCAACATATTGTAAGCATAAATACTCAATATACGGGTAACAATATTGTTCTAATGTTCAAGTATAAAGAGGTATAACATGTAAAGGATGAGATAGAGTTTAAGAAGTTACAACCACCGCTCGTATGAAGACGTAGGCAGTACAATAATTTTATTCACGACCGGTTACCTCAAAAGACATATATACGACCCCTATTTTAACCCAACAGCCAAGATATCCATAATCTTAGCTCCGATACCATATTCTGAAACACCCTCGATATTTTCAGGAATATTCTAGCGCCGTAAATCCTTTACATAAGAATTTACAGGGCTGAAGAAATGAACAAACAATAACAGATACCAATATATGAAAGTAACTGAAATAAAATACAACAGTGCTGGGCCAATACTGAAAATACAAACGTCCAAATGAAGAATATTATTACATAACCAAATCCAACATCACAAACGAAGAAGTATTCGAGTACTTATTAAAACAACACAAACAATAGACAATTAAACCCGGCCGGAACATCACTCTGCACCCTCGTCGTCATTCAGTTCCAGTGGTTGTTTTCCTGCTCTCCTGGATCCTGAACATAAACAAATGTTCACCCCCGAAGGGGTTAGCACAACGATGCTAGTACAAGTACAACAACATATTATTCAATGACTCACAAAGAATAATACTAACATAAATGACAAAATACTAGCGAGTCTCTTCCTACGAGAAACTCATAAACATCATACACAAATGATAATCACAACATGACATCACAACATACACATGGTAATTCCGACGATCCAGCGTTCACTTTCTAGATCCCCCGATGATCCCGTCAGACCAACAGGAGGTGGAAAAACCTGTCCGATGATCCAGTGCATGCTAGCATAGATCCCCCGATGATCCCGTCGGACCAACACGAGATGGACATACAAAAACGACATACATGCACGACAATTTGTGTAACATCAATACGTAAAACAATTAAAGTACTTGCCTCGAATTGATGACAAGAATAAAACTTCGACGAATATCAATACACTCGAAGGTCGCCCAGTCGATCAATCATGTAGTAAGATTCGGACCTAAAACATAAGAAATAATATAGAGTTCATCTCACGTCGAATAACTAACGTATGAACATCTAACAATCCAACTACGACCGAAAGTTCAACAAAACGTATCCTGTCTGATCAGCATGACGTTCGTTACGTATCCAACATAGCGTATGTTAAGCCTGCTCGTTACCGTACATAAGATACGAAGCCTAGCGCACGCTAAGCACGCATATGACAGTTTCCCTCTGATCAGACGACTGACTTGTCTGATGATATAACATACGTTACCTACCCAACATGGCGTACGTTAAGTCTGCCCGTTAGCGTACGTAAGCTACAGAGCTTAGCGCACGCTAAAATATGCATCTGACAGTATTCTCCTTGATCAGACGACTGACTCGTCGTACAAAATTCTCAGGGTTTAACGTACATTATATTCATACATGTTACACTCATGTAAACTTGAATGATCTAATGATTTTCAATGTCTTCCAACTTAAAGGATAACCATATCATCATGATTTCATACTCCAATCTTGATTACAAATTCTCTTACATAGTTCGGGTAATCTAAGGTTGATACACTTGTTACCAATATCATCAATACATTCAAACTTCATCATGAAGTTTAATTAACCAATCTAATTTATAAGAAATGATACAACCTTCTATGATCCTTTTCTTAAGTCCGTTTAGCAAAAGTGATATCAATACCAAGTCCACGATCATTATGGCAACACACAGATTATCAATCTCAGAACGCTACTCTTATTGTTTGCCGTAACAAACTTCCAACTATAATGGTAACTAAGCATAATCATCCCAATTCTAAACATGATGTTTGGTTGTATAAATCATCTATGGAACCTGATATTCTCGATAGTGTGATCATAACATCCTTAAAAACACGAATCCAAGGTTAGAGATAGCATTAACATACCTTAAGATGAATAAAACACTGAGACAATAGGTAGAGTCCAACTCCGGTTGCTTGTGTGCCAATCCAAGATGCTTCTCAACTTCAATGATCAATATAAGTGATATCTGATCTCCAATGATCAAGTATAGATGGTCTATGGATGTTTATATAGAAGGCGGAGGTTCTCTGGACTTTAAAGAAGTGAAGGACAAGTGAAGAAAATGTAGACAAATGAAATGGGGTGCTGTCCCATTTATACTGTTTTCTAACATTACGTACGTTAGCCATCACGCATAACGTATGTAATCCTTTTAGCATACGCTATCTGTTCTCCTTAGCGTACGCTATCGTCCAATGATAGCTTACTATCTCATTCTGTACTCGCTTTCGTACGCTACACCATCATGTTACGTACGTAAGCAACACCCATTAGCATATGCTAGTTACATACCTTAGCGTACGTTAACACCCGTTGACTTAAAAATTGTCCAGGTTCATGCCGTGAGAATGTGGTGAGGATCTGGCCAAGCCCACCACCAGCTGGCTCATGTGCTAGCCGCCCTGCTCAATTATTGGCTGTCTTACATACGCTATGCTTCATTCGTAGCGCACGCTAACCTTGGCATATAACGTACGTTAAGCTCTCTTCTTAGCCTACGTTATCAAATAATTGCATGTAAAAATTAACATGTTGATATTATCATGCACATGGATGCGAATACGAGAAAGGTCATACTTTGATTATTGATAATGTAAATTCGAATGATACAAGGTTTAATATAGATGAACTACTCAACAATATATCCGGATATTACAAACATGTCCTTTGTCGACTTGATTATTCTCTCATTACTTCCAGCAATGAGAAAATCATCTATATATAGACACAAAATGACATAGTCATTTTTAGTGTCTTTCACCTATACACACTTATCACAAAAAAAAAAGCGTTATCTGTCAATCAACAACCAAAGAAGAAGGTAAAAAACTAAACACCAACAAGCATCAAAATGGAAATAGGAACAAAGCAGCGCAGTTGATGAGAGGTAAAAGGGGCGACACGTATGCGAAAAAGGTGAAGGAAGAAGCTGAAGGGAAGAGGTGAAGCAAGGCGGAGAAGCAGGAGACGGGCGACCAAAAGATCGTTGCTTCGATTATACGACTACAATATATATATATCAAATTAGAATGGTTCTTATCCTGCGAATTACGAATATGCATGAGTTTTGTACTAATTATGCATGAAATATATGCATCTTATGCATCAAAATTGCAGTGCATTAAAATATGCATTATATGCATCAAAATATCGATGCATTAAAATATTGCATTATGTGCATCAAATTTTTGTGAGAATAAATCTAGGCCATCCATTTATCAAGATCTATGGATAAAATTCATTCTTATTTCTTAACTTAAATTGTATTCTCACTTGAACCCACCCCTATATATATATAGGGGTGGGTTCAGGTGAGAATACAATTTAATTTAAGAAAAAAGAATGAATATATATATATATATAGGGTTTAGGTTTTAGGGTTTAGGGTTTAGGGTTTTATACCCCGTGCGATGCACGTGGGTGCCCATAAAATAATTATCAAACATGTGGCATTTAGACGAACACATACCAGACACATATAACTAATTTGAAGCAAGAAGTAGAGGACTGAATACAAAACAATGAGGCACGTAGATTCTAATTTTTTGAACAAAACAGACGAATAATAATGTATTTTAACAATTCAATAATTCTCCAAGTAAAGAGCATAAGACACAAAGGAATTGCAGGGGAGTGAAAGATCAATAAAGCATATCGAAACAATCAAAACTATAAATAATGTAACATTAAAACTTATGTTTTGAGTTATCAAATAGATTTAGTATAAGTTTTACAGCCTGTAGGAGGACAACGGCATTTTCCTACAAGCATCTCTAAAGCAACTATAAATTACATTGTCACACGGTAAAACCATCTGGCGAAAAGAACTACAATAGATAATAAGAATGAACAGCCTGAAAAGCCATGTAATCCACCCAAGTCAAAGAAAACTAAATGCAATCTTTATCATTCAGAGAGATGTCTTTGTTCGTAGTCGGCTAAGCAGACACAATCATAGTTATAGTTAAATATGAAACTGTAAATACAACCAATGGAGACACTTGCGAAGAAGTAGCATGTATCAATTCTCGTACATCCCGTGTTTTACTTTACAATCACTTACATCACATCTCGTTAAACATTCATCAAATTCGATACCAAATCGAAAGGAAAACATGGATACAAATTGAAAGAAAGTAAAGATGGGATACCAAATCGATATGGCCCCGAACAATGTGTAGTTTATGTATCAATATTGAAATGATCCCTCATTCAAAATTACAAATCTCAATCGGGGCGTTCGCAACGCTTTAATTAATTTTAGAGGCAACTGTAGCTTTTTGGTTGAAACATGGTAGTACCTCAAGGGCATTTTGGTAAAGTTTATTGGGCGTAAATTATAAATTCAAATGGTGCGTGTTGTGGATTGATTTGGACCCTGTTGATAAAAGCAGTAACTCAAATCAAATATGCTGCCAAAGAAAGGCTAGCCTTCTAAGCCATCATGCCTATAAGGAAATGAAAATAGTTGGCATCTCTCATTTCAATTCCTTCTCATAAAACAAAACCAAAACACATTACACTTTCCAAATGCAGTTTTCTACTAATATACACATTTTCTAATACATCCAATTAAAATTATTGGGCGATTAACTTCTCCACTTACTCCTTGAATTCAACATCACAAGGATACATATATTAGATATAAGAATATAGAAGGAAACAAAACGTAAGGTGGATATAAACTCAGGAATTGTAAAGCCAACTCTAAACCTGTTTTGTGGGATTATTTTATGGAACTATAGAAAATTAAGTACCATGTACCATTAATAAGGCTTTGGCTTTCTTCCAGGTTTTGATATGCGCTTAGGCAATATTTTTCCGATTTTCATTTCCCTGCAATATATAAAACCAGAGCGATCTGAGCACAAATCTGTAGAATAGAATAATAAAAGTTGAATGCATAATCTTAGAAAATAAATTCTCAAAATTAATATAAGGAAATAAACAAAATCAATTTAGGCAAAAAACGGACAACGAACTCAATGAGAAGATATCAACATAAACTGTATAATTTTTCCTTTCATTACCTGGCACAGTCCAGAATACAACCAAGTGAGGTGACGAAAAGAAACCAAACACAACAGCGAGATAAAGTACATACGAAGAAAATAGACAAAAAAGTAGGACCTTTGGTTCCCCAAAACCAAAACAAAAGGGAAAAAAGAGGTACATCTAGTCACTTTGCCCTTGTCCCTTTTTTTTTCCTGCAACGTTCCCTATTCCTGTCTTTTCACTCAAAATATCTTGCGTTCAACTATACGGTAGGGGGAATTCAGCAGCGGCGTGAAGAACGCAAAAAAAATTACCCGCGGGAGAAGGTTTGTTTGTGGCTATAACTTTTCGGTACCTGGGTTTTACCTTATTCCTTTCTACAGTTTTACAAGGTTTCAATGCTGCAGGTGTTGAAAGAGATACAACAACCAAAGGGAGAGGACAGGTATACATACAAATCGAAAATCTAAACCTAAAAAAACTATTCGGCTGAAGAAAAAAAAAGAACAAACCTATTCCTGTTCGGCTGATGAATGAGGAAACAAAAAAAATGAAGGAAACAAAAGAAAGTGATGATAATTTTGTTTTAGAATTGAACTATAGTAGTAAATAAAAAGTTAAAGCCTAAACAAAAAAAAAAAGGAAAAGAACTTGCAGAAAAATATTTACCTAGTGGACACAAGAAACATCTGATGCAGGTTTTTAGGTTTATGGTGATGAATTCAACAAACCCCACTAATCAAGAAATATAAAATAGAAAATATCATGCAAGTTAAAACTAAAAGAAAGTAAATCGTAAGAAGAAAAACCCTAACATATTGTACTACAAGTAAAATCAATTCTTCCAAAGAATAGTAACAAAAAAAGAGCACCCAAAGAGAAAAACCTCCCCAAACTTAGAGCAACCAAGAAAGAGCAGCGAGGCTGAAACGAGCTTGAGATAAGAAGCGACACGAAATTGAGATGAGGAATGAAGGACGTGTCCTTTTCGGTGAAGAAGGTAGAAGGAGGGGAAAGCCGGAGGTTCGTCTAGGCAACGAAAGCCCCATCAGCAAAAGAAAAGCCAAGAGAAAGCCTAAAAAATGAGAGAGAAAATGAAACGCTATTTCATGTGATTACACCAATCCATTCTAATATAAACTACACATGCACATAAAGCTCATGCAATAGAAATATTGATTTCTATTCGAGGCCTATAAGCTTGAAATTGGATCAAAATCTACTACGAAAAAATTAGCAGAATATCATAAAACATATATTCAACAACTATAAATATCAATGATTCAGAACCTCACACTTATCTCATATTTTTAGTAGATAAGAAAAAAACAAAAAAAAAAACAAAAACAAATAATAATAGGTAAATCTAACAGAGATGCATAACATAAATATACAACCTGTCGATACAAAAGAACAATATTTGCGTAACAGCCATTATTGAGTTAGGAAAAAAAACGACGATACATATGAAAAAAAATGATGATACATATTTATAAATTCAATAAACATTCTACAGAAAATTCAAAAAATCATAATAAAACCGACCTGCACCTTCATGAGCCTGTGGCGTATGTTCTTAAATCGCCAGGCCACAATCATTCTAAGTGCTGTTATAATCGTCATTCTAATTGGTGCTTTCCCATATCTTTTCAAGTTTTATATGGATACAGTTTCCTCGAATATTTCGCGAAATAATAACAATGAGTTTTCCTAGTCTCCTAGATCACCAACATCAAGAAAAACAAATTTCGAAAGAAGATTTGGAGGTCAGCCCAAAATAAAAAAAATATCCACAGCACAAAAATGTAGCTAAACAGGGAATAAAATATGAAAGCCGGACCGCTGAAATTGAGCACAGTATGAAACCAAAATACACACGAGTACATACACATACACACAAACGATTAGAGGTACGTGACGTCGTTAGACCTATCAGACCAGTACTTCTAAGGAGTCGTTATCATTCTCTAAAGAGTTCTTTCTGTCGCAAGGTTTCCAGTCTATATACCTCAAATCACACGAGAAAATACAGCCTCAATATCAAATCAGAAAATGGTATTCCCCATGACATAATTTGATAGACAACCACAAAAAAGGCATTGTATTTCAGAAAACGTTCAGGGCAGACATAACATCATCTACGTAATTACCTGATCGAGAAGTACGTATAGCCAGAGAGAATCCAGGAACAAATCCGGTACCGAAATCTGGAACCAAAAATATTAGCCAGTACAAACAAAATAATATTTGGACAGCAAATTAGGATAACAAACCCAAAACCGATATAGAAATCGAGACAAGCAATATGTGTAAATGAACTATGCTAGGTTTCCCCTCCTCAAAACACACACAAAAGACACCAAAAAAGATCATCGAAAGCAATTGTATAAGGAAATATATGGCAACACAAAGATGCATAAAAGTCTAGCAAACTATTTGCACGTTCATGAGTAGAAATGATGAAACAGCCAACGATATAACCCAAAATAAATA
The DNA here is from genome assembly GCA_033398695.1 of Orobanche coerulescens. Lineage (NCBI taxonomy): Eukaryota > Viridiplantae > Streptophyta > Magnoliopsida > Lamiales > Orobanchaceae > Orobanche > Orobanche coerulescens. Next base: position 137,702,477 of record CM065813.1, on the reverse strand, counting down.
TATCAAATTTCCCATTGAAACTAATGAATTTCGATCTGAATAACAACATGAAAATCACTTTTTCAAACCCACTCCTCAATCCTGTGTAATCTATGTAGACCTCTGCCTATGTTTCTTTTTCTTTCTTCCTTGCAATAATAAAAAAAATTCACAATGCTGCACAATGAAATTGAGTGCTCTATATTCAGACCTCAGTATCTATGAATAATCATTGAGGCCTAACCATTGAGAATATTGTATCTAACTGGAGCGAACTTGATGATCGCAGAGAAAAACAAATACAGAAAACGATATGTTCCTGATGACGAGTAGAACCGACAAAACAAAGAACGATACAATTTATAGAGGCCTGTGTCTGACAAGGAGCATTATAAACTTTGACGGGTATCAATACCCGAAGTCGAAGGATTTGCATGATTGATACTACTACTCTTACTGAATAAAAAATTAACAATAATAATGTGAGAAGGAGGAGGCTAAATGATGGTGATCGAGAGCCAACTACATGTCCTTCAGAGGAAGCCCGAAAAGTAAATGTACAGAAAGATCATATTCGGGTGTGCATTAGTGGGAAAGAGACACTGGTAGAATTCCTGAGCAAGGTTATAAACTGTGACACCCCTAAGGGTAGTTTTGAAAGAAAAAAAATTTCAGACATCAATTGCAGAAATCGAAAGATCTAAAAGATCGGTGCCAGACCTGGATATACAAACAGTTTTTTAGAGCACTTAAGTTACGTTTTCGTAAACAGCGCAAATACATCACTGAAGACACAAACATGCAGGAACATTATATTCCTAGACATATCGGACCAGATCTTATAAGGATTCGTAAGCGTCCTCCAAAGAGCACCCTCGGCAACAACAATAAAGAACAAATTATCAATCTGAAATAAAGTAGGCTAAAATATGATGAAGTAAAGACAGGGATATACAAAAAACCTGCAGTTGATTCCACAGAAACTCACATCGTTATTGAACTAACCTAAATTCCAAAGTTTGGTATCGCAAAGTCAATGATAGAAATGCACCATGCTAGATTTTATTAGTAACAATAAACACACAACACAAAACACACACACACACACACACATACGAAAAAACTACCAATTACCTAGTTGAGAAGCACATATTGTCGAAGAGAAACCAAGATCAAATTATACCTGAAGAAGCACGAAAAGCATTGTTTGAGCAGAGGAAAATCGACACTATAAATCGAAAACAAACAACAACATACAGAACTGGAACAAAAGCCCACCTGCACCACTAAATATCACACAAACAAAATGGTAAAACAACAAACCTGAAATCTACAGAAACAAGAGGAACCAAATGTTCCATTGCAAGAAGGGCGTACCAGTAATATACGCAGTATAAAAATGTAGGTAAGCAAGAATTCAAACCTGAAAACTGAATCGCTGAAATTTGGGGCAGGACGAAATTAAAATATACTTAAATACACATACAGATATAAATAAGCAAACACACACAATCATATGAACAATCAAAGGTACGCAATCACATCCCATAACCTGAACCAAACAATCATCTAAATGAGAAGTACAGTCAATGAAGCCAACATCAAGAAAAAAGAAATTCGAGAGAAGATTTAGAGGGCAGCCCAAAATAACAAATATCCACAGCACATAAATGCTACTACGAAAAAATTATCAGAATATCATAAATACATATATTCAACCACTATAAATATCAATGATTCAAAAACTCACACTTATCTCATATTGTTAGTAGATAAGAAAAAAAACCAAAATAAATAAATAAATAATAATCGGTAAATCTAACCGAGATGCATATCATAAATATACAACCTATCGATACAAAAAATAATAATATTTGCTATGTAACAACCATTATTGAGTTAGGAAAAAAATGACGATACATATGAAAAAAATGATGATACATATTTATAAACTTAATAAACATTCTAGTCAGCCACTTCAAAAAATTATAATAAAACCGACCTGCAACTTCATGAGCATGTGGCCTATGTTGTTAAATCGTCAGGACACATATAAGCTATTAAATTCATGTGCATATGTTACTCATCCGGATGGAACAACTTACAGTATTTGCAGCGCCAAATTCAAAAGATTTGTCTAGCACACTGTGTAACAACCCCGTCCCGGTCCGGCACTGTTACAGCCGATCACTTAGGTCGACATAATAACGCTACAATAATCAACAAGAACAAGGCCATTAACACAACATACTCATAACATCTAGACCGAAAGGTCGGATATGATCATTGTAACACCCCAAAAGGCGGCTATTACAGTGCCGTGGACCCCACACTGGGACCCACCATGCGATATCAAAATACAGATTAAATAAGTATTACTTTATGATACCGAACCACAATAAATAGTCATTACTCCGATTAGGAGTTTATTAATGGTATGGCCAACGGCCTTATGATACACATAATCCAAAATACAAGTATAAAACATATGGAGATGGATTATACTTCAAATATCAATACAACCAGACAATAATTTAAATGAAGTGGAATTATAGTAACTGTAACACCCCAATTCACAAATGGGGCATTACACGCCGTAGAACTCTCATGAGGTCTACCAGGCTATCACATGACACACATTCCTTACATGAAAATCCCAAAGACACAACCATTAATATAAATATGGGGCCGTGGCCTCGGCCAAAACGTTTTAATAGACGTACGTGAACATATAAGTCGATTTCATATCATTGCCCACACAGGGGACTTTAACCGAATACAATAAAACCAGTCAAATTCCAATACTGAGACAGTATAAATGACTGAACATAAATAAAGACTTGAGCCTCATAATCATGCCAATCCAGCCTTTGCGTGCATATCCCGTGCCTGCTCCTCAGCTCTTCCGGTACCTGAAATGCATAAGACGCATTTCCCTCATTTTAGGGGTTAGCATTCGAATAACTTGTAATATCCGCAATCTTCGATTTTCGGCAAATTTATTTTTCGGCCGGAGTCCGTTTTGACGACTCGCTCATGACCGTTTCGTCATTTCGAGAATGATTAATTCTGCACTTTTTGTCATCCGAGTTCGTTTCATTATCGTTTTGTTGAGTTCCGTGCTTTTTAGCGACTTTTCCGCACTTGAGTTCGATTCTTGCGAATCTCGTTCGAAACTGCTGTTTCGAGTTTCCCGTAAGTCCGTTTAACTTTGTTAGACGTGTTGTGAACTTCGGTTTGGTTATTCGATCACGTATCGTGGTTTCCGGTCGTTTTGGGCCATTTTGTAATTTCTTGAAAGTTACGGGTATCCGTATCTGTAATTGTTGTCTCGACCCGTTTCTTGGTCGCGTATGATTAATTATTACATTATGTTTTCATTTCAGGTCGTTGATGTTGTCCGCAAACTTTTCGTCGTGTTCGTTCCGTACGTTTTCGGAAATCGAGTCGTCGAGCCCTGGTGGTCAGGTACTGGCCGGACGGTTGCGGGACTGGCCGGACGATTGCGGGCATCGGCCGGATAGGTGCGGCAGGAACCGGCCGTAGCGCACGCTAGCGGGAGTCGGGTCGGCAGCTTTGGTCGGCAGGTTTGGTCGGTGGTGCCGGGTCGTGCGGGCCCTAGCCGAGGGTACTCGGCCGATACCGGCCGATAGCGCACGCAAGTCCGGGAAGGCTAGCGCACGCTAGTCCGGCCCAGTATAAATATGACAGAGCAGTCACATTTTCATTCATTTCTCACTTCCTTCCTCTTCTATTCGCGGGTGGCGATTCGAGAGTGGCGAAGCCATGTTGTTTGACAACAAATCCATGAAGTTCTTGAGTTCATAACATCAATCAATGATCCGTTATCATCCTTTAATCCAGCGAATCAAGGTAATCTTCCTTAGAACCCTAATTTCGTGAATTTGGGGTTTTTTGCATTTTTATCCGATTCGTTCCGTGTTGTTGATTAATCCATGATGGGTATGATTAATCTTGGTAGTTTTCTTGTGTTTAACATCATTTAATCTATTGTTCTTCGTCGAATCGAAGTATATTTATTGATTTCCTTCGAATTGACTTTTTGGGGGATTTGTTGTCGATCTCGTTTTCCATCCGTTTTTGTTGGATAAATTGTGGTTAAATGATGTTGTTAAACATATTCTATGGATTGTATATCCATATTTCGACTTAGAATTCCGTTTTCGTGTTTTGTCGGGACGAATCGTGTTCTTGGCCGTTTTGGGGAAAACACTTGAACTTTCGTCATTCGTTCTTTGAATTCAGCGGCTTTGGGTCGTACTTTGGAATTCATTTTCGTTGTTATTGTTTTCGTTCATAGTTCATTGTTGCGGATTGTCGTTCAGTGGAGTCGGCGAGTTCGTAGTCAGTTCGTGCCAACCTACTTCGATCGATTCTCTGCGTTGTGGTTATTCGAGGCAAGTATCTTGCCCATACATTACGTGTTTTGTGGATATATTAGTTGGTAATTTACGATACATAATTTATGAATGCCTGTAATCAACTTTCAAAGGAATTGATATGCTTTTCAATACTTCCTTAAAAGACGACTCGTATGATTTCGTTGTTAAATATGCTTGTCTAAGTATGTGTGGGGGTATCGTTTTGTGTGATTATGACGTGGATTTATATCTTAAACTTTCCTTGAGATATGTTTGGAACATATGCCTATTGATGATCCTGTCTCATTGTGTCGTTCGGCGTGGTTGGATAGGTATTTTCCCTCGTTGCTATGTTATTTGTACTAGCTGCATCGTCGAAATTCTAGCATGAATCGTATCATTACTTGGTCGTGAGTATATGTTGGATGAACTGGCCATTCTAGTAAGGTACCTCGACTATATATACTGTGATTGACCTTCGAGGCTTGTGGTTTGCAACTGTAATTTTGGAACGTGTGTGTGTTGTTCCTTCCACCCGGAGTGTCCGACGGGATGTCTGGGGGTCGATACTAAGGGGTACGGCCACGGAAGTAGACTTGGGTGCGTGTGTGGATGAACTTCCACCCGGAGTGTCCGACAGGATGTCTGGGGGTCGATACTAAGGGGTACGGCCGCGGAAGTGGTTTCCCACCCGGAGTGTCCGACGGGATGTCTGGGGTCGATACTAAGGGGTACGGCCGCGGGTTACCAGTTGTGGTTTTCAGCTTGAGGATGACGTTGATGTTTTCGTTAATTGTGATATTGTCCGGAGTATCACATTGCTTTGTGCTCGGGGTCGAGATACATTATATATCGAGTCTTGGTGCTTGGCTAGAATGGCATAGGAATAATGTGTTATGTGTAATGTGTCCTTGTAAGTGAATTGAAGTGGATGATCGGGTCGTGGACCCTGTGTTTTGTGACCGAAATGGTTGGGTCGTGGACCCCGTGTTTTGTTAAACGGATTTGCATTTTGGAAAATGAACTTTGGGGCTGTGACCCTAAATGGCTTTCAAGGAATTAAGAACTTTTCAATTTCTGATGTTTTCAAAACTCCCGAGATTTAGAAATGTTTTCAAAATGCTTACTTGCTTCGTTTATGCTTTCAAGACTTGAACTTTATTTTAACTAAATATATCTCGGGAAGTCTTTCGTTATATTCTCGGAATGTGTTGTGTATGGCTCGTATTTGCACTTTATACTTGCACTAGTGAAACAGTGGAGTTTTGCTAACCCCCGAGTAATCGGGGGGTGGATATCTGTATTGTGTCCAGGTACATGAAGGTTTTCGGGAGCAAGACACAGGATCGGTGCGAGGGATGATGAAATACGAATGATACTAATTACACGAAGGCCAGTTTTGACTTCAGTTAGTCGGAGTCCATTGTATTGTCTTTTCCGCTGTCTTATTGTTCGTCGTTGCAAGTATTTTACCCTTGCATGTGTATGAGTCCGGATGAGTTTATGTATTTTGATTTGTAAGTCAGTGACGGAAGACCAAATCGGTCTATCGATTCGTTATTTTGATTCGTCAGTATGTAATGTAATGTGTTGTGTTGATGTCTAGCCTGGTGGATCCTCACGGAGAGGGTCTGCGGCGTGTAATATTCCCGGTTTGATCTGGGGGTGTTACATTTATGGTATCAGGGCTTAGGTTGCGGAAACCTAGGCTGTCGGGTCCAGTCGTGTATTGTTGGGTCTTGTCTTGTCAGATTGAGTCTGACTGATGTCGTGTCGCGACGCGTCGTTTGGAATGTCGGCCGTGATTAGTATCAGGGTGCAGCCATCATCTTCGTGCGGTCTATGGATGTAAGTCTCCCTACTACAGGTTGTACCAAAAGCTATACGAGCCTGTGTGATTCTGTGTTATGTAGTTAGTATTTGAAGGTGCATCGTGAGTAAGTGACATATATTTGTTGATTCCCGTCTTGTGCTATAATGTAGAATGATATTGCTGAATGTATCTTTGTATAAACCGTTTTTCTTGCAAGAGTATAAAGCTTGGAATTTTAAGTTTTCGAATCCTTTCGGGGAGTCACGTAAATTTTTTAAAATGTCTTCCAAGGGAGGAAAAAGTTGATTTTCGTATGTCGACCTCAAGGCTGAAAGTTCTAAAAACTCGAATTATTGATAATTCTTTTCCACTGTGTACTATAAGTTTTCAAAACACGAGTTTTGAACTCAAATGAGTTCTATAAAATATACTCAAGACGTGACCCTTGCTTTTAACTTTTCGGTTTTGAATGACAATTGCCTTTTGATGGTTGCTCATGATGTGTTGTAATTATGTGAATCGATGGCTTTGAGATTCGAATATTGTTGTTGTTTATTTGTGACCTTCGATTCCAATAATGTCGTATATATGTTCGCAATCATGTTGCTAAAATAGAACCGTTAGCGCACGCTAAGTGTAAGGCTAGCGCGCGCTAATGCAGCATGGATAGCGCACGCTAAATATGTGTTGTAGCGCGTTAGTCGATGCAGAGGTCGGGAACTACATTTCTTTTAGCCGTTAGGCCTAACCTTAGCAATCAATCACCCGGATCAGATTCTATGTGTGTTGTCAAGTAATGACAACTGTTTTGTATGAATGTGCGTTATGATTTTTTTTTCCTTTTCGTTGCGCTAAGTGATAATTGATTGGGTTCGGCAAATCGATAAATTATGTCTGCTGCGAGTGTGTTCGAACACGCTTTTCTAAAACTTTCATAAGTTTGTGCAAGTTGTGGAAACTACTTTTTGAAACTAACTTTTGAAACTACTTTGACAGTGCGATTAGCCGGCGGCTTCGTATGAACTTTGGAAATTGTTTGAAATTTGCGAGCCGGCCTAGGATTCTCAAATAAAACCTCGACGGTATTTGAAAGAGTTGTTTTAAAGTACCTTGAACATTTTGTAAAATATTACCGTCGTTGATGTTTGTGAAGTGTTGGGAGAATTTTCGAAAGTGATTTTAACGTATTGTTGTATTTTCAAATAATTCGAGTGAATGATTTTCAAAAATCTTTCACACCATAAAAATATTTTATTTCAAAAACCAATGCGATTTTTATTTTCAAAAATATATAGTGAAAGATGAAAAATCTCACTCGATGCAAAGTTCAAACTCGGATTTGGAAATGTTAGAGTATGTAAGAATGATTTGATGATCTTGCATGGTTAACTTGTTAGTTGTTAACGGTGATGATGATACGTAGAGGCATGATGACTTCAAATGATTTCAAATGAGACGGTTAAAGTGTGTTGTTTACAAGTTTTGATGAAACAACCCGAGGTACCAAAAGTACTTTTAAAGTTTATTTTAAACAGCATACAAATCCAAGGATTTTCAAAAGATTTCCTTTAAAGGATACCTCGTGGATTTTCTTTTCGAGTTGTTATTGGTTACCTTATGTGATATGTCGCGCTGAGTCGGTACTTTAGTATAATATTTTGCGAAGTTGTGCAATCGTATTGAGTGGGAATCCGCTTAGTATGCCGTTGGGCAGAGGACACAGTCGTGACCACGATACTAATGGCCATGAAGATCGGATGTGGACCAAGAGGGTATAGTCGGGAAGGTTGCTATTCCAGCACTTCGTTCTCGTTGTTTAGGTTTCGGGACGAAACCTCTTTTAAAGGAGATATGATGTAATACCCATATTTTTCTTTCTTTCTCTTCTGTTTCGTCCAACCGTATCGACTCGACTGTGTTCGTTGATGCTTCTGACCTGGTGTTGTTTCTCACCTTTGTCATTCGAGCGAGTTCTGATATTGTCCCAAATTGATCTATATATCGTTGTGACCTTTCCATGTTCGGAAAATTAGTCTCGTTTTCGATCTTCCAACCCTTGGGTGTTGGAATTCCGTATTTTTTCAGCGATTGGCTCGCGTTTTGATTGATGTACCGTTGGGTTGGTCAATCGTATTGATTTTCGTCCATTGTGTTTTGTGATTGTTTGGATAATTGACTTTATTGTATTATCCATTTGATGACGCTTGTCACTTGTTGGTTTTATTATATCCCTAACGGCGACGTTGTGTTGGTCGTCGTGGAGCGTGTTTTCACGCCGTATATTCCTTTGCGTTGCTTGTATCGTTTCGCCGATGGGCGTAAGTTACGCGTTTCCTTGCGTATCTCGTTGAGTTTTCCTGGCGGGATATTGCTTCTCCCTACTTGTTTTATGTTTCGGGACGAAACTTCTTTTAAGGAGGGTAGAATGTAATATCCGCAATCTTCGATTTTCGGTAAATTTCTTTTTCGGCTGGAGTCCGTTTTTGACGACTCGCTCATGACCGTTTCGTCATTTCGAGAATGATTAATTCTGCACTTTTTGTCATCCGAGTTCGTTTCAGTATCGTTTTGTTGAGTTCCGTGCTTTTTAGCGACTTTTCCGCACTTGAGTTCGATTCTTGCGAATCTCGTTCGAAACTGCTGTTTCGAGTTTCCCGTAAGTCCGTTTAACTTTGTTAGACGTGTTGTGAACTTCGGTTTGGTTATTCGATCACGTATCGTGGTGTCCGGGCATTTTGGGCCATTTTGTAATTTCTTGAAAGTTACGGGTATCCGTATCTGTAATTGTTGTCTCGACCCGTTTCTTGGTCGCGTATGATTAATTATTGCATTATGTTTTCATTTCGGGTCGTTGATGTTGTCCGCGAACTTTTCGTCGTGTTCGTTCCGTATGTTTTCGGAAATCGAGTCGTCGAGCCCTGGTGGTCAGGTACTGGCCGGACGGTTGCGGGACTGGCCGGACGATTGCGGGCACCGGCCGGACATGTGCGGCAGGAACCGGCCGTAGCGCACGCTAGCGGGAGTCGGGTCGGCAGGTTTGGTCGGTGGTGCCGGGTCGTGCGGGCCCTAGCCGAGGGTACTGGGCCGATAGCGCACGCAAGTCCGGGAAGGCTAGCGCACGCTAGTCCGGCCCAGTATAAATATGACAGTGTAGTCACATTTTAATTCATTTCTCACTTCCTTCCTCTTATATCCGCGGGTGGCGATTCGAGAGTGGCGAAGCCATGTTGTTTGACAACAAATCCATGAAGTTCTTGAGTTCATAACATCAATCAATCATCCGTTATCATCCTTTGATCCAGCGAATCAAGGTAATCTTCCTTAGAACCCTTATTTCGTGAATTTGGGGGTTCTTGCATTTTTATTCGATTCGTTCCGTGTTGTTGATTAATCCATGATAGGTATGATTAATCTTGGTAGTATTATTGTGTTTGACATCATTTAATCCATTGTTCTTCGTCGAATCGAAGTATATTTATTGATTTCCTTCGAATCGACTTTTTGGGGGATTTGTTGTCGATCTCGTTTTCCATCCGTTTTTGTTGGATAAATTGTGGTTAAATGATGTTGTTAAACATATTCTATGGATTGTATATCCATATTTCAACTTAGAATTCCGTTTTCGTGTTTTGTCGGGACGAATCGTGTTCTTGGCCGTTTTGGGGAAAACACTTGAACTTTCGTCATTCGTTCTTTTAATTCAGCGGCTTTGGGTCGTACTTTGGAATTCATTTTCGTTGTTATTGTTTTCATTCATAGTTCATTATTGCGGATTGTCGTTCGGTGGAGTCGGCGAGTTCGTAGTCGGTTCGTGCCAACCTACTTCGATCGATTCTCTGCGTTGTGGTTATTCGAGGCAAGTATCTTGCCCATACATTACGTGTTTTGTGGATATATTAGTTGGTAATTTACGATACGTAATTTATGAATGCCTATAATCAACTTTCAAAGGAATTGATATGCTTTTCAATACTTCCTTAAAAGACGACTCGTATGATTTCGTTGTTAAATATGCTTGTTTAAGTATGTGTGGGGGTATCGTTTTGTGTGATTATGACGTGGATTTATAGCTTAACCTTTCCTTGAGATATGTTTGGAACGTATGCCTATTGATGATCCTGTCTCATTGTGTCGTTCAGCGTGGTTGGATAGGTATTTTCCCTCATTGCTATGTTATTTGTACTAGCTGCATCGTCGAAATTCTAGCATGAATCGTATCATTACTTGGTCGTGAGTATATGTTGGATGAACTGTCCATTCTAGTAAGGTACCTCGACTATATATACTGTGATTGACCTTCGAGGCTTGTGGTTTGCAACTGTCATTTTGGAACACGTGTGTGTGTTGTTCCTTCCACCCGGAGTGTCCGACGGGATGTCTGGGGGTCGATACTAAGGGGTACGGCCACGGAAGTGGACTTGGGTGCGTGTGTGGATGAACTTCCACCCGGAGTGTCCGACGGGATGTCTGGTGGTCGATACTAAGGGGTACGGCTGTAACACCCCCGATATATTCAGGAATATTACAGCGCCGTAAATCCTTTACGTAAGGATTTACAAGGCTGAAGAATTGAACAGGCATTAAAAGGTGCTAACGAATGGAAATAACGGAATTATGGTACAACAGTTCTGACCAAATACAGAAATAGTACAATTGTTCAACAGAACTCAATAATACATCACCAAATTCAAATCCATTACGAATGACTTCGTACTCGAGTACTTATTGAAATAACGAATAAACAACAGATAAATAAACCCGGTCGGGACATCACTCTGCACCCTCGTCGTCATACCGTTCCAGTGGTTGTTTCCCCGCTCTCCTGGATCCTGAACACAAACAAAATGTTCACCCCCTAAGGGGTTAGCACAACGATGCTAGTACAAGTACCACAATATATTATTCATATCTCACGAATAATGTAAACGACAAGAAAAATACCAACGAGTCTTCTCCTACGAGAAACTCAAAATATGACATACACAACTGATAATCACAACATGATATCATAACATACACATGGTAATTCCATCGATCCAGCGTTCACTACCTAGAACCCACGATGATCCCGTCAGACCAACCCGTGGTGGAAAAACCCATCCGATGATCCAGCGCACGCTAGCATAGATCTCCCGATGATCCCGTCGGACCAACACGAGGTGGACATACAACAACGACATACATGCACGACAATATGTATAACAACAATACATAAAACAATTAAAGTACTTGCCTCGATTTGAAGACAATAACAACACTTCCACGAAAATGAACACTCGAAGGTCATCCTCCTCAATCAATCACGTAACGAGACCAAACCTTAACAAAAGAAATGATATAGGATTTATCTCACATCGTACGAATGTTTAACAATTTGATTTACGGTCAAAAGTTCATAAAACGCAATCTGCCTGAACTGCTTAGCGCACGCTAAGTACTCTGTGTAGCGTGCGTTAAGTCTGCTCGATAGCGCACGCAAACAACAAAGCCTAGCGCACGCTAACTATGTATGGTCAGTACTTCACTGATCAGTCGACTAACTCGTCTGTTGGTCTAGCGTACGTTACGTACCAAACGTATCGTACGCTAACTCGTGCTCGATAGCGCACGTTAATAATCAAAGCATAGCGTGCGCTATCTGTGCATGGCAGTTTACTGCTGAGCAGTAAACTATTCTCGCCATGATCGAAACAATGAAATCTTATGTGATACTTCATGTTACCTCCATGAATATCATGTATATACGATTCTGAATGATCTTACGGATAACAACAACTTCGGATTCAAGGATTTGCATACCATATAAACCATATTCCAATTCGACAACAATTCTTCACATGATGATTCCAAAAGCTTAATGGTTGATATCAACATCTTATATCAATCAATATTATCATGCTGAAGTTGTTTAAACGTTCCATCTATACTAGATAAATCTTTCCATGATCAATCCTTTAGATTTATCCAACAATAATGATTGTTAAAGTCAAGTCCATGGTTATTATGAAGGTATCTACTAGATTCGAATTACCAATGATAGAAGCTTCTCTTTACATATTCAGTGTAATAAGATTCGAATCATGATGATTATAATCAAGGTACTTAAGGCTTATTCATCTCACTATTCCAAACATGATATACTTGGATAATTCATCTATGAAAATCCATATCTTGTTAACATGATCATCCAAATCGTTAGAATCCAACTCTAAGTCTTGAGATAGATTGAACATACCTTAATATGATGAAAATCACTGAACCGAAAGGTAGAATCCAACTCCGGTTGGTTGTATGCCACTCCAAGGTGCTATTTCTCTTCAATGATTACTCCCAAGTGATAGCCAATATATAAACACCAACAATATGTGTTCTAAGTATGTAGTAGGATATCTCAGCTCTATGGCCTCTCAAGTGTGCAGAAGGAACGAGCAAAATGTAAGCCAAAACGAGTTGTTGTCCCATTTATAATATTCTGCATTTTAACAAGTTAGCGCACGCTACTAAGCATTCCTTAGCGTGCGCTAATAATGGTTGACTTCAGAATTGTCCGGGTGCGTCCATGGGAATCTTATCCGGACCCATGTCCCGGCTGGCGCATGTGCTAGCCGTCCCGCTCAATAATTGAGTCCTTAGCGCACGCAACTCCTACCTGCATAGCGTGCGCTAATAACAACCCGATAGCGCGCGTTAAGATACATTCTTAGCGTGCGCTACCACGAGGTTGTTTGAGCAATTTTGCATGTTTCTATACTTATGTACAATGATATCAATGCACGAAATATCATACTCCAATAATCAAAACCACCCATCCGAATAATACATGGTTTGAATACAGATGAAATACACCGTAATAAATCGGGATATTACATACTCTCCTACTAAAAAGGAGTTTCGTCCCAAAACTCCAGACGAAAATAACTCGGGATATCTAGACTTCATATCAGCTTTCGTTTCCCAGGTGGCTTCTTCCATTCCATGACGTGACCATTGAACTTTGACCAAAACGATTGGTTTGTTCCTCAGTTGCTTAACTCGACTCTCGAGTATCTTGACTGGTCTTTCTTCAAACGTCCCATCCTGCTCGACTTCGATCTCGCCGAAATCAATGATATGACTGGGATCTGGTATATACCTCCGTAACTGGGATACGTGGAACACGTTATGAACATGGCACAATGACGGCGGAAATGCCAATCTGTATGCCAACTCCCCAACTCTCTCGAGGATCTCAAATGGTCCGATATATCTCGGACTCAGCTTTCCTTTCCTTCCGAAACGAAAGATTCCCCGAGTAGGAGAAACCTTCAAAAGTACATGGTCTCCAGTATTGAACTCCAATGGGCGACGGCGTACGTCTGCGTAAGATTTCTAGCGACTGCAGGCGGTCAATGACCTTTCACGAATCAAGGCTATCTTCTCTCGAGTCCGCACGATCAACTCGGTTACATTCGATCAAATCTGACGAATCGTCCCAGCATAGGGGCGATCTGCATCTCCTTCCGTATAATGCCTCAAACGGTGCCATCTTAATGGAAGCATGCCAACTATTGTTGTAGGTAAATTCAATCAACGGTAGATGAACTTGCCAATCGTTTGACCAATCTAAGGCACAGGCCCTTAGCATGTCTCCCACCGTTTGTATAGTTCTCTCAGATTGTCCGTCAGTTTGCGGGTGATAAGCTGTACTGAAGTTCAATTCGGTCCCCAAGGCCTTATGAACTGCTTTCCAGAAGTGAGACACAAAACGGCCGTCTCGATCAGAAACTATGGTCTTCGGCGTACCATGCAATCGAACTACCTCCGAAATAAATACTCGTGCCAACCTCTCTGGTCCCCACGTATCCTTAATGCCTAGAAAATGAGCCGATTTGGTTAAACAATCAACTATCACCCAAATCATGTTCATTCCTGTCCTGGTTTTCGGCATATTAGTGATAAAGTCCATCGATATGTCCTCCCACTTCCATTCAGGAATCGGGAGTGGCTTCAACATTCCGGCAGGCCGTTGATGCTCGATCTTAACCTGCTGACAAGTCAAGCACTTCGAAACATAGTCCGCTACATCTTTCTTCATGTTGCCCCACCAGAAATTCTGCTTCAAGTCCTTATACATCTTACTGGTGCCCGGGTGGATAGAATAGGGCAAACTGTGAGCTTCCTTCATAATTGTATGTTTCAGAACATCATCATCGGGAACGCAGAGTCGATTCTGAAATCTCAAAACTCCGTCATCATGAATTATGAATCCGGGGGCCTTTCCTTTGATCACTTCATCACGTAACCGAATCATCAGAGGATCATCTGCCTGTCTAGATTTGATTCCTTCGGTTAATGATGAAGTTATCTCCATCACGCACAGTTGTCCTTGGACTCTTTGTAACCATACTTCAATCCCTTCACGAATCATCTCTCGTTGAAGGCTAAGTTGGGATGTCAGCGTCTCCAGCATCTGAATAGAGACAGGCATGCGGCTAAGTGCATCGGCCACTACATTCGCTTTTCCTGGATGATATAAAATCTCCAAGTCATAGTCCTTAATCAGTTCTAACCATCTTCTTTTCCGCATGTTCAACTCTTTCTGACTGAATATGTACTTGAGACTCTTATGATCCGTAAAGATCGGCGGTGAGTCCGTCTGAGATAATGCCTCCAGATCTTCAAAGCAAAAACTACTGCTGCTAGCTCCAAATCATGTGTCGGGTAATTCACTTCATAAGGTTTCAGCTGTCACGACGCATAAGCGATTACCTTATCATTCTGCATCAATACGCACCCAAGTCCTTGGTTCGAAGCATCACTGTAAACTATAAATCCTCCAGTTCCCTGTGGAAGTGATAGAATCGGTGCCGTCGTCAATATCTTCTTCAATTCATCAAAACTAATCTGACACAACTCATTCCACTCAAACTTTTGAGTTTTCTGCAGGAGTCGAGTAAGTGGGCGGGAGACTTTATAAAACCCTTCCACGAATCGACGATAGTATCCAGCAAGTCCCAAGAAGCTTCGGACCTCTTTCACGTTCTTTGGAGGCTTCCAATCCAATATTGCTTCGATCTTCTGAGGATCTACTCGGACTCCTTCAGCTGACACTACATGGCCAAGGAACATTACTTCCTTTAGCCAGAATTCGCACTTAGAAAGTTTGGCGTACAATTGCTCGTTTCTCAGATGTTCCAATACAATCCGCAAATGTTGCGCATGTTCTTCCGGGCTCTTAGAATACACCAGAATGTCATCAATGAACACGACCACAAATTTGTCCAAAAATTCAATGAACACTCTGTTCATCAATTGCATAATTACAGCAGGTGCGTTAGTGAGACCAAACGGCATCACTACAAACTCATAATGTCCGTAGCGAGTTCTGAATGCTGATTTCGGAACATCAGATTCCTTAATCCTCAGCTGATGACATCCTGATCTCAGATCGATTTTAGAAAATACTGTTGCCCCTTGCAACTGGTCAAAAAGATCATCAATTCGTGGCAACGGATACTTGTTCTTGATCGTCATCTTGTTCAGCTCTCGATAGTCAATACACAATCGGAGCGATCCATCCTTCTTTCGGACAAAAAGAACTGGCGCTCCCCAGAGTGAAACGCTTGACTGAATATAGCCTTTGTCCAGTATTTCCTCCAGCTGCTTCTTCAGTTCGTACATCTCAGTAGGTTCCATACGATACGGTGCCTTAGAAATTGGTGTAGCTCCGGGTTCCAGCTCAATGGTAAATTCCACATCCCTTCGTGGAGGTAGTCCAGGTAACTCGTCAGGAAACACATCTTGGAATTCGTTCACAACAAGAATGGATGAAAGTTCCACAATTTCATCTTCTTTCTTCATTGCATAACACCAATATCCGGTACAGCCCTGTTTCAACAATCTGACAGCTTTCATCGCTTCGATCAATTTTCCTGAGCTTCCCGGTTTCCACCCCTCGAATAATATTTCGGAACCATCGTCAGCGATCAGCGAGATATTCCTCCTTCGGTAGTTCACAATTGCTCCATATCGATTAAGCCAATCATCTCCGAGTATCAGGTCGTCTCCTTGCATTTCTATCACGATCAGATTTGAGAGCCACTCTCTGCCTCCAAATGATATAGGGAAATTTCTAGTTTCTAAATTTCCGACAATCCTCTCTCCACTCGGTAAACCAACAACATAAGGTTCACAAGTATGAAAACCGGAAATATTCAAACGATTTACACAAGACAAAGATATAAAAGAATGCGTAGCTCCTGTATCGAATAAAACGCTAACTGGCTGGGAAAGGATCTGGACAGTACCTGATGCGACAGCAGCATCCTGATCGTCTGTCCTCCTCATCTCGTACAGACGTGGGGGAGCAGATCCAGCACTCAATGTCCCCTTTCGGTCCCATTGTCCTCTGCCTCGCCCGCGGCCAAAATTCTGAGGCATTTGAACACTTTGCTGCGTCTGTGGAATACTGGCCTCCTTCTGGACTGGCCGTGGTATACGGGCTCTAAAAGACTTTGCAGCCTCTTCACAAAACACTGCCCGATGTCCCTCTCGTCCACAATCAAAACAAGTCACGGCAGGAAGGGGGCAATTCCGTCGATAGTGCCCTGTCTGGGCGCAGTTAAAGCATTTCCTGGTAACATCAGTAATAGTTGATGTCGCTCCGAAGTTCTTTCCGCTCCTAGCTGGGTGCGGAGGTTTCTTGAAAGAGTGAAAGGATGACTGGGCCTTACGGGCCCCGCTGTTCTTGTGCTCTGTAAAAGTACCAGAGACTTTCTGTTTCTTGGTTTCCGCAAATTTCTCCATGACTGTTTCCTTGATCTCATATGCCAATGCCTTATCCTGGTATTGGCGGAGTGTGGTACATTCAAATCCGGACATATACCTCTGGACTTCTGGTTTCATTCTCATATCGAAATGGATCATCATTTCTGCATCTGTTCTGACCAGATGTCGAACAAATGCCAGCTGTTGGTTAAACGTCTTAATCGCCTGGGATACTGGCACGTCAGAAGGCTGAGCGGAGAAAAACTCCCGAACTTTGGCTTCCCTCACAAGACGAGGGCAATACTGATATTCCATCATCAGCCTAAACTCTGTCCAATCGGCATCATGGTCTACATGCCGGATGGCTTCCCACCATTCGGACGCTTCCCCTATCAGAAAATATTGAGCGATAGAGGCTCTCCGGTCGTCTGGGCAGTTAATTCCGGCAAAGATTTTCTCCAGTTCTTTCAACCAGTGATCCCAGGTGGGAGTCTCAGAAATACCGTCGAATTTGGGTGGTTGCATCTTCGCCACCTCTTGCAGCCACCGGTCACCTCGATTTCCCATGTCTCGGATCCCTTGCTGTCTCTCTCCCTGCTGTAGTCCCACCGCCACTTGCATTCGGTCCACGACCTGGGCGAACTGAGTCATCTGGTTCACCACTTGACGAAGGATCTCTGGTACAGCAGGATCTGGTTCGTTATTAATAGATTGTTGCGGCTCGCCTGAGCCATGACTGGCCTGGTTAGAAGGCGACGCTTCCCTTTCGGCATTTCTCCGTCCGCGTCCACGACCGCGACCACGTCCACGTCCGCCTCTCAACATACTGTAAGCATAAATACTCAATATACAGGAAGCAACATCATTCTAATATTCGAGTATAAAGAGACACAATATGTAAAGAACGAGATAGAGTTTAGGAACTTACAACCACCGTTCGCATGAAGACGTAGTGCGGCGGTGATGTCATTCACGGCCGGTTACCTCAAAAGACATAAATGACCCTATTTTAACCCAACGGCCAAGATATCCATAATCTTAGCTCGATACCATATTCGTAACACCCCGATATATTCAGGAATATTACAGCGCCGTAAATCCTTTACGTAAGGATTTACAAGGCTGAAGAATTGAACAGGCATTAAAAGGTGCTAACGAATGGAAATAACGGAATTACGGTACAACAGTTCTGACCAAATACAGAAATAGTACAATTGTTCAACAGAACTCAATAATACATCACCAAATTCAAATCCATTACGAATGACTTCGTACTCGAGTATTTATTGAAATAACGAATAAACATCAGATAAATAAACCCGGTCGGGACATCACTCTGCACCCTCGTCGTCATACCGTTCCAGTGGTTGTTTCCCCGCTCTCCTGGATCCTGAACACAAACAAAATGTTCACCCCCGAAGGGGTTAGCACAACGATGCTAGTACAAGTACCACAATATATTATTCATATCTCACGAATAATGTAAACGACAAGAAAAATACCAACGAGTCTTCTCCTACGAGAAACTCAAAATATGACATACACAACTGATAATCATAACATGATATCATAACATACACATGGTAATTCCGTCGATCCAGCGTTCACTTCCTAGAACCCACGATGATCCCGTCAGACCAACCCGTTGTGGAAAAACCTGTCCGATGATCCAGCGCACGCTAGCATAGATCCCCCGATGATCCCGTCGGACCAACACGAGGTGGACATACAACAACGACATACATGCACGACAATATGTATAACAACAATACATAAAACAATTAAAGCACTTGCCTCGATTTGAATACAATAACAACACTTCCACGAAAATGAACACTCGAAGGTCGTCCTCCTCAATCAATCACGTAACGAGACCAAACCTTAACAAAAGAAATGATATAAGATTTATCTCACATCGTACGAATGTTTAACAATTTGATTTACGGTCAAAAGTTCATAAAACGCAATCTCCCTGAACTGCTTAGCGCACGCTAAGTACTCTGTGTAGCGTGCGTTAAGTCTGCTCGATAGCGCACGCAAACAACAAAGCCTAGCGCACGCTAACTATGTATGGTCAGTACTTCACTGATCAGTCGACTAACTCGTCTGCTGGTCTAGCGTACGTTATGTACCAAACGTAGCGTACGCTAACTCGTGCTCGATAGCGCACGTTAATAATCAAAGCATAGCGTGCGCTATCTGTGCATGGCAGTTTACTGCTGAGAAGTAAACTGTTCTCGCCATGATCAAAACAATGAAATCTTCCGTGATACTTCATGTTACCTCCATGAATATCATGTATATACGATTCTGAATGATCTTACGGATAACAACAACTTCGGATTCAAGGATATGCATACCATATAAACCATATTCCAATTCGACTACAATTCTTCACATGACGATTCGAAAAGCTTAACGGTTGATATCAACATCTTATATCAATCAATATTATCATGCTGAAGTTGTTTAAACGTTCCATCTATACTAGATAAATCTTTTTATGATCAATCCTTTAGATTTATCCAACAATAATGATTGTTAAAGTCAAGTCCATGATTATTATGAAGTCATCTACTAGATTCGAATTACCAATGATAGAAGCTTCTCTTTACATATTCAGTGTAATAAGATTCGAATCATGATGATTATAATCAAGGTACTTAAGGCTTATTCATCTCACTATTCCAAACATGATATACTTGGATAATTCATCTATGAAAATCCATATCTTGTTAACATGATCATACAAATCGTTAGAATCCAACTCTAAGTCTTGAGATAGATTGATCATACCTTAATATGATGAAAATCACTGAACCGAAAGGTAGAATCCAACTCCGGTTGGTTGTATGCCACTCCAAGGTGCTATTCCTCTTCAATGATTACTCCCAAGTGATAGCCAATATATAAACACCAACAATATGTGTTCTAAGTATGTAGTAGGATATCTCGGCTCTCTGGCCTCTCAAGTATGCAGAAGGAACGAGTAAAATGTAAGCCAAAACGAGTTGTTGTCCCATTTATAATATTCTGCATTTTAACAAGTTAGCACACGCTACTAAGCATTCCTTAGCGTGCGCTAATAATGGTTGACTTCAGAATTGTCCGGGTGCGTCCGCGGGAATCTTATCCGGACCCATGTCCCGGCTGGCTCATGTGCTAGCCATCCCGCTCAATAATTGAGTCCTTAGCGCACGCAACTCCTATCTGCATAGCGTGCGCTAATAACAGCCCGATAACGCGCGTTAAGATACATTCTTAGCATGCGCTATCACGAGGTTGTTTGAGCAATTTTGCATGTTTCTATACTTATGTACAATGATATCAATGCACGAAATATCATACTCCAATAATCAAAACCACCCATCCGAATAATACATGGTTTGAATACAGATGAAATACACCATAATAAATCCGGATATTACAACATCCGCGGAAGTGGTTTCCCACCCGGAGTGTCCGACGGGATGTCTGGGGGTCGATACTAAGGGGTACGGCCGCGGGTTACCAGTTGTGGTTTTCATCTTGAGGATGACGTTGATGTTTTCGTTAATTGTGATATTGTCCGGAGTATCACAATTCTTTGTGCTCGGGGTCGAGAGACATTATATATCGAGTCTTGGTGCTTGGCTAGAATAGCATATGAATAATGTGTTATGCGTAATGTGTCCTTGTAAGTGAATTGAAGTGGATGATCGGGTCGTGGACCCTGTGTTTTGTGACCGAAATGGTTGGGTCGTGGACCCCGTGTTTTGTTAAACGGATTTGCATTTTGGAAAATGAACTTTGGGGCTGTGACCCTAAATGGCTTTCGAGGAATTAAGAACTTTTCAATTTCTGATGTTTTCAAAACTCCCGAGATTTAGAAATGTTTTCAAAATGCTTACTTGCTTCGTTTCTGCTTTCAAGACTTGAACTATATTTTAACTAAATATATCTCGGGAAGTCTTTCGTTATATTCTCGGAATGTATTGTGTATGGCTCGTATTTGCACTTTATACTTGCACTAGCGAAACAGTGGAGTTTTGCTAACCCCCGAGTAATCGGGGGGTGGATATCTGTATTGTGTCCAGGTACATGAAGGTTTTCGGGAGCAAGACACAGGATCGGTGCGAGGGATGATGAAAGACGAATGATACTAATCATACGAAGGCCAGTTTTGACTTCAGTTAGTCGGAGTCCATTGTATTGTCTTTTCCGCTGTCTTATTGTTCGTCGTTCCAAGTATTTTACCCTTGCATGTGTATGAGTCTGGATGAGTTTATGTATTTTGATTTGTAAGTCAGTGACGGAAGACCAAATTGGTCTATTGATTCGTTATTTTGATTCGTCAGTATGTAATGTAATGTGTTGTGTTGATGTCTAGCCTGGTGGATCCTCACGGAGAGGGTCTGCGGC
This sequence comes from Orobanche coerulescens, assembly GCA_033398695.1. Lineage (NCBI taxonomy): Eukaryota > Viridiplantae > Streptophyta > Magnoliopsida > Lamiales > Orobanchaceae > Orobanche > Orobanche coerulescens. The sequence goes on along the minus strand of CM065813.1, from coordinate 137,681,156 downwards.
GTGTAATATTCCCGGTTTGATCTGGGGGTGTTACATAGCTAGTGCAAGTACACAATTACACAACATTATATACAAATACGATTTAACGCAATCATCTCAATCAGAAATCATTTGCCATAAATATTCCGGAATACTACATTGGCAATCAAATCAGTTATCAATTCATCACGATATCACAAAATCACAACTGGTGTCACGTGGTCGTACCCCTTAGTATTGACCCCCAGATATCCCGTCGAACGCTCCGGGTGGGACACCATTTCCGCGGTCGTACCCCTTAGTTGTAACACCCCAAACTAGGCAGATATTACAGTGCTGTGGACCCCGGAGTGGAACCCACCAGGCGAATGAAAACTGATGAATTAAAAAATATAATTGTAGTACCAAACCACATTATATTACCAAATACTCCGATGAGGAGCTTAAGTACAATACACCAGGACAATACAGAATACTAGTATATTTTATGTGAAGATAAAATACACCACCCTGAATAAATAAAATCTCAAAGGGAATTTGCAGCGGAAATACAAATGACTGAAATGACTGAAATGACTGAAATAACTGAAATAACCGGAAAGACTGGGGCCCCCTACTAGTATCACTGGGACTCATCACCGTCAGCATGCTCTTCCCGTGCCTTTGCCTTGCCGTGACCTGAAAACAAAATCCCCCAACGGGGTCAGTTACACAGAACAACAATCCTCAAGGGTTGAAAATACACAATCATGATATATCTTTAGTTATGAATTGAGCTGAAGAGGAGTATCATAGTACGCCCGTAATGTTCTGTGCAAGTGTACAAGACGGATGACCGGACACACCCATCCTTGTACCTAATTAGTCTCACGGAGGTAATCGTTACCGTGTGCACAGTCCAATGCATCGATCCCAATACATGACCATCGCGTGCTCGACTAAAAATTCCACACATCCGCACCCGGCCACGCAATATGAGCCCAGAAGTTCATAAGAACGAGAATGACCAAAATGAATATCAATGAATAATAATCCGACAAGGTCAAGAATGACTCACCGAGATGAAAATAATAGTGAAGTGAATTATAGTTCAATGAAATGATTGGAACCGCCGTTCCTCGTTAATGAAGTGACTATTCGGTAATTACAAGTCTCAATATGATTAATACAATGATGAATGAGTTATGATTATGAATGTTCAACAACAAAAAGGAATGAATATCCTTTTAACCGAGTAAGAATTAACTTACACAACATCGGTGACAATTATCCTTCCACGAACATCGTCCTAATTGAGATATCAGTCGCTCGAACAACCTTGAATAAATACAATTACCAACAATCCGTTCAATATACGAATCAAACACGAATATAAAGAACTCAAAACATCGATACGATTAAACCAAGTTCATTGGGGCATTATATCTAACACTTTGTGGCCAACTTCGATTGATTACACCCAAACTCAATAATACCAAAATCAAATCCCCAAGAAGTGTTTCAAACCAACAAAACATCTTCAATACGATCAATAATTCATTATGAATATCCAAAATCGTGATTATAACGACAATTGATCGAAAACCCCCAAATCTAACTCAAAATTCAATGTGTTCTTGAATAATCCTTCAATAATCCAATGAATAATCAAACATATCCATAATCATGCGTATATCACTTCATACAACATGATCTTAACATCCAAAACATCATATCTCAACACAAATCGAAAATCCAAGAGGTTTGATGAAAGTTACCTTTGAAGATCCAAGCACTATGATCCGGAGAAATACGCGATAGATCGATGATCCGAGCTTCACAACCCAAAGAAGATGAAGAAAATCCAACCCTCAAGTGATGGATGAAGAAAAATTCTCCCCTCAAGCTCTCTCTCCCGAATGAAGGTGAAGAAAAGAAGAAATGAGCTGATTCTCGCTCAAAAAAGACAATTACAGGGTTGACTGCCCTGTGTGCTGCGGCTCAGCCAAAGTGTGCCGCGGCATAGGGCCAAAAATATGCGCCCAGTGATCGGCAGTGTGCCGCGGCCCTGCCGGCATGTGCCGCGGCACAAGGTACAGGAAGTTTGGCCGATAAGTGCCACACGAGTGTGCCGCCCGACAGTGTGCCGCGATGACTCGGCGGTGTGCCGCGCCCTCGCCGCATGTGCCGTGGCACAAAGTACAGAATGATCGGCCAAAAAACTGGAAAATGTGTGTGCCGCGGCGCACACTCCTTGTGCCGCGGCCCACACCTCCTTGGGTCCTAAAATGATGAAAAATGACCCGGGAAGGGAATAAAAGCAATAGGAATCGATATTAGGGAACCAAGAACACGAAATGGAAGTACGGAAACCCCAAAACGGAGGTTCCAAGTAATGATTACAATGGTTCGTCCAACAAGAACAAGATACGAACAATGAAGAGATTAGAAATGACATGAATTCCAACGACAACATCGACTAATGAATCAATTACAACAACCAAGATAATACTCTTGTCTCCATTCCCGAATAAGGTTGAAACAATGAACAATATCGATACACAACTCGAAGTTATTCCGAATGGTGAACACGGATGAATGATTATTAACAAGTGAGGAAGTACATAGCGACAATTACCGAATGAAATTACTGAATGATAATGACTGAATTACAACCGGGTATTACATACACCCCCCCTTAAAAGAGTTTCGTCCCCAAAACTAAGGGTCAAACAACTCGGGATAACTCTCCCGCATACTATCCTTGGTTTCCCAAGTAGCCTCTTCGACTCCGTGTCTAGACCACTGAATTTTAACCAAACGAATCGCCTTATTCCTCAACTGTTTGATTCGCCGCTCTAAAACTCGTATAGGATGCTCCTCATACGAATGATCATCCGCTATCTCGATTTCGTCGAACTAAAGTATGTGACTTGGGTCGGAAACATACTTCTGTAGCTGAGAGACGTGAAACACATTAGGAATTCGGCTTAATGCCAGAGGTAAGGCCAAACGATAAGCTAGCTCGCCTACTCGTTCCAAAATCTCAAATGGTCCAATAAATCTCGGACTCAACTTCCCCCGTTTTCCGAAACGGAAAATACCCTGACTCGGGGAAACCTTGACCAAAACGTGGTCACCCGTCTCGAACTCTAGTGGTCGATGACGATTGTCTACATAAGATTTCTGTCGACTCTGAGCGGTCAACAATCGACTCCTGATCAAAGCTACCTTCTCACGGTCGGCTATAAGCATATCGGGCTCGGTGCCGATTGATTCTGATAAGTCATCCCAACACAAAGGAGATCGACAACGACGACCGTACAAGGCCTCGTAAGGCGCCATCTTGATCGAAGCATGCCAACTATTATTCTACGTGAACTCGATCAATGGTAGGTGGGCTTCCCAATCGTCTTTCCAATCGAGGATGCATGCCCTCAACATGTCCTCTAATGTCTGAATGGTTCTCTCTGATTGTCCGTAGGACTGAGGATGAAAGGAGGTACTGATATTAAGCTGAGTTCCCATAGCACGATGAACTGATTTCCAAAAATGAGACACAAACCGTCCGTCACGATCGGAAATGATACTTTTAGGAGTACCGTGCAGTCTCACTATCTCTTTGATGAATAACTGGGCAAGTCTCTCGGGACCCCAAGTATCTTTAATCTCGAGAAAGTGGGCTGACTTAGTGAAGCGGTCCACGATCACCCAGATTGTATTCATGCCACGATGACTCGTCGGCAAACTCGTGATAAAATCCATAGAAATATCTTGCCGCTTCCATTATGGAATAGGGAGAGATTTCAGCATACCCGCCGGTCGCTGATGTTTAATCTTGACTTGATGATAGGTTAAGCATCTCGAAACAAATTCCGCGACTTCTCACTTCACATTACTCCACCAGTAATTTTGTTTCAAGTCCTTGTACATCTTGCTAGACCCCGGCTGAACAGAATAAGGGGTAGCATGAGCTTCTCTCAAAATCAAGTTTTTCAACTCGTCAATCGCCGGCACGCACAACCGACTCTTAAATCTCAAAAGTCCTTGCTCGTGGACCACGAATCCAAGGGCTTTCCCCTGAGCCACATCCTCACGGATGCGCAACAATGCTGGGTCCGAACCCTGATTCTCTCCGATTGCCTCCTCAAGTGGCGATGAAATCTCTAACATGCAAAGTTGCCCTTGCACTCGCTGAAGCCAGACCTCGATCTCGGGTCTAAGGAATTCCTGTTGAAGTTCCTTCTGAACTGTTAAACGAGCAAGCATCTGTTCCTGAACGGACTTATGACTCAAGGCGTCGGCGACAACGTTCGCCTTGCCCGGGTGATAAAGGATCTCGATATCATAATCTTTGATTAATTCCAACCACCGTCTCTGTCGCATATTTAACTCCTTCTGAGTAAATGTATACTTTAACTCTTGTGATCGGTGAAAATCTGACAGGTGACGCCATAAAGGTAATGATGCCAGATTTTCAAAGTGAACACCACGGCTGCTAGCTCCAGGTCGTGGGTCGGATAATTAACCTCGTAAGGTCTCAATTTCCGTGAAGCATAGGCAATAACCTTCCCATTCTGCATGAGCACACATCCGAGACCCTGTCCGGACGCATCACTATAAACCACAAATCCTTCCGTCCCTTGCGGCAAGGAAAGTACTGGTGCTGAGATTAACCGGCTCTTGAGTTCCTCAAAACTCCACTGACACGCATCGGACCACGTTTATTTCTTATCCTTTCGCAAAAGGTTCGTCAAGGGTTGAGCGATTTTAGAAAATCCTTGCACAAACCGCCGATAATAACCGGCTAATCCGAGAAAGCTTTGGATTTCCTTAACATTCTTCGGAGGTAACCAATCCTGGATAGCCTCCGTCTTCTGAGGATCAACACGCACTCCATCTGATGATATTACATGCCCGAGAAAAGTCACTTCAGACATCCAGAACTCGCATTTGGAAAGCTTTCCATAAAGTTGCTCTCGTCTCAACACGTCGAGAACCTGATGAAGGTGAACCCCGTGTTCCTCTCGGTTGCGAGAATAAATCAAAATGTCATCGATGAAGACAACAACAAACTTATCCAAAAAGTCGATGAAAACCAGATTCATTAACTCCATGAATACCGCAAGTGCATTAGTCAATCCAAACGGCATAACCACAAACTCATAATGACCATAGCGTGTTCGAAACGCCGTCCTCGCGATATCCGACTCTCGAATCCGCAACTGATGATATTCAGATCTCAAGTCGATATTGGAAAATAATGAAGGTCCCTGAAGTTGATCCAAAAGATCATCAATACGGGGTAAGGGATATTTATTCTTGATTGTCACCCTGTTCAACTCCCGATAATCAATACACAAGCGAAAAGAACCATCCTTCTTCTTGACAAACAACACCGGTGCTCCCCACGGGGACGCAATCGGACGGATATAACCTTTCTCGAACAATTCCTCAAGTTGGTTCTTCAACTCCTGCATTTCGGTCGGGGCCATCCGGTACGGCGCCTTCGATATTGGAGATGTACCGGGCTCCAACTCAATCGTGAATTCCACATCTCTCTGTGGAGGCAAACCAGGTAACTCGTCTGGAAAAACATCGGTATATTCCCTCACTACCGGAATATCCGTAAACGTTATTGATGATTTATCGGTTTTGGTCATATAGCACCAATAACCAACACACCCCTGACTAAGTAATCTCACTACTTTCATCAAATTAATAACTCTTCCAGAACAGTTAGGATTACCTCCCTGAAACACACATTCGACCCCATCGTCTGAAATGATAGTGACCATATGCTTACGGACACTAATGATGGCATCATGACGATCCATCCAATCAATACCCAAGATGACATCGTCTCTCGGCAAATCTACTACGATTAGGTCCACTGGCCATACACGACCATGAAGCTGAATCGGACAATTCTGAATGTCACGATTACCGATAATTCGTCTACAATCGGGTAGACCAATGATATAAGGCTCACAACTAGTAGCACTACCCAAACGTAGTCTACTCAGACATGACTCGGAAATGAATGAATGCGATGCACCAGTATTAAAAAGGGTACACACAGGTTGAGATAGATTAACGAGTGTACCTGAGATCATTCGGGCCTCTGGATCATCGGTCTTCTTTATCTCATAAATTCGGGGCTTGCTAGTCCCGGCACCGGACGCTCCCGTCTGCTGGCTATAGGCTCCACCTTTAGTCGCTCCTGTCATTTTAAACGATGCTGATTGAGTGGCCTGATTCTGAATGGCTGACTGCTTAGGGGCCTGAGATGACGTCTAAGTAGGTTTGGAGTCCCTACGGCAAAAACGGGCCTTATGCCCAACAACTCCACAATTATGACACGTGACAGACTGTCTCGAACACTTGGTGCTGACATGACCAAGATCCCCACAGTTATAACAGGTGATGGCCGAACTGGCCACTCGTGACTGAGATTCTGCGGGTTTAGACGTCACAGGAGGTCGCTCAGAAAAAGCAGAGCCCGCACGAGGTTTCTTGAAAGTGGCCTGACTGCCGTCAGACTGATTATGGTTCTTGGACTTCTTGCTAGTAGATGAAGGTTGCTGCTTAGCAATCTCCTTAGCTGTAAGCTCATAGGTAGGAGCTTTCGCAATGAATTCGGCCAACGTGGTGCAATTATGATTAAGCAACTGTAATCTCATACGGGCTTTCAGCCTCTTACTGAAATACTTGATTTTATCCGCCTCAGAATGAATGATAGATGAGGCGAACAAAAGAAGTTCCTGAAATTTCTCGGCAATGGCGAGAACATCCTCGTCTGCTGAGGGGTCGAGAGTGAGTAATTCTGACAGCTTGGCCCCTCTGAGTGGGGCCGGATAATACCTCTCCATCATGAGAGTCTTGAACTGATCCCAAGTACATGATCCTCCGGTGGGCTTCAACAACAACCACCAAGAATGAGCGCTCTTACCCAGATAGTAAGCCGCAACTGAAACTTTGTGTCCTTCGGGACACTCTACCATCGCAAATAACTTCTCGAAGTGTTCGAGCCAATGAACAATATCCGTCGGCTCAGATGAGCCTTCAAAAGTAGGTGGCCTTTGGCGAGAAATGTCGCCGATGATACTGGTCACATTCCTCTCTTGCCTATGAGGTGGCGGCGGAGGAGCCTGTTGACTTTGATTAACTGAGTTGTGCATCGTCTCCATAAGTTGTGCCATCTGCATCATTTGGGCCATCATGCCCTTCATAAAAGCGAGTGGGTCCACCCGAACAAGTTCTGACTGAGCGGTGTCCCGGGTACGACTCCCCGATAGTGAATGATCACGTCCAGGTGAATGAGTGGCAGCATCGCTGCTCGATGAATTAGCATTACCCCTTGCGTTCGCACGTGTATTCACACGAGCTCTCGGGATTCGGCCCACATCACGGCCTCGTCCTCATCGTCCTCTTCTTGCTCTCTCCATACTGAAGTAGGAAAGTCACATGATGATTATATTTTCCGTATGAATATCACGTTATCAATATGACATGAGATGATGAAAATGAGCATACACGCTCTAACACAGTGATTACATGAATGACTAACTGAGGTGACATGATTATCTGATAAAATTATTTAAATGATTATCTTGAACAAGTTAACAAGATTAATGATATGATCTTCCAGATCAACAACTGAGTAATGAAATGAATTGAGTGATTAATGAGTTAACCTGACCGTCCTGGTCAAAATGATAATAATGATTGAGGATTGTTAACTGATGAATTATGAATGAACGATTATTGCCAGAAATTATACCATGGCGTTAGAAATCTTACAGTTCTTGGTCTGATTGGCTCGGCATTTGCACAGGTCACATGTGACGCGAAGGTCCAATGATACTAGTCCGATGACGATGATTTCAAATGAGACATGACTCGGAAGGTAGTATTCAAACCACTCTCCGATACCAACTCTATAACACCCCAAACTAGGCGGATATTACAGTGCCGTGGACCCCCGACTGGGACCCACCAGGCGAATGAAAACTGATGAATTAAATAATATAATTGTAGTACCGAACCACATTATATTACCAAATACTCCGATGAGGAGCTTAAGTACAATACACCAGGACAATACAGAATACTAGTATATTTTATGTGAAGATAAAATACACCACCCTGAATAAATAAACATCTCAAACGGAATTTGCAGCGGAAATACAAATGGCGGAAATGACTGAAATGACTGAAATAACCGGAAAGACTGGGCCCCCCTACGAGTGTCACTGGGACTCCTCGTCGTCAGCATGCTCTTCCCGTGACCTGAAAACAAAATCCCCCAACGGGGTCAGTTACACAGTACAACAATCCTCAAGGGTTGAAAATACACAATCATGATATATCTTTAGTTATGAATTGAGCTGAAGAGGAGTATCATAGTACGCCCGTAATGTTCTGTGCAAGTGTACAAGACGGATGACCAGACACACCCATCCTTGTACCTAATTAGTCTCACGGAGGTAATTGTTACCGTGTGCACAGTCCAATGTATCGATCCCAATACATGACCATCGCGTGCTCGACTAAAAATTCGACACATCCGCACCCGGCCACGCAATATGAACCCATAAGGTCATAAGAACGGGAATGACCAAAATGAATATCAATGAATAATAATCCGACAAGTTCAAGAATGACTCACCGAGATGAAAATAATAGTGAAGTGAATGATAGTTCAATGAAATGATTGGAACCGTCGTTCCTCGTTAATGAAGTGACTATTCGATAATTACAAGTCTCAATATGATTAATACAATGATGAATGAGTTATGATTATGAATGATCTACAATAAAAAGGAATGAATATCCTTTTAACCAAGTAAGAATTAACTTACACAACACTGGTGACAATTATCCTTCTACGAACAACGTCCTAATTGAGATATCGGTCGCTCGGACAACCTTGTATAAATACAATTACCAACAATCCGTTCAATATACGAATCAAACACGAATGTAACGAACTCAAAACGTCGATATGATTAAACCAAGTTCATTGGGGCATTATATAGAACACTTTGTGGCCAACTTCGATTGATTACAACCAAACCTCAATAATACCAAAATCAAATCCCCAATAAGTGTTTCAAACCAACAAAACATCTTCAATACGATCAATAATCCGTTATGAATATCCAAAATCGTGATTACAGTGACAATTAATCGAAAACCCCCAAATCTAACTCAAAATTCAAAGTGTTCTTGAATAATCCTTCAATAATCCAATGAATAATCAAACATAGCCATAATCATGCGTATATCACTTCATACAACATGATCTTAACATCCAAAACATCATATCTCAACACAAATCGAAAATCTAAGAGGTTTGATGAAAGTTACCATTGAAGATCCAAGCACTATGATCTGGAGAAATACGCAATAGATCGATGATCCGAGCTTCACAACCGAAAGAAGATGAAGAAAATCCAACCCTCTAGTGATGGATGAAGAAAAATTCTCCCCTCAAGCTCTCTCTCCCGAATGAAGGTGAAGAAAAGAAGAAATGAGCTGATTCTCGCTCAAAAAACACAATTACAGGGTTGACTGCCCTGTGTGCTGTGGCTCAGCCGAAGTGTGCCGCGGCACAGGGCCAAAAATATGTGCCCAGTGATCGGCAGTGTGCCGCGGCCCTGCCGGCATGTGCCGCGGCACAAGGTACAGGAAGTTTGGCCGATAAGTGCCACACGAGTGTGCCGCGGCCCGGACAGGTGTGCCGCGGCACAAAGTACAGAATGATCGGCCAAAAAACTGGAAAATGTGTATGCCTCGGCGCACACTCCTTGTGCCGCGGCCCACACCCCCTGGGGTCCTAAAATGATGAAAAATGACCCGGGAAGGGAATAAAAGCAATAGGAAACGATATTAGGGAACCAATAACACGAAATAGAAGTACGGAAACCCCAAAACGGAGGTTCCAAGTAATGATTACAATGGTTCGTCCAACAAGAAAATGATACAAACAATGAAGAGATTAGAAATGACATGAATTCCAACGACAACATCGACTAATGAATCAATTACAACAATAAAGATAATACTCTTGTCTCGATTCCCGAATAAGGTTGAAACAATGAACAATATCGAGACACAACTCGAAGTTATTCCGAACGGTGAACACAGATGAATGATTATTAACAAGTGAGAAAGTACATAGAGATAATTACCGAATGAAATTACTGAATGATAATGACTGAATTACAGCCGGGTATTACATTAGTATCGACCCCCAGACATCCCGTTGAATGCTCCGGGTGGAAGTTCAACCACACACGCACCCAAGTCCACTTCCGCGGCCGTACCCCTTAGTATCGACCCCCAGACATCCCGTCGAACGCTCCGGGTGGAACGAACACAACTCACGCACCTGAAAACCACAATTTATCATTCATTTTGAAAATGTAACATACATAACAGAATGTAATACATGTACTTGCCTTGAATAAGACGAAGCGAAGGAAACGACGAAAGAATAGGTTTCGATCCGAAAAATCCTCCCAAATACGTTCCTAACACAATGACGGAATACAAACAAGTCTCAATATTGCGGAAAGGTAAGAATTAATCCTAATTCTACCCGTTGGAACAATTATTCGGTCACTACGAAGTTCTAGACGGTTTTAATCTTACAATGGTGAAACTACGAGGTCAAATTCATTAGACTATAATGGAAACAATGGATTATGACTACACATTCGTAATCTAACAATTCGACGGAGCTAAATCAGATTAAAAGGAAGAATTATGTCAAAAATACCGAAATCCCCAAAAACTAGGGTTCAACGATGTATACCTCGATTCGGACACGGAATGATGATTAACCTCCCTTGGTACACAATAATCAATCTTCAGAGGAACTCTACTGATTGCTCTGGACAAATCGCTCCAAATCGCTCAAGGAAAGTCACGTCGCGCACAAAGGGATGAGAAGAAACGAAATAATGCGACTGAGGTTAAGTTAGGATTTAAAACGCCTGACAGTGTGTTACGTACGTTAACACGAGTTGTTAATGTTGGAAAGTAAAACGCAGCGGAAGCGAAGTTTGGGAAAATATGATTATAGCGTTTTACGCATCTACGAGCATTAGATCTATTTAGGCATGCTAATTAATTAATTACTAAGACTAACAAGCAATTTAAATATTATTTATTATTTATTAATTAAATATGTTGATTAATTAAAATATCCTAATCTAGATCCAAGATCATAGGATATTACCTTTTGAAGCGGTTGGTTATTTCCTTCTTGATCGCCTTGTATTTCTACCTTCAGATCTTCTAGAGTATGATCCGCCTTGAACAGGACGTTGTGTGGGCAACGAGCTACCGGAACTTGCTTGGACACCTATGGATCGGCCGAAACAACTTTGATATGTGATCACTATATTTTTCTTTGCTCTCTAGTATTTTATGAACACTCTTAGCAAATTAATTGTGTTATCTAAATTGTAGAATCAAAGACACAAGTCTAGATCTACAATTAAACACAAGAGGAAAAAATTGATCACACAATCTCACCAAGCATGTACAAAAATCGGCCAACACCCCATAATGTCCTATTTATAGGCTCTTGGACTACTACTAGGGATCTAAAGGAGGATTATGGAAGGACTCCCAATTAATTCACCTTACCTTATTAGGACTCTTCCTAATATATGGTGAATCAATTAATATCAACTTAATCCACTAAAAAGTTGATATTGCACTTCCTACCAAAATCCCAAATTACGAAATTGGGCTCCTTATTAAATATATTATTTCCCGTGTTTAAGATATCGAATGTCCATTAATTAATTATAAGCTACTGACAGCTTTAATTAATTAATATCTTATCCAAGAGTAGTACCACTCGAACCTTATTATTATATCGGAATTAAATCCACCTGCAGGTTTTAATATAATAATCATTATCGAGCTCCTCAAGGGGACATCATCAACCCGCACGAGTCGGGACACGATTTCTAGTAATAATAATAATTGTCGTATAAACAATATTATTGCCCAAGATACGAGGCTTATTGAGTCGATCATTTTGACTCTCACCTATGGTAAATCAAAGCAATAATTATTATAAATACACAATTAAATATTATATACTTAGAATTAAGAAATAATAATTATCCGAGATTTACGTTCTTCTTACAACAAGATGTAAGACACTATCTCACCTCGATCCTGTTCAACGTATGCAAATACGCTAATGTATGCTAATAGTCAAGACCAACTATACTAAGCATACACTACAACCCTTTATATAATTTGTCTAATAATTATATAGGTTGTGAACTATTATATTATTTTATAAGGCACCGATAATGTGATCTTCCGTGTGACACCAACACACCACATTATCTACAATATAAAATAATTAGACATTTCATTTGCATAACCATAACGTGAATTAATATGCAAAACATGTGATTAAATATAATTAATATCCTCATAGGTATTAATAGGGAATTTAGGTAATACAAGCATAAAGTATGCTTTGCAGTATACAATCCTAACAATCTCCCACTTATACTCAAAGCATGCTTTTAAGTATACTACTCTATTACATAGTCTCTCATTTCTCCCACTTATACTCAAAGCAATGCTGCCATACACCGTAATCCCATTCCTTCCACATGCCTTTCAAAAACTTTTGAAGGTAGGCCTTTCGTGAAAGGGTCAAAGATTATCTTCGATGCAACCACGGCTACAACTACGTCTCCTTCCTTTACGAAGTGTCGTATGATGTGGTACTTGCGGTTGATATGTTTACTTGCTCGATGGGCTCGTGGTTCCCTCGAGTTTGCGATCGCACCAAGATATCACAATAGAGTGTAATACCCTTTGGCAAATTGGGAATCACATCTAAGTCCTGCAGAAGTACTTGAGCCACACCGCCTCCTTGGCCGCCTCGGAGGCCGCCACGTACTCGGCTTCCATGGTAGAGTCCGAGATGCATTTCGCTTCACACTCCTCCAACTAATGGCTCCACCTCCCAGCTAAACACATAACCCGAAGTAGACTTGGAATTTTCTTTGTCCGATGAAAATCTGAGTCGTTGTAACCTCTAGGAAGCAAATGTCGTCGATTGATATACAAGCATGTACTCCTAGTCCTTCTCGTACTTGAGTATGTGCTTGACAGCAATCCAGTGTCCTGGTCCTGGGTTCGACTGATATCTAGCAGCCATGCCCACGGCATGACAGATATCTGGTCTAGTGCAAAGCATAGCATACATGAGACTTCCCACAGCGGATGCATAAGGAACCATCTTCATGTCATCTATCTCCTTTTGTGTCTTAGGACACATGTTCTTAGATAGTTGAATTCCATGTCTGTAAGGTAGAAAACCTTTCTTGGAATTCTCCATGCTAAAACGCTTCAAAGATCAGATCGATGTAGGATGCCCAGGATAAGCACAACATCCTCTTCTTCCGATCACGAAGATCCCGATTCCAAGGATGTGTCCTCGCTTCTCCTAGATCCTTCATATCGAATCGCCGCATACCATACCGTCGTCCGACAATTCCTTCACGTTGTTTCCAATCGAAGGATATCGTCCACATACAAGATAAGAAACACCAACACGTTTCCATCGCATTTCTTATACACACAACTCTCACTCGGACATCGACGAATCCATATGACGACTACTTCACAAACGAGTGTTCCAAGATCTAGATGCTTGTTTAAGTCCATAAATGGATTTCTTAAGTTTGCACACCAAGTGCTCTTCTCCTTTAGCAATGAATCCTCTCGCTTGGCGCATATAGATTTCCTTGTCTAGACTCCCATTCAAGAATGCGTCTTGACATCCATCTGCCAAATCTCCGATCCAAATGCGCGGCTATAGCTAAAAGAATCCGGATTGACTTAAGCATGGCTACCGCTAAAAGGTTTCATCATAATCGATACCCTCTTCTCGAGTGTAACCTTTTGCAACAAGCCTCGCTTTGAAAGTTTCAACCTTCCCGTCACGTCCTTTCTTTCGCTTGTAGACCCATTTACTCCCAATGGCTTGTACACCATCGTAGCTCTACTAGCTCCCACACTTGATTGGAATCCATAGATCCCATTTCGATTCCATTGCTTCTTGCCAGAGTCGCATCTTTATCTTGGATTGCCTCCTTATAGGTCCAGGGAACCGATTCATCTTCGTCTGGGATTGAGTCCGAAGACTTTCCCACGCCTATGAATCGCTCGGCCGACGAACAACCCTCCCACTACGACGAGGTAAATCCTGAGTTGGTGTAAAAGTTTCGAATCGATACGTGGTGCGGTGTTAGTTGGCGCTTGTACGATTGGTATAGACGAGTCTCGCCTCGCCTCTTCCGTAATTATTTCACTCATGGGCTTGTGACTAATCATATAATCTTCTTCCGTAAATCGGGCATTGGTGCTAACAATGACCTTCTCGATCCCCGGGACTATAGAACAAGCCACCTTCGCTCCTTAGGATATCCCACAAACACTCGTTTACATGCGAGATGCCAACTTATCGGCTTCCTTATTCAGCACATGTGCCGGAGTACCCCAAATCCGAACATGTCCTAGATCGGGCTTACGCCCACTCCACGCTCGTGGGTGTTTTTGGAACTGATTTCAAGGCACCAAGTTTAGAATGTACGCCATTGTTTCTAAGGCGTATCCCCAAAACGAAATAGGTAAATCTGAGTAACTCATCATTGATCTAACCATTTCCAAAAGAGTCCTATTCCTTCTTTCAAGAACACCATTTTGTTGTGGAGTTCTGCGCGGTGAGTCGGGACGAAATCCCTCATTTGCCAAGAAATCCAAAACTCTCCACTAAGGTATTCGCCACCACGATCAGATCGTAGTGACTTGATACTCTTCCCATGACGCTTTTCCGTTTCAGCCTTGAAGTCTCCGAACTTGTCATAAGCTTCAGACTTACGTCGCATCATAAAGATGTATCCATTTCTCGAATAATCATCTATGAACGTGATGAAATATTCAAACCTCCCTAGCCTGGATATTCATGGACCACATACATCCGTATGAACCAATTCTAACACATCCCGAGCACGGTTTCCCTTGGTTTTAAAAACCCTTTTGGTCATCTTACCTTCCAGACAGATTCACAAATTGGAAATGACTCAACTTGGAGATCATCCAATGGGCCATCATCTACCAATCTTTGAATCCTTCTAAGGTTTACATGTCCTAACCGTAAATGCCACGTATATGTTTGGTTTATGCTTGAAGGTTCTTTTCTCTTTTAGGTTTAGACAAAGAGTTAAGTGATTTATACATAGGAGTTTGTGCAAGATTAACAATATATAGTCCATCATTAAAAGTACCTCTGCAAATATATTCACCGCTTCTTTTCTTAATAATGGCATCATCATCAAAAGAAATCGAATAACCATCGCATTTTAATTTAGAAACTGAAATTAAATTCATTCTAAAATCGTACTAATAATACATTATTCAACTAATAATTTATCATTAATCTTCAACCGCACGACTCCCACCGCAATGTACCATAAGCCCGGAATAATCGCCTGATTGATGGTAATCTCGCCCGCACTAAGCCGCTTGGTTACACGAAAACCATGCGAGTCAAAGCAAACATGATCGGTGGAGCTCGAATCAACTATCCACGAAGTGGAAGAACAAGTCGCCAAACATGTTTTGACTACTAGTGCACGAGACATACCTTTCTTAAGAGCAAAGGGCCCGCTTTAAAATGTCCTTTCGACCGCACTTGTAGCACTTTCCCTTTGGCTTTTGTTCGCCTCGGGGTGAGGAGCCTTGCTTTTCACCTTGAGGGCTGCCACTTGCTTCAGCCGACTCCGCTTCTTCTTCTTTCCCCATTTGGGTTTGGAGGAAGTCGCACCGTTGCCGCAAGAATTTGATGATAACCTTGTTTGAAGAGACCTTCACAGATCAAGCTCTGTCGAAGTTCTCGCCAAACTATATGTCCTACGGTTCATATTGTAGTTGAGGCGAAACCGCTCAAAGCTTCTAGGTAAGCCGCCTAAGATAATATCGACTGCGTTTACGCATCGATAGTAGCCCCCAATATGCTCGATTCGTTCAAATGAGACATCATTTTTAGAACATGATCCTCATCGAGTCCCTTGGACATTTGGGTTGTCATCAATACCCTCATAGCATTTTGTCTAGCCGCCTGGTTCGATGACCAAACATCTCGGTGAGACTTTTCATCATTTCCGCGGCCGAACCCATCGTCGATGTCCGATGCCGCAATACATTTGTCGGTGAAGCCAAAATGTAACAGAGCCATCTCATCGACTTTTTCCATTTCCGAATTCCGCCAACTCTTCGGGAGTGGCATCCGGTTCTAGTTCTAGAGGGCTCTCCTCGATTAAGACAAACTTATGCCCTCAAGATCAGACAATGTCAAGATTTCTTTTCCAATCGGCAAAGTTAGTGCCATCTAGTTTATTTTCTTTGAGAATAACAAATAGTGGATTGAAAGACATCCGAGAATAAAAATTAAAACATTCATCACATAATGCATAGCAAAATATATCGAAAAACCTCAAAAACACAATATATATGCTAGCAACCAACACCTCAAAAATCCGCACATGCAAGCCACGATCGTGTGGACGTTTACACATACATTTTTCAAGTAGAGTTTTACGTCTTTAATTTTACTATCTAGTCAAATTACGTTATGACAAGTAAAATTAATAGTTGGTTCCTCTTGGCCATGTATTAATTAACATAGACTCCGATGGGGAGCTTATTAATTAATACACCTAAGTGAACACCATAATTTAACATCCTTAAAATATTATCTTTTAAATAATAGTCCTACAGATGGAGAGGTCCTATCATAAAAAGTAATATTTACCTTATGTTATCATTTTGAAATTTAAAACTAGTGAACCTATAATTAGCACATCCGATATGGAGGAAGACTCTAATGTCAACGCGCATGCTAATTACTTCACAATTTAAATTAACTATGGAGGCTAATTTGATTTTAATTAAAATAAAAATCAATTTAATCACTTAGTTATTTTAGCCTTAAGGTTTTTAATTTTCTCGTCCTAACATGCAAGGAAACATATCACGCATACATCCATACATGCCATACATCAAAACAATAAAACCAAAAATAACGCATGGATAATTAATTATCCAATTATCATGGTCTTCTTCCTTGAGTTGAATCCGAGAAAATCTTCGGCTCGATCTCTCCCACTGAATCAAGCATCTCGTCGCTTCTCCTACCGGTCGTGGATTTTCAAAATATTAAAATTTTACTTTTATGCAAAATTAATTACATAAAAAAATTTAATTTTAAATCCCGACTTCAATGACGCAACGAACGGGCGAAAACGGACTGACCAAAATCGACGGCCTGCCCGAACCATAACTGCCCGACCAGTCGCTGCGGCAGCGGCCGCTTCGCCGCTCGGCGAGCAGCCTCTTGCCGCTCGGCACTGCCGCTGCCGGCCGGCTTCGCCAGCAGCCTCCTGGCATCCGATTCTGCTCTATTTCTTCGTGATCCCGTCTTTTCCTGATTCGATTACAATTTTATACGAAATAAAATACATCGAAATTACATCAAGATTACACGAAAAATAAAACCACCTAGAACTACCCGCGGATTTTCTCACGGGAAAAAACCATTACATGCCTCAAAAACGGGCCAAACCAACAATTGCATAATTAATAAAAATAAATAAATAAATGCACCATTCATATAAACCATGATAATTGGATCATATCACCTGCAAGAACACATCTAGCAAAATATTCCAACATCAAAATATATGAATATTTAAATTGCTATCAATTAATCACTAAAATTAATTAAAATAGCAAAAGCCTAAAAATCCGGCTCCGATACCAATTGTTGGAAAGTAAAACGCAGCGGAAGCGAAGTTTGGGAAAATATGATTATAGCGTTTTACGCATCTACGAGCATTAGATCTATTTAGGCATGCTAATTAATTAATTACTAAGACTAACAAGCAATTTAAATATTATTTATTATTTATTAATTAAATATGTTGATTAATTAAAATATCCTAATCTAGATCCAAGATCATAGGATATTACCTTTTGAAGCGGTTGGTTATTTCCTTCTTGATCGCCTTGTATTTCTACCTTCGATCTTCTAGAGTATGATCCGCCTTGAACAGACGTTGTGTGGGCAACGAGCTACCGAACTTGCTTGGACACCTATGGATCGGCCGAAACAACTTTGATATGTGATCACTATATTTTTCTTTGCTCTCTAGTATTTTATGAACACTCTTAGCAAATTAATTGTGTTATCTAAATTGTAGAATCAAAGACACAAGTCTAGATCTACAATTAAACACAAGAGGAAAAATTGATCACACAATCTCACCAAGCATGTACAAAAATCGCCAACACCCCATAATGTCCTATTTATAGGCTCTTGGACTACTACTAGGGATCTAAAGGAGGATTATGGAAGGACTCCCAATTAATTCACCTTACCTTATTAGGACTCTTCCTAATATATGGTGAATCAATTAATATCAACTTAGTCCACTAAAAAGTTGATATTGCACTTCCTACCAAAATCCCAAATTACGAAAGAGGGCTCCTTATTAAAAATATTATTTCCGTGTTTAAGATATCGAATGTCCATTAATTAATTATAAGCTACGTGACTTTAATTAATTAATATCTTATCCAAGAGTAGTACCACTCGAACCTTATTATTATATCGGAATTAAATCCACCATAGGTTTAATATAATAATCATTATCGAGCTCCTCAAGGGGACATCATCAACCCGCACGAGTCGGGACACGATTTCTAGTAATAATAATAATTGTCGTATAAACAATATTATTGCCCAAGATACGAGGCTTATTGAGTCGATCATTTTGACTCTCACCTATGGTAAATCAAAGCAATAATTATTATAAATACACAATTAAATATTATATACTTAGAATTAAGAAATAATAATTATCCGAGATTTACGTTCTTCTTACAACAAGATGTAAGACACTATCTCACCTCGATCCTGTTCAACGTATGCAAATACGCTAATGTATGCTAATAGTCAAGACCAACTATACTCAAGCATACACTACAACCCTTTATATAATTTGTCTAATAATTATATAGGTTGTGAACTATTATATTATTTTATAAGGCACCGATAATGTGATCTTCCGTGTGACACCAACACACCACATTATCTACAATATAAAATAATTAGACATTTCATTTGCATAACCATAACGTGAATTAATATGCAAAACATGTGATTAAATATAATTAATATCCTCATAGGTAGTAATAGGGAATTTAGGTAATACAAGCATAAAGTATGCTTTGCAGTATACAATCCTAACAGTTAACATACGTTATGATGTTTACGTACGTAACCTCTCACAGGTTAACAGTACGTAACAAACAATCTGTACTCTATTGTGGAAACCATAACGTACGTTACCAATAAGGTATAACGTATGTTATGATGCCTCTATAACGTATGTAAAGGAGCATGCATAACGTACGTTATGCATGCAGCAGTCCCACGCTGCTAGACACTTAATTCTGCACAGTCGATACGACGACGGAACGCGACACGAGGATAGAACCAGAAGTGTAAACACGAGGTATCTAAAACAACGAAGCTAAGTACTGAAAGAAAATACACTTCGGGGAATCCGAAATACAACAAGCAAAATAAAATTCCCTAAACTTTTAGGAAATTACAAAAAATGCCCAAACATTCGAAAAGTCACGATACGACGACGGATTAACAATCTGAAACTCACAACACGAGCCACTCAAGCAAACGAACTCATGGAAAAGAAAAATGACAAAATCGAACGAGTTTTTAGAGAATCGAACGTTCATGCGATGAAATATAACTCAAGATGAAAAATACGTAAAAACATCCTCAAAACTCGTCCAAACGGAAAAACTCCAAGAACACAATAGATTCAGAATTCCAAAACAGTAATAAGAGAGTCGTCTGAAATGAATATACACAATAGTAGAAATTACTAAAAATAGAAAGCACGGATATTACATTATCTCCCCCTAAAAATAAGTTTCGTCCCAAAACTTACGATGCGAATAACTCGGGGTATCTCGACCTCATGCTCTCTTCCGTCTCCCACGTGGATTCCTCGAATCTATGCCTCGACCATTGAACTTTAACCAAAGGAATGGTTTTGTGCCTAAGTTGCTTCACCCGACGCTCCAAAATCTGAATCGGCCTCTCCTCGATGGTAATGTCGGGTCCCAACTCAATCTCTCCAAAATCAATAATATGGCTAGGGTCCGGTACGTACTTCCTAAGTTGGGAAACATGAAATATGTTATGCACGTGGCTCAAGGACGGTGGCAAGCCTAACCGATATGCAAGCTCTCCAACTCTCTCTAAAATCTCGAACGGTCCAATATATCTCGGACTAAGTTTACCCTTCCGGCCGAAGCGGTAAACTCCCCGTGTCGGTGAAACCTTAAGCAAGACATGGTCCCCCACCTCAAAATCCAACGGCCAGCGACGCGTATCGGCATAAGACTTCTTCCAACTCTGGGCCGTCAACAACCTATCACGAATCAGAGCAATCTTCTCTCTCGTCTCAACTACTATATCGGGATCGGTACCAATCAGCTCAGACGCATCATCCCAACACAATGGCGATCTGCACCTCCTCCCATACATTACCTCAAATGGTGCCATTTTGATCGAGGCGTGCCAACTATTGTTGTACATGAACTCGATCAATGGCAAGTGCGACTCCCAATCATCCTTCCAATCTAAAGCACAGGCTCTCAACATATCCTCCAGTGTCTAGATCGTCCGCTCTAACTGTCCGTCTGTCTGAGGGTGGTAGGACGTACTGAGTCTCAACTCAGTCCCCAAAGCTCGATGAACGGCCTGCCAAAAGTGTGATATGAATCGGCCATCTCGATCTGAAACAATACTCTTGGGAGTCCCATGTAACCTCACGATTTCCGCAATGAATACTCATGCTAATCTATCCGGCCCCCAAGTATCCTTAGTACCCAGGAAATGAGCTGATTTTGTTAGTCGATCGACAATAACCCAAATCATATTCATTCCAGTCCGAGTCCTAGGCATCCCGATAATGAAATCCATAGAGATGTCTTCCCACTTCCATTTCGGAATGGGAAGTGGTCATAGCAACCCCACAGGCCGCTGATGCTCGATCTTAACCTGCTGACAGGTCAAACACTTCGCTACAAACTCGCTAAAGTCCGTCTTCAAATTGCTCCACTAGTAGTTACTCCTCACATCCTTGTACATTTTGCTCGTACCAGGATGTATGGAGTAAGGTGTGGTATGAGCTTCACTCAAGATCTTCTGTCTCAACTCTCAATCGGTACACATAATCTGCCGCGAAATCTCAAAACTCCATCATCCTGAATCACAAATCCAGGGGATTTCCCCTTCCTCACATCCTCCCTCAACTGGACCAATAACGGATCATCATACTGTTTCGCCTTGATATCATCAGTCAAGGACGAAGTGATCTCCAACGCACATAACTGAACCTGAACTCTCTGATCCCAAACCTCGATATTCTGACAAATAAAATCCCGCTGGATCCTGCTCTATGGTGTAAGTACCTCTAACATCTGTAACGCCATCGGCTTTCGGCTCAATGCATCAGCCACTACGTTAGCCTTACCCGGATGATAAAGTATCTCGAGGTCGTAATCTTTAATTAGCTCCAACTACCTACGCTGTCTCATATTCAACTCTTTTTGACTGAAGATATACTTCAAACTCTTGTGATCCGTAAAAATCTTACACGACGATCCATAGAGACAATGCCTCCAGATCTTTAAGGCGAAAACGACCGCAGCTAACTCCAAATCGTGTGTGGGGTAATTTACCTTATAAGGTAAAAACTGGCGGGATGCATAAGCAGTAACCCGATCTCTCTGAATCAAAACACATCCGAGCCCGAGGCCCGAAGCATCACTGTACACCACAAAATCCTCGTTCCATTGAGGCAATGCTAAAATGGGTGCGGTAGTCAATACTCTCTTCAACTCGTCAAAACTATCCTGTCTGTTTGGGGTCTACTCGAACTTCTGAGTTTTCTGGAGTAACTGAATGAGGGGTCTAGCGATCTTAGAAAATCCCTCAACGAATATACGATAATAGCCCGCAAGTCCCATAAAACTCCTCACTTCTTTCACATTCTTGGGCGGTTCCCATGCCATCACCGCCTCTATCTTCTGAGGATCTACCCGAACTCCCTCCCCTGAAATCACGTGCCCGAGGAACATCACTTCCTTGAGCCAAAACTCACACTTAGAGAACTTCGCGTACAACTACTCAATTCTCAATGTGTCCAACACAATCCGGAGATGTAAAACATGCTCCTCTCGACTTTGGGAATAGATAAGGATGTCATCGATAAAGACGACTACAAATTTATCCAGGGCAATCTTCAAAAAAACTGACGCTCCCTGAAGTTGATCAAACAAGTCATCAATCCGGGGCAAAGGGTATTTGTTTTGGATGGTTAACTTGTTTAATTCTCAGTAATCGATTCATAAAAGAAGTGATCCATCCTTCTTCTTAACAAAAAGTACAAGAGCACCCCAAGGCGATGCGCTCGGTCGAATATACCCTTTATCTAATAATTCCCCCAACTATTTCTTCAATTCTAACATCTCCAACGGGATCATTCGGCTCAAGATCAATAGGAAACTCAACCTCTCGTTGTGGTGGTAATCCCGCAAGTCATTTGGAAATACGTCGGGGTATTCGTTAACAACTGGAATTGACGACATATCGACTCCACCATCCTCCGTCTGTAGAGCGTAGCACCAATAGCTGATACAACCCTGATTCAGAAGTTTCATCAACTTCAAGGCGCTAATCACACTTCCCGATTTACCCAGTTTACAACCGATGAGAGTATGCTCGGTGCCGTCCTCAGCCACTATCGAGATGGTACGAGTCCGATAATTCATGATAACACCGTGACGATCCAAACAATCATCCCCGAGGATCAAATCCTCACCCTTAAGATCTATAACAATGAGGTTCGAGGGCTAATCTCGGCTCCCGATCCTCACTGGGCAATCCCTAACTTCCCGGTCCCCAACCATAAGATCCCCTCTAGGCGTACCCACTACGAACGGTTCGCACTCATACAAGTAGTCAATACCAATATGACATACACAATATGAAGCAATAAAAGAATGAGTAGCACCCGAATCGAAAAGCACCGAAACTGGATGAGAAAGGATCTGAGTGGTACCTGACACAACTGGAACATATGTCTCCTCCGTGCACCTCATTTGATATAATGAAGGATGGAGTGAGCCTGAACTAGATGTAGCTCGGCGGTCCGGCTGACCCCGACCCCTACCACGGCTCGAACTCTGAGGAACCTGAGTGGCTGGAGTCTTCTGATCGACGCTATGCTCTTTCTGAATGGTGGCGGAATATGGAACTCTGGCGGATCTGGTAGCCCTTTCGTAATGAGTGGCCCTGTGCCCGGTCTGTCCACAGGTAAAGCAAGTAACTGGAGGAGAAGGGCAATCCTTCATCAAATGCTCATATTGGTTGCAGTTAAAACAAACCCTGCCACCAGAAGCAACGGACTGAACTGAACGATTACCCTGAGATCCTCCAGCCTGATGAAATGGCCTCTTCCCAGGTGTAGGGGTAGACTGTGCTCTCGGCCACTTTTGCAGGCTGAAAAATTGCCAGCCGTTTTCTGTTTCTTGGCCTCGGTACCCAACTCTGATTCCGGTGCAGCCATCTCGATCGCTAGGGCGCGATCCTGATACTCCTTCAAGGTGACACACATGAGCGGTGCCATACTCTACCTGATATGCGGTTTCATGTGCATATTGAAATAACGGATCTTGTCGGCCTCAGTCCTCACCTGATCTTTCACGAATCCTAATTGCTGATTATAAGTTATGATGGCCTGAGAAATAGGGACATCTTGAGGTGTGGCAGTGAAGAATTCCACAATCCTGCATTCTTTGACCGGCGGCGGACAATATTCTACTTCCATAGCAGCCTTGAACTCCTCCCAAGTGGCTCGGCGGTCTATGGGCGCCACAGCCTCCCACCATTCCACAGCTTCCTTATCCAGGAGGTACTGAGCAATATGTACCCTCCTGTCATCGGGATAGGCTACGGCATCAAAAGTCCTGCTCAACTGAAAGAGCCAATTCTCCCAACCGAGGGAGTCATAAGATCCAGAGAAACGGGGAGGGTGCATCTTAGTCACCATCTGAATCCACTTACTAGCCTCTTCCTCAGGAGTCGGAGGCGGAGTCTGGCGTCCACCCTGAGCAATTAGGGTAATCCAAGCTACCAACTATTGGAGTACAGCACTAGCCCCGGCGTCGGCATTATTACCCGACGGCACTGAATGAGAGGCTAAATCTGCAGAGGACTGAGAAAATGAGCCTTCCTCATTATTAGCACCCCGACCATGGTCTCGGCCGCATCCCCTAGCTGGTCTACATTTTGCTCGTACCAGGATGTATGGAGTAAGGTGTGGTATGAGCTTCACTCAAGATCTTCTGTCTCAACTTAATATCAATCGGTACACATAATCTGCCGCGAAATCTTAAAACTCCATCATCCTGAATCACAAATCCAGGGGCTTTCTCCTTCCTCACATCCTCCCTCAACTGGACCAATAACGGATCATCATACTGTTTCGCCTTGATATCATCAGTCAAGGACGAAGTGATCTCCAACGCACATAACTGACCCTGAACTCTCTGATCCCAAACCTCGATATTCTGACAAACAAAATCCCGCTGGATCTTGCTCTGTGGTGTAAGTACCTCTAACATCTATAACGCCATCGGCTTTCAGCTCAATGCATCAGCCACTACGTTAGCCTTACCCAGATGATAAAGTATCTCGAGGTCGTAATCTTTAATTAGCTCCAACTACCTACGCTGTCTCATATTAAACTCTTTTTGACTGAAGATATACTTCAAACTCTTGTGATCCGTAAAAATCTAACACGACGATCCATAGAGATAATGCCTCCAGATCTTTAAGGCGAAAGCGACCGCAGCTAACTCCAAATCGTGTGTGGGGTAATTTACCTCATAAGGTTTCAACTGGCGGGACGCATAAGCAATAACCCTATCTCTCTGAATCAAAACACATCCGAGCCCGAGGCCCGAAGCATCACTGTACACCACAAAATCCTCGTTCCATTGAGGCAATGCTAAAATGGGTGCGGTAGTCAATAGTCTCTTCAACTCGTCAAAACTATCCTGTCTGTTTGCGGTCTACTCGAACTTCTGAGTTTTCTGGAGTAACTGAGTGAGCGGTCAAGCGATCTTAGAAAATCCCTCAACGAATATACGATAATAGCCCGCAAGTCCCATAAAACTCCTCACTTCTTTCATATTCTTGGGCGGTTCCCATGCCATCACCGCCTCTATCTTCTGAGGATCTACCCGAACTCCCTCCCCTGAAATCACATGCCCGAGGAACATCACTTCCTTGAGCCAAAACTCACACTTAGAGAACTTCGCGTACAACAACTCAATTCTCAAACTGTCCAACACAATCCGGAGATGTAAAACATGCTCCTCTCGACTCCGGGAATAGATAAGGATGTCGTCGATAAAGATGACTACGAATTTAGCCAGATACTCGATAAACACTTTATTCATTAACTACATGAACACTGCTGGGGAATTGGTTAGTCGGAAAGGCATAACCAAAAACTCGTAATGGCCATATCTCATCCGAAAGGCAGCTTTCGGTATATCGTTGTCCCGAATCCTCAAATGGTAGTAGCCCGATCGTAAATCAATCTTCAAAAAAACTGACGCTCCCTGAAGTTGATCAAACAAGTCATCAATACGGGGCAAAGGGTATTTGTTTTTGATGGTCAACTTGTTTAATTCTGAGTAATCGATGCATAAACGAAGTGATCCATCCTTCTTCTTAATAAAAAGTACAAGCGCACCCCAAGGCGATGCGCTCAGTCGAATATACCCTTTATCTAATAATTCCCCCAAATGTTTCTTCAATTCTAACATCTCCAACGGGATCATTCGGCTCAAGATCAATAGGAAACTCAACCTCTCGCTGTGGTGGTAATCCCGGAAAGTCATCTGGAAATATGTCAGGGTATTCGTTAACAACTGGAATCGACGACATGTCGACTCCACCATCCTCCGCCTGCAGAGCGTAGCACCAATAGCCGATACAACCCTGATTCAGAAGTTTCATCGACTTCAAGGCGCTAATCACACTTCCCGATTTACCCGGTTTACAACCGACGAGAGTATGCTCGGTGCCGTCCTCAGCTACTATCGAGATGGTATGAGTCCGATAATTTGTGATAGCACCGTGACGATCCAACCAATCATCCACGAGGATCAAATCCTCACCCTTAAGATCTATAACAATGAGGTTCGAGGGCCAATCTAGGCTCCCGATCCTCACTGGGCAATCCCTAACTTCCCGGTCCCCAACCATATGATCCCCGCTAGGCGTACCCACTACGAACGGTTCGCACTCATACAAGTAGTCAATACCAATACGACATACACAATCCGAAGCAATAAAAGAATGAGTAGCACCCGAATCGAAAAGCACCGAAACTGGATGAGAAAGGATCTGAGTGGTACCTGACGCCATTGGAACATCTGTCTCCTCCGCACACCTCATTTGATATAACCAAGGATGGACTAAGCCCGAATTAGATGCAGCTCGGCGGTCCGGCTGACCCCGACCCCTACCACGGCCCGAAATCTGAGGAACCTGAGTGGCTGGAGTCTTCTGATCGACGCTAAGCTCCTTATGAACGGTGGCGGAATATGGAACTCTGGCGGATCTGGTAGACCTTTCGTAATGAGAGGCCCTGTGCCCGGTCTGTCTACAGGTAAAGCAAGTAACTGGAGGAGAAGGGCAATCCTTCATCAAATGGTCATATTGGTTGCAGTTAAAACAAACCCTGCTACCAGAAGCAATTTGGGCGAGCGATTACCACGAGATCCTACACTGGCCAAGCTTGACCTTTTCCCAGGTGTACGGGCAGACTGTGCTCTCGAAAATCGGCCACTCTTGCTGGCTGAAAAATTGCCAGTTGTTTTCTGTTTCTTGGCCTCGGTACCTAACTCTGATTCCGGTGCAGCCATCTCGATCGCTAGGGCACGATCCTGATACTCCTTCAAGGTGACACACATGAGCGGTGCCATATATGCGGTTTCATGTGCATATTCAAATAACGGATCTTGTCGGCCTCGGGCCTCACCTGATCTTTCACGAATCCTAATTGCTGATTATAAGTTATGATGGCCTGAGAAATAGGCACATCCTGAGGTGTGGCAGTGAAGAATTCCACAATCCTGCGTTCTTTGACCGGCGGCGGACAATATTCTACTTCCATAGCAGCCTTGAACTCCTCCCAAGTGGCTCGGCGGTCTCTGGGCGCCATAGCCTCCCACCATTCCACATCTTCCTTATCCAGGAGGTACTGAGCAATATGTACCCTCCTGTCATCGGGATAGGCTACGACATCAAAAGTCCTGCTCAACTGGAAGAGCCAATTCTCCCAACCGAGGGAGTCAGAAGATCCAGAGAAACGGGGAGGGTGCATCTTAGTCACCATCTGAATCCACATACTAGCCTCTTTCTCAGGAGTCGGAGGCGGATTCTAGCGTCCACCCTGAGCAATTAGGGCAAGCCACGCTACCAACTATTGGAGTACAGCACTAGCCCCGGCGTCGGCGTTATTACCCGACGGCACTGAATGAGAGGCTAAATCTGCAGAGGACTGAGAAAATGAGCCTTCCTCATTATTAGCACCCCGACCATGGTCTCCGCCGCATCCCCTAGCTGGTCTACCGCGACCTCTCAACATACTGAAGAAAGATATGAAAGAACAAGATCAGAAGGATTCACAATTCGCAAGATCGGTAACATAATTCATAATTCCGAACAACGCAAGAAAACGAATTACGGAGTATAAGAGTTCGAGGAGACTTACACCCACGGATCGCACGAAAAGACGGTAGCATGATGATATTAGGCTCAACGACTGACTCAAATGACTTAACTAACAGACCCAAAATTAACCGACAGTCTAGACATTCAAAACCTAAGGCTCTGATACCATAAACGTGCATTACACACCGTAGAACTCTCATGAGGTCTACCTGGCTATCACATGACACACATTCCGTGCATGAAAATCCTAAAGACACAACCATTAATGTAAAGATGGGGCCGTGGCCTCAGCCAAAACGTTTTAATAGATGTACGTGAAAATATAAGTCGATACCATATCATTGCCCACGCAGGGGACTTTAACCGAATACAATAAAACCAGTCAAATTCCAATACTGAGATAGTATAAATGACTGAACATAAATAAAGACTCGAGCCTCATAATCATGCCAATCCAGCCTTTGTGTGCATATCCTGTGCCTGCTCCTCAGCTCTTCCAGTACCTGAAATGCGTAAGACGCATTTCCCCCATTTAAGGGGTTAGCATTCGAATAGCTAGTGCAAGTACACAATTACACAACATTATATACAAATACGATTTAACGCAATCATCTCAATCAGAAATCATTTGCCATAAATATTCCGGAATACTACATTGGCAATCAAATCAGTTATCAATTCATCACGATATTACAAAATCACAACTGGTGTCATGTGGCCGTACCCCTTAGTATCGACCCCCAGACATCCCATCGAACGCTCCGGGTGGGACACCACTTCCGCGGCCGTACCCCTTAGTATCGACCCCCAGACATCCCGTCGAACGCTCTGGGTGGAAGTTCAACCACACACGCACCCAAGTCCACTTCCGCGGCCGTACCCCTTAGTATCGACCCCCAGACATCCCGTCGAATGCTCCGGGTGGGACACCACTTCCGCGGCCGTACCCCTTAGTATCGACCCCCAGACATCCCGTCGAACGCTCTGGGTGGAAGTTCAACCACACACGCACCCAAGTCCACTTCCGCGGCCGTACCCCTTAGTATCGACCCCCAGACATCCCGTCGAATGCTCCGGGTGGAAGGAACACATCACGCACCCGAAAACCACAATTTATCATTAATTTTGAAAACGTAACATACATAACATAATGTAATACATGTACTTGCCTTGAATAAGACGAAGCGAAGGAAACGACGAAAGAATAGGTTTCGATCCGAATAATCCTCCCAAATCCATTCCTAACACAATGACGGAATACAAACAAGTCTCAATATTGCGGAAAGGTAAGAATTAATCCTAATTCTACCCGTTGGAACAATTCGTCGGTCACTACGAAGTCCTAGACGGTTTTAATCTTACAATGGTGAAACTACGAGGTCAAATTCGTTAGACTATAATGGAAACAAGGGATTACGACTACACATTCGTAATCTAACAATTCGACGGAGCTAAATCAGATTAAAAGGAAGAATTATGTCAAAAATCCCAAAATCCCCAAAAACTAGGGTTCAATGATGTATACCTCGATTCGGACAGGGAATGATGATTATGATGATGATTAACCTCCCTTGGTACACAATAATCAATCTTCAGAGGAACTCTACAGATTGCTCTAGACAAATCGCTCCAAATCGCTCAAGGAAACTCACGTCGCGCACAAAGGGATGAGAAGAAACGAAATAATGCGACTGAGGTTAAGTTAGGATTTAAAACGCCTGACAGTGTGTTACGTACGTTAACACGAGTTGTTAACGTACGTTATGATGTTTACGTACGTAACCTCTCACAGGTTAACGTACGTAACAAACAATTTGTAATCTATTGTGGAAACCATAACGTACGTTACCAATAAGGTATAACGTACGTTATGATGCCTCTATAACGTACGTAAAGTAGCATGCATAACGTACGTTATGCATGCAGCAGTCCCACGCTGCTAGACACTTAATTCTGCACAGTTGATATGACGACGGAACGCGACACAAGGACAGAACCAGAAGTGTAAACATGAGGTATCCAAAACAACGAAGCTAAATGTTGAAAGAAAATACACTTTGGGGAATCCGAAATACAACAAGCAAAATAAAATTCCCTAAACTTTTAGGAGATTACAAAAATAGCCCAAATATCCGAAAAGTCATGATACGACGATGGATTAACAATCTGAAACAGACAACACGAGCCACTCAACCAAACGAACTCATGGAAAAGGAAAATGACGAAATCGAACGAGTTTTTCGAGAATCGAACGTTCATGCGGTGAAATATAACTCAAGATGAAAAATACGTAAAAACATCCTCAAAACTCATTCAAACGGAAAAACTCCAAGAACACAATAGATTCAGAATTCCAAAACAGTAATAAGCGAGTCGTCCGAAATGAATATACACCAAAATAGAAATTACAAAAATAGAAAGCATGGATATTACAGTAACATTACACGGTCTGAACATAACCGGACACAAAAAGACATGGGGCCTACGAACTAGTATCCTTCGAACCCTTCGCCGTCACGGTACCTATTCCGTGCCTTGCCTTTTCCTCGACCTAAAATACAACACAAGTATTTCGCCCAAAACACAGGGTCAGATATACATGATAAATGATTCTCCCAACATTATACAATTCACATATATTAGATCTCAAAGAAAAATATCCTGACTATTGAACATACCCCTCGGCGTATGAACAATCAGTCCCAAAACCGTCGAACATATCCAATCATACATGGACTATGAACGATTAAACAATATGGCACAAGATGGACATCACAGTATGCCCGATCCGGAAATGTGTCCGTGTACATGTCCACCCCGTATACAGAATCCAGTATATACGTGTGAAATGTACCTAATTAACCTCACGAACTACATCTCGTGTGCACAGTCCAATACGGAAAACATCCACGTATGACTATATAAGTGCCCGGCTAAAAATCCTACACAATAACGAATCGGCACATAGATATGATTCCAGATATGTCACGATACAACATGATAACGAATTCAACATACGGGGACGATACAACATGACAACGAATTCCACATATCCGATTAAAGATCAAGAAAAAATCACCGAAGTGATAACGGGGACCAACGAGATCAACGATTCAAAGTGACGTACTTGGGAATGCAATCCCATGATGAAAAATGGAACAACGTCAAGGACAATATCAAATTACGAGTCACAAATTCATAAACATTTCATATACATGAAATGTATAATCATTACAAGAATCTAATCATCATTATAACCAAGCAAGATAACTTACCTCAATACGGAGACGAGATAATCCTTTCTTATCGAAACGAACGAACGGTCCTCAACTAATATCGGTTACTCGAACAATCAACCTTGAACGAAATACATTTCACTCAATAACCCATCCATATAATTATCGATATTGAATTTAGTAAGACGACACTCTATATTCCATTTGAATAGTTTTACTATCTCAAAATATCGAAGTCTTATACCAAGAATTCTTTATACCTCAACTCATCCCTACAATTAGTTCACAAGACATTACCGAATATTCGCATGATTGTTTACAACTAAGAATTTAACAAGAACATGTTAAACAATCACTTATGTTGTCAATATGATCTTACGTTGATTAAACTTTCCAAGAACATCACAATGTTGAAAAGTAATAATCTACACAACTATGTTCATCACTTACATCTCATCTAGATTGAATATAGTAAGCTTATAATAAGGTTATATTAGTTATAAGATAACACCATATTCATGAAGATTATCAACACCATCCTTACAACCCCCTCACTAACCTGGAGGATCCACTAACATCATCTATGAATTCACCTAGCTTAGGTTCAAGAATCACCACACTAACCTTCTAACATTCAACAAGGTGTTCTTATACATTTTAAGACAATATTTCATCAATTAAACTTAACCATGAAAAATATGATGGTTATCATTGTATTAGTGATGTTAACAAATTAGTAGGAAGAGTCTGATTCATATAAACATGAACATTATCAACAAAATATCAAGAACACTTCCATTCCAAACCCTTATTTATCATATTCATCAAGAAGTGTTAAAAGTTTAATTATAACGATGTTTTACTTGATTAATTTAACTCTAGGTGAAGTATTCTATATTACTAACATCAAGATACGCAAAATACAAAGGATAATCGTATACATACCTCCAGAAATGAAGAACAACCCTCAACACTACAAGAAACACACTGCAAGCTCAAGAACACCTTCTAAACTTCAAATCAATGAGCTCCACTCCAAGTTAGAAGGCTCAAAAGCAAGTTGGAGAAGGTTAATATCGGTCTAGGGAGGCAGGAGAGGGGATCTACGGAGAGAAAATCGGGTTGGGTTGTGAAGAAATGAAAAACAGGTTGTGTCTTTAAATAGACTGTACAACCTTAACGTATGCTATCGAACAACGTATGTTAACAATGTTATGTACGCTAACCAGTTGGTGTTACGTAAGTAATCGACTTACAGGGGATACTTTCTTGACTTCATAGGCCATTAACGTACGTTAAATGAAAAGGTATTACGTACGCTAAAAATGGTTGACTCTGACCGACATGACAGCCCAATCATCCTTCACGTGCATGGCAACGGATAACAGCCTCACGTGCGGAAGTCAACTGATGTCTGATTCCCTCTTAACATACGCAATGGATAACGAATTACGTACATTAAGGCACGAGCTTAACGTACGTTAATCAAACTATGTAACATACGCTACACCACCAGAATAGGTCCAAAAATGCAACTCTCCAATTAACATTGAACCAACAAACATAAAGTGAATAACAATAATAACTAACTCAATTCCGTAACATATCTACATTAGTCATATATTAAATGCAACATGATTCAACGATATTCAAATTATCTGAACAATACAACAGTAAGGATGAAGAATTACAGTCGGATATTACATACTCCCCCCTTAAAAGGAGTTTCATCCTCGAAACCAAGGGGTAAATAATTCGGGATATCTCACTCTCATGCTATCCTCGGTTTTCCACGTAGCCTCCTCGACTCCGTGTCGTGACCACTGAACCTTCAGTAGGGGAATCGTCTTGTTCCGCAACTGTTTGATCCTCCTCTCGAGTATCTGCAGAGGACGATCCTCGTACGAATGATCCTCCGCTATTTCAATCTCTTCGAACTGAAGTATATGTCTCGGATCATCAACATACTTCCTCAATTGGGAGACATGAAACACGTTGTAAATCCGACTCAAAGCCGGTGGCAAAGCCAGTCGATAGGCCACACCTCATTAGTACATGGTTACCAACCTCGAACTCAAGCGATCGTAGACGGTGGTCTATGTAGGACTTCTGTCGACTTTGAGCCGTTAACAAACGACTCCTAATCAGAGCGATCTTCTCACGGGATGCTAACAACATATTGGGTTCCATACCCAAAGATTCTGACACTTCGTCCCAACACAAAGGGGACCTACAACAACGGCCATACAATGCCTTATACGGAGCCATCTGAATCGAAGCATGCCAACTATTGTTATAAGTGAATTCCACCAAAGGTAGTTGGTTTTTCCAATCGTCCTTCCAATCAAGAGCACACGCCCTCAATATGTCCTCTAGAGATTGGGTAGTTCTTTCATACTGACCATCGGTCTGCAGATGAAAAGCCATACTAAAATTCAACTGTGTGCCCATCGCACGATGAACTGCCTTCCAGAAGTGTGACACGAATCGCCCGTCACGATCCGATATAATACTCTTGGGGGTACCATGTAACCTTAAAATCTCTTTAATAAATAGCTGGGCCAATCTCTCGGGACCCCACGTGTCTGTAATCTCCAAAAAGTGGGTTGATTTGGTTAGACGGTCCACAATCAAGCAAATCGTATTCATCCATCGACGACTCATCAGCAAGCTAGTGATAAAATCCATCGATATGTACTCCCATTTCCACTAGGGAATCGGGAGCAGTTTCAGAATTCCTGCGGGTGGCTGGTGCTCAATCTTAACCTACTGACAGGTTAAACATCTCGAAACGAATTCAGCAACCTCATGTTTCATATTCCCCCACCAATAATATTGTTTAAAATCCTTAAACATCTAACTAGACCCCGGGTGAATAGAGTACGTGGTAGCATGGGCCTCTCTCATGATAGAGTTCCTCAACTCTTCGTCTGCGGGTACACACGCTTGATTTCTAAAGCGTATCAATCCGTCCTCATGGATCACAAATCCAGGGGCTTTCCCTTGAGTTACTTCATTCCGAACTCGAGATAAGAATGGGTACAAAACCTGCTTCGATCTGATTATATCATAAAGAGACGAAGAAATCTCAAGTGTGTAAAGTTGTCCCTGAACACGCTATAACCAAATTTCAATCTTCGGCCTTATGAGATCTAACTGCAATTCCCTCTGAGTTGTCAAGCAGCAAAGTATCTGCTCCTGCACTGTCTTATGGATCAAGGCATCGGCAACCACATTTGCCTTTCCCAGATGATAAAGGATCTCGATATCATAATCTTTGATTAATTCTAGCCACCTTCTCTGTCTCATGTTCAACTCCTTCCGAGTAAAAATGTACTTCAGGCTCTTGTGATCAGTAAAGATCTGATAGGTAACTCCATACAAATAGTGACACCCGATTTTCAAAGTAAACACCACAGCTCCTAGGTCCAAGTCATGGGTCGGATACTTAACTTCATAGGGTCGCAGTTGTCTCAATGCATAGGCAATCACTTTCCGTTCCTGCATCAGTACACATCCAAGGCCCTATCTCGACGCGTCACTATACACCATGAATCCTTCCGTTCCTTTTGGTAGAACCAAGACAGGTGCTGAAATCAATCGACTCTTGAGCTCATCAAAACTTTGCTGACATGCTTCTGACCACAAATACTTCTTATCCTTCCTCAGTAGGTTAGGCATCGGTTGTGAAATTTTGGAAAATCCTTCCACGAACCGTCGGTTGTAACCTGCTAGGCCGAGGAAACTATGAACTTCCTTCACGTTCTTCGGAGGTAGCCAATCTCGAATGGCTTCTGTCTTCTGTGGTTCCACTCTCACTCCTTCGGATGATATCACATGTCCAAGAAAGATAATCTCAGGCATCCAGAATTCACATTTAGAAAACTTCCCATAAAGCTGTTCCCGCCTCAACGCATCGAGAACTTGGTGGAGATGACGTTCATGCTCTTCGTGGTCACGAGAGTAAATCAGAATGTCGTCAATAAAAACGACTACAAAGTGATCCAGATAGTTAATAAAAACCCGATTCATCAACTCTATGAATACAGCTAGTGCATTAGTCAATCCAAATGGCATCACCACGAACTCATAATGCCCATAGCGAGTACGGAAGGTTGCCTTCGAAATGCCAGACTCTCGAATCCTCAACTGATGATAACCAGATCTCAAATCGATATTAGAAAACACAGCAGCTCCCTAAAGTTGATCCAATAAATCATCAATACGAGGTAAAGGATATTTGTTCTTGATGGTTACCCTGTTCAGCTCACGGTAATCAATACATAAACATAGAGATCCGTCTTTCTTCCGTACAAATAACACTGGTGCTCCCCAAGGGGATGCACTAGGTCGAATATAGCCCTATTCAGTCAACTCCTCAAGTTGGTTCTTCAACTCCTGCATCTCAGTCGGAGCCATACGATACAGTGCTTTCGAAAGCGGGGACGTACCTGGCTCTAAATCAATAATAAACTCCACCTCACGATGTGGAGGTAAGCCTGGCAACTCGTGTGTAAATACATTTGGGTAGTCTTGAACTACTGGAATGTCGGCCAATTCGACTGGTCGATCTGTTGTTTTGGTCATGTAGCACCAATAACCAATACACCCTTGATTAAGCAGTTTCACTGCTTTCATAGCACTGATGACTCTCCCGGAACGGCTGGGATTATTACCTCGAAAAATACACTCAAAACCATCATCAGAAGTGACGGTTACCATCCGCCTGGGGACACTAAGTATGGCATCATGACGATCCATCCAATCGATACCTAAGATTATATCATCTTAGGTAAATCGACTACAATCAGATTTGACAACCACTCACGGTCGTTCATACGAATCGGACAGTCTTGAACTTCACGATTTCCAATAATTCTTCTACCATCGGGTAGACCAATCACATAAGGCTCACAATTGATAACATGGTCTAGAGGCAAACGACTTGAACAAGAAGTAGATATAAAGGAGTGTGAGGCACCTATATCAAAAAGAACATACACCGACTGAGAGTGGATCTCGAGTATACTTGCAATCATGTTGGCCTCGGGATCGTCAACTTTCTTCATCTCATAAATCCTAGGTTTCGCAGCTCCGGAACCATGTGTACCACTTTGATTCCCATGACCCATTCCCCTGTTTGCCCCAGTAGTCTGATAAGAAGCGGACGGAGGCACACGGTCCTGGACAGAAGACTGAAGTGGAGCATGAGACGCTACTGGTTCACGTCCGGGTCCATTCCTGCAAAAACGAGCACGATTCCCATTCTTCCCACTAGTATGGCATTCGACGGCTGGCTTCGGGCATTTAGAGCTGACGTGTCCCTGGTATCCACAGTTATAGCACACAATAGATGAGTGGACTGCTCGAGAGTGCGATCCGGCTGGCTTCGATGCCATGGGTGGTCGATCAAAAGGGTTTGGCAATGACTGGGGCTTCCTAAATGTCCCCCGGTTACTCTCAGTCTGGTTCTGGTTCTTGGATATTTTGTTGTTGGACTGTGGTTGCTTCATGGAAATCTCATTCACGGTGAGTTCATATTCCAGAGCTTTCTCGATGAACTCCGGTAGGGTCGTACAGTAGTGATTCAACAGCTGCATTCTCATTCGGGGTTTAAGCCTCTTGAGAAAATATTTGATCTTATCAGCTTCCGTTCGGACAATCAATGAGGCGAAAGGAAGAAGTGCCTAAAATTTCTCGGCAACAGATAGTACATCATCTTCTTCAGACGGGTCTGGGTTCAGCAGTTCTGACAGCTTGGCCTCACAGAGTGGCCCTGGATAGTAATGGTCTAGCATGAGGTTTTTAAATTCCTCCCAATTATATACACCATCAGCTAGCCTCACTGACACCCACCGGGTGTGAGCGCCCTTGCTAAGATAGTAAGCTGCTATGGAGACGCGATTCTCTTCGGGACAGTCCGCCATCTCGAACAATTTCTCAAAGTGTTCAATCCAGTGCACAATGTTAGCAGGCTCAGAGGAGCCTTCAAAGATCGGAGGTCGCTGGCGAGAGATGTCACTGATGATTCGACTCACGGGTCCGCCAAGCACATGAGGTGGAGGATGAGGCCCCTGTTGCTGGCCAATATTGGCCCTCTGCATAGATTCCATTAATTGACCCACCTGGGTCATCTGAGCCATCATGCCCTGCATCACAACATAAGGATCGACACGCGCATCCTCACGCCCAGTGTGGTGCGATTGGTCCCTAGAAGGAGAACTACTGCCTGCGGAACTATGCTCCACATTCGCGCGTCTGTTGGCTCGTGGTATCGGGATTCGGCCCCTTCCGCGGCCTCGTCCCCCTCTGCCTCGGCCTCTCAGATTTCTTTTCATACTGAAAGAATCAAACAATAATGATAATTATAAGTATAGTTCGTGATACCAATCAAAATTCATGCTAAGCAAGGAATGACATATTCAAGAAAACAGTTCACAATGAATTATAGACACCACGAGTGTCACACAGAATATTACATCGACGTCGAGTCGACAAATTCAATCCTATAATCGATCCAGCATTTACCTCGAATTATCAATCAGATAAATCCTGCCACAGATCCTCGAAATAACAAGATCAACAAAGAGATCCATTCCGATATCAATATCATTCCAGTAATTAAATCATGGCTCGTAAAGTACATACCATATTTGGCTCGTAGGGTCAGGCGCTTGCACAGGTCACACGTCACACGAAGGTCTTTCGATACTAGTTCATTCTACAACGACTCTTAAAGAGAAAACAACACGCTCATATAAATCTTCTGTAACACCCCAAAAGATGGCTATTACAGTGCCGTAGACCCCACACTGGGACCCACCAGGCGATATCAAAATACAGATTAAATAAGTATTACTTGGTGATACCGAACCACAATAAATAGTCATTACTCCGATTAGGAGTTTATTAATGGTATGGCCAACGACCTTATGATACACAGGATCCGAAATACAAGTATAAACCGTATAGAGATGGAATATACTTCAAATATCAATACAACCAGACAATAATTTAAATGAAGCAGAATTAAAGTAACATTATATAGTATGAACATAACCGGACACAAAAAGACATGGGCCCCCCGAACTAGTATCCTTCGAACCCTTCGCCGTCACCGTGCTCTTCCCGTGTCTTGCCTTTTTCCCGACCTAAAATACAACACAAGTATTTCGCCCAAAACACAGGGTCAGATATACATGATAAATGATTCTCCGAAAATTATACAATTCATATATATTAGATCTCAAAGAAAAACATCCCAACTATTAAACATACCCCTCGGCGTATGAACAATAAGTCCCAAAACCGTCGAACATATCCAATCATACAAGGACTATGAACGATTAAACAATATGGCTCAAGATGGACATCACAGTACACCTGATCTGGAAATGTGTCCGTATATATGTCCACCCCGTATACAGAATCCAGAATATACGTGTGACAATGTACCTAATTAGCCTCACGAACTACGTCTCGTGTGCGCAGTCCAATATGGAAAACATCCATGTATGACTATATAAGTGCCCGGCTAAAAATCCTACACAATAACCAACCGGCATGTAGATATGATTCCAGATATGTCACGATACAACATGATAACGAATTAAACAAATCACATATCCAATTAAGGATCAAGAAAAACTCACCGAAGTGATAACGAGGACCAACGAGTTCAACGATTCAAAGTGACGTACTTGGGAATGTAATCCCATGATGAAAAACGGAACAACGTCAAGGACAATATCAAATTACGAGTCACAAATTCATAAACATTTCATATACATGAACCGTATAATCATCACAAGAATCTAATCATCATTATAACCAAGCAAGATAACTTGCCTCAATACGGAGACGAGAATAATCCTCCCTTGTCGAAATGAACGAACGGTCCTCGACTAATATCGGTTACTCGAACAATCAACCTTGAATGAAATACATTTCACTGAATAACACATCCATATAATTATCGATATTGAGTTTAGTAAGACGACACCCTACATTCCATTTGAATAGTTTTACTATCTCAAAATATCGAAGTCTTATACCAAGAATTCTTTATACCTCAACTCATCCTTACAATCGGTTCGCAAGACATTACTGAATATTTGCATGATTGTTTACAACTAAGAATTTATCAAGAACATGTTAAACAATCACTTATGTTGTCAATATCATCTTACGTTGATTAAACTTTTCAATAACATCATAATGTTGAAAGTAATAATCGGCACAACTATGTTCATCACTTACATCTCATCTAGATTGAATATAGTAAGCTTATAATAAGGTTAGATTAGTTATAAGATTACACCATATTCATGAAGATTATCAACACCATCCTTACAACCCCCTTACTAACTTGGAGGATCCACTAACATCATCTATGAATTCACCTAGCTTAGGTTCAAGAATCACCACACTAACCTTCTAACATCGAACAAGGTGTTCTTGTACATTTTAAGACAACATTTCATCAATTAAACTTAACTATGAAAAAGCTGATGGTTATCATTGTATTAGTGATGTTAACAACTTAGTAGGAAGAGTCTGATTGGTATAAACATGAACATTATCAAAAAAATATCAAGAACACTTCCATTCCAAACCCTCATTTATCATATTCATCAAGAAGTGTTAAAAGTTTAATTATAACCATGTTTTACTTGATTAATTTAACTCTAGGTGAAGTATTCTATATTACTAACATCAACATACAAAAAAAACAGAGGATAATCATATACATACCTCCAGAAACGAAGAACAACCCTCAACACTACAAGAAACACACTCCAAGCTCAAGAACACCTTCTAAACTTCAAATCAATGAGCTCCACTCCAAGTTACAAGGCTCAAAAGCAAGTTGGAGAAGGTTAATATCGGTCTAGGGAGGCAGGAGAGGGGATATATGGAGAGAAATCGGGTTGGGTTGTGAAGAAATGAAAAACAGGCTGTGTCTTTAAATAGACTGTACAGCCTTAACGTACGCTATCGAACAAATTTAGCGTACGTTAACAATGTTACGTATGCTAACCAGTTGGTGTTACGTACGTAATTGACTTACAGGGGCTACTGTCTTGACTTCACAGACCATTAACGTACGCTAAATAAAAAGGTATTACGTACGCTAAAAATGGTTGACTCTGACCGACACGACATCCCAATCATCCTTCACGTGGATGGCAATGGATAACAGCCTCACGTGCAGAAGTCAACTGATGTCTGATTCCCCTTAACGTACGCAATGGATAACGAATTACGGACGTTAAGGCACAAGCTTAATGTACGTTAATCAAACTATGTAGCGTACGCTACACCACCAGAATATGTCCAAAAATGCAACTCTCCAATTAACATTGAACCAACAAACAGAAAGTGAATAACAACGATAACTAACTCAATTTCGTAACATCTCGACTTTAAATGCAACATGATTCAACGATATTCAAATTATCTGAACAATACAATAGTAAGGATGAAGAATTACAGTTGGATATTACAATCATAGCAAAATCCAGCTCAATAAACAAGTAACAACATCCAGACGGTACACCCGACATGACATCAATAAAAACAGTACTCGTGAGTACATACCCAAAACAATATCAACTGACACGACACAATATATATAGAGAGAATGTCACTGTGCTCGTCATCCTCGTGCCTTCCTGCACCGGCTCAATAACTGGATATGTGCCTGAATACACAAACAATGTATCTACCCCCATAGGGGTCAGCAAACAGCCGGTACGAGTATTCAATACATGAATATGTATAATCATGCAATCATAACAAATATATGGCCGAGTAAAAGAAAATACCAGAGACAAGAATAACCATCATATACCAATGTCTCCACAGTATCGTGACAGCAGCAACAAACCCCACGTCATTATTCTGGAATAATACGCGTATCATCAATCTTGCACAAAACAACCTCCCTGATTATCCGTGGACCCATCATAGGTGAAAATCCCTCCTAAGGCCTCATCAAACCTTCTAGGAGTGGCTAACCCAAATGTTCGCGGAACCGTCATAAAGCAGAACCCTCCTAAGGCCTCGTCAGACCTTCAAGGAGTGAACGTATAAAACACTCTCACATTAATGTGCATTACTTTCCACATTTAGGAACATAATTTATTGCCACATACTTTGACGACACCATTTTCAAATATCAATGTTACAACTATGTTTTTCAATCACCATCAGAAATAATATCTCCAAATCTTTTTCAAAAAAAATATTTATGAAGTGTCATCATCTCGATAAATTTATGAAAATCAGCCCTTGACATTTATGAAGAACTTTCCCAGAAAATATTTTGAAAATCCTTGGTTTGGAAAATATTCCCAATAATATTTTCAAAACACCAATAAACATTAGTGAAAGTCATAACACGGACCATTCAATTCTAAAAGAACATTTATACGATTTAAATGGCAAGATAATACATAAACATAATCAAATACTTGCCTGGTCTTTCAACGGATCAGAAAAGTTTGACTGATACGAAAACAGGATCAGGATGGACGATTCACAAGACTTCGATCTCGGCAAGTTCCGGTAATACTCCGAAGAACACGATCAATTAGAGATGGACTTTGATGAGGACGTCGAACGGAAAGGTTCAACATCAGCTCCTCGCAGGGAACTTGACCCTAATATCCTAACATCAAACCAATAGCGATCACGCAAGGAAAAACATTGTAGAATGCCCAAATTCTCTCTATGGCATTTTGCCGGACACCTAGAAGGCGTCAGTTACAAGTTCACAAAATGATGAATCCTTGGAAATTAAACCGTGGAACAACAAGTAAAACGACAGAATACAGCTTAATAATCATTAATCCGTCACCAATCTAAGTTATTACGGATTAAACGGGTGAAATCAAGCGAAACCCACAATTTTCCCAAAACTAGGATTTTAGGAAAACTAACCTTGATTCGCTGGATTGAAGGATGTTATGGGATGATCAATAGATGATATAGGCTCAGGAACTTCATGGATTAATTGTTTAACATCATGCCTTCAAGTTCCCTAGGGCTCCAACTGCGGAAGGGAAAAAGAGAAATGGAAAAAATGAATGAAACTGGACTGCTAGACCATATTTATACTGGTGCGCACCAGCATGCGCTAGGCTTCCGAGCTAGCATGCGCTAACGGGCAGTCGTGATCGAGAACGTTCGTCTGGGGCCCGCCATCATGCGCTAGACATGTGCGCTGTCGGCATGTGCCACAATCCAGAGACTTCCTGGGCTAGTCTGCTCGGCCAGGTAGCGTGCGCTGCCTTCCGGTCGTAGCGTGCGCTGCCTTCCGACAGTAGCGTGTGCTATGCCGGTTCCTTCCGCACCTGTCTGGACAGTGCCCGCACCCACCCGGCTAGTGCCCAACCATCATGACTCGACGACTTGATTTTCCAAAATCGCACAGAAACGAACATGATGAAACGCTCGGTAGGAGTCTCGATCACGCATTAACTTATTAATTACGCACCGAGAGGAATATAGCAGAAGAAAGGTCGTAACAGAATATAATAATGTTATAAATCATAAAAACCAAG
Source organism: Orobanche coerulescens (assembly GCA_033398695.1). Taxonomy (NCBI): domain Eukaryota; kingdom Viridiplantae; phylum Streptophyta; class Magnoliopsida; order Lamiales; family Orobanchaceae; genus Orobanche; species Orobanche coerulescens. The sequence goes on along the minus strand of CM065813.1, from coordinate 137,638,431 downwards.
ATATACGGAAATGGGAAAAATAGGATTCTCACATTCTACCACCCTTAAAATAAGTTTCGTCCCAAAACTTAAGGCAAGGAAAGGTAGACGACCCATGAAACTATAAGGTTCCAAGATCCGTTCATAGATAAATGTGCAGAATGAGGTAATTTATAAATATCAAAATCGTTACAAGCGCGTCGTCAGAGTTTGGAAAAGCATCAAAATGCATATTTCCCAAAAAACAGAAAATACGGATATTACATTCTCCCCATCAAAAAGAAATTTTCGTCCCGAAACTCATGAAGTAAAAAGTCCGGGGTAACTCGAACGAGTCTTCTCTTCACATGTAACATTCTTGGCTACATTAATCTCGTCTTATCCGACAATATGACTCGGATCCGATACACAAGTCTAAGCAACAATTATACATACGAATCTGGGGAATCAGAATTTATGAAGATGGGTTCGAAAATAAATGTCACGAAATTTGGAAAAATTCCAGAATGGTTCGATCGTTTAAAAAAACATTATGCAACCAACGTTAGCGCGCAAGTTCATAACACGATAAAACATATAAAAATTAAACTAATGGGAATAGCTAACCATACGAGATCAACAGAAACCGATATTCATGCGAAAAGAAATCATATCACCTCTGGATTACTCCGAAACAACTTTCGATTTCGCCCAAAATTAGAAGGGTAGAAATAAATACGGCTTCCGCTATGCAATGAACAACCATTCGGAATACCAGTAAATCGGATGGAAGGATAATTATACCGAGAATGACCAAGATAGTATGATCATGGAATATTTCAAAATGATTACCAAACTCGTTCGTTTCACAAAAATATAAGAAAGAACATATATCACAAGAATCATGACGAGTGCAAACGAGTTGCTAGAATCTGAAAAAGGTACGAGAAACGGAAAAAAAAATATAAACCTTACATCCCCTCTTTAAAAGTAAGAGGGTTTGCCCCCGATACACGGGACAAGGAAGATTGAAAATCGAGCAGTGCAATAAACGGAATCAACCAGCAATTATCAAAAAGAACCAAGCAGGGCATTAATTATAAGATCTGTACACCGAACTCATTTCCGACCAACGGGGCTCGGAATCTTTATTTATTACAACTTGCCTCTTCAAGAGTAGAAACCAAAATCCGGTTCCCCAAAACATCTTAGCAGCACCTTCGTGATATAGGGATATCCCACATATTCACACCAGGTAGTTTAAAATTGAGCAGAACAAATTAATTGCACAAAACAATATATCTTGAAATTGTCGAAGAGATTATATACGAGTCATCTACGATGAAATGTCACCCAACATGGAGATTATTAGGAAAATTCGGGTAATACATTCCCTCCATATTAAGAAGGAATTCCGACCCCAAGCTTAGCAAAACAAGAGTTGAAAATGTAATGCACTGAGATGAAAAATGACCAAGTCACAATTATTGGGTATATCAACGGTTTAGAACATATTACAAAAATTTTCCAGAGGTCTTCTGTCTCTTTGCCTCGGTCATTGACTTAATCACCAAGGAGGTTTCATAGGGTATCGTCTGATTTTGGTGCTCTTTCGTGGTAGGATGAATCATTGCCGCATGAGTCACCTCACTGCTTCCACAATCGTCATTGCATCCTCTTTCGCCAAGAAACAACGAAAATGAGTTCACAATGAAGAGCGAGGCTAATGACAATGGAGATCGTCTCAAACCAACTAAGGAAAATTCATATGAATATTTAATAGAACAATGAATGTTCATAGTTCATCAAGAACCCTAGAATCATCAACTGAGTTGATCAAGTCGGAATTATGGTCATACAATTCATTGAACACGATTAACAAAAATATTTAACACCAATCGATTTATCCAAATCAGAGTGGAAATGAGATTAAGAACAAAATGGTTATCTCAAGAAAAATCGAGGGATTACCTCGGTCCGACGAAGAATAATGGATTACATGACATTATAATCATCTAAGATACTTCAAAACACCTTTAACTGGAACAAAGTCGGTCAAAACCATGGACCCTAGTCGCCCTCTACTCACACCCGCAGAAAAAGAGAAAATAAGGTGGAAATGATAAAACACGACTGCTGTCCGGTTTATATTCCACACAGATTAGCGTGCTTAACACATATAAGTAGCGCATGCTAACAAAACATCAATACAAGCATTCTACTAAATGTACAGTTAGCGTATGCTAACTACAAGCGTTAGCATGCGTTATCGAGACTTTCCGTCCTAGCCCAGTAGCTTCCGGACTGCCCCAGGACTACCAGTTAGGGTGCGTTATCTACAAGGTAGCATGCGCTAATTCTGTACAGTAGCATGTGCTACACCACCTATATCGAACCAAAACTACTCACAACAACGATACTTCCCACCAGGACGAAAACACACAACGATCTGATCCAAAACCAACCACGTGTCCAATCACGACACACGATCCAAAGACATGAGCTAGAACAATCTGTTAAGCCGCAGAGAAATTCAACACAACCAAAATGAAATCTCAGGTATTACGGGTTCAATCAACATCCCTGAATGTACTAAGATGACAAAGAATTCGGGAAGCATGCATATTATACACAAGTCCGGGTGTTCATATTACATCAGAAATCGACACTATACGAGCCGTAGATTTTTTATTTATTTTTTTCTTAGAACTCGCAGGGTGTAATATTCTTAAAAACCAACTTTTAGTCCTTTGACGAGGACGATAATATCACTCCTGCACTATATGAAAAAAATGATCTCTTTGAAAATTAAAGGGGCGAGTCACGTTCCGCCCAAAACTTGTAGATACTTTAGAAGAGGAGGTTTTATTTCACACGTCGACTTTTAAAATAGTTAATGTTTTTAAAATATTAAAGATATCGTAACTAATTTGAAATATTTCAAGAATTTAATTTGAAGTTTAAATACCAAAAGTTTAAAATCTTTCCTCTTCTATCAATGGTTTGATCGAAAAGAGTCTTCATCTGAAATACATGATTGTTCGATATGACGATTTAAAACCGTAGGATTCCACAATGTCTCAAAATTTCGAAACTCAACTTTAAAATGTTCTTGCAGCGGATAGAATTAATATTTAAGAGTTTATTCTTATGAAATATGACAATCGATAATGTATCCATTTTTTTTTCAAGAATACTCAATATAACCATTTTCCCCGGACCGAATGCGCATTGTATAACCCAAAAACCCTAATACCACCAACGAGTTCTATCTCCTCGACCAAGGTTGATAGAATTAGCACAACATAATTAGCGCACATGTAGGAGGGAACTTATAATCGAGAGACTTACCATCTCTATACACCCGTATGAACAAGTTCCTCAAACGTATAAGTGGAGGAAAAATAATAGACGCAGTTCGAGGGGAATCAACAGGTTACTCTGGTTTCTCAGTATCAGAAATCAATGGGTATGACTAATGGAATACGATTCGTAAGAGGAACCCAAAGTCTACGTATGTTTAAAAAAGAATTTCAAATATTTTGGAAAAATAGATTAAGGATCAAAGAGACTTTCAATGTAGGTGGCACAAGACAATGGCAACCAGTGATATTCCTCAATAATCAACACGACACGACAAAACAGACCCAATAACTGACGGCCTAGGCATTCAGAAACCTAGGCTCTGATACCATAATCTGTAACAACCGTATCCCGTGCCGGCACGTATACTGCACCGTGGATCCATTTCGAGGATCCACAAGGCAAGACCTGTTTAACATACTTATACAGACAGATCGACCACTCAGGTCGAACATAATAACGCGACAATAATCAAAATGAACAAGGCCATCAACACAACATACTCATAACATCTCGATCGAAAGGTCAGATATGATCATAGAAAAAACTAGCTCAATAAAAAAGTAACAACATCTAGACAGTACACCCGACATGACATCAATAAAAATAATACTCGCGAGTACATACCCAAAACAATATCAACTAAACGACACAATATATTATCGAGAGAATGTCACTGCTGCTCATCATCCTCGTCCCTTTCTACGCCGGCTCAACAATTGGATATGTACCTGAATACACAAACAATGTATCCACCCCAGAAGGGGTCAGCGAACAGCCGGTACGAGTATTTCATACATGAGTATGTATAATCATGCTGTAATATCCACATTTTTCTTTTCTCGGTATTCTCATTTTTGGTGTATTTTTCATTTTTAGCGACTAGATTGTAACCGTTTCGACATTTTGAATCTTCTTTATTCTTAGAGTTTCTCCATTTGGACGAGTTTCGGAGATGTTTTGATATTATTCCGTCTCATGTCATGTATTGTTGCATGGACGTTCGATTCTCATAAAACTTGTTTGATTTTGTAATTTCTTTGGTTGCATGAGTTCGTATGGTTGAGTTGTTCGTGTTGTAAGTTTTGGTTTATTGATCCGACATTGTATTGTGATTTTCGGCTGTCTGGGCCATTTTGTAATTTCCTATAAGTTTAGGGAATTTTATTTTCCTTATCGTTTCTCGGATTCCTCGGTAGTCGAAATTTTATTCTCCTGCAACATTCAGCTTCGTCGTCGTGAATATTTCGTATCCACGCATTAGGTTCTATCCTTGTATTGCATCTCGTTTTCGGACTGCCCGGTGCAGCTAACGTCGTTCAGAAGTGTTGAACTGCTGCATGCATAACGTGCGTTATGCATGCTTTCTTGCGTGCGCTATCGGCACCTTCATAACGTACGTTATAACTCACCACTGACATACGTTATAGCCTTCAACCGATTGGATAGATTGTTCTGTCCGAACCATTACATACGTTAACTCCTACTGTTACGTACGTAAATCTCATTGTAGCGTGCGCTAACTCTCCGACGTAGCGTACGCTATCAAACCCAGCATTTTTGGACAGGTTGTCCTACCAAGCCATTACGTATGCTAACACTCGAGTGTTACGTACATAATGAGTGTAACATACGTTAACATCGGCATGTTAACGTACGTAACGAATGCCCAGGTTTTATAAACCTGGGTTTACCTTCACTTCGGCATTTTCTTCATTTCTCTTCCTCTGACCGATAACTGTGTTCCAAGTGAGGTTTTGAGCGATTCTTCATGTTTTGCCCATGGAAATTCTTCGGAAATCAACTATTGTGTTCCTAGTGTAGTTTATCATCATCATAATCGTCTTCCTCCGTCTGAATCAAGGTAAATCTTCTAAGAACCCTACTTCTGGGTAAATTGGGGGCTTTCGATTTTATTGTTCGATTCGTTCCGTGCTATTGCTTAATTCATGATGGACATGATTAATCTTGTTGGTATTCTTAGTTTTATGGATTTATGGTATATTTCATTGTATTTTCGTAATCGAGAGGGTTTAGTTGTGGTCCGCCCTCGTTGTTGTTCTTGTACGAATATACATGAATCGTAGGTGGTTTTTTGGGTGTATTCCTTTTCCATTTTCGTTTAGAAATGGTTGTGATTGTATTCTTTGAATCATTAGGTTCGGTTTTGCCGGTTCCTAGCGGTCATGTTTGATCCTCCTTTTCCGTTTGTGTCATCGTCTTTTGATCGAGGCAAGTACCCTTATGAACTTACAATCTTGACATGGTAGTTTTGCATGAGGAATTGTGTGTGTGTGTGTGTGTATGCTCACTATGTGTTAGATCCGACGGGGTCTCGGTAGGGGTCCACGAAGGGGTGGATCGACGAGCTTTTCTTTTAACCACTACGGGTTAGATTCGCTGGGGTCTCGGTAGGGGTCCACGGAGGTGTGGATCGACGGTTAATTGTGGTGCATTTTTACAAATGTGTTTTGGATTATGGCATTTCCAGAAATGTGTGTTTCAACCGATATTTTCATTATTTCATGCTTTGACTATACGTGTAAGATGTAAGTTGTTCATTTGGTTACTTGTACTAGCGTAATTGCTAACCCCTTTGGGGACCCGTTTTGGGAAAATTCGTGTTATGAATTTCAGGTCAGGTTCATCGAGACGAACAGGCGCTGGACCAGTAAGCGGATGATGGCCGTGCATGATGATTGTGCGTGAGTGGTGTCTAATTGTTTTCTACCTTTTGATTGTTTGTCAATTTGTAAACTAATATAAGTACTCGAGTACTTAGGAGTTTTTATTTGCCCGAATTGAAACATTTCATCTATTATATTTGTGCTGTGTGGTTGTGATGCTGTTGACCAGTTGAACCCGGTGGATTATTAATGCTTTGCGTCTTTATGACGAGATATTTTCATGTTGATTCCGCGAGTTGTTGAGTATGTTTGGTCGTCTAGCTTGGTGGGTCCCATGTAGGGATCCACGACGCAGTAATATACCCTGAATATCTTGGGGGTGTTACAGAAAATGGTATCAGAGCTCTAGGTTGATGGATACCTAGGCATGTCGGTTTATTGGGTCTGATTGTGTTTCGTTTTCCACATCGTCACACTATGCCACAAATAGCCTTTAGCAACATTTATTTCGATGTTACAAGAAAAAGTGTTAGCATAGATGCCTTGAAATTGATCTACGCTAACACTTTTTTTAGCGTTACAGTTGATAGTAATAGGTGTTTCCATAGTATCTATGGTAACACCAAATTCACTGTTACCATTGATCTTTAAAAAAAGCGCACTAGGAAAGAAAAAAATAGGCACGCTTACACTTAATATTTGGGCCGGTCAAAATCAATCTTCAATTTTTGCCCAAACAAACGAGCGACTATTTTATCCAAATAATTCACTCTGAAACCATAGCCCGCTCAGTTATTATTTTATTTAAAAACTAAAAAACAAAACACTTAGGGGGCATTTGGTTCGTCAGATTCCGACGGAATTGGAATGGTCGGTTCCATTGACTGAATTCCATTGTGATATTTGGTTACCTAAGGAATGGAATTGAAATCTCAACATTCCTTCAAATAAAAATTTGATCATTCCTTCTCAAAATGGATGGAATTGAAATCCATTCCATCACAAAATTTACAAATGACAAATATACCCTCATTAAACATAATGATCGGAAGAAGAAAATACGGTGTTGTGATTGTTTCCGGAAAAATATTTTTATTATAATTTATATGTAAAAATATTAAATATTAATATTCATATTAAAAATATATTCAGAAATATTGATATTAAAAATATTAAATATTAATATTAATATTAATATGAATATTAATATTAAAAATAATGTTTTCCAACCTAACACTCAATTTCGGTTCCAAAAATAATCATAAACAACCTCATTTCTCTTCTCCACGATGCATACAGCTTCCTCCATCTGCAATTAGGGTTCACAACGCAGCTTCCTCCACCACTTTTCTACGATGCACCCGGAGCTCCAATCGAAATTTAGCATTATCTCTCCCGCCTAATTGTTGTCTCTCTCGCTTAATTATTATCTCCTACTGCTCGTATTTTTCCATGTGTGTGTGTGCATCTTTGATGTCGGAGCTTCGTCGTTATCTCATTGTTTGTGGGTGTCTGAAAAGAAAGTGAGGCGGACAGTATGAGGTATGGGATTTTTTTTATTTTCCAAAGGGTTGTTTTCACCTGGAGCATCTTGTAGTAGTCCACGCCCATGCTTTTTTCTCCTCTGTGTGTATGTAATTATGTATCACCATCTCCTCCAATTTCACACCATTTTACTTCATTTAAGTTTGTATGGATTTGGGATTTAGTAGGTTAGGTTCCCAATTCAGTTTTACTCGTGAATAAGAATAGCCCTTTCGTTTGGTGGATAATTGTGCCCTTTTGTAATTATGTAAAACTTCAAGGGGAACTTTAATGTTTTCTCTATTCTTGGTATTAGATCTTTATTTTGCAGTTGGTCCTCAGTGTGGTGGACACTACAAATCACATTTGTCTCTGTTCTTGGTCTTTGATACCTATATGAATGTGAATGAGCATTTTTGTTATTCAATTTGATTTCTTAGAGTATGGGAAGAATGAATAAAGTGATTATTAGATATCCACGTATGTTTAGATGGTGTTATGATTACAGAATACCATAACTGAATTTGAATATAGAACATGGGTGTTACAACTGCCTTCATAAGCACAGAAGAGCTGTGCCACCTCCGCCGCCGTCATGGGTCGTATGCACATTCGCTGGTACTTTATCAAATCAGTTTTTTTCCATTTCTGTTTTATTGTAGTAAAATTTAATGCCTTTTCCTCTATCTCAGGAAGGGTATTTCCGCTACAGCTCTCCCATACAAGAAAACTCCCCCAAGCTGGCTCAAAACCTCATCCCAAGATGTACCATCTCCTGTGATCCCAAATCTAATAAAGTACATTTAGAGACTGGCAAATTGACTGATTTTATGTATTGGCAAATTTTGTTTAACATGCAAGGTTTAGGAGAATATATGCAAGTTCGCGAAAAAGGACTGACGCCATTACAGATCGGTGTGATTCTCCGTGATTCCCACAGTACTGCTCAGGTGAAGAGTGTCACATGAAGCAAGATCCTTCGCATTCTGAAGGCCCACGATATTATTCCATTTTTTTGTTTTTTTGCTGATTTGTTGTTTTGAGGGGGAAAATAATGAGGTCACTGTGATTGGTGATGGTTAAAATCAGGTCTCGCACAGGAGATTCTAGAGGATCTGTACCACTTGATAAAGAAAGTTGTTGCGATCAGGAACCATTTGGAGAGGAAAAGGAAGGACATGGACTCAAAGTTCAGGTTTATTTTGGTGGAGAGCAGAATTCATCGCCTTGCCCGTTACTACAAGAAGACCAAGAAGCTCCCGTAATTCTCTTCTCTATTTTGCCGCAGAACTTTTGTGTAGTTCAGTAAATATTGCTGTTTATTTTTCCTTACAACTACATAATCTTACAGAGGTCTTTGAGGAAATTTTGGAGATCGTCTCTTATATGACATTCTTCTCACCTGCTATATCAATGGAAATGTGGAGTCTCTGGCCATTAATGATGGAAGCTCTGTCTGATTGGGCAATTGCTTTATCCCAAGTATGTTGCAATATATAAATCCTTTGCAGGAGAAGTTTTCTTATCATTACACTGCTTTCTGAATATTAATAGTTGCTTGTTTGTTCTGCTTCTTTATCATGTCACCCATTATTTATATGATAAATTTGTTTTTGAGGCTTTGATGGTGAGCCTAGTAATAAATCTGAATTTCACATCTCACTATCATTTTCATCCTTGGACATCTCTGGTCCTGGTCTTCTGAGTCGTGTCGTGTCCCCGTGCCGTATCCTATTTTACATGTAAAAAGGCATATCATTGTCGTGTCCCCATGTCATGTCCTGTATGTAACACCCCAAATCACAAATGGGACATTACACGCCGTAGAACCTTCATGAGGTCTACCAGGCTAACACATAACACACCAACTGAATATGAAATCCCATAAGGCACAATCATCAAGTAAAATAGGGCCGTGGCCTCGGCCAAAACATTTTAATCCAGTAACGAAAAATGTAACTACAGTAAATCCATTGCCCACGCAGGGGACTTTAACAAATAAGAAAAAATAAGATGGAATCGAGCCACATCATCATGCCAGTCCATCTTTTGCGTGCACATCCCGTGCCAGCTCCTCAGCTCGACCAGTACCTGAAATGCATAAGACGCATTTCCCCCATTTAAGGGGTTAGCATTCGAATAGCTAGTGCAAGTACACAATTACACAACATTATATACATACGCGATTCAACGCAAACAAAGCATTAGGAAAATCATTTGAAAATAAATATTCCGGAATATCACAATTACATCAAAACAGTATATCATCAAGTTTCTACATCACAAATATTCACGCTTGGTAACTCGCGATCGTACCCATTAGTATCGGCCCCCAGAGATCCCGTCGAACAGTTCCTCGGTGAGAAACCACTTCCGCGGCCGTACCCATTAGTATCGGCCCCCATAGGTCCCGTCGAACCGTCCCCAGGTGGAAGAACATCAATACACGCACCCAAGTCCACTTCCGTGACCGTACCCATTAGTATCGGCCCCCATAGGCCACATGCCATCCCCAGGTGGAAGAGTAACAATCACATTCATTCAATAATACAGTTTACATCATTCGCATCAAAACCGTACACACATTATGAAATATAATACATATACTTGCCTTCGATGACACGATGCGAAGAAAACGGCGAAAGGAAAGATTTCGGTCCGAACAATCTTCACAAATCCGATCCTAACAACAATAGAGACTCAATCAACTACAATTCCACTGAGAAATCACGAATTAATCGGCGTTCTACCCTAAGGGACAATACGCCGAACACTATGAAGGCATAAGGTTCAATTTCGTTCAACGAAGGGAAAAACTTGGAATTGATCCGCTAAAGTTATAGGAAAACATAACACCACGATTACCCAACTATAATTCGTCATCAATCGAAGCAAAAACGAAAAGAAAAACGAATAATAGCCAAAAACCCTAAAATTAGGTATAATGTCCAATTACCTCAATTCAACGATGGAATGGTGGAAGGAAGATGATTGATTCGTGTTAGAATGTCCAATTCCGAGTTATAAGATGATGGAAGGTAATATCTGAGGGAGATCGCCCGAAATCGCCAAGGAGAAGTGGAAAAACGGGAGAAAAGGGAAGAAATGGGGTTAAAACACCCGTCTGTCCTTTATATACTGGACAGAACACGGCGCAACAAATGGTCCAAATAGCGTCGTGTTCATCGTCTTATTGCAGGTCAGCGGCCGACCCTGTGCGACACGGTGCAGAATGCCGTGGGTCTTCCGCCGTTTCGCAAGGCAGCGGGCACCACTGGGCAACACGACGCACAGACACGGCGCACAGACACAGCGCAAAATGCCGCGGGTCTTGCGCCGTTTTGCACAGGTCCTGCCAGACAGCCTCTGGACACAAGATGACGCTACCATAACCGAAAAAGACGATAACCAAAACACGATATGCCGACCCAACAGTCCGAGGAAATTATATGCAACGAAAAACAATATCCAATAACCTGAAACGGTCCGAGGTACACAACCAAAATCGAACAAGAAACAAATTCCCTAAATTTATAGAAAATTATGAAACGGCCCAAATGTCTGAAAATCACGATACAACGTCGGATTAACAATTCGAAACTCACAACATGCTCCACTCAACCATACGAACTAATGGAAAAAGGAAAATGACGAAATCGAACGAGTTTTATGAGAATCGAATACACATGCAATAAAATATAACTCAAGATGAAAATACGTAAAAACATCATCGAAACTCGTCCAAACGGAGAAACTCCAAGAACAAAATAGATTCAGAATTCCAAAACAGTGTCAAGCGAGTTGTCCGAAACGAATATACACCAAAAATAGAAATTACCAAAAATAGAAAACACAGATATTACATTCTCTCCCCCTAAAAATAAGTTTCGTCCCGAAACTTAAAACGCGAATAACTCAGGGTATCTCAACCTCATACTCTCTTCCGTCTCCCACGTGGATTCCTCGGTTCCATGCCTCGACCATTGCACTTTAACCAAAGGAATGGTTTTGTGCCTGAGTTGCTTCACCCGATGCTCTAAGATCTGAATCTGCCTCTCCTTGAAGGTAATGTCATGCCCCAACTCGATCTCTCCAAAATCAATAATATGTCTAGGGTCCGGTACGTACTTCCTAAGCTGGGAAACATGAAATACGTTATGCATGTGGCTCAGGAACGGCGGCAAGCCTAACCGATATGCAAGCTCTCCAACTCTCTCTAGAACCTCGAATGGCCCAATAAATCTCGGACTAAGTTTACCCTTCCGACCGAAGCGGTAAACTCCCCGTGTCGGCGACACCTTAAGCAGCACATGGTCTCCCACCTCAAACTCCAACGGCCGGCGATGTGTATCAGCATAAGACTTCTGTCGACTCTGGGCCGTCAACAACCTATCGCGAATCAGAGCAATCTTCTCTCTCGTCTCAACTACCATATTGGGCTAGGTGCCAATTAGCTCAGATGTATCATCCCAACACAACGGCGATCTGCACTTCCTACCATACAGTGCCTCAAATGGTGCCATTTTGATCGAGGCGTGCCAACGATTGTTGTACGTGAATTCGATCAACGGCAAGTGCGACACTACACCAGAATCACGATTTTATGACTGTCAAAAACTATCACAAATGGCAAAAACAGTCACAAATGACTGTCATAAAATCACCAGTCACAAGTTTTTTTGTGACTATCAAAGACAGTCACAAAACAGTGACAAAACCTCATTTATATTACTTTGCAATACCACTTTCCATGGCAGTCATAAATATTATTTATGACTGTAATTAGCAGTCACGAATTTCAACTTTCGTGACTTCCATAGACAGTCACAAATATCATTTTTCTTGACTGTCTTGTGACTGCTTTTAGAAGTCATAAATATTGAAAAAAATACAAAAAAAATAGTAAAACCCCATTTTTCTCTGAATGCAATCTAATTATTTTTCACAATGAATTCATAATACAATCCAACTATATTTCTCAAAGTATTCATACAATACTCCAATTAATTTTTATAAGACATAAAAATCACAATGTAATGCTGAAAATTAATACATGTAAAAAAAACTCCGAACCAACCTATTGGAATAAAATAAGTACGGAATATTAGTTATATATTGAAAATATCAATAACTAACAAGTTAAACTAATAAAATCATAAGCTTCATCCATGGAATACACAAGTGGAGCAACGCCTGCTAAAACAACAGTTTAAGGAGCATCTTTTGCCCGAACAACATAATAAAATATATAAATCAGTCATTAACCAAAATAAATAAAGATAAAAAAATCCTTGTTGTGCAGTACTACATTAAGATATAATTTAGGAATACAAAGAGAAGCAATAACTATTTAGTTCATTTGAATATGTCGACCAAATAATTATGAACGTAATATCTTTACCACTACATTTGAGATCACATTTAGAGAAAGAAGCAGTAATATAAAACCGGAGCCCTTCATTTCAAACTTCTTCCAATTTTTGATAAATCTTGCTCAGCACAGGACCTATACATCAAACGTTCATGGATTATGTCTCGATAGAAAATTACATGATATGATACGCACTTTATGAACCATCAATACTTTTTTACCTGTCAGCAAACTGAACAAACCCACAACGCTGGCCTGCTGGTATCTTAACATGGACTAATTCACCATATTGGGAGAAAATTTGTTTCAACACTGGGGTCCAGACCACCAACAAATATCTACACTTGCAGTGATAATTGGTCAGAACTATGACATAAGAAAAATAGGTCCAAATACTAAGAAAAAATCACGCACTGTTGTGTTACTAGGATCACTGGATCACCCTCGCTCTGACCTCCTTGAGAATTCTGATATGGAGCTGCAAATGACAAATAAATGTAGAGATTGAAACCACAAAGTGACAAATTATTTGTCCATCAACTTTCTATGGCTAACTCATTATGCCAGGAGAATACCCAGCCCTTCCTCATTACATAAAACAAGAAATATACTTCACCGTCTGCCGTTCTAATTTCTCTCTGGTTTTCAGCAAGTGAGCAAGGTCTGAATCGTAGCACCAAAGTTGCTACGATTATATAAGTAGCAAGTGAGAGTGACTACTAGATATCCAACAACATGAAGGAATTACGTGTTGCAATCACTGCGAAATCACAACTGTTTCGAAAATATAAAGACTCCGAGCTAGAATTGCAGCTACATACTATGATGATTTGACACAGGACAAACAAACAAGAACAGAAAAACAAAATAATGCATGTATACAAGGCATCTGATTAAATTCTGTAACCTTTAGTAACTAAAAGTTGAGCATTTCACCTTGCTACGAATTACAATAAAGATGCTGACACTAAGAATCTTTATAGAGAGGAACAAATACAGAGGGAACATCAATATGGTTGATAAAAATGGCACAAATACAGATAAATACATTCATCTCTAACAAGTGCTATAATCTAGAAAATAGAACGTGTATTAGTTAGCTTTAGCACTTACCTTTTGTAAGTAATGCTACTCCTTAGAGTTTGCCACCTCCAAAAAGTGTTGATTATTAAAAAAGTAGTTGTACAGTATCCGAGTCAAGATGCGAGGGAATACGGCAAACTGGTAGTCTCAACCTAACGGACTGTTATAGGAAAGCACAACAGCAGCATTTGAAAATATAGGGGAAAATGTGAACTTAAAGCCATGACTGGTCTCAACACCTCACATGCAAAATGCTCACGCCATTGCCAAATGGAAAGGCTCAACTGAAGGAACAAAATACAAGAACACTTCCAAAAAATTGCTTGAGCACAAAAAATCTAAAGTGGTTAATGATAATTTATATACAATATACGTAAGCATGAACATGCAATACCATGAACCATTTTATGTTTGGTAAACTATATTTCACCTCTTACTTTGTTTGATGGTAGAATTTTCATAGTGTTAAATAGTAAGCATGGACTACACTGATTTCTTATCTACCCTGTTTTCAGAAAATGATAACTGAGGAGCCTACAATAGTTTCAATGCAATTTTACATGTTCAACATCAACCAGTCGACAAGAAATGTGGCAAAGCAACTAAATGATCAATGTGTCTTCCGTTTCCAAACATACCTAGACCTTGAGCTGCAACATCTGTATATGTCATAATAGGACTTTTTCCAGCCTTGAACTCTGATAGAACCCAATCTCTTTCTGCTTGACTCTTGTCTCCATGGATTGATAACGCAGGCCACCCATCCATTCGGAGATGTATAGTAAATAAGATTTTAAATCAACAAAAATATAGTGATTATTTGCTACAGATTCATCTAAATTAACACGCAGGCGCAGCACAAATCAAGATCAAGAACATGGCAATAGGACAGGATGAAAATTCAGCGAAAGCTATATCAATGAGTCTGAAGAAATCCCTTAAATAAATAAATAAATAAATAAAATGAAACAAATTTATTATCCGACAAACAAAATAAATACCTCGCAAACAATATACGATACCCTGTGAAATAAAAGCACAAACAAACTTAGCTCAGGAATGTGGATAACCGCGGGTGCCAAAAATGTGAGAGAGAAATAAATAACTCCAGGAATCAGATTATGCTAACAGCCGTATGCTAAATGTGAGAGAGAAATAAATAACTCCAGAAATAAATAACTCCAGAGAGAGGCGGGCGGGATAATAATAGTAGTATGCTAATAAAATCAGATTAAATAAAAAATCATTAGGTTCCACACTACCAGAATCTTACCTGTTTGCTAATCAAATCGAACAACTCCAGGAAATCGGAAACCTTCTTCTTTCGACTTCAAACAACCAACCCAAAATCAAATTTAATCAAACAAATCCATAATTAATTTCCATAAAAACTACCATCCCAGTTTAAACATCCTTACCTGGATTGTCGCCGCCGTGCACCCATCATCGCATCGCCTCCAGACCCGTTGTCGAACCCCTTGCATTTCAGTTGTTCGAATACCCGACGGGTGAGCGGATGTGAAATCGTGGGTGTATGTGTGTCTATATGTGGGTTTCAGTCTGTGCCGCCGGAGAGAGTGGAAACCGCGGAGCTTTTAGAGAGAGAAAACAGCAGGGAAAGTCGAACGGGAAGAAGGAAATGAATGTTTGGCCGAGACATTTCAGAAAGGTTTTTTTATGATGATTTCAGAAAGGGGTTTTAACCCGAGAGAGAGAGAGAGAGAGAGAGAGAGAGAGAGGAGAGAGGTGAGAGGTTAGAGGAGAGAGTTATTATTGTTTAACTTTGAAAAAGTTCATGATTCTTCAAGACAATCACGAAACTTATGACCGTCATTAACAGTCACAAACATTTAGATTTATTACTGTTTGGTCTTTGTGACTGTTATTGGCAGTCATAAAGTTGTGACTGTCATTGACAGTCACAAATCCAGGGAGTTTCAATGTCACAAAATCCTATTTTTGGTGTAGTGCGACTCCCAATCATCCTTCCAATCTAAATCACAGGCTCGCAATATATCCTCGAGCGTCTGTATCGTTCGCTCAGACTGTCCGTCCGTCTGAGGGTGGTAGGATGTACTGAGTCTCAACTCGGTCCCCAAAGCTCTATGAACAGGCTGCCAAAAATCTGATATAAACCGACCATCACGATCCGAAACAATACTCTTGGGAGTCCCATGCAACCTCACGATCTCCGCAATAAACACTCGTGCTAGTCTCTCTGGCCCCCAAGTGTCCTTAATACCCAGAAAATGAGCTGATTTGGTTAGTCGATCGACAACGACCCAAATCATGTTCATCCCAGTCCGAGTCCTAGGCATACTGGTAATGAAATCCATAGAAATATCCTCCCATTTCCACTCCATGATAGGAAGTGGTCGCAAAAGCCCTGCGGGTCGCTGATGCTCGATCTTAACCTGCTGATAGGTCAAACACCTCGACACAAACTCGCTAACGTCTGTCTTCAAATTACTCCACCAGTAGCTATTCTTTACATCCTTGTACATTTTGCTCGTACCAGGATGTATGGAGTAAGGTGTGGTTTGAGCTTCACTCAAGATCTTCTGTCTCAGGTCAATAACACTCGGTACACATAGTCTGCCGCGAAATCTCAAAACTCCATCATCCTGAACCACAAATCCAGGGGCTTTCCCCTTCCTCACATCCTCCCTCAACTGGACCAAAAAGGTATCATCATACTGTTTCGCCTTGATATCATCAGTCAATGACGAAGTGATCTCCAACGCACATAACTGACCATGAACTCTCTGAACCCAAACCTAGATATTCTGACAAATAAAATCCCGCTGGATCCTACTCTGTGGTGTAAGTACCTCTAACATCTGTAACGCCATCGGCTTTCGGCTCAACGCATCAGCCACTACGTTAGCCTTACCCGGATGATAAAGTATATCGAGGTCGTAATCTTTAATTAGCTCCAACCACCTATGCTGTCTCATATTCAACTCTTTCTGACTGAAGATGTACTTCAAACTCTTGTGATCCGTAAATATCTTACACGACGACCCATAGAGATAATGCCTCCAGATCTTTAATGCGAAAACGACCGCAGCTAACTCCAAATCGTGCGTGGGGTAATTCACCTCATATGGTTTCAACTGGCGGGACGCATAAGCAATAACCCTATCTCTCTGCATCAAAACATATCCAAACCTGAGGCCCGAAGCATCAGTATATACCACGAAATCTTCGTTCCCCTGATGCAATTGCAACACGAGTGCGGTAGTTAGTCGTCTCTTCAACTCGTCAAAACTACCCTGTCTGTCTGCGGTCCACTCGAATTTCCGAGTCTTATGGAGCAACTGAGTGAGTGGTCTAGCAATCTTAGAAAATCCCTCAAAAAATCTACGGTAATAGCCGTCAAGACCCAGAAAACTCCTCACCTCCTTCACATTCTTTGGCGGCTCCCAAGCCATCACTGCCTCTATCTTCTGCGGGTCTAACCGAACTCCCTCTGCTGAAATCACATGCCCGAGGAACATCACTTCGTAGAGACAAAACTCACACTTAGACAACTTCACATACAACTGCTCAGCTCTCAAAATGTCTAATACAATCCGGAGATGTAAGGTGTGCTCCTCCCGACTCCGTGAATAGATAAGAATGTCATCGATAAAGACGACTACTAATTTGTCCAGATACTCAATAAAAACTTTGTTCATCAACTACATGAACACTGCTGGGGCATTGGTTAGCCCGAAAGGCATAACCATAAATTCGTAATGGCCATATCTCGTCCGAAAGGCAGCTTTCGGTATATCACCATCTCGAATCCTCAACTGGTACTAGCCCGATTGTAAATCAATATTCGAAAATACTGTCGCTCCCTGAAGCTGATCAAATAAATCATCGATCGTGGGCAAAGGGTATTTGTTTTTGATGGTCAACTTGTTTTATTCTCGATAATCGATGCATAAATGAAGCGATACATCCTTCTTCTTAACAAAAAGTACAGGCGCACCCCAAGGCGATGCGCTCGGTCGAATATACCCTTTATCTAACAAATCTCCCAACTGTTTCTTCAACTCTAACATCTCCGACGGTGCCATACGGTACGGCGCTCGAGAAATAGGGTTCGCATTCGGCTCTAGATCAATAGGAAACTCCAACTCTCGCTGTGGTGGTAATACTGGCAAGTTATCAGGAAATATGTCGGGATATTCACTAACAACTGGAATTGACGACAAATCAACTCCACCATCTTCCGCCTTCAGAGCATAACACCAGTATCCGACACAACCCTGGTTCAGAAGTTTTATCGCCTTCAAGGCGCTAATCACACTCCCTGATCTACCCGGCTTACAATCGACGAGAGTATGCTCGGTGCCGTCCTCAGCCACTATCGAGATGGTACGAGTCCGATAGTTCATGATATCACAGTGACGATCCAACCAAACGTCCCCGAGGATCAAATCCTCACCCTTAAGGTCTATAACAATGAGATTCGAGGGCCAATCCCGGCTCCCGATCCTCACTGGGCAATCCCTAACTTCCCGGTCCCCAACCATACAATCCCCGCTAGGCGTACTCACTATAAACGGTTCACACTCAAACAAGCAGTCAAAGCCAATACGACTCACACAATCCGAAGCAATAAAGGAATGGGTAGCACCCAAATCAAAAAGCACTGAAACTGGATGAGTAAGGATATAAGTGGTACCTGACGCCACCGGAACGTCTGTCTCCTCTGTGCGCCTCATCTGATACAATCGGGGGTGAACTGAACCCGAACTCGACGCTGTACGGCGATCCGGCTGACCCCAACCCCTACCATGGCCAGAACTCTACGGAACATGAGTAGCTGGGGTACTGTGCTCCCTCTGATCGGTGGTGATAGTCGGAACTCTAGCGGCCCTGGTGGCCCTCTCACAATGAGCTGCCCGATGCCCGGTCTGTCCGCAAGTAGAGAAAGTAACTAACGGAAATGGGCAACCCTTCATAACGTGCTCGGGCTGACTGCAATTAAAACAAGCTCTCCCGCCAGGTGCAACAGACTGGACCGAACGGTTACCCTGAGATCCACCGATCTGATGAAACGGCCTCTTTCCAGATGTAGGAGGAGAATGAGACCTCGAAAACTGACCACTCTTACCGACCGAGAATCCGCCAGTAGTCTTCTGCTTCTTAGATTCCGAAACAGACTCTGATTCCGGGGCTGCCATCTCAATCGCTAGAGCGCGATCCTGGTATTCCTTCAAAGTGGCACACATGAGCGGCACCATACTCTGCCTGATATGCGGCTTCATGCACATATTGAATTAATGGATTTTATCAGTCTCAGTCCTCACCTGATCTTTCACAGAACCCAACTAATGATTGTAAGAGATAATGGCCTGAGAAATTGGCACATCCAGGGGTGGCAGTGAAGAACTCCACAATCCTGCGTTCTTTGACTGGCGGCGGACAATATTCTGCTTCCATAGCAGCCCTGAATTCCTCCCAAGTGGCTCGACGGTCTCTGGGCGCCACAGCCTCCCACCATTCCGCAACTTCCTTATCGAGGAGGTACTGGGCAATATATACCCTACTGTCTTCGGGACAAGCTACGGCATCAAAGGTCCTGGACAACTGAACGAGCCAATTCTCCCAACCGAGGGAGTCAGATGATCCGGAGAAACGAGGAGGGTGAATCTTAGTCACCGTCTGAAGCCACTTACTAGCTTCTTCTTCAGGTGTTGGGGGCGGATTCTGGCATCCACCCTGAGCTATCTGAGCAAGCTGGGCTACTAACTGCTGAAGTACGGCAGTAACCCCGTCATCGGCATTATTACCCGACGACAGTGAGTGAGAGGCTTAGTCCGCAAAGGACTGAGAAAGTGAGCCCTCTTCATTATTAGCACCCCGACCACGGCCTCGGCCGCGTCCCCTAGCTGGTCTACCACGTCCTCTCAACATACTGAAGAAAATATGAAAAGAACAAGATCAGAAAGATTTACAATCTACAAGGTTGGTAGCACAATTCTCAATTCCGAACAACGCAAGAAAACGAATTCTAGAAGTATAAGAGTTCGAGGAGACTTACAGCCACGAGTCGCACGAAAAGACGGTAGCATGATGATATTAGGCTTAACGACTGACTCTAACGACGCAACTGACAGACCCAAAATTAACCGACAGCCTAGGCAATCAAAACCTAAGGCTATGGTACCATAAATGTAACACCCCAAATCACGAATGGGACATTACACGCCATAGAACCATCATGAGGTCTACCAGGCTAACATATAACACACCAACTGAATATGAAATCCCATAAGACACAATCATCAAGTAAAATAGGGTCGTGGCCTCGGCCAAAACATTTTAATCTAGTAACGAAAAATGTAACTACAGTAAATATATTGCCCACGCAGGGGACTTTAACCAATAAGAAAAAATAAAATGGACTCGAGCCTCATCATCATGCCAGTCCATCTTTTGTGTGCGCATCCCGTGCCAACTCCTCAGCTCGACCAGTACCTGAAATGCATAAGACGCATTTCCCCCATTTAAGGGGTTAGCATTCGAATAGCTAGTGCAAGTACACAATTACACAACATTATATACATATGCGATTCAACGCAAACAAAGCATTAGGAAAATCATTTGAAAATTAATATTCCGGAATATCACAATTACATCAAAACAGTATATCATCAAGTTTCCACATCACAAATATCCACGCTTGGTAACTCACGACCGTACCCATTAGTATCGGCCCCCAGAGGTCCCGTCGAACCGTCCCCAGGTAAGAAACCACTTCCGCAGCCGTACCCATTAGTATCGGCCCCCAGAGGTCCCGTCGAACCGTCCCCAGGTGAAAGAACATCAATACACGCACCCAAGTCCACTTCCGTGACTGTACCCAATAGTATCGGCCCCCATAGGCCACATGCCATCCCCAAGTGGAAGAGTAACAATCACGTTCATTCAATAATACAGTTTACATCATTCGCATCAAAACCGTACACACATTATGAAATATAATACATATACTTGCCTTCGATGACACGATGCGAAGAAAACGGCGAAAGGAAAGATTTCGGTCCGAACAATCTTCACAAATCCGATCCTAACAACAATAGAGACTCAATCAACTACAATTCCACTGAGAAATCACGAATTAATCGGCGTTCTACCCTAAGGGACAATACGCCGAACACTATGAAGGTATAAGGTTCAATTTCGTTCAACGAAGGGAAAAACATGGAATTGATCCGCTAAAGTTCTAGGAAAACATAACACCATGATTACCCAACTATAATTCGTCATCAATCGAAGCAAAAACGAAAGGAAAAACGAATAATAGCCAAAAACCCTAAAATTAGGTATAATGTCCAATTACCTCAATTCAACGATGGAATGGTGGAAGAAGGATGATTGATTCGTGTTAGAATGTCCAATTCCGAGTTATAAGATGATGAAAGGTAATATCTGAGGGAGATCGCCCGAAATCGCCAAGGAGAAGTGGAAAAACGGGAGAAAAAGGAAGAAATGGGGTTGAAACACCCGTCTGTCCTTTATATACTGGACAGTTTACGGCGCAGCAAACGGTCCAAATAGCGCCGTGTTCATCGCCGTATTGCAGGTCAGCGGCCGACCCCTGTGCGACACGGCGTACACACACGGCACAGAATGTCGTGGGTCTTGCGCCGTTTCGCAAGGCAGCGGGCACCACTGGGCAACACGGCGCATAGACACGGCGCAGAATGCCGCGGGTCTTGCGCCGTTTCTCCGACAGTGAGCGACCCCCTGTGCGACACGGCGCACAGACACGGCGAAAAATGCCGCAAGTATTGCGCCGTTTTGCACAGGTCCTGCCAGACAGCCTCTGGACACAAGACGACGCTACTATAACCAAAAAAGACGATAACCAAAACATGATATGCCGACCCAACAGTCCGAGGAAATTGCATGCAACGAAAAACAATATCCAATAACCTGAAACGGTCCGAGGTACACAACCAAAATCGAACAAGGAACAAATTCCCTAAACTTATAGGAAATTACGAAACGGCCCAAACGTCCGAAAATCACGATACAGCGTCGGATTGACAATCCAAAACTCACAACATGCTCCACTCAACCATACGAACTCATGGAAAAAGGAAAATGATGAAATCGAATGAGTTTTACGAGAATCGAATACACATGCGATAAAATATAACTCAAGATGAAAATACGTAAAAATATCATCGAAACTCGTCCAAACGCAGAAACTCCAAGAACAAAATAGATTCAGAATTCCAAAACAGTGTCAAGCGAGTTGTCCGAAACGAACATACACCAATAATAGAAATTAACAAAAATAGAAAACACGGATATTATATTCTCTCCCCCTAATAATAAGTTTCGTCCCGAAACTTACAACGCGAATAACTCGGGGTATCTCAACCTCATCTCTCTTCCGTATCCCATGTGGCTTCCTCGGATCCACGCCTCGACCATTGCACTTTAACCAAAGGAATGGTTTTGTGCCTGAGTTGCTTTGCCCGACGCTCTAAGATCTGAATCGGCCTCTCCTCGAAGGTAATGTCGGGCCCCAACTCGATCTCTCCAAAATCAATAATATGGCTAGGGTCCGGTACGTACTTCCTAAGCTGGGAAACATGAAATACGTTATGCACGTGGCTCAGGGACGGCGGCAAGCCTAACTGATATGCAAGCTCTCCAACTCTCTCTAGAACCTCGAATGGACCAATAAATATCAGACTAAGTTTTCCCTTCCGACCGAAGCGGTAAACTCCCCGTGTCGGCGACACCTTAAGCAACACATGGTCTCACACCTCAAACTCCAACGGCCGGCGACGTGTATCGGCATAAGACTTCTGTCGACTCTGGGCCGTCAACAACCTATCATGAATCAGAGCAATCTTCTCTCTCGTCTCAACTACCATATCGGGCTTGGTGCCAATTAGCTCAGATGTATCATCCCAACACAACGGCAATCTGCACTTTCTGCCATACAGTGCCTCAAATGGTGCCATTTTGATCGAGACGTGCCAACTATTGTTGTACGTGAGTTCGATCAACGGCAAGTGCAACTCCAAATTATCCTTCCAATCTAAAGAACATGCTAGCAACATATCCTCCAGCATCTGTATCGTCCGCTCAGACTGTCCGTCCGTCTGAGGGTGGTAGGATGTACTGAGTCTCAACTCGGTCCCCAAAGCTCTATGAACGGCCTGCCAAAAATGTGATATAAACCGGCCATCACGATCCAAAACAATACTCTTGGGAGTCCCATGCAACCTCATGTTCTCCGCAATGAACACTCATGCTAGTCTATCTGGCCCCCAAGTGTCCTTAATATCCAGAAAATGAGCTGATTTGGTTAGTCGATCGACAACGACACAAATCATGTTCATCCCAGTCCGAGTCCTAGATATACTGGTATTGAAATCCATATAAATATCCTACCATTTCCACTCCTGGATAGGAAGTGGTCGCGAAAGCCCCGCGGGTCGCTGATGCTCGATCTTAACCTGCTGACAGGTCAAACACCTCGACAAAAACTCGCTAACGTCTGTCTTCAAATTACTCCACCAGTAGTTACTCTTACCATCCTTGTACATTTTGCTCGTACCAGGATGTATGGAGTAAGGTGTGGTATGAGCTTCACTCAAGATCTTCTGTCTCAGCTCAATAACACTCGGTACACATAGTCTGCCGCGAAATCTCAAAACTCCATCATCCTGAGCCACAAATCCAGGGGCTTTCCCCTTCCTCATATCCTCCCTCAACTGGACCAAAAACGGATCATCATACTGTTTCGCCTTGATATCATCAGTCAAGGACGAAGTGATCTCCAACGCACATAACTGACCATGAACTCTCTGAATCCAAACCTCGATATTCTGACAAATAAAATCCCTCTGGATCCTACTCTGTGGTGTAAGTACCTCTAACATCTGTAATGCCATCGGCTTTCGGCTCAACGCATCAGCCACTACGTTAGCCTTACCCGGATGATAAAGTATCTCGAGGTCGTAATCTTTAATTAGCTCCAACCACCTACGCTGTCTCATATTCAACTCTTTCTGACTGAAGATGTACTTCAAACTCTTGTGATCCGTAAATATCTTACACGACGACCCATAGAGATAATGCCTCCAGATCTTTAAGGCGAAAACGACCGCAACTAACTCCAAATCGTGCGTGGGGTAATTCACCTCATATGGTTTCAACTGGCGGGACGCATAAGCAATAACTCTATCTCTCTGCATCAAAACACATCCAAGCCCGAGGCCCGAAGCATCACTATATACCACGAAATCTTCGTTCCCATGAGGCAATGCCAACACAGGTGTGGTAGTTAATCATCTCTTCAACTCATCAAAACTACCCTATCTGTCTGCGGTCCACTCGAATTTCTGAGTCTCCTGGAGTAACTGAGTGAGTGGCTTAGCAATCTTAGAAAATCCCTCAACAAATCTACTGTAATACCTGGATTTTTAGTATAAATTTTTCGCGTTATTTTATCTAAGATATACTATATAGTTTGGTATCTATACAGTATAGATAAAATAAATTGAGGACCGAGACAGTTATACTTGTGTAATTGACGTTTTGATTGACAGTTATATTGAGGATTTGTTGTATCAGGTTGAACTGATTTGGATATCAGGTATATCGTATGAGAATATTTTTGGGATGAGTATATGTGTATTCAGTATGCCATATGTTTGTATCCAGTATGTCGAAACTACGAAGAGGAACAGTTGGATTTTTGGCTAAGTATTGAGGCCATTGCGTACGCTAAATTTTATAGCTAACGTACGTTAAATGGACAGTGTTACGTACGTTATGTCTAGTGCCTTACGTACATAACAAGAGGAATCGGACAGGACCGAGTCGTGGTCGGCAGGTGGGACCCTGTGTCGGCTACTTTCGGCGGAGGATGTGGATAGCGAGTCAACCTCGGCCATTACGTATGTTATGCATGTTGAATTACGTACATAATATGGGTATGGCACTGTAGCAAGTCAACGTACGTATTACGTACGTTATGGTGAAAGGGTTACGTACGTAAGGAAGTACGCAAAACAAGTCAACTCGCTTGTAACCGTTTCGACATTTTGAATCTATTTTATTCTTGGAGTTTCTCCACTTGGATGAGTTTCGGAAATGTTTTGATATTATTTTGTCTTTTGTCATGAATTGTTGCATGGACGTTGGATTCTCGTAGAAAACGTTCGATTTTATAATTTCTTTGGTTGCATGAGTTCGTATGGTTGAGTTGTTCGTGTTGTGAGTTTAGGTTTATTGATCCAACGTCATATCGTGATTTTTGGACGTCTGGGCTGTTTTGTAATTTCCTATAAGTTTGGGGAATTTTACTTTCCTTGTTATTTCTCGGATCCCTCGGTAGTCGGAATTGTATTTTCCTTCAGCGCTTAGCTTGGTTGTCATGATTAATTCATGTTTACACTTCTGGAATCTGTCCTTTTGTTGCGTATCGTTTCCGGACCGCCCGTTGCCGCTAACTTCGTTCAGCAGTGTTGAACTGCTGCATGCATAACGTGCGTTATGCATGCTTTCTTGCGTGCGCTATCGGCACCTTCATAACGTACGTTACAGCTCATCGCTAACGTACGTTATGGCCTTCAGCAGATTGGACAGATTGTTCTGTCCGAACCATTACGTACGTTATGCTCTTTCTGTTACGTACGTAAAGCCATGGTAGCGTGCGCTAAACTATCCGGCGTTGCATACACTACCGAACCCAGGGTTATTGGACAGTAAGTCTGCCCAGTTTCTGCCCAGACCATTACGTACGTTATGCTCTTTCCGTTACGTACATAAGTCTCTCGTAGCGTACGCTAGCCGTCTGCTCACTACTATGAAAACAGGATACGACATCGGTTTTTTTAGTTGTTTCACATCGGTTATAAAACCGATGTCGTATCTACCGATGTCGTTTTTTTACATCGGTTTACAACCGATGTAAATTCACATCGGTTTTAGCTGATGTGAAAAATTCTAATTCACATCGGTTTTCAACCGATGTAAATAACTCTTAATTCACATCGGTTATAACCGATGTCAATTTACATCGGTTGCAACCGATGTTAATAATTCTAATTCACATCGGTTTTCAACCGATGTAAATAACTCTTACTACATCGGTTACAACCGATGTTAATAACACCTAATTCACATCGGTTTCTAACCGATGTGGATTGTTCCCAGTCAGTTCCTGTATAAAAAAATTGGCCCAACCTACACCAATATTTTTTTCTGATCAGAAACGAAAACAACCAAACATCTCAAACGAAAACCAACCAAACATCTCAAACAACAACCAACCAAACATAATTTTTAAGCAACAAATGTATTATGAACTATGAAGCAAAGAATTTTGTAACTATCTCAACGGTTTACAACAAGCATTACCAACTAACTACAAAATAAAAATACACATCCTTATAAAAGTCCCAAAAACTTTTAACTTCATGAACTTACCGATTCGAGAATAACAAGAACCAACCGTTTGTATGTCATAGAAAAATCTAAACAAATTTGGTAAGAAAATATTTCGCCCATTGCGTTCGAATTTCTTTAATGCTCTCTTCGAGAAGCGCTTGAGTATCACTAAATATCTGTCATATAATTTATGAAAATACTTTTCAGTACAAAAATAGAAAAACAAAATATGATTAATTTGACTTGATAAAATTACCTCCATCGATTTTCTGCAATCCCGGCTGAACTATGGTCGCATCCGATCTCATGACATAATATCCACACTCCCAACCACCATTTTGTTTATTACACTAAAAAAAGAAATATTAAAAATTGCAATCGGTAAAAGAATATTTGTCAAGCAAGATAAAATCACACAAAATTATACGTAAGTTTTGGGATTGAAATTTTACTTACTTTGGGATAAATCCATTGAATGACCTGCTTGGATTTACTCGTGTGCGCACCATCCAACACTCTCAATGAGGTCACAATACTAGAAGTAAGGAAAACATAATTGTGTTATGAATAGTACAAGAAGTCACAGGATTATAAGGATAGTAAGTTAATAAGGTCTTGTTTGGGAAGGAGATACTGTAAATTCTTGTGACTGTTGGCTTTGACAGCACCAAGAAAAAAAAAAGGTGTATCAGCAGGTGTTCTCCACTGAAAACCATCCACCAGATAAAAAGGTGTATCAGGAGGTGTTCTCCACTAGGATTATAAACTCAGATACCCCTCCTCATTGCTTGCTATAGTAGAAACCCAAATAAAAGCTAATTACTTAATCGTAAATAATAATAATAATAACAATAATAATAATAATTCAACGATTTATTTCAAGAAATTATTTTCCAGAAAAAATTGTAAAGAGATTCATCAGAAAAAATTATTTCCTAATAAAAAATGTATACGTTTGATTAACTCTGCTACTTTCCAGGAGAACAAAATTGTTGATTGACAAATTAAAGCAATCCAAAAATGAGGAGGGCGAACCTGAAGGGTTTTTAGGTGATCATTGCTCAAATCAAACCGAGTTGGATAACCTATTAACAGATGTAGTCGATGGTAGCTTTTCAATGAAAAATATAAGCGAATCCTCTGAGAAAAGTCCGATGATGTTGATGATGAATGAATGAAAAAGTACCTATAATATCCTGTTTCAATCTAACAAAATTACACAAAGCGATTTTTTGTGGAATTGCACCCAATGCTACCTCGAATCATGTGCCCCTACCACGAGCATATCCGGATCCACTGGTAGTTTCTGACTAATCGCAAAGCGTGTACGGTTGATCCTTTCAAGAGCGCACTAATAATCACAAACACCACTAATCTGAGCTAGCGGCATTAATCCGTTAACTAACGGTAGTAACTTAGAAGAAGCGGCATTAACGAATTAAACCTCCGAAGATTTGAAAACTTATGTAGTAACTTATGTACCGCAAATTAACTTATGTACATGATTAACAAATTAACTTAGAAGAGCGGCACTAACGGTAGTAACTTATGTACCGCAAATTACGATAACAACAATTAGATCAAACCTCCTGAAGATTTGAAAAAAAAAGAACAAAGCAAACATTCGTAACTACACAATGATAAAAACTCATCAAATACAAATCAGAAATATCAATGGATCAGAGATGCTGATTATGCATACCTGTCGGTTAAAACTTCTATTTGGGGGCTAATATTGGTAAATGTTGTTGCAGTTCTTTTCAATTGGAGCAGCCTGATTGAGCTATCTAAGGTGTTGAAGAATTTCTCCAACAACTCATACCTGAAAGTACACAAAACAAGCATACCATTGCACAAAACAAAGTTAACCATATGAAACATAAATGATAATAGTAAACAGATTCTTCACTGACATGTAATGCTAGAAGAGTTAGTTACTAAGCTATATTTCAGCAACTAAGGATGAACTGTAAAATTAAAATTCATGAAGAAAAAAAAAAAGCTCTTTCATTTATCTTGAGAAATACAAAGTCATTTTCCCAAACACCTTGAATGCCATGATTGCTGGGATTCTAAACTCAGATACCCCTCCTCATTGCTTGCTATAGTAGAAACCCAAATAAAAGCTAATTACTTAATCGTAAATAATAATAATAATAATAATAATAATAATAATAATAATTCAATGATTTATTTCAAGAAATTCATTCAGAACATATGAAAAATGAATATTTAAGCTGATCTAGACTATGCAGACTTGGAATCAAACTTTCTTAAAAAGCATAAAATTCATTCAACGCGAAGAGAGGTACATATCCCAATTCTTACGCACAATTTGTAGGAGCAGTTCCTTCTCAATCACACAGTTCGTAAATTTAACCACACTTGGTCTTCTTATAGTAGCGGGTTCTTTGAAAGTTAAGATACAAAGGACAATGGTCCAAACTAACATGAGAGTAGACGCTTGTTTGTGTTAAGAAGTTGTTTATTCTCCTCATATATTTCCTCATATATTCATTCATTCGTTCATTCATTCATTCATTCATTCATTCATTCATGACAAGGTCCAAACTAACATGAGAGATCCAACTCCATGTTTGTGGATCAATTTTCAAACTGGACAAGGTAATCAAATAAATAATTAATTCACAATAAAAAACATCCATCATTCATTAATTCACATATTACACATATTAAACATTCATTCCCAAGATTGTAAACTGAAATCACGTTTAACATTACACATATTAAATATTAGAAAATAACAAAATAAAAATACAAAGGTAAAAGCGTAGTTTATATAAGAACGTTCTCCCATATGCCTTCATCATGATCATGACGAGTAGCATGTACATCATCCACTTCATTTTCTTCCATCATAGAAGGCATGCGTGCAAATGATCTCATAATTTTCAAGTGTTGAGCCTTCATCTTCATGAGTAACATCCATGCTTCTACCTTGAAGCACCACTGACCATCTTTCATCACATGGATCGTTGATATAAAACACCTGTTTTGCTTGACATGCCATGATGAAAGGCTCGTCCATACAAGCTACCTTGCGAAGGTCTACCAATGTAAATCCCAACTCATCAATTCGCAAACCTGTGTTATTATCAACCCACTTACACTTAAAAACAGGCACTCGAAATATGACATAATCAACCTCCCAAATATCTTCAACGACTCCAAAGTAAGTTACAGATGCCATAACAGGATTTTTATCTTTAGAACTAGAAAAGTGCATGGACTCGGCCTGAAGAGTGACCCCACTGTTTTGAACAGTACTCTTGTCATCCTGTGACTTTGTGTAGAAGGAGCAATTATTGATATCATATCCACTCCAAGTAATGACATCAAACTTAGGCCCGTGTGCCAACCATTTTAATGTATCGGAAGCACTATTATCAAGACTAATTTTTTCTTTAAACCACTTTAAGAAAGTTTTGTTATGCTCGTTCAACAACCATTTTTCGTTCATGCGAGGATAATTCATCTTTAGAATATTTTTGTGAGCAGTCAAGTAAGGGAGGACCTCGTCAGTGTTATTTAATATATACAAATGCGCTTGAAACACTTCGTCTCGACTCTTAGTTTGGACTTTCACACCGCGAGTTCCCTTACCTTCATGTCTCCCATCATGACGAGGCTTCGGTAGCCCTACAGCTTCTATCTTTGACAAGTAATCTGTACAAAACTCAATAGCCTCTTCGGCAATGTATCTCTCGACAATAGATGCTTCCGGATGATGTGGATTTTTGGTATACCCTTTTAAGATCTTCATGTACTGCTCAACAGGATACATCCACCTTAAATAAACGGGACCACATACTCTAATTTCCCTTACTAAATGAACAATTAAGTGAACCATGATGTGAAAAAATGAAGGAGGAAAATACATCTCTAATTGACATAAGATAACGGAAGCCTCTTTTTCCCACTCATCCAACTTCATAGGGTCAACAACTTTGCTGCATACGGCATTAAAGAAATAGCACAAGCGAGTTATGGCATGTCTTACCTTTTTAGGTAAGATGCCACGTATGGCCACCGCCAGGAGTTGTTGCATTAATACATGACAATCATGATATTTCAATACAACTAACTTAAGATCTTGCAATGACACAAGACTCTTGATATTGGAAGAATATCCCTGCGGCACTTTCATGCCCCGTAGACACTGGCAAAAACTTGTTCTCTCTTTTTTTGATAAAGTGTGACATGCTGGAGGCAAATAGGTACGTTTACCTACTAATTGTGGATGTAGCTCTGGTCGTATACCCATCTCAAGCAAATCTTGTTGAGCCTTCACATTATCTTTCGTCTTGCCTTTAATGTTCAAAAGTGTACCAATTACACTATCACACACATTCTTCTCCACATGCATAACATCAATACAATGCCTAACATCTAGATGGGACCAGTATGGTATATCAAAGAATATCGACCTCTTCTTCCAGATATTTTTCTCAATAACCTTCTTCTTGGTCTTCCCAAATATAGTATTGATGTTTTTAACCCGATCATAAACCTGTTTACCCGTCAAGGGTGTAGGTGCAGTTCCATCCTCCTGAGATCCGTTAAAAGCCTTTTTTAATCTACGATAAGGGTGATAACGTTCAAGAAACCTTCGATGTCGAGTGTAAGCAGTCTTTTGCCCATGCTTTAGTTGTATGTAACTTGTGTTTTCTTCACATATAGGACATGCGTGATGCCCCTTAACAACATACCCACTCACATTTCCATATGCTGGAAAGTCGTTAATGGTGCAAAATTACAATGCACGCAACTTGAAACTTTGCTGACGATACCCATCAAACACGTTTATCCCTTCCTTCCATAACATTGTCAAGTCTTCAATCAAAGGACTTAGATAAACATCTATGT
This sequence comes from Orobanche coerulescens, assembly GCA_033398695.1. Classification (NCBI taxonomy): domain Eukaryota; kingdom Viridiplantae; phylum Streptophyta; class Magnoliopsida; order Lamiales; family Orobanchaceae; genus Orobanche; species Orobanche coerulescens. The sequence goes on along the minus strand of CM065813.1, from coordinate 137,607,195 downwards.
CATTTCCTGGTTGTCTTGGGCCTGAAATCATCATAGATAACATAACATATTTCCGTTTCATGCACAACCAATCAGGTAGATTGTAAATCACAAGCATAACCGGCCATGAACTATGCTTACAACTCATGTTACCAAATGGATTCATCCCATCTGTAGCAAGTCCGAGTCTAAGATTTCTTGCCTCATTCCTAAAATCTGGAAACAAGTTATCAATTTTCTTCCACTGTAAAGAATCAGCCGGATGGCGAAGCTGTCCATCACATTTTCTCCCATCCGCATGCCATATGAGGTTCTTCGCATCATCTGCATTAGCAAACAATCGCTTAAACCTAGGAATTATTGGAAGATACCATAACACCTTCGCAGGGGAACCTCGTTTTGTGCTATCACCACTAAAATCATCAGACTTGGATTTGTACCTCGATACCCCGCATGTGGGACACTTATGCAATGTTTCAAACTCTTTTCTATATAATATGCAATCATTGGGGCATGCGTGTATTTTCTTGTACTCCATTCCCATCGGACACAATATCTTCTTTGCCTCATAATTACGATTCGGTAATGTGTTATTTTCTGAAGCATCTCCGTCAACAGTTCAAGCAATTCGGTAAAGCTTTTATCACTCCATCCATTTCTTGCCTTGATTAACGCTTTTAACACTGCTGACAACCGTGTAAAGAGTTTACATCCCGGCCACAAAGGTATCTCTGAATCACTTTTCAATGTATCATACACATGTGCTCGTTGAAAAGATTCTTGTGCAACATCACGAATCATGTCTTCAACTCGATCATATGTATCCACATCAATGTCATGAGTGTCTTTCGAGTGCTCACTTGAAAAGTCCATCAATTCACCATGCCATGTCCATATTTTATAATTCTTGTTAATTCCATCACAAAGAAGATGTTCTCGAATCTTGCCAACTTCATGTCTTCTTCCATTCACACAATTGATACAAGGACAATAATACTTTTGATCGGGTTCTGGTCGATTTTTTTGTGCAAGTTCTAGAAATTGTTCAACTCCATTCTCATATTCAACACTTATTCGACTAGCTTTCATCCAAACTCGATCCATTTTAAGACTGTTAGATCAATTTGGACAAACAAAATAGTTTCAAAACCAAATGACGAGAAGATATTCAAAACGAAAGTAACATCTACCAAGAATGTAACTAGTAAGATTCCGCAAGAATGTAACTATTATGGTATTATGTTTGTTTTGACACTGGGTTGCACAACAATGATATGTTATGTATGCATTTTATAAAATGTTATATCGCCCGTACATGTTTGTATAAAGATTTAGTTGGTAAAATATAGTTTTGTCGATGTTGACTATCAATAGTCGTAATATACACTTTTAGCGACTAAACAAATATAAAACATTTTGAAAAGTATCCGACTTGACTAATATGTATATATAAAACATTACAACTTTTATTTCGTCCGTTTCAGTTAATTCCGATGTTAAGGCGTCCAAAAATGACTTTGAAGTTAATTTTCAGCATAAACTAAAAGCTATCAATAGTGTAAAAATATATATTTTCAGCATATCTTTTGATAGACCATAACTTCTTCATTTTTAAGAGTTACGACGTGCGCGAGCACTACTTTTAAAGGTAAAAGCATGATTTACACTTTTATAAGTTTTCCTCTTCTCGGACTAGAAACGGGTTAAAAAACAGTCTGAAATGGGTTGGTGACGCCGGTTAAGTCAGGGGAGCGAAGATCCTTTCTATCTAGTTGAACCAGCATTTAACTTACCCGTATCCTACTTTCAATTTCAAAAAGAGCTTTGGGCGATCGGGGATAAAGAAAAGGGTTCAGCCGGCAGTACTATCAAACTAGTAATAGAAGGCATAAGAATGCTCTTAGGAAAGCAGGCTAATTCGCAAGAGAGCTTGAAGTGACTCCCCGATACGAATTTTTAAGTGTTCAAATAAAACCATTCGCCAAGCTTCAAATTCATGCACACAAAAACAAAGAAGGAAAACCAGACCATAGAATCAAAAGTGCAACGAAAAGTACAAAGGATTGAGTTACCTCTGGAGAATACGACTGCCGGCGATATCTGCTGTTCGCTTGTTGGGGAACTGGCGGCTCTCTTTCTAGTGTGGTTAATCGGAGACGACGACCAAAAACACCGTAGGTCTTTACACTAAAACGGCGTAACATGTTCTCACCGCGTTTATCCCTAAATTTGGCTGCCGGGATGTTTCACCTTTGAGGGATTGATGAAACGGGGATGATGGATGATGTAGAGCGATTGAGATTAGGGATGATGAAGGAACAATAATTATCGTTTTCTTGGAGAAGAAAGATGAAATGGGAAGGTTCGTTGAGTGTTGAAGACAAATGAAAGGAGAAGACTGCTTGCGTAGGGTTGGAAAAAAATATAAACGTTCCACATCGGTTACACATTAAAACCGATGTTAAACTATTGCTATTCACATCGGTTTCTAACAAAACCGATGTTAAACTACTGCTATTCACATCGGTTTCTAAAAAACTGATGTTAAACTACTGATATTCACATCGGTTTTTACAAAACCGATGTTAAAAAACTGAAATTCACATCGGTTCTTAGAAGAACCGATGTTAACGTTTGAAAAAATTACAATTACACCACCGTCTTTTTTTTACATCGTTTTTCTTAAAAACCGATGTAAATTGGGCGATGTTGAATCCTATTTTCCTAGTAGTGGCTGTAGCGTACGCTAACGACCTCAGCGTTTTGGGGCAGACTGTTCTGGCCAGCCATTACGTATGCTACTGCTTGAGTGTTAACGTACGTAATGTGCATTACGTACATTAACCAGCTTATGTAACGTACGTAATGGCAGCCTAGGTTTTATAAATCAGGAGTTGACCTCCACTTCGGCACATTTATCATTTTCTTCCTTCCGTCCGCAGCGAGAGTTCTTAGAGAGATTTGAGCGATTCTTCAAGTTTTGCCCATGGAAATCCTTGGGGAATCAAGTATTGTGTTTGTAACACCCCGAATGGCGGTTATTACAGTGCCGTGAATCCCACACTGGGACCCACCAGGCGATATCCAAAACAGGTTAACTGAATATTATTTGTGATACCGAATCACAACGAAAAGTCATTACTCCGTTTAGGAGTTTATCAAAATATGGCCAACGGCCTTACAATACACAGGATCCATAAACAAGTATAAACCATATGGAGATGGAAAATACTTCAAATACCAAATACAACCAAATAGTAATTTAAATGAAACAGGAAATAACACAACACGGTTTAACATAACCGGACAACAAAGATGAGGGGCCCCCGAACTAGTATCCTCCGAATCCTTCGCCGTCGACATGCTCTTCCCGTGCCTTGCCCTTGCCTCGACCTAAAATACAATACAAGTATTTCGCCCAACACAGGTCGGATATACATGATAATCAATTCTTGACATATACAATTCACATATATAGATTTCAAAGAAATCATTCCGATCACAATCATACCCCTCGGGCGTATGAAACGAACAGTCACAAGCATCCAATACTATGGACGATTTATGGTATGGCTCAAAGATGGACATCACAGTACGCCCGATCCGGAAATGTGTCCGTGCACATGTCCGCCCCGTATATGGAATCCAGAATATACGTCGGACAATGTACCTAATTAGCCTCACGAAACTACGTCCCGTGTGCACAGTCCAACGCGGAATAATATCCGCCGATGACTATATGTGCCTGGCTAAAAATCCTACACAGTAACCAATCGGAATGCAGATATGATTCCGGATATGTCACGATACAACATGACAACGAATTCAACAAATCACATAACCGATTAAGGATCAAGAAAAACTCACCGAAGTGAAAATAAGGCCAACGAGATCAATGATTCAAAACGACGTACTTGGGAATGCATCCCATGAAGAAGACAGAATAACGTCAAGGACGAATATCAAATCACGACAAACATTTCATGAAAAATTCATACATATGAAAGATATAACCATCAGAAGAATCTAATCATCATTATAACCAAGCAAGATAACTTGCCTCCAATCCGTAAGTGAAAGATAGTCCTTCTCCAAATGATCAAACGGACGGTATCCTCAGTTAAACACTCAATCGAACGAGCAACCTTGAATGAAACGTAATTCATTCAATAATATATTCACATAATATTAATATCAATTCGTAGGAAACGACGCCCGCAACCTACTCGAACAATTCACCACACATGAAGAATACCTTAACGATTAATGAAAGGTTTCAAAAACAACTAATTCATCTTCCAAAATCCGATTATCATACCAAAAGTGTCCTGAAATTCTCTTGTTATTCCATGAACAATAACATCTTCAATTTGCCAATAATATTGGTTTAAATCAAATTCTCATGTTCTTCAACATCTCTTATTACAAAAAGGATAGTCATAAAGAATTTGATACTCAATCTACCATGATAGTATCATTCATAACCAGCATCATCTACTTAAGAACACAATCTACTTAGCATTATGATGGACTACACTCTAAGTTATCAACACAATAGATTGGTGAAAAGTTATTGTTGTAATTATCAAAACCTTTATCAATCTTCAAAGACTAGTGAAACTGAACAATCATGATTTGTTAAAGCTTCTAAGGTTTCTGAACTAGATCATCTAATCTCATATTTAACATCATCAAGTTCTTCTCAAGGTAAATAAATACTTAAAATGGTGTTTAATCACTTTATGGTATTAAGTTCTTGATGAAATCCAGTTATGAAGAAGCTAACCGATCCATCAACGTTCTACTGAGCTAAATTCGTCCAGAAGGTGAGTGATGACAACTACAACATGATTAAAATCACTATATCATCAAGAACACCTCCATCTCAAACCCTTATTATCATATTCATCAAAAATGCTTAAAGAGTTTAATTATGACCATGTTTTACTTGCTTAATCTACTCTAGGTGAAGTATATTTCGACATTAATAATCAACATAAGAAAATAATGCAGAAGAAAACACACCAACCTCCATAATTGAAGAATAACTTCAATGATATGATAGAATATATACCAAGCTTAAAATCAACTCCAAGGCTCCAAGAAAATGAGCTCCACTCCGAGATTTAAGGCTTGGAAATAAGTTGGTGAAGGTTTATAACGTTTTAGAGTGCGGAGGGATGATATGCGAAGAGAGAAATTCGGTTTGGTTCGTGGAGAAATGAAAAAGCAGTGGTCCTATAAATAGATCATGGCAGACTTAGCGCACGCTATCGGAGACGATTTAGCGTACGCTAAGGCCCTTACGTACGCTATCCGAACGATATTACGTACGTAAACGGCTTTCAGTGGCTACTGTCTTGAATTATTGCAGGCCGTTAGCGTACGCTAATGAAGAATGGGTTAGCGCACGCTAGAAAAAGTAGATTCTCACCGACATGACAGCTCAGACATAGATCGCATGCATGCTACCGGTTAAAAGGCTCACGTGCTGAAGTCAACTGCTGTCAGATTCCCTCTTAGCGCACGCAACAGAGGAAACCTTTACGCACGCTAAGTCACATGTTTAACGTACGTTAATAATACTATGTAGCGTACGCTACATTAACAAAAATCCGAAAATGCAACACTCTAATAACATCGAATCATCACATATGAAATAACAACGATATGATATTCAAATCTATAATACCTCAACATAAAACTAAATGCAACGATTTCTAATAATCAGATTATCCAAATAATACAACGACAGGTAAAAAAAATGAAAAGTTACAGTCGGATATTACATACTCCCCCCCCTTAAAAAGTGTTTCGTCCCCGAAACTTAAGGGGTAAATAACTCGGGGTATCTTGCTCGCATACTATCCTCGGTCTCCCACGTAGCCTCCTTGACTCCGTGTCGTGACCACTGAACTTTCAGTAGGGGAATCGTCTTGTTCCGCAACTGCTTGATCCTCCTCTCGAGTATCCGTACAGGACGCTCCTCGTACGAATGATCCTCTGCTAAAACAATATCTTCGAATTGAAGAACGTGGCTCGGATCAGCAACATATTTCCTCAGCTGAGAGACATGAAACACGTTGTGAATCTTACTCAAGGTCGGTGGCAAGGCTAGTCGATAGGCCAGATCACCTACACGCTCCAGAACCTCAAACGGCCCAATATACCTTGGGCTCAGCTTGCCCCTTTTCCCGAAACGAAAAACACCTCGAGTAGGAGACACCTTCATTAACACATGATCACCAACCTCGAACTCAAGCGGTCTTCGACGATGGTCAGCATAAGACTTCTGTCTACTTTGAGCCGTTAACAACCGACTCCTAATCAAAGTGATCTTCTCACGGGCGGCTAACAACATATCGGGTTCCGTACCCAGAGATTCCGACAGTTCGTCCCAACACAAAGGGGACCTACAGCGACGGCCATATAATGCCTCATACGGTGCCATCTGAATCGAAGCGTGCCAACTATTATTATAAGTGAATTCCACCAAAGGCAGCTGGGCTTCCCAATCGTCCTTCCAATCAAGAACACATGCTCTCAACATATCTTCTAGAGTCTGTATGGTTCTCTCCGACTGACCATCAGTCTGTGGATGGAAAGCCGTACTGAAATTCAACTGCGTACCCATCGCACGATGAACTGCCTTCCAGAAATGTGACACAAATCGCCCGTCACGGTCTGATACAATGCTCTTGGGGGTACCGTGTAGTCTCACAATTTCCTTAATAAACAGCTGGGCCAATCTCTCGGGGCCCCATGTGTCCTTAATTTCCAAGAAGTGAGCTGATTTGGTCAGACGGTCCACAATCACCCAAATCGTATTCATTCCTCGACGACTCGTCGGCAAGCTAGTGATAAAGTCCATAGAGATGTCTTCCCATTTCCATTCAGGAATCGGGAGCGGTTTCGACATTCTCGGGTCGCCGGTGCTCAATCTTAACTCATTGACAGTCAAACACCTCGAAACGAATTCGGCAATCTCACGCTTCATATTCCCCACCAATAATTACGCTTCAAATCCTTATACATCTTGCTAGAGCCGGGTGAATAGAGTACGGGGTAGCATGGGCTTCTCTCATGATAGAGTTCTTCAATTCTTCGTCAGCGGGTACACACACTCGATTTCTAAAACGTATCAATCCATCCTCGTGGATCACGAATCCAGGGGCTTTCCCCTGGGTTACCTCATCCCGAATCCGAGATAAGAATGTGTCCGTAATTTCCTTCGATTTGATCATATCATCAAGAGACGAAGAAATATCAAGGGTGCAAAGTTGTCCCTGAACACGCTGTAACCAAACTTCAATTTCTGGCCTCATAAGGTCCAACTGCAATTCCTCTCCGTTAAACGACTCAAGATTCTGCTCTGTCTTGTCTTACGGCTCAATGCGTCGGCAACCACATTTGCTTTACCCGGATGATAAAGGATTTCGATATCATAGTCCTTGATTAATTCTAGCCACCTTCTCTGCCTCATGTTCAACTCCTTCAGGTAAAAATGTACTTTAGGCTCTTGTGGTCCGTAAAGATCGCGGGTAACTCCATAAAGATAGTGACGCCTGATTTTCAAAGCAAACACCACGGCCGCTAACTCCAAGTCGTGGGTCGGATAGTTAACTTCATAGGGTCGCAATTGTCTCGATGCATAGGCGATTACTTTCCCTTCCTGCATTAGTACACATCCCGGACTCTGTCTCGACGCGTCACTATACACCACAAATCCTTCCGTTCCCTTTGGTAAGACCAAAACAGTGCGAAATCAATCGACTCTTGAGCTCTTCAAAACTCTTTTGACATGCTTCGACCACAAATACTTCTTGTCCTTCCGCAGTAAGTTAGTCATCGGTTGCGAAATTTTAGAGAATCCCTCCACGAATCGTCGGTAGTAACTCACAGCCGAGGAAACTACGAACTTCCTTCACGTTCTTCGGTGGTAGCCAATCTCGAATGGCTTCCGTCTTTTGTGGGTCCACTCACCCCTTCGGTGATATCACATGCCCGAGAAAGACAACCTCGGGCATCCGAACTCACACTTAGAAAATTTCCCATAAAGTTGTTCTCGCCTCAAAGTATCGAGAACTTGGTGGAGGTGATTCTCGTGTTCCTCGTGGTCGCGAGAGTAAATCGAATGTCGTCAATGAAAACGACTACAAAGCGATCTAGATAGTTAATAAAAACTCGATTCATCAACTCCATGAATATGCCGGTGCATTAGTCACCCAAATGGCATCACCACGAACTCGTAATGCCCATAGCGAGTACGGAATGCTGTCTTTGAAATGTCGACTCTCGAATCCTCAATCGATGATAACCGGATCTTAAGTCGATCTTAGAAAACACGGCGGCTCCACGAAGTTGGTCCAATAAATCGTCAATACGAGGCAAGGGATACTTGTTCTTGATGGTTACCCTGTTCACTCACGGTAATCAATACATAAGCGTAGGGATCCATCTTTCTTCCGCACAAATAACACCGGTGCTCCCCAAGGGGACGCACTAGGTCGAATATAGCCTTTGTCACCAACTCCTCAAGCCGGTTCTTCAATTCTTGCATCTCGCCGGAGCCATACGGTGCGGTGCTTTTGAGAGCGGGACGCACTGGTTCTAACTCAATAATAAATTCCACATCACGATGAGGAGGTAAGCCACGGCAACTCGCGGAAATACATCGGGGTAATCTCGGACTACCGTAATGTCGGCCAATTCAATCGATCGATCGGCCGATTCGGTCATATAGCACCAATAACCAATACACCCTTGATTAAGCGGCCATTGCTTTCATAGCGCCGATGACTCTCCCGAACGATCGGGATTATCACCTCGAAGAATACACTCGAATCCATCATCAAGTGACGGTAACCATCCGCTTGCGACACCGAGTATTGCATCGTGACGATCCATCCAATCGATACCCAAGATTATATCATCCTTAGGTAGATCGACTACAATCGATTTGACAACCACTCACGGTCGTTCAAACAAATCGGACAATCCTGGACTTCACGATTTCCAATAATTCTTCTACCATCGTAGACCAATCACGTAGGGCTCACAATTGATAACATGGTCTAGAGGTAAACGGCTTAAACAAAAGAAGATATAAAGGAGTGTGAAGCACCGGTATCAAAAAGAACACACACAGTGGGAGTGGATCTCGAGTATACCGAAATCATGCCGCCTCGGGATCATCAGCTTTCTTCATCTTGTAAATCCTGGGTTTCGCAGTACCGGCACCAGGTGTACCACTTTGATTCCCACGGCCCATTCCCTTATTTGCCCCGGTGGTCTGATAGGAAGCGGACGGAGGCGTCCGGTTCTGGACAGAGGATTGAATAGGAGTATGAGATGCTACTGGATCATGTCCGGGCCCATTCCTGCAAAAACGAGCACGGTGACCATTCTTCCCACAAGTATGGCATGTGATGGCAGGCTTTGGGCAATTGAAATTGATATGCCCCTGGCCCCCACAGTTATAGCACACAACAGATGAGGGGACCGCTCGAGAGTGCGATCCAGCTGGCTTCGACGCCATGGGTGGACGATCAGAGGGGTTTGGCAATGACTGGGGCTTCCTGAATGTCCCCCGGTTACTCTCAGTCTGATTCTGGTTCTTGGACCTTTTGTTGTTGGACTGTGGTTGTTTCTTGGAAATCTCTTTCGCGGTGAGTTCGTATTCCAGAGCCTTTTCGATGAACTCTGGTAAGGTAGTACAGTGGTGATTCAACAGCTGCATTCTCATTCGGGGTTTAAGCCTCTTGAGAAAGTATTTGATCTTGTCGGCCTCTGTTCGAATAATTGTCGTGGCAAAAGGAAGGAGTGCCTGGAATTTCTCAGCAACAGATAATACATCATCGTCTTCAGACGGGTCGGGGTTCAAAAGTTCCGACAGTTTGGCCTCACGGAGTGGCCCTGGATAGTAACGGTCTAGCATGAGGTTTTTAAATTCCTCCCAAGTGTAAACACCATCAGCTGGCCTTACTGAAAGCCACCAGGTATGAGCGCCTTTGCTAAGATAATACGCGGCTACCGAGACGCGATTCTCTTCCGGGCAGTCCACCATATGGAAAAGTTTCTCAAAATGCTCGATCCAATGCACAATGTCGGCAGGCTCGGAGGAGCCTTCAAAGTCGGTGGTCGCCGGCGAGAGATGTCGCCGATAATCCGACTCACGGGTCCGCCAATCACGGGAGGAGGATGAGCCCCTTGCCGCGGCGATGGCGGCCCTCTGCATAGCTTCCATTAGTTGACCCATCTGGGTCATCTGTGTCATCATGCCCTGCATTACGACGTAAGGATCGACACGTGCATCCCCGCGCCCACTGTGGTGCGATTGTTCCCTAGAAGGTGAACCACTGTCTGCGGAACTCTGATCCGCATTCGCGCGTCTGTTGGCTCGAGGTATTGGGATTCGGCCCCTTCCGCGGCCTCGTCCCCCTCTGCCACGACCTCGCAGGTTTCTTTCCATACTGAAAGAGTCAATCATAATGGTAACTATAAGTACAGTTCAAGATACCCAAAATTCACGCTGAATTAATAGTAATAAGGAATCACATATTAAAGGAAAATGGTTATCGACACCACAAATGTCGCACCGAGTATCATATCGGTGTCAAGTCGAACAATTTCAATTATACAATAAATTCAGCATTTACCTCGGATTATCAATCAGATAAATCCTGTCACCATTCCTTGAAATAACATGATCAACAAAGAGATCCTATACTGATATCAATATCATGCCAGTAATTAAACCATGGCTCATAAAGTACATACCGCATTTGGCTCGCAGGGTCAGGCGCTTGCACAGGTCACACGTGACACGAAGGTTTCTTGATACTAGTTCATTTATCAATGACACATGAAAGAAAACGACGCTCTGATACCATCTTCTGTAACACCCCGAATGGCGGTTATTACGGTGCCGTGAATCCCACACTGGGACCCACTGTGCGATATCCAAAACAGTTAATCAATATTATTTGTGATACCGAATCACAACGAAAAGTCATTACTCCGTTTAGGAGTTTATCAAAATATGGCCAACGGCCTTACAATACACAGGATCCATAAACAAGTATAAACCATATGGAGATGGAAAATACTTCAAATACCAAATACAACCAAATAGTAATTTAAATGAAACAGAAATAACACAACACGGTTTAACATAACCGGACAACAAAGATGAGGGGCCCCGAACTAGTATCCTCCGAATCCTTCGCCGCCGACATGCTCTTCCCGTGACTTGCACTTGCCTCGACCTAAAATACAATACAAGAAATTCGCCCAACACACGGTCAGATATACATGATAAACCATTCTTCTGACATATACAATTCACATATATAGATTTCAAAGAAATCATTCCGATCACAATCATACCCCTCGGGCGTATGAAACGAGCGATACAAGCATCCAATACTATGGACGATTTATGGTATGGCTCAAATATGGACATCACAGTACGCCCGATCCGGAAATGTGTCCGTGCACATGTCCGCCCCGTATATGGAATCCAGAATATACGTCGGACAATGTACCTAATTAGCCTCACGAAACTACGTCCCGTGTGCACAGTCCAACGCGGAATAATATCCGCCGATGACTATATGTGCCTGGCTAAAAATCCTACACAAGAACCAATCGAACGCAGATATGATTAGGATATGTCACGATACAACATGACAACGAATTCAACAAATCACATAACCGATTAAGGATCAAGAAAAACTCACCGAAGTGAAAATAAGGCCAACGAGATCAATGATTCAAAACGACGTACTTGGGAATGCATCCCATGAAGAAGACAGAATAACGTCAAGGACGAATATCAAATCACGACAAACATTTCATGAACAATTCATACATATGAAAGATATAACCATCAGAAGAATCTAATCATCATTATAACCAAGCAAGATAACTTGCCTCCAATCCGTAAGTGAAAGATAGTCCTTCTCCAAATGATCAAACGGACGGTATCCTCAGTTAAACACTCAATCGAACGAGCAACCTTGAATGAAACGTAATTCATTCAATAATATATTCACATAATATTAATATCAATTCGTAGGAAACGACGCCCGCAACCTACTCGAACAATTCCCCCCCCCCCCCCCCCCCGTGAAGAATACCTTAACGATTAATGAAAGGTTTCAAAAACAACTAATTCATCTTCCAAAATCCGATTATCATACCAAAAGTGTCCTGAAATTCTCTTGTTATTCCATGAACAATAACATCTTCAATTTGCCAATAATATTGGTTTAAATCAAATTCTCATGTTCTTCAACATCTCTTATTACAAAAAGGATAGTCATAAAGAATTTGATACTCAATCTACCATGATAGTATCATTCATAACCAGCATCATCTACTTAAGAACACAATCTACTTAGCATTATGATGGACTACACTCTAAGTTATCAACACAATAGATTGGTGAAAAGTTATTGTTGTAATTATCAAAACCTTTATCAATCTTCAAAGACTAGTGAAACTGAACAATCATGATTTGTTAAAGCTTCTAAGGTTTCTGAACTAGATCATCTAATCTCATATTTAACATCATCAAGTTCTTCTCAAGGTAAATAAATACTTAAAATGGTGTTTAATCACTTTATGGTATTAAGTTCTTGATGAAATCCAGTTATGAAGAAGCTAACCGATCCATCAACGTTCTACTGAGCTAAATTCGTCCAGAAGGTGAGTGATGACAACTACAACATGATTAAAATCACTATATCATCAAGAACACCTCCATCTCAAACCCTTATTATCATATTCATCAAAAATGCTTAAAGAGTTTAATTATGACCATGTTTTACTTGCTTAATCTACTCTAGGTGAAGTATATTTCGACATTAATAATCAACATAAGAAAATAATGCAGAGAAGAAAACACACCAACCTCCAGAAATGAAGAATAACTTCAATGATATGAGAGAATATATCCCAAGCTTAAAAACAACTCCAAGGCTCCAAGAAAATGAGCTCCACTCCGAGATTTAAGGCTTGGAAATAAGTTGGTGAAGGTTTATAACTTTTATAGAGAGCAGAGCGAAGATATGAGAAGATATAAATACATTTTGTTTCGTGGAGAAATTAAAAACACTATGGTCCTATAAATAGACTGTGCAGACTTAGCGCACGCTATCAGGACAGTTTAGCGTACGCTAAGGCCCTTACGTACGCTATCCGAACGATATTACGTACGTAAACGGCTTTCGGTGGCTACTGTCTTGAATTATTGCAGGCCGTTAGCGTACGCTAATGAAGAATGGGTTAGCGCACGCTAGAAAAAGTAGATTCTCACCGACATGACACTGGACATATATCGCATGCATGCTACCGGTTAAAAGTCTCACGTGCTGAAGTCAACTGCTGTCAGATTCCCTCTTAGCGCACGCAACAGAGGAAACCTTTACGCACGCTAAGTCACATGTTTAACGTACGTTAATAATACTATGTAGCGTACGCTACATTAACAAAAATCCGAAAATGCAACACTCTAATAACATCGAATCATCACATATGAAATAACAACGATATGATATTCAAATCTATAATACCTCAACATAAAACTAAATGCAACGATTTCTAATAATCAGATTATCCAAATAATACAACGACAGGTAAAAAAAATGAAAAGTTACAGTCGGATATTACAGTGTTCTTAGTGTAGTATATCATCATCGTAATCGTCTTCCTCCGTCCGAATCAAGGTAAATCTTCTAAGAACCCTATTTTTGGGTAAATTGGGGGTTTTCTGATTTATTGTTCGATTCGTCCCTTGTTGTTGATTAATTCATGGCGAATATGATTAATCTTGTTAGTATTCTTGGTTTTCCTATGGATTCATGGTATATTTCGTGGTATTTTCATAATCGAGAGGGTTTGGTTGTGGTCCGCCATCATTGTTGTTCTCGTACGAATATACATGAATCGTAGGAAAACCAAGAATACTAACAAGATTAATCATATTCGTCATGAAGTAATCAACAACAAGGGACGAATCGAACAATAATACCGAAAACCCCCAATTTGCCCAAAAGTAGCATTCTTAAAGGATTTACCTTGATTCGGACGGAAGAAGATGATTACGATGATGATATACTACACTAGGAACACAATACTTGATTCCCCAAGGATTTCCACGGGCAAAACTTGAAGAATCGCTCAAATCTCTCTAAGAACTCTCGCTGCGGACGGAAGGAAGAAAATGAGAAATGTGCCGAAGTGAAGGTCAACTCCTGATTTATAAAACCTGGACTGCCATTACGTACATTACATAAGCTGGTTAATGTATGTAATGCACATTACGTACGTTAACACTAGAGCAGTAGCGTACGTAATGGCTGGGCAGAACAGTCTGCCCCAAAACGCTGAGGTTGTTAGCGTACGCTACAGCAGACGGCTAGCGTACGCTACGAGAGACTTACGTACGTAACGGAAAGAGCATAATGTACGTAATGGTTTGGGCAGAAACTGGGCAGACTCACTGTCCAATAACCCTGGGTTCAGTAGCGTACGCTATGCCGGATAGTTTAGCGCACGCTACCATGGCTTTACGTACGTAACAGAAAGAGCATAACATACGTAATGGTTCAGACAGGACAATCTATCCAATCTGCTGAAGGCCATAACGTACGTTAGCGATGAGCTGTAACGTACATTATGAAGGTGCCGATAGCGCACGCAAGAAAGCATGCATAACGCACGTTATGCATGCAGCAGTTCAACACTGATGAACGAAGTTAGCCGCAATGGGTGGTCCCAAAATGAGACGCAACACAAGGACAGATTCCAGAAGTGTAAACATGAATTAATCACGAAAACCAAGCTAAGCGCTCAAGGAAAATACAATTCCGACTACCGAGGGATCCGAGAAACAACAAGGAAAGTAAAATTCCCTAAACTTATAGAAAATTACAAAATGGCCCAGACGTCCGAAAATCACGATACGACGTCGGATCAATAAACCGAAACTCACAACACGAACAACTCAACCATACGAACTCGTGCAACCAAAGAAATTACAGAATCGAGCGGGTTCTACGAGAATCGAACGTCTATGCAACAATTCATGACAAAACACGGAATAATATCAAAACATCTCCGAAACTCGTCCAAATGGAGAAACTGCATGAATAAAATAGATTCAAAATGTTAAAACGGTTACAAGAGAGTTGCTAAATACGAAAAATACATCAAAAATGAGAATACCGGGAAAATAAAAATGTGGATATTACAATAACAACAACTATTAAGAAACTATTGGAATGGCTCCATATAAAACATTATACGGGAGGAAGTATTGATCACCAATTCATTGGGATATTGACGATCGGTGGACACCAAGAACACAGCAGAGCTGAAACCCTATACCGAGAGTGGATCTAGTAAAACATGCTGTGGATAAAGTTTGAGTCATTCGGGAACGTATTCGCACCGCTCAGAGCCGACAGAAAAGTTATGGAAACTAGAGAAGGAAGGATTTAGAATTCAACACATGAGACAAAGTATTCCTTCGATTATCACCACGGAAGGGATAAAACAACTCGAAGAAAGAAGGGAAGCTTATACCCCAGATATGTCGTACCTTTCACGATCCTAGAAAGGATTGGAAAATTAGCATATCGTCTCGAGCTACCAACCGATCTTGTTGGAATGAACGATGTATTTCATGTCTCGAGATTGAAGAAATATCATCCGGATCCTGAACATGTCATCACGCATGACATACCACCGATTCAAGAGGATTTAACTTATGTCGAGAAGCCAATCAGGATCGTGGATCAACAAGTACACGAACTAAGAGACAAGAAGATACCGTTGGTTAAGGTTGTATGACAGAACAACGACATAGAATAAGACGCCACGTGGCAAGCATAGGATGAGATGAAGAAGAATTTTATAGAACTATTTGAATAGGAATTTGGGGACCAAATTCTTTCAAGGTTGGGAGGATGTGAGACCCCATTCTTTTGTGAGTAGATTAGATTATTAATTGTCAATAAATAAAATAAAGTTTTATATTATTTTATTGTCGAATAAATTTAGTTCTTACCTTATGTATAGACACGTTAGCTAAATAAATCCTACAAATTTTAACAACCTAATTATTTTTATTATTTCAATTAAACAAAATAAAAGAATAAACCTATAATCTAAATGGGCTATCTAAATTGATAATACAACTTAATTAGTAGAGCTATGGTTTAAACTTTGGGCTTGAAGACACTATGGACATAAGGCCACTTAGTTAAGTAAACCATATTTCACTTAAAATACTACACCTAGCCCAAAACACTCATGACCCAACCCAACTTAAAAATACTACATAATACTTAACAAATACAACTAAAATATATCATACATGTATAAATACATACAAAAAATCGGCCTAGTTAATAAAAGGCAAGGGAATACTTTCAGTTATCACAATTTCAAATCCTTCCAATGACACTTGTTACCTTTACATGCTATGTTGACCACACCTCACCCATTCACTCCCACCTATATATAGGTCTACCTTGAAAACTCCTCCCTTATTTCACAATACAAAAAAAAAACATCTGCACTTCTAAGAGAGAGAGAGAGAGGGCCGAAGTGAGGAGAGAGGGGAAGAGGGAAAAAAAGGGAGAGAGGAAGAAGAAGAAGAAGAAGAAGAAGAAGAAGAAGAAGAAAAAGAGGAACAAGACGAAAAAAAGGTAAAAACACCTTAAAACTTAGTTGATATTTCTTCCTTCTTCTATTTCTAACTTAGAAACTAACATGCAAATAAAATCATCATCCATGGTGTGATGATGTATGGCTGAAATGCAGAGAAATAAGAAGAGAGATTCTTCCAACCTACAACATGTAATATTCGCACTTTCTATTTTTAGTAATTTCTATTTCTGGTGTATTTTCATTTCGGACGACTCGCTTGTATTTATTTTAGTATTCTTAAACTATTTTGTCCTACGTTCATGGCTATCCGAATGAGTTTCAGAGTTTTTTTACGAGATTATGCATATTGTGTAACTTTTCCGCGTTTAGGCTCGATTCTCATAAATATTGTTCGAAACTAACATTTTATTATTTCTACGAGTTCCTTTAATATTTTTTAGATCTGTTATGATTTCCCGGTATCGTTATCTGACCTCGAATCATGATTCTCGGGAGTCTGGTGTAGTTTTCTATAGTTGTGGGTATTGTTAATGGAATTGTTTGTCCATTCTATCGGATGGTTGGAATAATATGTTTTGATTTGAGCATGAGCTTGCATGTTGTTGTTCCTTATTAGTGCTTCGTTGTTCGTTGGTAACTATCGAGTTCTATATCTTCCGAGCATTCAAGCCGGGGCCTAACAAACCCGGCAAATCTTGTGTTATTCACACCCCCACGGAAATTGCTCCCGCAACTTTGTTTGTTGTCCGTCCATTCCAGCAGTATTCATCTTCGGATAAATATTTCCGGCAACAACAATTGGCGCTAGAGGAAGGGGATCTAACCCTCAATTTTATTCTTACCGTCTCGAAGGACACTCACTGTTCTCCGGGGCATATACCTGAAGAAACACTCACTGTTCTTCAGAGAAAGCTTTCAGAATCATGACTTCTGCCTCCTCATCGAAGAAAGCCGCTGGCCGGCCCGCCAGACGCCTCGTTCCGTCTCAGTCCGAGCCACAGCCGATGGCAGAGGGTAGCCGCAGCGGTCCGAGACGCTCGATCCCGCCTCTGGGGGATGGCCCAAGTCTCTCGCTCGATCAGTTCCAAACTGCAGAACAGATCGAGGAGGACATGGCCATCCTATAGGAGCGACGGAGTGCTCTCGACGCGCCTCCCGCTATCACCCTTTTAGCCATCCGCCGGATGACCAAACGGAAGTACAAGGCGTTGCTGATCGAGCGATCGCCAGGAGGCTCCCATTCGAAAGAAGTGGCGCTCGCTAGCCGGGGCACCTCTGTTTTCAATCGCCTCGGCAGCGACCCATCTTGGCGACTGGGGCAGTCTGGCCCCAGCCACGAGACGACGGAGCTCGAGTCCATCACCAGGAGTTCTGCGTATCCGACTCCCAGTAGGCCGACCAGCCATCTGGCTCCTCCTCGACAGAGAGCCGAGGTCGGCAGCAGCAAAGTCAGGAGATCGGTACACGATCGCCTCGGCTCCTTCTCTAGAAGCCGATCCACGAGCGACCAAGCTACAACGATGGCCGCGATGCAATGCCAGCTCGACGACATGAAGGCGATCCTGAAATCTGGGGCAGGCGCCAAGAATAAGATCGCCGGGCCGAGCGAGCCACTCGCGATCCACATCGAGCTCGCCCCCGTGCAGCACAAGATCGCTCCTCCGCAAACACCTCTGTACGAGGAGAGATCAGACCCCGAAACACACCTGAGCAAGTTCAACATCTACATGACCGGGTGTGGGGCATCAGACGCGACCAGGTGCCGAATGTTCCCTCTGACGCTGGATGACCTTGCCCAAAGGTGGTACGCCTCATTGCCGCCTCGATCCATCGGATCCTTTAATCAACTGGCGAGCGACTTCACAGTGCATTTTGCCACCAGGGTCGCTCGGCCAGAAGGTCCCCATCGCATGATGCAAATCAGGCAAGGGGAAGAAGAGTCCGACTCGGACTACATCGACCGGGTAGACGAGATCATCCTCAACGGCGAGCCCCTAAGCGATGAGATCGCCCTATACTCAGTCCTAGGAGGATTCCATGGTCTTTCGCCTATGTTCTGGCATCTTACGAAGGACCAACCCTCGACCTACGCGATCTTCCGCGCTAAAGCCGCAGACTTTCTGGCCAGGTAGAGGTTTCTTCGGAGCCTACGAGCAGCGCGATCGGCGCCCAAACGACGATCTCCAGTCTTTCAGCCCGATCGCCAGTATCAAGCAACATCATCAAAACCGGATGACTCGTTCGCCATCTATAGTTCATCATCTAACATGGTGGACTACGGCACGAGATCGCCTCCACCGCACAACGTACACTGTCGAAGGTCAGTATCAACATGATGATCTGAGGTGGAAGAATGCAGCCATGGTCCTGGTGGTCGATGGAACCGACTGCTTAGGCCATGCAAGGTCCCTTTGGGCCAAGATCGCCCGCCCTTCGTTTAAATACGAGACCGGTGTAGTCTGAGGGCCCTCCAAAACTAATCAGTGGACAAGATCGCCCGCCCTCAAAGGTTCATCATTTAACATGGTGAACCCGGACAATGCGACATGTCACTACCCCCGTCTCAACGTACACCATCGAGGTTCGCCATCTTTATGGCGGGCCGAGGTGGAAGCAGAGCTAACAAGTTGTGGAAGTGGAGTTGATTAATCCGACGACGCCCCGCGCAAGGACTCCTCTAGACCAAGACCGCATACCATTCATTTAAATACGAGGCGAGGCGCATCCTAACAGAGGACCCTCACAATAAAATGAGTCACGAGACAGACAATGTCATTCGTGCATAAGACACGGTCATGGAGTCGGTCCATCGAACTCCACGACTGTGCACGGTTCCTCAGTGACAAAACAATCAAGTTTCTACGAGGGATCGGCCAATGTTGTTTTTTGCAGGTACAATACCGAAAGATAGCTAGCCAATCGACCGGATCGCCCGTCCTCATCCTACACGATCGCCAGCAAGAACCACCTCACCCCATGTCTTCAACATCCGAGCAAGCTGGGGGGCAATTGTTGTGTCGAGAATTATACTCCTCGACCGGCGATCGCCTCAGGAACTAGGTGACCGTGCTGGAGCCCAGCAGCCAAGGCAGATCTGCCGACCGAAGGTCCCAGGACAAGTCCCGGTGCCGAGCGATCGACATCTAAGACGATCGTCTCTTGGTACTTGGCGATCGACTCCTGGTGGCCGACTAGTAGACGATCACCTCTCGGCACTTGCCGATCAACCACTGGTGACCGACCAATGCCGACTGCCTCATGCCGCTCGAAGCTGATGATCATCCAGTCCGCAAAGGCCGAAGCTCAGGACAGAACCCACGTGCAGTGCCGAGACAAGATCCGCATTTCATGGATCATTGACCACATCCTGTCAGCATCTTTCCACCAGCCGACAGGCCCGCCGAAAGGTGTCAGTAGGACCGCCCGTGACAGCAACTCAGGACGCGTGCCGGTTCCTCATTGGACCGCACAGCTGGCTGCCGGCAGCAGCCTTGGACTTTAGGCAGACAGCCCATGTGACTTAAAGACGATCGCCCCATTATTATATTGGACAAAAGGCGATCGCCCGCCAAAAAACAAGGCATCTCAGCCCCTATAAATAGAAGGCTCCCTGCACTTGGAAACCTCTCCAACCCGTCTGATTTTTCCCATAACTTGGCATTCTTACTCTTGGCAACAGTTATCTCTCGGTTCTATCTTCTCTCTCAGCCTCTGTCACACAGAAGACGATCGGCAAAGAGCAAGAACACCAAAGCTTCGCTCAAGAGCTAGATAAATAGGATCTTTTACACTCATTGTATTTAGATTCTCACATTAATACTTGTATCCACGAATATTTGTATTAATAACATCTCGCGAGAGCACTCAAGCCCGGGCCTAACAAACCCGAGAAATCTTGTGTTATTCACACCCCTACGGAAAGTGCTCCCGCAACTTTATTTGTTGTTCGTCCACTCCAGCAATATTCATCTTCGGATAAATATTTCGGGCAACAACACATGCTTGTATATCAATCAGACGACCTGTGTCCGGTGCGTTACACTGACTCAGATTTTTCATCGGACAAAGAAAAGTCCAAGTCTACTTCAGGTTATGTGTTTAGCCTGGGAGGTGGAGCCATTAGTTGGAGGAGTGTGAAGCAATAATGCATCTCGGACTCTACCATGGAAGCCGAGTACGTGGCAGCCTCTGAGGCAGCCAAGGAGGCAGTGTGGCTCAAGTACTTCCTACAGGACTTAGATGTGATTCCCGATTTGCCAGAGGGTATTACACTTTATTGTGATAATACTGGTTCAGTTGCAAATTTGAGGGAACCACGAGCCCACAAGGCAAGTAAACATATCAACCGCAAGTATCACATCATACGAAACTTCGTAAAGGCAGGATACATAGTTGTAGCCAGGGTTGTAACGGAAGATAATCTTGCTGATCCTTTCGCGAAAGGCCTACCATCAGAAGTTTTTGAAAGTCATGTGGAAGGAATGGGATTACGGTGTATGGCAGCATTGCTTTGAGTATAAGTGGGAGAAATGAGAGACTATGTAATAGAGTAGTATACTTAAAAGCATGCTTTGAGTATAAGTGGGAGATTGTTAGGATTGAATACTGCAAAGCATACTTTATGCTTGTATTACCTAATTTCCATGTTACTACCTATGAGAATATTAAATACATTTAATCACATGTTTTGCATATTTATTCACGTTATGGTTATGCAAATGAAATGTCTAATTATTTTATATTGTAGATAGTATGGTGTGTTGGTGTCACACAGAAGATCACATTATCAGTGCCTTATAAAATAATATAATAGTTCACAACCTATATAATTATTAGACAAATTATATAAAAGATTGTAGTGTATGCTTGAGATTAGTTGGTCTTGACTATTAGCATACATTAGCGTATTTGTATACGTTGAACTGGATCGAGGTGAGATAGTGTCTTCTGTACTGACTGCAAGCAGAACGTAAATCTCAGATAATGATTATTTCTTAATTCTAAGTATATAATATTTAATTATATATTTATAATACTTTATTGCTTTGATTTACCATGGGTGGGAGTCAAAATGATCGAATTAATAAGCCTCGTATCTTGGGCAATAATATTATTTATATGACAGTTATTATTATTACTAGAAATCGTATCCTGACTCGTGTGGGTTGATGATGTCCCCTTGAGGAGCTCGATAATGATTATTATATTAAACCCTGCAGGTGGATTTAATTCCGATATAATAATAAGGTTCGAGTGGTACTACTCTTGGATAAGATATTAATTAATTAAAGCTTTCAGCAGCTTATAATTAATTAATGGACATTCGATATCTTAAACACGGTAAATAATATATTTAATAAGGAGCCCAATTTCGTAATTGGAATTTTGGTAGGAAGTGAAATATCAACCTTTTAGTGGACTAAGTTGATATTAATAGATTCATTGTACATTAGGAAGAGTCATAATAAGGTAAGATGAATTTATTGGGAGTCCTTCCATAATCCACCTTAATATCCCTAGTAGTAGTCCAAGAGCCTATATATAGGACATATAGGGTTGGCCGATTTTTGTATCATTCATACACAAGAAATTTCGATTTTTTCTTCTAAGTGTTTAATTGTGAATCTTGACTTGTGTCTTTGATTCCGCAATTGAGAGAACACTTATTCTTGATTCATATCGGAATTACTTGAAGAAAAGAAAATCGAGAATTGTGAGGGATAGAATTTCGGCCGATCCCAAGGTTCTCCAAGAAAGATCCGGTAGCTCGTTGCCCACACAACGTCCGGGTTAAGGCAGATCATACTCTAGAAGGTGTAAAGGTAGAAATACAAGGTGATCAAGACGAAAGCAACCAACACTCTTCAAAAGGTAATATCCTATGATCTTTGGATCTAGATTAGGATATTTTAATAATCAACATATTTAATTAATAAATAATAAATAATATTTAAGTTACTTATTAGTATTAGTAATTAATTAATTAGCATGCCTAAATAGATCTTATGCTCGTGGATGCGTGAAACGCGATTATCCAAATTTAGCAAACTTTGCTTTCACTGCGTTTTCACTTCTAACAGTAAGGCGTAGCTATTTTATGATTAATATAGTACTTTTTCATCAGTTTTTCAAAAATTCGGTTGCATAAATGAGATCCCCCATCACTAATGATTGCTCTCGGAAAGCAAAAATGACTTAAAATTTTTTCTTGCATAAATTTTAAAACTATTTGAGCATCATTAGTTTGTGTGTTAATTGTAGCACCCCCAATCCACTCAGGGATATTACATGCCGTAGACCCTTTCCTCAAGGATCTACCAGACTGGTAACTAAAATCAAACATCTCAACATCACCTTTAAGGCTAAAATTACTCAGTAGACCGATTTGGTATTTTAATTAATACATACAACTCAATCTCAATACATACCCACGCAGGTGTAATATCCTGAAATTCTACTGCGATTGTTTAATGTTATTTTATCTGAGTTATATTATACAGGATGGAATCTGTACAGTATGGATAAAATAATAGAAAGACTGAGGCAACTGTACTTGTATAATTGTCGTATTTGGTAGACAGTTACAATTGAGGATATCGTATATCAGTTTATCGCACTTTTGATATTGGGTATATCGTATGAGAATAGTATTGGATTCAGTATATGTATTCAGTATGTGTATACGTATCCGGTATGTCGAGACGAACAGGAACAGTTGGATTTTTGGCTAAGTATATAGGCCATTACGTACGCTAAATTCCAGAGCTAACGTACGTTAAATTGATAGTGTTATGTACGTTATAGCTAATGTATTACGTACGTAACAAAGGGAATCAGACTTATAGACGACAGGTGGGACCCGTGGTCGATGTCTTTCGGCGAGGAACATGATTGGGAAAGTCAGCTACGTATTAAGTACGCTATACAGGGTGTATCTATAGTCCATGGTACGTTGGATCGCCGAGCATTGAGGATAATTGCTGGTGATAATTTGACATCGAGAATTCTCCTAAAGGACTCGGGACAAGTATCTTAGTTTGATTCGGTATGTTGTTGATCATGCAGGTTGTCATTCATGTTGTTGAACATGAAGTCGTCCTAGTTGTGTCATCATAGTGTCGTTCATGTTTTGATTCATATTTGTTCATGTTGATGAACATATCAAGTTGCATATATGTATACATAAATGTATTATTTATGTTGTGTTGATCCTGTGAGATCATGTGATTTATATGTTGTGTTGATCCTGTGAGATCATGAGATCTATGCTGAGGGCGCTGGATCGGATGTCCACTATGTGTTGGTCCGACGGGATCATCATGGGGATCTATACTGAGGGCGTTGGATCATTGGACAGGTTTTCCACCATGTATTGGTCCGACGGGATCATCATGGGGATCTATGCTGAGGGCGCTGGATCGTTGGATTACCCGGTATTGTGTTGATGGAATCATGTGGATTCGCATTATTGATTTTATCATGTGTTGTTATTGTTCATATGTATATTATGGGTTTGCCATAAGTATACATTGTCGTTATTGATGTGAGCATATTGACGTTGTCATATGAGTATGCATTTATAGGTCTTGTGTAGGACCGTGTCTGTATGTTGTTGATTTGATCTTGGATTAGACTGACGTGATTTCATCGTGACAGTTCATATCTTGAGGTATGTTCCGTATTTCCTTTGGTATTTGTCTCTTGATGGATAATCAGTTATTGTCTTGGGATTTGATGATGCTATCCGATAGATCGTATTGGTTAGAACTGGTATATTTTCGTATCGTGAGTCGGTGATGATAGTTTGAGAATCTTGAGTATTGTTTGAGGTACAATACAGATATTATGTTCGAATTCATTGGTTAATCGAGTACGAGATGTGAAATGTGATAATGGTTATTCTATTGAGAATTATTTGAGTAAGTAAAGTTACTACGATAAGATTACGTTGGTCGTATTCTTATTTTTCTCATTGGTATGCAATTATTAATGTGATGTGATGGTTATGATTGTTGGATATTATGGCTGACCCCTTCGTGGGCTTTCTTTTTAGGTTCTTGGATTATCGAGCTTGTAGCGGTCGTGGAGAGATGTGCTTCCCCGAGGATACTGGCTAGGGCATGTAATTGTGTACTGAGTTCCCTGATCAGATGTTGTATTCCGCTGCTAGAGTATTTTTAATTGTTTGTCTTTTCCGTTGCGTGAGTGTTTTTAAATGTCCTTTTGGTATCTTGTAACTTAGGTTACTTTGGCAACCGTTTTCTAAACTATTTTGTCAATACGTGTAAGTGATAGCTTAACGTATGTTTTTAAACTATTGAGTTCTGGCATTTCAGGCCTTGTCCTTTCAAACGAGATTTTACGACGGTTTTGATAAACGAATTTTACTAAGTCTTCGAATATTTTTAAAGATAGTACCGTCGTTCGCCTCTTAGGCATTTGTAAAGTGTTTGCGAAAATTTCCTTTAGCCTTGTGGGTTCCATCTCGGGGCCCACGGCGCTGTAATATTTTCGGTTAAATTTGGGGGTGTTACAGAATATGGTATCAGAGTTTGGGTTGAGAAAACCTAGGCATTTGGGTCGAGTTGGGTCGTGTTTTAGTCGCGTCATTCGAGTTGTCGATTGACTAGTACTAGAGTCGTGAGTTTTTGTTGTTTACTCGGGCTTATGGGTTATGTGATTTATCAGTGTGGTACTGGGATTGTTGTAAACTTTTCCAAATGGTGCTAACGTGATTCTCTTGAAAGAGATGTGTTGTGTTCTCAAGTTGCACTGAGTTTGCAAAATGTGTATTTTGAAAATATCTGCGTCGAGTTTTCTAGAGTTGAGACATGTGCCAGTATCACGGGGAATCATCGGCTTCACGATCTGTAAGTATTTGGATTTTTGAATTTCATTGAGATTCATTGCCGTTCTAAGTTGATATGTTTTGAGATTCAGAAAGATATTATGCTTCACAGTATGAGATGACAGAGTGAGGCAGGATTGATGATCTTGAGAAACTATGATTTTGAAAATTAGTATGTCGGTTAAGTTTGGAACGGAATTGTGCATTTGGGAGAAATGTTGTGGATGGTTGAGGAGAACAGGTAGTCATGATAGATCATTTTGTGATATATGAAACTGTTTTTGAGTATTTGAAAATGATACTTTTCAAAATACATATTTCATGGGTGTTTTACGGAAAATGATTGTTGGGCCGAGACCCAATCAATTTTGAAATAGATCTATAACTCAGGACTTGAGGTCCAGAAGGGTTTTCTACTTTTTAAACTTCTTGTAATGCGGAACGAAATACGGGCTGAGACCCTAATGTTTCAAAAAGGCTTTTTCATGTTTTCTTAAAACTCCCGAGATTTGTAAAACACTTTACCAATCATTTATCTATTTTATTTCCGCCTTTCGAGGTTTTGGTTTACTTGTTCAAATGAAACTTCTCGGGAAGTCTTTCGCTGTGTTGATTTGTTTCAATATTTTTTCATAGCATAATTGAGGTGATCCAAGATAGATTAATGATTGACGTTGCGAGTAATATATGGAAAAGGAGTTTTTGGTCGGAGTTTATATATTGAGATTTTGGAACTCTATCGTGGGGTTTTTCCGATGGAATATCAGTGGGTATTGGTGATGAACCGGATTGGTATACAGGAGTATGCACGTGGACAATCATTTACATAGTTTTCATCTTAAAACTTCGAAATCGTGTGGATTCGAAGGAAACTGTTATCGAATACTTGGCATTAGTAAGCCTGTTTAATTTTTCAAAAAATTGATTTTATTGTCTTACCAAAATTTATGTTTTGAGCTTTGAAATTTTTGAAAGGACTTTCGAAAATTTGTCTTCTTGACGAGATTATATGATTTCAATCTGGTTTTGAAAATGTGATTGATATACATACGCATTTAGTGTATAATGCATATCGTAATGAAGTTCCGAGTGAGACTCACAAACTAGATAACACACTAATGATACGAGGAAAAGAGATCCGAACTCTAGTGTGGTAGTTTGGTTATCAAGGGGTGATCAGTTGATCGATCGGATAAGAGAATATGTTGTGTATTGTAGATTCGGGTACGAAATATGATGTTGGAACTCTAGATTTGGTAGGATCAGGACATATGTGCTATGTGATTCCATTGGTATGGTAGTAGGACGATTTTGCCATAGTGATTTTTGGAATGATTTATTTGTAAGTGTAGGTTTGGGGATGGTGACCCCATTCTGGTTGTTTTGGATATTGTTTGGTCGTTCCCACTCCACGTATGAATGGGTGTGTTCATCGGTTTGTAATTAGTTGTTCGTATGCCGAGGGGTATGTTCACCAGTCGGGTATGTTTATTGAGATCCACTGTATGTTATTGATGTATTGTTTTGAGAACTTTATTCGTCCGTATATCTGTCTCTGTGGTTCTGTATTTATCGTGTTGGAATTTACCGTGTGAAGGTGTTTCCGATTATTGTTGCTCCTTCGTTGGTAATATTGGAGTTTATCATGTTGATGATATTCTCGATTGTGTTTTGACCTCTGGTTGGTCATATTGGAGTTTATCATGTTGATGATATTCTCGACTGTGTTTTGACCTCTAGTTGGTCATATTGTAGTTTATCATGTTGATGATAATCTCAGTTGTGTTTTGACCGTTGGATAGATCGTATTGGAGATATCATATCGATGGTCTTCCCGGTTATTTTGTTGGTTGATCATTGTTAATGATCGTATAACTGTTCGAATTCTGTGTCAATGTTTCAAGATTGGTTGTCATTGTTTTGGGCAGTTGTTTCATAGATGTATCGTGTATTATTCGTCTTATCAGAATTGGGACTTGATTGTGCGATCAGGCAGACAAGATTTGGCGCGGAAAGATTATTTCATCCGATGATGATATAATTTTATTGAGTCTCAGGGAATTAGGATTGTAAGCGTATTGAGGCTTTACAGTGAGTCACTTACTAGTATCTCAGGAGATCGTCGACTTTGCGCATTTGTAAGTATGCGGTTTTGGTTATCCAGTAATGATGATGATTGATCGTTTTCGTGATGGTTTCAGGATGTTTTGGTTGAACGGTTTGTTTGTCTTTGTGACGGATTGCAAGTTTCGAGGACGAACCTTATTTTAAGTGGGGTAGAATGTAATATCCTGAAATTGTACTGCGATTGTTTAATGTTATTTTATCCGAGTTAAATTGTACAGGATGGAATGTGCACAGTATGGATAAAATAATAGAAAGACTGAGGCAACTGTACTTGCATAATTGTCGTATTTGGTAGACAGTTACAATTGAGGATATTGTGTATCAGGTTATCACACTTTTGATATTGGGTATATCGTCACTAGTAGAATAAACATCAAAGACTTCGGTACAATTTACTTCAGTTATGTATATTAGTGAAGTAAAAAACAGAAAAAGAACTTCACTTTTCAATTTGCTGAAGTAAAACACCCACATAGACTTCAGTAAATGGTATCATACTAAAAAGCAGAAACTAGTTGAGAATTTTAAGAGACAAAAACTTCACTAATTTGAAAATTAATGAAGTTAACAGTGTGAAATTTTATTTTTTACTAGGGAAGTGCATAGAAGAACCGCAATTTTAGCCAATATTTATTACTCTATCTACTAATCCAGCAAGTCAGTAACCCTACTCTTTCACACCCTTCTCTTCTCTTCTCGCCGCTCCATTCCATATCTTCTCTCTATTCTCTTCTCACTTCCTCTCCTCACGGCCTCACCACACCTGTCAGTCAGTCACCGAAATTTGCTTCACGCTCACACAATCGCTCCTTCCTCTCCGATCTCCTTCACGTTTGCCCTTTATCTCTCTCACATACGCGCGCACACACAACTACACTATGCAGATGAGAGTATTTTCACAAAGATTTTAATGGCGCCGGGGCCTCCGAAGCAAATCATCCCACTGCTTTTCTTCATTGTCTTCTCTTTCTCCTATCTCTTGATATTTTTTCTCTCCTCCAACTCCAAGACCCAAATACAGACCCAAATCCACCAAATCCCGAGCCCGATCCCAGTCTCGAACTTCACCTTCATTATCAAAGTCCTTACATTCAACTGAATGCCTTTTTTCTCCAGGTGTATCAATTCTCTCTCTAAAGCCCAGTACGATGCTGGAGACAAAGTTCATCTCTACGTATTCATCGACCATTTCCAGCTAGATTCCCAAATTGGGTTAACGGATTTGGACGAAAGACTGAATATTTCAAAGCAAATTGTTGATTTTGTTGATGGATTTGATTGGAAATTCGGAGAGAAGTTGCTGCATTATAAGACTTCCAATGCTGGGCTTCAGGCCCAGTGGCTTGAGGCCTGGTGGCCCACCTCGGATCATGAGTTTGCTTTTGTTGTTGAGGATGATCTGGAGGTTTCGCCTCTCTATTGCAGGTTTATTTTTGTTTGTCTCTCTGATCATAGATGGTTTGTTTATGGAGTGTTTATGTTGTTCTCAGCCATTGATGGATTTCACGTTAGTTAATATGAGAATGCTGTTGTGTACTTGTCTTAAAAAATCAGGTTTTTCAATTGTTGTGATAAATCCGGTGAAAGTATCGAATTTCACTAATGAGTCCTATGCTGGTAGGTAGAGGTCGGGGGTTCGAATCCTGTTGTAAGACCGGCTTATAAGGCAATTTCAAAAAAAGTGAAAAAATTGAAGGAAATCACGTGTTCTTTCTGTTGGAGCTTAATTTTTTCTTTAAATTCATTTCCTTATTAATTTAGTGTACCACATAATTTATTAAGTTATTTAAGTCCCATTTTTTGGTCTTATTCATATATATGGTAGGAAATTAGTGAATACAACATTGATTGGATGGATGATCGTCTTTGCTTTGATGGTTGAGATCTGTGTATTAGACAAGATATTAAAAATATCACTCTAAAAGAGTTATGTGAATGGCTAAGTTGAGGATCGTCTTTGCTTTGATGGTTGAGATCTGTGTTTGGAGATGGCCTTATATCTCGGCTCCTCTCTCTCCCCCTCTTTTCTGCTCTCTTCTCTCTATCTTTCACTCTCAAAAACTCACACACTCGTACACACATATTCTGCTCCGCATACACACACATAGACGATTCGGACACACGTGTACTCCTTACCACAACGGTCGGCGGTGGGACATGGCTAAGTACGGCAGTGTGAATTCTAGGTAAGAGGAAAAGGGTTTTAGCTTGGGTTTAGGTTTTTATTTTGCATTGGGTTCTGTATTGGGGTTTTGATTTGTTCGATTTGAGGTTGAGGCTCGATTAAAATTTGTGGGGAATTAGGTTTGGGCTAATTATGGTATTTGGTGGTTGGCCATGGGTTTTGCAGCAATGAAAGTGCACGTGGCGGCGATGAGGGTGCAGTCGGTCATCGCCGCTGCTGTTGGTCTCTTTCTCTTTTTTTTTTTTTTACTTTTTATTAAGTAGAAGTTATTTTTGAGTAGAAGATGGCTGCTCTCGTCGATTTTAGTCCGAGTAAATTAACTTACTGAATGTGAAACTAAAGTGGCATGAAAAAGCTCTCGCTCCGGATGCTCTCTGTTTTACTCACTAGTTTTTTTTTTTTAAAAAAAAAATCTAGCCACTGTCTTCTAGTTCTTACCCTGCCTTTGTACGCTGATTTTTGTATTTATTATCTCAATATTGCAGTTTCCTTGAGCTTGAACAACCTTTTCCTTGTGATCTATTTTAACATATGATGATATTTCCTTGCGATATTTCCATTCATCTTTTCCTTGCAGTGATCTCCTTGTATGCAAATATGATGATATTTCCTTTAACATATATATAATCTGGGATATCGTTTATTGGTATTGTTGTGCGGCGATTAATACGCCTCGATAGGCGATCGGCATCACGATCAGAGAAGCCAACCATGGAAGACATACTCTGGACAAACTCCTAGAGTTCGGCACAATTCGGCGACCGTCTTTTGGTACCCAGCGATCGTCTTTTGATATCTGACGATCGTCTTTAATGAGCGAACCAGAGGCGATCGTCTTGTGCCACGTATGGATCCAGCATCCGTCAAAGTCGTCGAAGACCGAATCTTAGACGGTGGCCCACGTGCGGATCTTCAAAGGATACCGACAGATAGGACCTTTGACCCCAGCCTGTCACCTACCACACCTACCGACAAGGCCGCCGAAAGGTACAAAGTGGGTCCTCCCCAGGCAGCTGCCCAGGACGCGTGCTGGCCTCCCATTGGCTCGCACAGCTGTCGCCAGCAGCAGCCCCAGACTTTAAGGGAACAACCCCACGTGACGGGACGATCGGCCACCTTATTATAATATAAAAAACGGCGGTCGCCCGCGATCGTCTGAGGGGTCCCAACTACCTTGTCCCCTATAAATAGAGAGCTCACTGCAGTAGCCAAAGGGACGCGAATTTACTACGAATTCAGTGCAAAATACACACAAAAGAGAGAATCAAAGACTCTTTTGGCAACCACTTATACATTCATAGTGATATTCATACATATTCATCATATATCCCAAGCAAGAACTCACAGATTTACCTATCTGGTTCTTCCGGCAATCTACGCGCTCTAAAGCCTGGATAACTAGAAGTCTTTACACTCCTTGTAATAGATTCTAACATTAATATTTGTACTCGACAGTATATTTATTAATAACATCTCGCGAGAGCATTCAAGCCCGGGATTAACAACCCCGGCAAATCTTGTGTTATCTATTTTCTCATGGAAGTGTTCTCGCATTTGTTTGTTACTCGATCATTCCAGCAATACTATCTCCAGAAAATATTTTGGGTAACAACAATTGGCGCTAGAAGAAGGAGATCTAAACCTTCATTTTTATTCCTACCGTCTTGAAGAACACTCACTGTTCTCCAGACATATATTTGAAGAAACACTCACTGTTCTTCAATAGAAAAGCCTTCAGAAAAATGACATCTGCAACGACATCCAAGAGAGCCACCCTAAGATCTGCCGGAAACCTCATTTCGGCCCGGACCGAACCCCAGACCACGGAGGAAGGCGACCGTGGCGACGCTAGGCTCTCACTCCTGCCCCCGAAGGACGGTTCTAGCCTCTCACTCGATCAGTTCAAGACCACGGAACAGATTGAGGAGGCTATAGCCATCCTCATGGAGCGACAGAAGGCCAATGACTCGCACAGCATCACTCCGTCAACCATCCGCCGGGCAAGCAAACGGAAGCTCAAGGGGATCTATGTCGAAAAATCGACAGAAAGCCCCGAGCCACAGGAGAAGGCTCTCGTAAGGCGGGATGATTCCGTCTTCAGCCGCCTGGGGAGCGATCCCTCATGGCGACCCAGGCACTCAGGCCCCAGCCGGGAGACATCGATATCCGAATCCTTTACCAGGAGTTCGGCATATCCGACTCCCAGGAGACAGGCCGGTCAACAAGCCCCTGCTCGCCCGAGGAAGGAACCCACTGGCAGGGAGCTCGTCATTCACCACGGGGCTAGGGAATCGGTACATGATCGCCTTGGTTCGCGCTCTGAGAGCCAATCGGAGAGCAGTCAGGCGACGGCGATAGCCGCCATACAACGCCAGCTCGACGAGATGAAGACGCTCCTGGAAAATGGGGTAGGCGCCACGAGATCAATCATTGGATCAAGCGAACCACTCGCGACTCAGATCGAGCTTGCCCCAGTCCAACCAACGATCAATCCCCCAAAAACACCTCTATATGAGGGGAGATCGGATCCGAAAACCCACTTGAGCAAATTCCGGATCTACATGACCGGATGCGGAGCATCAGAAGTGACGAAGTGTCGAATGTTCCCATTGACTCTGGGCGACCTCGCCCACAGGTGGTACATCTCACTACCACCTCGCTCAATAAATAGCTTTGAGAAGCTGGCGAGCGACTTCACGTCGTACTTCGCCGCAATATTCGCTCGCCCTGAAGGCCCCCACCGCATGATGAAAATCAAGCCGGGTAAGGACGAGTCAGACGAAGATTACATCGACCGGGTAGACGAGATAGTCCTCACCGGTGAGCCCATCAGCGACGAGCTCGCTCTCAACTCAGTCATGAGCGGATTCCACGGACGTTCGCCCATGTTCAGGCACCTCACAAAGGATATCCCCCGACCTACTCGGTCTTCCGTGGCAAAGCCGCCGATTTCCTGGCCAGGCAGAGGATGCTCTCACTCCGCTTAGACGAGGGGCCGCCGAAGAAGGAAAGGAACCATCCCATGTCCAGAAGAAGGCGGTCTCCAAGCCCAGAAAGGCGGTCGCCAAGCCGCCTGGCGAGTTCAAAGCCTTCGAGGATGTAGAGGTCCACCTTCTCCACAACCTCAACTTATCTCCGGCCCTTATCTTCAACGCCATCAAGGGTTGCGAGTGGCTTTCCAAACCAAAGCTTATAAGGGACCACAGTCATCTAGACCGTAGCAAATTCTGTGCCTACCATAAGAGTCCCGGCCACAACACCAGCCAATGCCGCGACCTCCTCAGACAGCTCTGGCGACTGTTTGAGGAAGGCAAACTGGACAATTTGATCACCAAGCCAGAACCCATGACGGAAAGAGCCGGAGGGCACGAGCGCCGACCAAACGAAAGAATTCCTCCCAATCCGATCGCCAGAATCGAGCATGAGCCGGAGTACTCTGATGAGTCGATCCCTCCGATCAACCCTGGCGGTCGGATCAACATGCTTCAAGCATGAGGTGGAAGCCTCGGGGGCCTTTCCCCAGTTTCCACCCTGTCAAACAGAAAGCGAAAAGCCGAGCTGAGGGCGTTCGCCGAAGTCCATGTTGTGGTACCTCCGGAGCTGACCATCTCTAAAGACGCGCTCATCACCTTTTCCAACAAGGACAGGGAGGGAGTGCAATGTCCCAAGGAAGATGCACTAGTGATCTCCGCTTGTATCCTTGGGAAGACGGTCGATCGCGTGCTGGTCGACAATGGGAGTTTCTGCAACATCATATTCAAATCCGCCCTAGACCAACTCGGCAACTTAATCAAATTCATCAAGCCTTTCGACACCGTGCTCCAAAGGTTCGGCGACAACATAGTCCAAGCCTACGGGAGGATCAAGCTCTCCGTCGAGCTAGTATGCTTTTATGATCCCAAGGTTAGGATTACTAGGAACCTAAGTTTTGTAATCATAGATAGGCCCAGCATCTATAATGGGTTCCTAGGTCGCCCCTTTTTAGAAACCTTTGTGGCGGTCGCCTCATCTTTCTTTTACTGTATCAAATTCCCCACTGCCGATGGACGGTCGGTACTGTAAAAGGAGATCAGCCAATGGCAAAAAGATGTTTGAATTACTCCCATGTTGTTACTTCTTTCAATACTTCCCATACTATATGTAACATTGAAGCGATCGACGATCAACCCATGGAGATCGACGAGCCGAGCACATCGTACCAACCCGACTCAGGGGACGCCATCTCTCATCAATTGACGGACGACATCGAGCCAAGGATCGATTTCGAGCCAAGTCTCGACATCAATCCAAGGACCGAGTCCGGAGATCGCACCAAACGAGAGGCGACCGTCCCAGTCGAAGAGTTGGAAAGCATTACGATGGATCCGGTTCATCCAGAATGGGAAGTACAGATCGGCGCAAGCATCGACCACGAATTAAAGGGAGATCTGATCAACTTACTACGTAGGAACATCGGAGTCTTTGCCTGGTCGCCTCATGATATGGTTGGCATAAGTCCCGAACACGCTTGCCATTATCTGAAGATCGACCGGGCAATGAAGCCTGTTCACCAGAAGCGTAGGAAGTTCGGTCCCGAGAAATACGCGGCGCTCGACATAGAAGTCTAGAAGTTACTCAACAAAAAATTAATCGGAGTAGCCACAGACGAACCACAGTGGGTCGCCAACGCGGTGCTCGTCAAAAAGCCAACTAGCTCCTGGAGGTTACGCATTGACTTCACCGACCTCAACGCGGCATGTCCAAAAGATCACTTTCCGATGCCTCATATTGATCACTTGGTCGATAGTACAGCAGGTTGCGAAATGATGTCATTTATGGATGCCTTCGCCGGGTATCATCAAATCCCAATGGCGGAGGAAGACATAAAACACACATCTTTCCACACGGAAAAAGACATATACTTTTGGGTCCGAATGCCGTTCGGCTTGAAAAACGCAGGGGCGACCTACCAGCGATTAGTCAACAGAATGTTCGCTAATCAGATCGGCAAGACCATGGAGGTCTACATTGACGATATCGTCGTCAAAAGCCTCAAGAAGGAAGATCACCTCAACGATCTCGCCGAGACGTTCGCCATCCTTGAGAAGTTTAACATGAAGCTGAACCCCAAGAAATGCAACTTCGGGGTGGGCTCCGGGAAATTCCTGGGGCACATCGTGAGCCAAAGGGGGATCGAGGCAAACCCCACCAAGATACAGGCGATCCTTGACAATCAGGAACCGCGAATCATCAAGCAGGTGCAACGCCTCACAGGTTGTCTAGCCGCCCTCAACCGTTTCATATCACGGCTCGGCAATAAAAGCAGGCCTTTCTTCGCAACCATCAAGAACAAGAAGTTCGCATGGACGAAGGAAAGCCAGATAGCGTTCGCCAAGATAAAGGAATATCTATCTAACCCCCAGATCCTGGCAAAGCCGATCCCCGGTGAAAAATTATTCCTTTACCTAGCAGCCTCGGAGGTCGCATTGAGTGCCGTTCTGGTGCAAGCAGAGGGACAAGCCCACTTGCCGATCTACTATGTTATCCAGGCGCTCCACGACGCTGAGACACGCTATACACCATTGGAGAAGATCGCCTATGCCCTTGTCATGAGTGTTTGTAAGCTGAGGGCTTACTTCTTCGATCACCAAGTGGAAGTCCTAACAACTCTACCTCTAAGGCAAGTCCTACACCGGCCGGACACTAACGGGCGACTCCTCAAGTGGTCGCTGGAGATCCCCCAATACGGTATCACATACGCTCCTCGCACGGCGATCAAGGGCCAAGCTGTTGGGATTCGGTGCCTAAAACGAAGGCCCAGCGGAAGCGGTAAAACGAAAATTAATTCGATCCGAATCCCTACGAGGATCGATCGAGCTACGTATATACGAATATATAAACGAAAAGCAAGAGTCGTAAGAAACTAACCCTCGAAGTCCGTTGATTAAATGGAAACCTTCTCTTGAGCTATTCCCCAAGCTTTAGTTTGATCTCTACGAGTTCAATCCGCTCCAAGCCCTTGAACGATCCAACGCCGAAAACACCGCGTCTCTACTTGCCACGCGCCGGAAAAACGACCGGAACAACAACACTTGATTAACCTCTAAGGTTACGGCTAGAATCAAGTGGTGAAGCTTTTGTTATTACACTCTAAGTGTATAATATATCTCTCTTAATGTATCTTGAATTTTCTCCAAGAAAACTCAAGAATAAAAGTGAAGAAGAAGATGAAGATGAAGACTAAGAAAATAATTTTCTCTCTCACTACTTCAAAGCTCACGACTGTAATTAATCCATTGCCAAGTGAGAGTTTGTCTCCACTTATATTCTTATTCAACTCCCCATGATCTCCTACTTTAGACAATATCACCAAGGTGTGATATTTGTCCCCTTGATTGGTCACTAGTCCACCATCCTTGAAAGTGTAGACCAAGACAAAGTAAGGGAGTAGGTGATGGGGTGGCCATCTAGAAGGAATCGGATGAGTTCGATTCGCTTCGACTCCGTGAGTACAATCAGATAAACTACTATTCCGTTCCGATGTATTTGTGTCGATTAATTAATACAATCAATTAATCACATTAAATACATAATAATATAATTAATTTCTCCAAGAAATAATTATATTCACGAATTAAATTAATCACCCAAGAATTTATTTAATCCATTAGGCCGTAAATCAATTTATCCAATAAATCGATTTAGACATCCAATGTCCCAAATTAGATATCCAATATCTAATATTTATAATGAGAGATTAAGCTCGATTCATTCCGTCGTCAATCCTAATGCGCGACTTCGGTAGGTCCGTCTCGATCAAGAATGGGAGGAACCAAAGAGTAGTAGCACCACCTAGCCACTGGCGGCCTACACTGCACTTAATCGAGAACGAATGATTGGGATCATTCAAGAACCATTCTCGTGAATACCAAGAACGTATAAACCCTTCTTTCAAATGTCCCGATCAAGTTTTAGGGTCACGGTCGACCAAACCCTATCTCAGATTGACGCTATGCATGCGTTAATGCAAATCGAGATCATCGAGCTGTCGTGTATCTAATACAACTGGCTCCAATGCTTTGGCCAAAGACTTATGATCTCATCTACCAATAACCGCATAGGACATATAACCCGCTCACTAACGGAAGAAAGAATTCTATCTTGGTATTCAGTAGGACCTGCTACTTGCCCGTCAAGATGCACGTCGAGGTTGACCCCCGCCTTCCGGTTTACAGGGTCGAACTACTCTAATGAAAATCTTGACGTCACAAGCACATCCCTACTAAATCCTCAAGTCGAAGGTTCACGAATACCTATCACAACCTTTCGATTCCGTCATTGACTGTCCCGGAGTGAAATCCATGTGACGAATCGAGGGTGAGTCGGTTCGAGTATACTAATCTAATTAGCATACCTATAATGTGTGCTCCCACTAACCATTAGTGTTCGACAGGCACTCTCCATGTCAAAGAACACGTCATACAAGTCTTTACATAAACTTAACGCCTAGTCAAGTTTCATCGACTTGCGAACGATTAAGTATTTGAGCTATAAACCTTTCCAAAGGCCGACCCCCTTATCCAATAAGGAGTGGAACGCTTTGCTCTCAAATACACGGACTAGTTTCTATATGTTTATTTACGAGTTAGGAATGCCAAGAACTACCAAAGAATAAAGAAACAATCATTTGCCTTATATAAATGGTTTACATAATTACAAGTACAATGCCCTCACTCAACAACCTCGAGTGGCATTCGAGGGCATACTCCTAACAATCTCCCACTTGCACTCAATGCCACACACTATGGTATCTAATACCCATGTTCTCCGATGACGCTCCAAGCTAGTCCGAGATAGTGGCTTGGTCAGTGGATTGGCGACGTTGTCGGCCGAGTCTACTCTATGCGGACAATGTATCCCTTGCGAACAAATTCTCTTACGAGATGATACTTCCTCTCAATATGTTTGGTGTTGTGAAACTCGGCTCCTTGGCTCGCGCTACTGACTCCGTCGTTGTCGCAGATAAATGAACAGCAAATTTCAAAGACATGGTATCACTTGAAGTTCTCCTTAAACTTCTTAATCCGTAACCCTTCCTTGAAGCCTCCGAGGCCGCTTGATACTCACCGACGGGTGGAATCGTGATCGCGCTTTGCTTGGCACTACGCCAAGATATCGCTCCTCCATTAAGAGTAAATATGTAGCCGAGTGGACATCGAGTCGCCCTTCAGTCCTTGGAAGTCCGAATCGGTGAATCCCACCACATCCAATTCTCCACCACCATACATCGTAACCATATCTCTAGTCCTTCTCAAGTACTTGAGAACGTTCTTTACGGCACCCAATGTTACCTACCCGGGTTTGCCTCGAAACCTACTCACCACGCTTACGGATGCGCAATGTCGTCTTGTACACAACATAGCATACATAAGGCTACCCACGGCCGAAGCATATGGTATATTACTCATTTCCTTTCGTTGTTCCTCATTTTGAGGACACATCTTCAAGGTGAGTTTTATTCCATGTCGCATCGGTAGGAACCTCTTTTAGAATCATCCATCTTAAATCGCTTTAAGATTTTATCTATATAGAGGGCTTGGGAAAGACCTATTGTTCTCTTCGCTCTATCCCGGAGAGTCGAATACCAAGAATATAGGTAGCTTCTCCCAAGTCTTTCATGGAGAAATTACTCAAAGCCAAGCTTTCACGTAATCGAGCATTCCCACATCATTTCCTATTAGTAGAATGTCATCTACATATAGTACTAAGAATGCGATCTTGCTCCCACTAACCCTCTTGTATACACAAGGTTCCTCTTCATTTTGCACGAAGTCAAACTCTTGACCGCCTCGTCAAAACGAAGATTCCAACTACGCGACGCTTGCTTCATCCATAAATGGAACGTGAAGCTTGCACACTTTCTCGAATATCGACTTCGGATACAAAGCCTTTAGGCTGCTCCATATAGATTTCTCCTCGAGGAATCCATTAAGGAAAGCCGTCTTTACGTCCATTTGCCATATCTCATAATTGTGGTAGGCAGCTATAGCAAGCATCATGCGAATAGACTTGATCATGGCTACGGGCGAGAAAGTATCGTGGTAATCGATTCCTTCCTTCAGGTATAACCTTTGCCACTAGCCCGGCCTTATAGGCGTCAACCTTGCCATCACCATCGTCTTTCTCTTGTAGATCCACTTGTTCCCAATAGGCACTATGCCCTTGGGGCGGTCTACTAGAGTCCAGACCTGATTGACATGCATCGAGTCTATCTCAGCTTCCATAGCTTCACGCCATTTCGCGGAGTCTACATCCACCATCGCTTGGTCATAGGTCGTCGGGTCGGTCTCTTGGCTATCACTTGGAACCTCATGGAGACCCGGCTCCTCCAAGTGCACAAGCCCATACCTCTCGTAAATGAGACACCCTACTAGACCTACGAGGTGGTTGTACTTGTGTTTCGAAAGTTCGGTTCCAGTTTATTGCACAGTGTCTCTCGAGGAGTTTCATTGTATTCTTCTAAAGAAATACTTCT
This sequence comes from Orobanche coerulescens, assembly GCA_033398695.1. Taxonomy (NCBI): domain Eukaryota; kingdom Viridiplantae; phylum Streptophyta; class Magnoliopsida; order Lamiales; family Orobanchaceae; genus Orobanche; species Orobanche coerulescens. Next base: position 137,567,862 of record CM065813.1, on the reverse strand, counting down.
ACCTGCTCCGCCTTCCGAATGAACTCATCTTCCAGAAGTGTGCTTGTAAAGCAACAATGATCCTTCGATCTTCGGGCATGTAGAATAGATATCCCATCGTCCCAGACGGGAATCCAATGAAACGTCCCTTCGCAGACCTAGCTTCCAACTTTTCCACCTTAGTCTTCTTGACATAGGCGGGACATCCCCAAATCCTAATATGATTAAGACTTGGTTTCCTTCCCTCCCACATCTCATGTGGAGTTTTAGGAAACGGATTTGGAAGGACATCTATTCAAGATATACGCGGCGATCGAGTGCATTCCCCACGGGTAAATCGGCAAGTCAAGATAGCCCCGGCATGGAACGGACCATGTTCAACAGGGTCCGGTTCCTTCTTTCTGACACACCATTTAACTGAGGAGTACCTGGAGGTGTTAGTTGTGAAACTATTCCATGTTCCTTAAGGAACTCGTCAAACTACGTACTCATATACTCGCCACCTCGGTCCGACCGAAGTGCTTTGATATGATTACCAGTTTGTTTCTCGACTAGGGCCTTGAATTCCTGGAATTTCTCAAAGGCCTCGGATTTATGTTTCATTAAGTATACATAACCATACCTAGTATGATCATCTGTAAACGTAATGAAATATTGATATCCGTCACGTGCTGCTTCTAAAGCACCACATACGTCGGTATGGATTAATCCCAGTTTATCAGCGGCTCTTTCAAAAATCTCTGTGAAGGGGGACTTAGTCATTTTGCCTTTAAGGCAAGATTCACAAGTAGTAAAGGGATCCGATCCCAATGGACCCATAAGTCCATCTTTTCCCATCTTGTAAACCTTGGTCTGACCAACATGACCAAGTCTAAGATGCCATTTCAAAACTTGATTGCTTTCATCCCTACCACGTTTTCTAGTCATAGTATTCACAACTACTTTGTTGCTGAGATTTAGATGATACAATCCATTCAACAATGTAGCAGTACCCACTAGTTTATTTCTAAAATAAATTTTGCAGGAACCATCACCAATGAAAAATGAAAAGCCTTTTCGGTCCATGACCGGAATGGATACAATGTTTTTGTGCCCCTTGGGCAAAACAAGTACATCTTCTAAAGTCAAAACAAAGCCGGATTCTAAACCCAAAAGAAGTGATCCTATGTCGGTCGCCTCGACACTATGCCCGCTTCCGACTGTGATCATAACTTCTCCAGCTCCAAGCTTCCTACTTTGTTCCAGATCCCCGATTCACGGTACAAATATGAGAACTAGCACGAGAATCCGATTATCCAGAAGTAGAAAATACGATGGCGAACAATTTGTTTCCAAAACTAAAAGTTACGTGCACGAAGTGCCATGAAGAATCGGACAGTCTCTAGCCCGGTGGCCCGGCTCACCGCACTTGAGACAAGTATCCTTTTCTTCTTGTTCTTCGGAACCATTGGGGCCTTGCCCTTACCCTTAAGGTCCTTAGCTTGTGGTCCATCCGCTTCTTGGTCTTTTCTTCTTATTCTTAGACCTCCGAGGTCCGTAATAAATCACAAGAGCAGACTCCTTCATCCGCGGAGTCTTCATTTGAGACCGAGCGGTCACAAGTTTGTTCATTAGCCCGACTAAATTACATGCAATTTCATTGCGGTTGAAGTTCATAACAAAGCGTGAGAAGGAATCGGGAGAGACTGTAGGATAAGGTCGGTTTGGAGAGAAGTATCCATTTTAAAATCAAGAGCCTCCAATCTCTCGATCATGGATATCATTTTGAGGACGTGTTCCCCAACCTTCTCACCTTCCTTCATCCTTGCACCGAAGCGATTGCTTGGATATCTCATATCTAGCGATTCTTTGTGCTCACCATAAAGCTCGGTTAAGTGAGATAGAATCGCCAGCGAAGTCATTTTCTCATGAGCTCTCTGAAGCTCATTAGACATGGAAGCCATCATATAAGCACGGACTTTCACGTCATCCTTAACCCACTTTTCGTGGTTTTCAATCTCTTCCTGATTGGCTCGAGTCCGCATAGGAGGCGCCGGAATGTCCGTCTCCAAGACGTATCCCAGTGCCTCTATACTGAGGACAATCATCAGATTGCGGAGCCAATCCACAAAGTTAGGTCCCATTAAGGTGTTCTTTTCGAGTAGAATTGCGAGTGGATTCATTGTCATATTGAGTTATGTCTGCATTAAGTATAACAGATTAATTAGTGACTTGTTATATTATGATCTGAGTATAGTCCTTTCTATTCTTGTTACCCAGCTCCCACTATTTTTATCGGAATAACACACTCCCATGTGAAATCCGGAAGTATCGTCGCTCTACTTCATAGTGGTGATCGAGTTCTTTATAAATCTTAATAGAGGGCAACCGAATGTGTTTCTAGTCTATTAATTTTCATAAAGTGGTGTCCAACACCAACCCATCTAATGGATGATTCGATCTTCTTTTTCCCCTTGTTCACTCCCCTCAACCTATACGGTTTCTATGGTTCGTGAACAAGTTAAGTTTATACCATCGACGCAAATCAGTTTCACAATTGAATCTTATCCGGCAACCTATCAGGTTTCTAGGGATAAAATTTGCTCCAACCGAAGGCATCCAATGCGCTCCGGTAATTTATCCGTCCTCCCGACGACTACCCCGATAACTCGGAAGCATAGCACATCCGGTTTGGATTTCAATTTCCCGAAAACTCGATGGAGGGAAGGAAAACCTTGAAACCTTATAAACTTAATTATTTGTTGTGGGAGAATTATCGCGATTAACGTTACACTTTGCACATTAATCGTTTAAGCGCGTTTGTGGCATTCATACAATATGAAACAACCAATCACAACATAGTTGCTACCAACATGTGGTTCATGGACCGTTCCTAGAAAACAACAACTCCGTAATCTAATTACAAGTCTTCGTCTTGAATCTTCGTCTTCTCGAAATGGATCTTCCTCCGGTCTTCGTCATTACATATAAATTTTACATTGAAAATTGCATCCTAGATACAAATTTTTCTAGTAAAATAAATAGGCTCAAAACGGCCTTTACAACCCAATCGAATAAAACGAACGATTCAAAACTAAGTCCACGAACCACATCCCCATTCAAAAGCATTCATTCAATAAATACTATATAAATGGAAAGCGTAGAGATACATTGATCCAATCAACAATACGAACCGATCCAATCGATTCACACAATCGGTAATATAATAACGTTCAAAATAATTCGGTCGAACATAAATATTCCAATTAATCAAATTTCCCTTATAAAATGAAATACCATAAATCATTTTAATCATATTAAATCCAATTTAACATGCGGGAGATTAATTTTTAAGATTACACGGAAAAATCGAGCCGGGGTGAAAACGGGCCAGCATGACCGAGTCACCCTCGGCAGCCTACCGGCAGTCACGCCTGGCTTGGCCGAGTCACGCTCGGAAGATGCCGGCCAGGACACGACCGAGTCACCCAGGACACGGTCGGGTCGCTCGGGCATGACTTGGCAGATCGCTGACACGACCGTGTCACCCAGACACGGCCGAGTCACTTTCGGCCAGACACGCCCGTGTCTCGACACGGTCGGGTCTCGAGCGATGCTTTGGCCACACTGCCGGACACGACCGTGTCACCCCGGACACGGTCGAGTCACTCTCGGCCAAATTACCCTTTTTGTCCAAAAAGTCGTCCGACGACGATTCGGGGCTAGATTTTCGACCGGATATCCAATATCAATATTTTACGACTTTCATATCTTCAATATAAATCATATTTCCCAGAAATTTAAGATTTATATTTAGACATAAACTTACGAAAAATACACTTATTACGAACGAAAAACATATACCACGATTATGACTAAAATGATTCCAAATCATTCACCATCTAATCGAGCATTCCAAATGCCAATATCGTATATACGATCGCAAGACCTACGCTCCGATACCACTGTTGGGATTCGGTGCCTAAAACGAAGGCCCAGCGGAAGCGGTAAAACGAAAATTAATTCGATCCGAATCCCTACGAGGATCGATCGAGCTACGTATATACGAATATATAAACGAAAAGCAAGAGTCGTAAGAAACTAACCCTCTAAGTCCGTTGATTAAATGGAAACCTTATCTTGAGCTATTCCCCAAGCTTTAGTTTGATCTCTACGAGTTCAATCCGCTCCAAGCCCTTGAACGATCCAACGCCGAAAACACCGCGTCTCTACTTGCCACGCGCCGGAAAAACGACCGGAACAACAACACTTGATTAACCTCTAAGGTTACGGCTAGAATCAAGTGGTGAAGCTTTTGTTATTACACTCTAAGTGTATAATATATCTCTCTTAATGTATCTTGAATTTTCTCCAAGAAAACTCAAGAATAAAAGTGAAGAAGAAGATGAAGATGAAGACTAAGAAAATAATTTTCTCTCTCACTACTTCAAAGCTCACGGCCGGAATTAAGCCCTTGCCAAGTGAGAGTTTGTCTCCACTTATATTCTTATTCAACTCCCCATGATCTCCTACTTTAGACAATATCACCAAGGTGTGATATTTGTCCCCTTGATTGGTCACTAGTCCACCATCCTTGAAAGTGTAGACCAAGACAAAGTAAGGGAGTAGGTGATGGGGTGGCCATCTAGAAGGAATCGGATGAGTTCGATTCGTTTCGGACTCCCGTGAGTCCAAACAGATAAACTCCTATTCCGTTCCGATGTATTTGTGTCGATTAATTAATCCAATCAATTAATCACATTAAATACATAATAATATAATTAATTTCTCCAAGAAATAATTATATTCACGAATTAAATTAATCACCCAGTAATTTATTTAATCCATTAGGCCGTAAATCAATTTATCCAATAAATCGATTTAGACATCCAATGTCCCAAATTAGATATCCAATATCTAATATTTATAATGAGAGATTAAGCTCGATTCATTCCGTCGTCAATCCTAATGCGCGACTCGGTAGGTCCGTCTCAGTCAGCAATGGGAGGAACCAAAGAGTAGTAGCACCACCTAGCCAGCCTGGCGGCCTACACTGTACCCCAACTGAGAACGAATGATTGGGATCATTCAAGAACCATTCTGTCGTGAATACCAGCAAACGTATAAACCCTTCTTTCAAATGTCCCGATCAAGTTTTAGGGTCACGGTCAGTCAAACCCTATCTGTACTTGACGCTATGCATGCGTTAATGCAAATCGAGATCATCGAGTGCCGTGTATCTAATACAATCGGCTCCAATGCTTTGGCCAAATACTTATGATCTCATCGCAATAACCGCATAGGACATATAACCCGCTCACTAACGGGAGAAAGAATTCTATCTTGGTATTCAGTAGGACCTGCTACTTGCCCGTCAAGATGCACGTCGAGGTTGACCCCCGCCTTCCGGTTTACAGGGTCGAACTACTCTAATGAAAATCTTGACGTCACAAGCACATCCCTACTAAATCCTCAAGTCGAAGGTTCACGAATACCTATCACAACCTTTCGATTCCGTCATTGACTGTCCCTGAGTGAAATCCATGTGACGAATCGAGGGTGAGTCGGTTCGAGTATACTAATCTAATTAGCATACCTATAACGTGTGCTCCCACTAACCATTAGTGTTCGACAGGCACTCTCCATGTCAAAGAACACGTCATACAAGTCTTTACATAAACTTAACGCCTACCAAGTTTCATCGACTTGCGAACGATTAAGTATTTGAGCTATAAACCTTTCCAGTGCCGACCCCCTTATCCAATAAGGAGTGGAACGTTTTGCTCTCAAATACACGGACTAGTTTCTATATGTTTATTTACGAGTTAGGAATGCCAGTAACTACCAGTAAATAAAGAAACAATCATTTGCCTTATATAAATGGTTTACATAATTACAAGTACAATGCCCTCACTCAACAACCTCTGAGTGGCATTCGAGGGCATACTCCTACAAGCTCTGGCGCACTTCGTGGTGGAATTAACTTTCCCTCACAGTCCGACCCAGATCGGCCGACCTGCCTGGAAATTATATGTGGATGGCTCGGCGACCAATTCGCGAGCAGGGGCAGGGATTGTCCTCATCATCCCCGACGGACAAAGTTTCACAAATGCTGTGTGTTTTGGTTTTCGTGCGACCAACAATGAAGCCGAATACGAAGCTTTGGTAGGCGGGCTCGATCTAGCCCTCGCCCTAGATGTTCGTCGCCTCCATATCTTCATGGACTCCCTTTTGGTCGTGAACCAAGTCAAGGGAGAATATGAGGCGCGCGGCGAACAGATGGTCAAATACCAAGAGCTGGTCGCCGAAATGTGCACAAAATTTGAAGAAGTGCTAATCGAACAAGTCCCGAGAGAGCACAACTCCCAGGCAAATGCTCTTTCCAAACTAGCATCATCGGATGGGGCAGCCGACTTCTCCAATATCCAAATCACAAAGTCAGCAAGGCCGGCGATCGACAGAAGCCTGGTTACCACGATTGCCATCGGCGAGGAGAACTGGATGACTCCGTTCATCAAATACTTAAAGGACGGAACGGTCCGTGACGACCGTGTTAAAGCTCGCCAACTCTAGCTCCGTGCGACCAGATACACCCTATTGGACGACCGGCTTTACAAGCGAGCCTTCAGCCTTCCCCTCCTCAAGTGTATTACACCGGAGGAAGGTCGGCTCGTTTTAGCTAAGATCCATGACGGGATTTGTGGAAACCATGCGGACGGGCGAGCTCCCATCCATAAGACAACTAGACAAGGGTTTCTCTGGCCATCACTTCAGAAGGATGTGATCGCCTATGCCAGATCGTGTCACAGGTGCCAGATTATGGGCCCAAACATCAAACTCTCCCCCGAACAGCTCACCTCCATGTACAGCCCTTGGCCGTTTGCGCAATGGGGCATCGACCTTATTGGTCCCCTGCCGACGGCTCCAGGGGGCTGTAAATTTGCTATCGTAGGGGTCGACTATTTCACCAAGTGGGCAGAGGCCGAGCCACTAAACAAGATCGGCCAGGAACAGGTGATCAAGTTTATCTGGAAAAACATCATATGCCGATTCGGTCTGCCCCAAGCCATCATCTCCGACAATGGAAAACAATTCGACGGCCTAGAAGTCATGCAATTCTGTGAAAAGTGGGGAATCAAAAGGATATTCTCAGCGCCCTATCACCCTCAGACGAACGGGCAGGTAGAGGCAGTGAATAAGATCCTCAAACACACGATTAAAGCACGACTCGAATCCAGGCAAGGACGATGGGCGAGAGAGCTCCCAGACGTTTTGTGGTCCTACCGAACGATGACCTGCAATTCAACCGACGAAACCCCATTCGCCCTTGCCTTCGGAACAGAAGCGGTGATTCCTTCAGAAATCGCCATCCTCAGCCATCGAACCGAACAGGAGATGACGACCGACAACGATGTGGCCCGACGAATCGACCTAGACATGCTCGAAGAACGACGGCTGACCTCATAAATGAAGAACACAATCCACAAAAGGAGAGCCGAAAAGTTCTTCAATTCAAAGGTCAAAGAAAGAAGGTTTCAAGTGGGCGATCTCGTCCTCAAGAAGATCCAAACTCACACAGGCGTTTTCGGTCCGAACTGGGAGGGACCTTTCAGAGTATCCAGATGGCTAACTAAAGGAGCCTACAAACTGGAACATCCTGATGGTACTCCGGATCAATACCCCTGGAACGCCGTGCATCTGAAAAAATACTACCAGTGATAATTTTGTATTCAATTTCAATGATGTACAAGGAATATAATGAGATTATGTCCTACCCCATCTATTCTGGCGATCGCCCCACCAGGCATACCGCATACCGCCGACGATCGTTGATCATGACGATCCGAGGTCAAATCAATGCAGCCATGGTCCTGGAGGTCGATGGTACCGACAGCTTCGACCATGCAAGGTTCCTTTGGGCTGAGATCGCCCGCCCTTCGTTTAAATACGAGGCCGGCGTAGCCGAATGACCCTCCAAAATAATCAGTAGACACGATCGCACGTCCTCAAGGTACATCATCTAACATGGTGAACCCGGACAATGCGATGTGCCACTACCCCCGTCTCAACGTACATCGTCGAGGGTCGCCATCTTCACGGCGGGCCGAGGTGGAAGCAGAGCTGACAAGCCGCGGACGTGGAGTCGAATAATCCGACGACGCCCTGTGCAAGGACTCCTCCAGACCAAAATCGCCTGCCTTTCGTTTTAACACAAGGCAGGCGTAGCCTAACAGAGGACCCTCACAAAAAGTGAATCGCGGGATACACAATGTCCCTCGCACACAAAGACACGATTGGGGAGGTCGGTCCATCGAACACCCCAACCATACATGATTCTTCAGAATCGGCAAAACTGAAGATAGCTCGCCAGACAAACTAGTTTTTGTTCCCTTACTTACAATAAGTAAACAAAAACAAGGGGGCAGAGATGGGTCGAGCTAATCCTGAATACGATCGAACAAAAAGGAACCACGCAAGATCAGCTTCGCTCAAACACACGCAGGACGATCGGAGTCTCTCGACAAAAATTACAAGTAAGAATTCCGATTCAAAACATATCAATGCTCTCAACACTCAGACAATCGGTCGGATGAACAAAACGTCGAAAACAATCATACACGTACTTGTAAAAATTGCACGCAAACATTCAAAGGCGATCGTATGTAAAGAGACAGTATGAAAAGAGGAACATTTTATTCATAACGCAAGTTTCGTACATTATGGGGCCCGAAGGCATTGCAAAAAAGTACAAGTTACAGAGGAAAACAAAAATATCTCTCAAGGCCCCGCCGGCTGGTCATCGCCCTCAGGTTGCAGATCGGCTTGGGCCCCCCATCGGCCTCGGGATGAATGAGTTTACCAGTATACCAACTCAAGTCGATCCCGAAGTCGACAAAGTCAAGGATCGGCAAGGAGAACTCCGGGTGCAGAGGATGCTCGAGGGCATAGGATTTGAAGCTCTCCATCAAGGGACCGATCTCGATCCCTGCCTTTTTAGCGGCTCGAACAGCGTCAGCATAGGCCAAGTAATAAGAGAACTCGCCGACGAGCGCAACGTTGAGGTAGGGATCAGCCTCGATCACCTTCAGCTGCCCCTTGAACCCCTCGGCCGTCTTCTCAGCTTCCGCCAACTCGACCACCTTGGCGGCATTCTCACCCTTGGCCTTCTCCAGATCCTTCTTCGCCGCCTCCAGCTCACCGCTGAGCCGATCCACCGTCGCCTTCAGACCGGCCGCCTCCTCCTGCGAAGCCATATACTTCTGGCGGGTTTCCTTCTCCTGATCACGTGACCGGTCGGCAGCCCCCTTAGAGCGGCTCAGCTCTTGCTTCAATCGGTCAACGTCCTGTTTAGCCCTTTTGGCCGTCTCCGCATACTCCTTCTCCATAGCCTGGATCGGGTTGGCAAACTCAATGTTTTTGTTCCGGGCGGCCTCGAGGTCGCTATGGAGACGAGCAGTGGAGGGTCGCCCCTAAAAATCCCTAGCGGTTTGGACGACCATCGTCGCCGTCTGGAGAGCCAGGGCAACGGTCGCCTGCATGGCATCTCCAGATCGTCGACGAGCGATCGCATCAAGATCGGTCGTCCAGGCCTTGGGCAGAGAGGTGATAGCCTACTGGACGTAAGTAGGAACGTCGAGAGATGTTTGCGGAGCTTTGCTCGACAAAAAGTCCAGTACCATAGGAGCGACGTCCGGGTCGGCAAGACGAACCCTGCAGCACAAACCAAAGAAACCAAGGAGTTAGCCTATACCTTGCTCGGAATGGCTAACTCAGAAAATTTTGATCCTTTCTTATCTGTTGACCAGCTCGGGATCGCGACCAAAATAAGGCTTGCCCCGAGAGGCTTCCGCCTCAGCGATCGCCACCTTTTTCGTCGGGCCTCCCGATGACCGGGAGGCGGGTGCCGAGGGCCTATGGCCTGGTCGCTCCGTCATCGGGATGGCAGAAATAGGAGCCGAAGCAACCGTAGGATCAAGAATGGATACATCCGCTTCAGTAATCGACGGGGACTCCTCCGACCTCCGCCTCTTGCGGCGCTGAAGCTGTTCCTCTCCCTGAACCACCGGCTCGGCGACCGGCACCTCAGCAGGCCTCATCACCGGAGCAGGGCGAGACGTCGTCGCGGGAACGCGACCAGTCTTCTTGCCCGAGTGAAGGCGACCGATAAGTCCTAGATTCGACATAGCAATCTCTGGCGGTGGCTCGGCAAGTCGGGTAAAATGAACCTCTGTCAAAGAAGAGGTACAAACAAGTCAGACGACAACTTAAACGATACGACCTCCTGGAGACGATCGTCAAAGCAAGGAAGCACCACTTAAGCTCATACCTGGAACTTTCAAGTGACGGGGAAAGCAAAACAATCGAGCCCCCAACCGATGAGCTTCGTTACCAAGCGAGCGAACGTCAATAAAGGAATCCGGCAAGGCACGGATCTGCTCCCAAACGATCAAGAAATCGAATGGAAGGTCACCGATCGCTGGGACGAGAGGTCCTGCAAAAAGAAAACAAAATTAGATCAGTCCAAGACAAGCTCAATCAAGGGGAGAGTTAAAATCCTTACTCGGATTCCTCTCCCGGAAAGTGGTAGGGATCTCCAACTCCTCATTCGGCCTGTCACTCGATGCCGATCGCCACGCCCCGCCGACCCAGCACCATTTAGCCAGGTCACCCCTGGTCTTGCTCGGCACACCGAGGACCACTCTCCCCATTCGGCCTTGGATATGATTGCCGCCGATCGACCCTTTCTGCGCGGCCAGTTTAAATAGATAATTCATCTCCAGCGCAGTAAGGAGGCGGAACAACCGGTGGCCGCCAAACAGTGTCAACGTGCAGATGACATGTAGCCAATCATTTGGCGTCAGTTGAAGAGGCGCCAAATTCCAGGCGATCAGCAAGTAGGAGACGGCGAATGGCAGAGGAAATCGCAGACCGGCCTCCATAATCATCTCGTTGATGGCAACCATATCCTCGGGCGGTTGGTCGGCACGTTCATTCTCCGAGGGCACGTGCAAGGAAACGTCAGAGGGGATGTGATATTTGGACCTCCAACGGCTCAGGTCTTTCTTGGTCGCCGTACTTCGGATCTTTCCAAGAGTATACGGAGACGGGTCGGCGGCCTGAAAAACCGTCCGCTTCACATGTTCGTAAGGGTGAGCGGCGGAGTAGGCTTCGAAGTCGAATTCCGGACAGGCTCCGGCGATCGCTTCCATCATCTGAGCGAAAGCCACATAGGCAGGGCCGAATCTACTCTCTCGTTCCCAGACCGCCCGCACCAAATCATCCTCATCCACGGGCGAGCCCCCCTGCTCCGTCGTCGCCGCCGTCCTCGCCACTTCGGCCTCGTTGAAAAGTTCTTCAAGTTCTGCGGGTGCAATCCCCGCACGAATAGCTTCAACGGCCGTCTCCATATCCACTCCAACGGAAATCTCCTCCCGTTTAGGCGACGCTGCAGAGGCGGAAGAACTTCCGGTCTCGAAGGTTTTGGGTCCTCCCGACATATTATAAAAAGAAGGAGGAGATAGAAGATTGATTTTTCTTACCTAGAGAAAAGAAGAAGATCGGCACAAGAAGCTCCAGAAATTTTTGCAGAATTTCGGCTATGGATGCAAGGATGCGTAAAGAGTGAAGTAGAAGAAGCCCTGGCCCTTTTATAGATGGAGGCAAGGGTCCAAATGCAAATAGGAGAAATCTCGAGGGCTGGATCGCAACCGTCACGTGGGGACACATTAAATGCTGCCCTTGAATCCCGCGTACGCATCTTTTCGAGGGCACGCCAGCCGACAAGTCTGACAAACCGTCGGACTCCCCCAACAGCGGCGCGACATGTGTCCCTGCCACTTTTAGAAAGCCCGCCTTCATTTCCCGCTGCTCCCGGCGCGAAAGGAGATCGTCCATATTTGAATTCAGATCGCCTGATCGGCTAAACATTGGCGATCGCCAACAGTGCCACCTCACCCCATGTTTTCAACATCGAGGCGAGCTGGGGGGCAATTGTTGTGCGGCGATTAATACGCCTCGATAGGCGATCGACATCACGATCACAGAAGCCAACCATGGAAGAGATACTCTGGACAAACTCCTAGAGTTCGGCACAATACGGCGACCGTCTTTTGGTACCCAGCGTTCGTCTTTTGATATCCGACGATCGTCTTTAATAAACGAACCAGAGGCGATCGTCTCGTGCCACGCATGGATCCAGCATCCGTCAAAGTCGTCGAAGACCGAATCTTGGACGGTGGCCCACGTGCGGATCTTCAAAGTATACCGATAGATAGGACCTTTGACCCCAGCCTGTCACCTACCACACCTACCGACAAGGCCGCCGAAAGGTACAAAGTGGGTCCTCCCCAGACAGCTGCCCAGGACGCGTGCTGGCCTCCCATTGGCTCGCACAGCTGGCTCCAGCAGCAGCCCCAGACTTTAAGGGAACAGCCCCACGTGACGGGACGATCGGCCACCTTATTATAATATAAAAAACGGCGGTCGCCCGCGATCGCCTGAGGGGTCCCAACTACCTTGTCCCCTATAAATAGAGAGCTCACTGCAGCAGCCAAAGGGACGCGAATTTACTACGAATTCAGTGCAAAATACACACAAAAGAGAGAATCAAAGACTCTTTTGGCAACCACTTATACATTCATAGTGATATTCATACATATTCATCATATATCCCAAGCAAGAACTCACAAATTTACCTATCTGGTTCTTCCGGCAATCTACGCGCTCTAAAGCCTAGATAATTAGAAGTCTTTACACTCCTTGTAATAGATTCTAACATTAATATTTGTACTCGACCGTATATTTATTAATAACATCTCGCGAGAGCATTCAAGCCCGGGATTAACAACCCCAGCAAATCTTGTGTTATCTATTTTCTCACGGAAGTGTTCTCGCATTTGTTTGTTACTCGATCATTCCAGCAATACTATCTCCGGATAATATTTTGGGTAACAACAGGTATGTTCTAACCGAGTTTCTTTATTGCAGAAGAGAGTTATTACAGCCCTAACTGTCAACAAATGTGATCTCAAAATTCAAACTTATGACCTCCGTTATTTGTTGAAAAAGTTATGATGACATGCATCTTAATTACCAGATGGGCAAAGGCTCCAATATTAATAATCATATTTATTTCATCTGATCTGCCTCATTTAGTTTTGAACCATGAAGAAATCTGTGGAGTGACGGATGGGAGAGTAGGTTAAAACTAGTTGTAGTCTCTTTCTTTCAGGCAACATATTTTTCATCAAACTTGCTACCTTTTTTTTCTGAGATTTTAATTGGGTATTATATGATGGGTAGTTGAGAAAAAATAGACTGGTATTTATGTGGGAGAAAAGGAGATTACCAGAAGTTTCTTAATCATTTTTTATTTTACAATTCAGATAACTGAGTTACATTTTGCTATGATTTCCTCATGGATTGGTATGTATGACAAGACTCAGATTCCAAAATCAGGTCAGAATTATGTATTACCGAAAAATGCGTGACAGAATGGAGTTGTAGAATTTATTATTGAGCAGAAGTTATTTTTGACTATTTGATAATGTTGTAGTATGTGTGTCTTACGATACGTTATGCTAATATGTTTTAGTTGGTAATATAATTTTGGCTTTCACGCAAAACCTTGTAAATTTCTTTATTAGGGAACAAGATTTGTTAAACCAGCAACAAAGTGATTATGTGGATTTGTTTGCTTCACGTGCCGATGTTGAAGATTTGAAGAAAGTTGATAAGTATGATCGTCTGATGAAAAGCAATGATGTGCTGAAGAGAGACTTGGTCGATTCGAAGTATATGATCTTTTTTAATCCTTTTTGTCCTATTTGTGGTGTTCATGATGAAATAGATAGAATCGTATTACACATTCATTATCTTTGTTATGATATGTATCTGGTTTTGAATTGGTTGGAACGCATGTTATTTTTTTAAGATGGGATGATATGAAATTGTTGGTTCTTATATTATTGAGCTCTTGTGGTTGATGGTTAGTTATAGTTGAATGTAGATTTTGGCAATAAATTTTAAATTGAAATGTGAAATATTAATATATATATATATATATTACTGCAGAAAATACTAATCTATATTATACAATAATTAAAGTAAAAAGTTCTTTATTTACTACGCCAATTATAAAATAACCGAAGTTAAATGTATTCTTTTACTTCACTTACCCCCCACATTTGTATCATAATTAGAAAAAAAACCAAGATAGACTTCGATTATTAGGATATTAGACTTTGCATAAAAAGCGATGTCTAAAGTATACCTTTTACTACACGAACATAGACTTCAGTAATTATAACGTTTTTACTTCAGATATTATCTGAAGTTTTTGATGTTTATTCTTATAGTGCGTATGAGAATAGTATTGGATTCAGTATATGTATTCAGTATGTGTATACGTATCCGGTATGTCGAGACGAACAGGAACAATTGTATTTTTTGGCTAAGTATATAGGCCATTACGTACGCTAAATTCCAGAGCTAACGTACATTAAATTGATAGTGTTACGTATGTTATGGCTAATGTATTACGTACGTAACAAAGGGAATCAGACTTGTGGCCGAGAGGTGGGACTCGTGGTCGGCGTCTTTCGGTGAGGAACGTGCTTGGGCAAGTCAACTACATATTACGTACGCTATACAGGGTGTATTACATACGTAATATGAGATTTTATTGTAGCAAGTCAACATACGTATTACGTAGGTTATGGTGAAAGTGTTACGTACGTAAAGAAGTTCACAAAATAGGTCAACATACATGTTACGTATGCAACGAACAGAAAAGTTTTATAAGAGAACGCCCGTCTTTCATTTCCCATGGACATTTCACTTCGTTCTTCTCCTCCAAACACTCAGACATGGCATTTTCAGTTCCTCTAAGTCGATTATGAGCTTGGAAACATGGGATTGAAGCTTGGATATGGAGCTAGTGATGATTCTTGAAGTGATTCCTTGTGTTTTTCATCTTCTAAGAGATATGTTGGATAATCCTCGCTTGAATTTCGGATTTTGATGTTGTTATTGATGAATGATTCATATGAAGATGATTACGATCTTGTTATTATAATTCTTGAGGATAAATGAGGTGTATGTTGAAGGAAGATGATGATATGTTGTTTTTTGTCTTGAATATATTGATTATAATTATGAAATCATAGAGTTCTTGATGTTCTTGGTATTGTTGTTGCAATTTTTGATGTTAGGATGATCGTATGTTGAAGAACATGATAATATACACCTAGAATTATGAATGAGGATTGTTTAGAGGTTAGAGGATATCGAATTAAATTGTTTTGATGGCTATGAACAAGGTTTTGAATCATTTAGTGTTCTTGAGGAACTCCTTGATGAATTTAACATAGCAAGATAATCGTAGGTTAAATTATTTGGTTTCAGTATATTATTTGGTTTTATATAGGATCGAGGTATCGTTGACCCGTTAAGTTTGATTGGTTGGCTATGTCAGTTGTTGATTGTTATCGGATCATTCTTGTTTGATTACTTCAATAGGTTGAGATTATTGATCGGTGATTATAACCGTAGTTTCGGTCGTGTTCGAGTATGTTCATGAATTGCTTGGGTCAGGGCTGAGGAGCTCGTAGACGAAGGCAATGAGATTGGCAGTGGACTCATCATCGTCGTATCGGTATCGAGGAAAGTTATTACTTGCTCAGTTATAATGTTTAATGAATGCTTTCAGTTTCATTTCGTTTATAATGCATATAGCAATGATTATCACTGCAAATTCTGGAGATTTGGATTATGTGTTGTCTTTCCGATTATGAGGGTTAAATCATGATGTATATGCTTTATCTCGGTTATTGTCTTATTCGGGTATCAAGGTTACATTGCGATAAAGAGAAAGATATGAGTATCTATAGTTCATGGTACGTTGGATCGCCGAGCATTGAGGATAATCACTGGTGATGATTTGACATCGAGAATTCTCCTGAAGGACTTGGGACAAGTATCTTAGTTTGATTCGGTTTAGCGTTGATGTTGTTGATAATGCAGGTTGTCATTCATGTTGTTGAACATGAAGTCGTCCTAGTTGTGTCATCATAGCGCCGTTCATGTTTTGATTCATATGTTGTTTATGTTGATGAACATATCGAGTTGCATATGTGTATGCATAATTGTATTGTTTATGTTGTGTTGATCCTGTGAGATCATGTGATTTATATGTTGTGTTGATCCTGTGAGATCATGAGATCTATGCTGAGGGCGCTGGAACGGATGTCCACTATGCGTTGGTCCGACGGGATCATCATGGGGATCTATGCTGACGGCGCTGGATCGTTGGACAAGTTTTCCACCATGCGTTGGTCTGATGGGATCATCATGGGGATCTATGCTGAGGGTGCTGGATCGTTGGATTACCCGGTATTGTGTTGATGAATCATGTGGATTCGCATTATTGATTTTATCATGTGTTGTTATTGTGTATATGTATATTATGGGTTTGCCATAAGTATACATTGTCGTTATTGATGTGAGCTATTGACGTTGTCATATGAGTATGGATTTATAGGTCTTGTGTAGGACCGTGTCTGTATGTTGTTGATCTGATCTTGGATTAGACTAACGTGATTTCGTCGTGATAGTTCATATCTTGAGGTATGTTCCGTATTTCCTTTGGTATTTGTCTATTGATGGACAATCAGTTATTGTCTTGGGATTTGATGATGCTATCCGATGGATCGTATTGGTCAGAACTGGTATATTTCCGTATTGTGAGTTGGTGATGATAGTTTGAGAATCTTGAGTATTATTTGAGGTACAATACAGATATTATGTTCGAATTCATTGGTTAATCGAGTACGAGATGTGAAATGTGATTATGGTTATTCTGTTGAGAATTATTTGAGTAAGTAATGTTACTACGATAAGATTACATTGGTCGTATTCTTATTTTTCTCATTGGTATGCAATTATTATGTGATGGTTATCATTGTTGATATTATGGCTGACCCCGTCATGGGCTTTCTTTTTAGGTTCTTGGATTATCGAGCTTGTAACAGTCGTGGAGAGATGAGCTTCCCGAAGGATACTGGCTAGGGCATGTAATTGTGTACTGAGTTTCCTGATCAGTTGTTGTATTCCGCTGCTAGAGTATTTTTAATTGTTTGTCTTTTCTGCTGCGTGAGTGTTTTTAAATGGCCTTTTGGTATCTGGTAACTTAGGTTACTTTGGCAACCATTTTCTAAACTATTTTGTCGGTACGTGTAAGCAATAGCTTAACGTATATTTTTAAACTGTTGAGTTCTGGCATTCCAGGCCTTGTCCCTTCAAACGAGATTTTACGACGGTTTTGATAAACAAATTTTACTAAGTCTTCGAATATTTTTAAAGATAGTACCTTCGTTCGCCTCTTAGGCATTTGTAAAATGTTTGCGAAAATTTCCTTTAGCCTTGTGGGTTCCATCTCGGGGCCCACGACACTGTAATATTTCCAGTTCAATCTGGGGGTGTTATAGCAGGGGTCAAAATACAACACACTCCTGTACAACGGGAAAACTACTGCAGCGGAAATAATGTACAACTAAACCAATACGACATCGTATGGATCCTCATATGATTAGTATCGATCATCATTCATCATCCTTCGTACCAACCCTGTGTTATGCTCCCCAAGGCCCTGCACGTACCTAAATTCTCCCCAAGAGTTTGAGTAACACTTTTCAAATTCGAAAGATCACAATTCAATGGAAACAATTTATAAGATGTTTTAAAATACCTTCGGGAGTTTTAACGAAAAATAATTTAGGATCATCAAATCCTTATCTTTTCAAAGTAAAAGCAAAAGGGGTCACAGCATAAAGATTTGCTTCTCAAATAAAAACCAACAACAACTCACAGGGTCCGAAACCCACGTCACGTGTCCTCGACGGACATAAAGTCAACCATACAAAACCACCCAAGACACGAAATCTTGGTAACACATCCAAGGTACTCGACCTGGCATAACACATCCAAAAATCATATACATAACACCGTGAACACATGCCATGTTATCTCGGGTTTAGATAAATCACTTGTTGTCTCCTGACCACATGATCACAAGTCATGTGTCACCGTAGGTTTTCTCATACCACTGTGATCACTTGCCATGTCATCTCACGGTTGGATCAATCACTTGTTGTCTCCTGACCACATGATCACAAGCCATATGTCACCGTAGGTATCCTTAGGCTCTCACGGTTGGATCAATCACTTATTGCATCCTGACCACATGATCACAAGCCATGTGTCACCGTAGACCCCGTCCATATCCACACATTCACACACATAACTCAGTACAACAAGGATATCCAAACAATTCATCCAGAGGCATCAAACACTTAGCACGACACAATGCCAAACCACAACGAACCGAAATGAGGCAGTATATGGACACACGCATTATCGAGTGCAACATCAACACCAAACATACCCATAGGATTCAAATAATCCTTTACGAAACACACCAATCACAAAATATGCACGGGTTTTGAAAGAGAACCTTTAACGAGGCTAGACCGAATCTTTTGAAAGTTCATTTCAAACAA
The DNA here is from genome assembly GCA_033398695.1 of Orobanche coerulescens. Taxonomy (NCBI): domain Eukaryota; kingdom Viridiplantae; phylum Streptophyta; class Magnoliopsida; order Lamiales; family Orobanchaceae; genus Orobanche; species Orobanche coerulescens. The sequence goes on along the minus strand of CM065813.1, from coordinate 137,549,347 downwards.
CCAAACAAACACATTTAGACGATCACCAATCATCATATCCAAAAAACAAGAAATGTATGAACAAGGTACTTTCCTCAAAGAATCACAAATGCGCAGAATCGATCGAAGTGAGGAGACCCGAACTGTCTACGAACCTGCCAACTCCGCCGAATGAGAAGCCACGACAATAAAATACGAACGACAACAACAATAATGAAAATGAATTCCATAGTACGACCTAAAGCTGCTGAATTAAAGGAACAAACGACGAAAGATCAAGGGTTTCCCCCAAAACATCCAAGAACGCGAATTGACCCGATGAAATCATGAAAACAAAATTCTAAACCTCGGTTATGATCAACATGACTATATAACAACAAATGAATCAACAATTTCGGATTAAAATCACGAAATCAAGACAAACCCCCAATTATTCTCGAAATAGGGTTCTAGGATGATTACCTCGATTCAAATGGGAAAAGGATGATTTGATGTTGTTAATCCACACCAGACCTTGATGATAATGTTGTAGGATGAAAGATTGATGAATTCCCGTGAAGAATTACCCTGGAATCGCCTCAAGACTATGCCCGTCGTGTGAGGAAAGAAAAGAGCAAAACTGTTCTGAAATAACACTGCACGCTGCCTGAAATACAGGCCTCTGTTACGGCCGTAACATCATGACCATTACGGCCGTAATATGCTGGCCATTACGTCCATAACATGCTGGCCATTACGGCCGTAACATGCTGCATTCTGGCAGCAAATTCCTTCGGCTGCCCGATCAGTTCCGAACAACCAAAATGCGACGACTCAAAAGCTGCGACATAGCGCTAATGAAGAGTTCTCAACAACGAATGAAAGCGCTAAACAAACATGTGATTCCGACAACTCGGAGGTGGATAAAAACGAGTATGAAAACAAATACCCAAAACTTTGGGAATTTACAAAATGGCCCAAATGTCCAAAAAATCACGATACGTGATCGTATAACCAAATCGAAGTTCACCACACGTCTAACAAGGCTAAACGGACTTAAGAGAAACAAGGAACGACAGTTTCGAACGAAATTCGCAAGAATCGAACTCAAATGCGGAAAAGTCGCCAAAAAGCACGGAACTCAGCGAAACGACACTAAAACAAACACATATGTCAAAAAGTACAGAATTAATCATTCTCAGAATGACGAAACGGTCACAAGCGAGCCGTTATAACGGACTCCTGTCAATAAAGAATTTTACCAAAAATCAAAAATCGCGGATATCACATTAATAGCTTCCACACATTTTGACACATAGTCAACTGCGTACCAGGATGTACTCAAAGTTAAATGACTTAGGAAATGGGACCATGAAGTCGATTCCCCATACGTCAAAATTTTCGATAACTAGATTATTTGTGAAAGGCATTTCATTTCTTCTCCCAATATTTCCTGTTTGTTGACATTTGTAACACCCCCAAAAATCATCCAGGAATATCACACGCCGTAGACCATTATCACAAGGATATACCAGGCTAAATACCACAAAATGACCAATTAATTGACCATCCGGGGTCAACTATATAATGACTCGGACCGGTAAGATCACACAATTAATTCCAACCAAAATAAATTTCTTCTAACACATACCCACGCAGGGGTCTAAACACAATAAAACGAAAGTCTGAAAAATAATTTAATAAAACAACGACATCACTAAACTCCTCAACTCTTGATTAGTATCGCATTCTATCATCTTCCATGCCGATCCTGCGATTGCTCCCCCAAATCGAGAACACCTAAAATGCATGAAACGCATTTCCCCCATTTAAGGGATTAGCAATTCGAATTTGCCAGTACAAGTATCATATACATACGAAATATATCAAGCAACATTAATCACGAATCAGAAAAAGACAACCATCTAATAATTATTCCCGAAAGGTTTCGGTGTTTAGAAAACAAAGCAGTAGAAACATTTGAAAATAGAAACATCCTCTCGGGAATTTTAGAAAATAGAAAGCCTTTAGGACATCAGTCGTATGTTTGTAAAAACCTTTATCAAAACGTTAGGGTCTCAACCCAGATCCCATTTCAAAACTCAATAATTTTACTACATGAAAACATTTACAGAAATTGCTTGGGTCTCGGCCCAGCCATTCCATTTTCATAAACTTTCCTTTCAAAACTCTGATCGTTAAAACATGTCCATAATACCTGTGATCTCTTGTCACGTATCTCCGTAGGTTTATCAACCTGTAAATACGATACCAAACCAATATCATTCATCAACCATCAATCATAACACCAGTGCTCTCTTGTCACGTATTTCCGTAGGTTCATCAATGTAATACCCGAGATTTTCATTTCCGGTTATTTTGAATTATTTGTCTTTTAGGAAGGATATTTTCTATGTCGAGTAGTTGGTATTATTTTCCCGTTGACTAATTTCGTGTTTATGTGGTCGTATGTGGTGGTTTGTTACATGTTGTGTTCATTTTTGGTCGATGATGTTTCCCGGGAGCGTTTCATCGTGTTTGTTCTGTGCGCTTTTGGAAAATCGAGTCGCCGAGTCATGGCGGCTGGGCACTGGCTGGCCATGTGCGGCAGGAACCGGACAGGTGCGCACGAGCAGCCCACATGGGTGGGTCCTCGTGCGGTGCTCGTACAGAGCAGGCAGACTGTGAGACAGTGCCTGCCGGCCGTGCACGAGCAGGGCGCACGAGCCGGTGCTCGTGCGCCACTGACTGCCTGGAGCAGGCGCGCACGAGCAGTTGCTCGTGTGCGGTGCTTGTGCGGCGCGTCAGAGTCCAGGCAGTGTGCCCGCACGACCTGGCGCACGACCGAATGCTCGAGCATCATGCTCGTGCGTGTCTGAAAGCTTCTCGGCAGGTTTTTGGCACACGAGTCAGGCACGACCGGATGCCTGTGTGTGTCTACTCATGCATCATGTGGTGTATATAAATGATCGGGCAGACCAATTCTGCACCCATTTTCTCACCCAAACTCATCCCCTCCGCGGCTGGGACTTGGAGAACTTGAAGACATGGTGTAAAACTATCAATCCACGAGGTTCTTGGGTTTTCAACATTGATTAATCATCCCGTAATCTCCCCTGATCATCTGAATCAAGGTAAGATTCCTAAAAATCTATTTTTGGAGAAATTGGGGGGGTTTTGATTGATTTCGTCCGTCTAATCCGAACTAGCTTACATTAGTGATAGATTATCGAAGATTAAGTTATATTATACCAATTTTATTGTTTTTGCATGGTTTAATTGCTAGCGAGTCTTCGTTTTATTGAGTTCTAAATTGATGCCTTCAAGGTGTCCGATAAAATATCGTAGAGGGAATTCGGGCATTCTACGACGTTTTTCCTCATGTGATTGTTGTTTGATTGATGATAGGATATTAGGATCAAGTTCCTTGCAATAGACGGTGTTTATGTAATACCCGTACTTTTATTGACTGTTTGACTATGTCATCCTCCTCGTTTTGTCGCTCTGTAAATGCTTGGAGATGTTGTTGATATTGTTATTGAGTATCGTATCTCGTTTGGTTTTTGATCATGTCGTTTAGACCTTGCGGAAATGTTCTGTGCCAGAGATATAGCGCACGCTAGGCCTAGGCTAACGCACGCTAATTCTGCTTGATTAGCGCACACTAGCTCTGAGCCGTAGCGCGCGCTAAGAGGATCAGTCAGGTCCGAACCAGTATTTCGGACTGCTCTCTGGATTGGCGGATTAACGCACGCTAGGAGTTTGTTAGCGCGCGCTATCCATGGATAGTAGCGCACGCTAACATCCGTCCGTAGCGCACGCTACCGGGCCGGCCGCCAGGCGTGAGGTTGCCGTGTTTTCGGACTATCAGATAGCGTACGCTAGGCTTCGGCTAGCGCACGCTAAAGCTATTGCATAACGCACGCTAAACAATAGCGGTAGCGCACGCTAAGTTTTGAGCAGGGCAGAGACAGTAAGTTCTGGACTCCAGTACTGGATGCCATATTTTTGGGCTAGCGCACGCTAGGGATAGACGGTTAGCACATGCTAACGGGGCCGACAGAAGCCACTGGACTATCCGGTGACTTCGCTAGCGCACGCTAATGAAGGAGGCGTAGCGTGCGCTAGACTGGACAGATATAAATATGGCAGTTGACTTTATTTTCGTCATTTCTCACCTTCTTCACCCCTTTTCGACGGGAATCACTCGGGAGAGGCGATCTTAGGCGATTGGAAGCGATCTTCCTTCTAACAACAATATATTTGGTTGGAGAACAAGGATTTCTCAACATCTAATTCCTCCTAACGTCCGAATCAAGGTAAAAATCCTTAGAACCCTACATTTTGGGAATTTTGGGGTTTTTCGTAGATTCGTCCGATTTACCCGCTTTGAAGCTTGAGAACTTTGAGATTATGATGTATCTATACCGTATGCATACTTTTCCTACGATTTTATGGTTTATATTGTGCCGTTTTCGGACTTGTGAGATTTAGGACGATTTTCCAACCTATAGTTGATTATCCGTATATCTTTATGAATCGTAGACGGGTTTGGGGAGTTCCTTCGTGTAGTTTGAATATGGATGATTGATTATCATACTCCTTGCGAATCGTTTAGGTGCCGGAAGCGCGTTCTTGGACCTACCGAACTCATACCCTTCCTCCGTTCGATTTCTCGATGTCTCAAAGGCAAGTATACATTTATGATTGTGCGTTCTCGACTTTGAAAGTAAGAGGAATTGATGGTATGATATGAACGAACCGTTTCTACGGCATTCACATACGTCATGAGATTTTAGTCATTCCGGAATACTAGTCTTGAATTGATGAATTGACGGATTACATTTACTTTATTGTCGAGGAGTATTGTATTTCATACTTGATATACTTGCACTAGCTATTCGACGGCTAACCCCTTTATGGGGGGAATACGTTTCATGTATTTCAGGTTCCAGGAGGTCGGACAGGCAGGTATCGGGTCGGCATGAAGATGGTGGGCAAGTGTGATACTGTATCTTCTTCCAGTTATGTTAGGAGTTTCCCATTCAGTGTTGTTGTACTGGATTGACTATTGAATACTCGAGTATTGTTTTCCCCTTTTCCTTGATGTTCCGGCCTGTGTTCGCCGAAGTATTGATTCGAGTTGTGATGTATGTGAATACATTGGTTATATTTTGGATACCTTTGTATTGTTTTTCATTCCATTGTGTGTAGACCTTATCGGTCAAAAGTTTATGGTTCCGCGTATGACTAGCCTTGTGTGTCCCACGGCGGGGCTCACGGCGCTGTAATATACCCTGAATAACTTGGGGGTGTTACAGAATATGGTATCAGAGCTTAGGTCTATGGATACCTAGGCTGTCGGTCTTTTGGGTCGAATGAGTCGTCAATTTTCCACAGTATCACTACTCTGCCATCATCACAGTGCGACCGGTACTTGTAAGACCTCTTACTTTTATGATGTTTCCTTATTCATTATGCTTCATCTATGGATGTTCTTGAGAATCGATCACCTTAATGACGTGTGTTTGAATTGTGCTTACGTACCTTGTGTGTTCTTCAGTATGTCAGCTGGTAGGGGCCGTGGCTGTGTTCGTGGCCGTGGACGAGGAAGAGGTCGTGGCGCGGCCGTTTCCATCAGTCCAGTTGCGGGGTCGACCAACCCCAGTTTGTCGAACTCGGTGCATCCCGACACCGAGAGTCAGCACGACCAGTCAGACGGTCAGGGGAACAACGCGGACGTTGGAGTGGCGAATGCACTTCAACAATTGGCTACTCAAATGACTATTTTGGCCCAAACTGTTCAGCTGAATAACCCGAACCCAAACACGGATGCCTTGCTTCAGAATGTAATCCGTATGCACCCTCCACAGTTTGGCGGTGCCATGCACTGCTAGTCGGGAAGACTGGCTAGCGGAATTAGAGAAGATTTTCGAGGCGGTTGATTGCCCCGAGGTGAGGAAAGTACCAATTGCTCAGTATTTCCTCACTAAGGAGGCCGCTACTTGGTGGAAGTTCATCAAGCCACAGGATCGTATTGCATCGTGGGATGAATTTAAGGAGCTCTTGGAGGCCGAGTTTTGCCCTTGGCCGGTACGAGAGAGCCAAATCCGATCCTTCTTCGAGGCTAAACCACAGGATATTCCCGTTTCGCAGGCGATCGTAGAGTACAACCAACAATTGATCCATGTGAAGGATCATGTGCGTAACGAACGTGATAAGATCCGTTATTTTGATATGCGGATGAATTTGGACTTACGACGGTACATGGCCGGATTTGCTTGTACCACGCTGAAAGAGTATCAGGACAGAGCCTTAGCCCATGATATGTTGAGCCTCGACAACGATACCGTTGAAGAACCGAAGAAACAGAAAGTCGCGGGAAATTTTTCTGGATCTAAAGGTGGCAACTTTCAGAAGTCTCAGACGACTAACCGTTTCGCCGGACAGTCGTCGCGTTCCAATAAAGGGAAGAGGGGTTACCGTCCCACTCCAGGTACCTCAAATCGCACGGTGACTTGCTATAATTGTGGCCGCCCAGGCCACTTAAATTCGAAATGCTACTTTCCACCATTAAAGTGTCACACGTGTGGACAGATGGGGCATAGAGCGGTTTATTGCTCCAAGCCGAACCAGACTTTGGATCATCGGGCTTCTGCCCTAACACCACTTGATCAAGGTATTAATCAGCGGAAATCTTTTGGTCAACCTCAGTAGAACTTCGGCAGGGGCCGGGGACGGGGCCAGAATGCTGGAGGGGGGAACTCTAGCGTCGGTTCGGTACAACCACGGGTTTATGAGATGCGCCGAGCAGACGAACCCGACGCGGCGGTGGCTTCAGGTACCATTCATATTCTATCTCATCCAGTCCGTGTACTTTTTGATTCGGGTGCTACACATTCTTTTATTTCTTTGGAGTGCGTACGCCGTTTGAATATAACTTGTTTCACTGCTTGCGATCCCTTCATCGTGAAACTGCCTAGCGGGGATAGAATTGTGGGGAACCGGGAGATTAGAGATTTTCCGGTGATTATATCCGGTATGGAATGGTTGTCGAATCTGATTGTAGTTGATATGAAAGGCGAGGACGTGATCCTCGGCGAGGATTGGCTTGATAGTCATCAAGCGATTATGAATTACCATACCAAGGTTATCACCATGATGACTGAAGACGGGTCTGAGTACTCATTTTTGGGGCGTAAGTCGGGACTACCCAAGTTACTTATCAGTGCCATGAAGGCCGTAAAACTTTTGAATAAAGTTTGTGCGGGCTATTGGTGTTATGCCTTGAAAATGGAAGGAAACGAAGTCGATCTCTCTTCGATTCCGGTTGTTAATGAGTATCCTGATGTTTTTCCGGATGACCTCCCGGGATTACCGCCAGATCGAGAAATAGAGTTTACTGTGGACTTAGAGCCAGATGCGGCTCCGATTTCTAAAGCACCTTACCGGATGGCACCTTCCGAAATGCAAGAATTGAAGAATCAGTTGGGAGAACTTCTGGAAAAAGGGTACATCAGACCGAGCGCTTCGCCTTGGGGCGCGCCTGTTCTTTTTGTGAGGAAGAAGGATGGTTCACTACGTTTGTGCATTGACTACCGTGAGCTGAACAAAGTAACCATCAAGAACAAGTATCCTTTGCCACATATAGACGATTTATTTGATCAATTGCAAGGGGCTGCAGTTTTCTCGAAAATTGATTTAAGATCTGGGTATTATCAACTCAGGGTAAGGGAGTCCGACGTTCCGAAGACGGCATTTCGGACGAGATATGGGCATTATGAATTTGTAGTTATGCCTTTTGGGTTGACCAATGCGCCGGCAGTATTCATGCAGTTAATGAATAAGATATTCATCGAGTACCTCGACAGGTGTGTAGTCGTCTTTATTGACGACATCTTAATTTATTCTCGAGATAAGGAGGAACATGCCCGACACTTGCGTTTGGTTTTAGACATTTTGAGAACCGAGCACCTCTATGCAAAATTCTTGAAATGTGAGTTTTGGTTGGAAGAAGTTATGTTTCTCGGCCATGTGATTTCGGCCGAAGGGGTTCGTGTAGACCCGCAGAAGATCGAGGCAAGCAGACCGGGCACCGCCTAAAAATGTTAAGGAGGTTCGTAGCTTTTGGGCCTTGGGTATTACCGCTGGTTTGTCGAGGGGTTCTCGAAACTCGCTCGACCGCTTACGAAATTACTCCAGAAGACCGAAAAGTTTGTTTGGACGGATGAGAGACAGCAGAGCTTCGATGAACTAAAGAGACGATTGACTTCAGCGCCGATTCTAACTTTACCACATGGTAGCGAAGGCTTTGCAGTTTACAGTGACGCTTCGGGTCAAGGCCTGGGTTGTGTCCTTATGCAGCATGATAAGACAATAGCTTTTGCGTCACGACAATTAAAGCCTTACGAGATGAATTATCCTACTCACGATTTGGAATTAGCCGCAATTGTCTTCGCACTCAAGATTTGGCGACATTATTTGTATGGTTCGCCGTGCCGGATTTATACCGATCACAAGAGCCTGAAATATATTTTCAGTCAGAAGGAGCTGAATATGAGACAGAGGCGTTGGCTAGAGTTGATAAAGGATTATGATTTGGAAATTCTTTACCACCCCGGAAAAGCTAATGTCGTTGCGGATGCTTTGAGCCGCAAATCGGCATCTCTTCAAATGCTCGAGGTTCTTACACCTTAGACGAAAATTCGTCAGGACTTAATTGAGCAAGGGATAGAAGTTTGGCTTCAACGAGTACAGGGGCAGCTGTGTACTCTCGAAATTACTTCGTCTTTAGTTGATGACATCAAAGGGAAGCAGTGGAGTGACCCGATGATTTCTCAACTGGAGCGCTCCTGGCTTTATGGTACACGAGGATAGTATTCTGAGATTCCAGGGCAGGCTTTGTGTTCCGAACGATTTAGAGTTGAGACACAGAATTCTCCGAGAAGCGCATGCTACGCCTTACTCAATCCACCCCGGGACGAGTAAGATGTACAAAGATTTGAAGCGTAATTTTTGGTGGAATAACATGAAGAAGGATGTTACGGAGTTTGTACTACGGTGCTTGACGTGCCAACAAGTCAAGATCGAACATCAACGACCAGCGGGGTTGTTGAAACCGCTTCCCATTCCCGAGTGGAAGTGGGAAGACATTTCTATGGATTTCATCACTGGCATGCCGAGAACTCGGAAGCACCTAAAACATGAAAACATGTTCCGCCCCCACGGGGTCAGTCATCCAGATAATGAATATCAAATACATGTACAACATGATATGCATCCAACGGCAGAATAAACAGTACAACAATGGTATTACAAGATGCTCACAAACCAAGGTAAGAACCGAGCATTCGTGAAACACCATGCCCACGGCATACGATCGGTACCTGCTCAGTAGGTTAGAACACAAGTGCCCAATGATGAATCATCAATATAGAACGCAACAATGAATTACCTGAAGGTAAACCAAACCAGAGCTGAAATAAATACGAATCACAATGCCCGAAGGCTCCAACGGAAATACCCAAGACATCACAATAGTCTAAAAGCCACTCAACCGAAGCTGCCAAAATATCACAATCGCCTGAAAGCCACTCAGCCGAAGCAGCCAATCATCAGAATGGCCCGAAGCCAAGACAGCCCGAAGCTGTATCACATGAAGGCCGAAGTCATGGCACGAAGCCGTATCACAATGATATCATCCAATGACCGTGACCTGCTGAATTGCAGGTGCTGGGAAACCAACCGCGAAGGTTCAAGCTCCAGACTTACCCATAATGAGATCACCTAGTGACTGTGACCTACGGAACTATAGGTTTTGGGAAACCAACCACGAAGGTTCAAGCCCCAAACTTACCCATAATGAGATCATCAACATGGTCATGACCTACTGAACTGCAGGTGTTGGGAAACCAACCGCAAAGGTTCAAGCCCTAAACTTACCCATAATGAGATCATCAACATGACCATGACCTACTGAACTGTAGGAGTTGGGAAACCAACCGCGAAGGTTCAAGCCCCAAACTACCCATCGAGCACTAGCGAGACTAGCCTCCAAAACACAATTAATCACAAAAGGCAACGATCCCAATATTACCGAATTCACAAGAATAATAGTGTGCTGTCTTGAGTCGGCTAACACGATAAAAATAACTCACGGATGGGCACCGTCCTCGTCGGTCCCAATTCAAATACCTCGACTGCCTTGGACTGGCCAATCGATCACAACGACTCAACAGATGGGAACTATCCTCGACACTCCCAATTCAATACTTCGATTGTCTTAAAACGACCAATTGATAACAACGATACAACGGATGGAAAATGTCTTCGACGGTCCCAATTCAATACATTGATTACCTTACAACGGTCAATAGATAGCCATTCAATGGATGGAAATGTCCTCGACAGTCCCAATTCAATACATCGTGTAAAACCCCTTATATTCGATGGCTTATCACATGTATAATGCACTAAATCATGATGTAATTTGATAATATTTATTTTATGACATGATATAACCTACATCTATTTTATTTTATTTCACTCTTTAACTCTGTAATTTATTTGATAAACCAAATAATAAAATTAAAATAGCGTGTTGATTCACCTATTGGGCTATTTGTCAACATCTAATTACATATAGACTCACTAATGTACTCAACCCAACTTAATAAAAATTCTAAGACATGAACTACAATTCCAATCCCAACACAACTAATTAAATCATTTACCATTATAATTATACTCTTAAATTAACAAAAAAAATAATATAACATACACACACACACACACACACATATGGACAGTCAAAGGGGGAAAAAGGAGAAGAAATTCTAGAGTCTTCATGCAAGACTCTTGACACATGTTCCCATTTCACTACCCAACCCTCCTTATCCCAACTTTAAATACTTACACCTTAAACTAACCACCCTTTACACTTACTACAACACAAAATCTGCATTTGAGAGACTAGAGAGAGGAGAGGGTCGAACCAAAAATGAAGAAGGAGGAAGAAGGAGAAAATTCAAGCAAAGAAATATGTAATCTCATCCCTTATATCCATTTCCATAATTTCTTATGAAAACCTTCCTAATCTAATTTTAATTTTAACTCATGCAAATAAAATACTCACCTTGGGGTGCATGGTGATGGCCGAACCATATAGTATGAGAGGGGAGGTCATTTTCCAACTTTCGAGGCCTATAACCGACTAAATCCGGCAAGATTGAGGTGGGTGAAAACTCTTTCAAACCTTCTAAGTAGAAATCTTTTTATTTTACTTGTGATGCATGTACTAAATCTGAAGTATTTCGAGATTCTATTGATATGATCTATGTTAAAATCTTCATGTTAAAATTACATATTATGATATTGCGTATAACTATGTGTAATTCGTTTTTCTTAAATTTAATTCTCAAATATTATGAAAAATGTGGAAGTATGTATTAATCTGAAATTCTTATGTAATTTCATGTCTTTAAATATGTATGTTATGGTTATAACAATATGTAAAATGATTTATTAAACTTAAACGACAACCGATTTGGTAGTCGGAAGTCGATTTTGTGATAAATTGATTGTTATATGTTTCCTTCTAAATATTGTTGAAAACCCTACCAAAATCTGGAAATTGTGTTATATGACTATATTATGATATTTGGATAATTTATTCGAGGCCAAAACGGGACTTGAAACGAGTAAACAGAACTTTTGGGCATAATTCATAATTTCATAAAGTTTGAGGACTAAATCAAAATTTACGAAAATAAAACATTATGGACCTTTGACAGTACATATTATATCATGTATAGGCTGTCCATAATGTTTCAAGTGATTCAGGGTTCGAAATCTAAACTCAATAGTCCAAATCGCAATTTTAAAACAATTTCGGGGTCAAATTGCAGGAATTCCAATCTTCTGGATCAAGTCCGAAATTTTCTGGAATTTTCACAAATCTGGAATTTTCGGTTCATTACGAGTCATCTCGTAAAATTTCGTTAAATTCAGAGCTAAATTCATAGCTCTATAAGCCTCAGAACGATTTCCGTAAGTTTTGGGGCGATATCGTAATTTCTGGAAAATTTCATTCACGAAACTGGAAATTTCCGAATTTTTCCTTAAATCTGGAGTCGAGGAAGTATTTTTGGCTTCCTTAATAAAATTTCATCACCTTCCGATTTCGTTTCATACTTCAAACGCTTAGGTTTGAACCTAAGGGTAAAAACGTCCTTTCAACCTATTTTGGGATAACTCTCGTTTCGTTTCATCGAACCTACCCATTTATATATCTGATCTGAACCCTTCAGACCATTAATAAATTATTGAGAATATTTTTGAATTTATATACAAGTCCTATTCCGGATTACCGGGCCACAAATATATTAACCATATTCCATACTTAATCAAAAAACGCTATTAACCTCACCGACCGAACGTTTACGTGATACTTGTGAAATACGTCAAATTGATAACTATAACTGTCCGGGAATTAAGTGCTATATAAACAAAGTGCCACGGACGGGTCCGCCTCTAACTCTATCGGGACAAAGTGCCACGTCAACGGATGGGGGCCACCTCTTAAGCCCATACAAAACAGAGAGCCGACCTACAATGCGGGGGCCACCTCTTGAGCTGTAGGAGCCACCTCTAGAGTCCCAAATCGAGTCGAGATTGTTAGACCGAGTCTTGGATCGAGCAGCGTGGCGTCGGTTCATGAACGAGGCTACCGTTGTTTCCCATTCCCATAACCGAGGAACGGAGTGTTCCGAGGGACCTGGGTCGTAGACTTGGGGTATAATCGCGATTATGGTGTGATCTGGGTATTAACCCACAACTAAGGACATACCGAGCCCAGATAAGAGATAAGGAAGCACACGCTAAGTGTGAAAGCGAAGGCTCAGCTATTGGGATGACGGTCCAAATCTTAGGGCGATGGCCTATATTGCTAAGAGTAATAAGAAGAGTCTAGAATCCAAAGTCCACATCGGCAGCATTCGAAACTGGATTGACTGATCGACTGATTGACTAATTGCTTGACTTGACGTCCGTCCACGGGGATAGGATTATAATATTACAACTACAAAATGATTATCGTTTTATAAAATTCTGACGTAATTGTAATTGTTCCCACTTTTTCATAATTGATAAAATCATGCATCACTTAAAAGTTTTCAAAGGAAAGAGCCACACTCGCACACGATCACCCACTCACTGAGACCTTTTGTCTCACCCCACCGTTTTCCCTTTTAAACCAGAGAGTGAGCAAATAGCAGAGGACGAAGAAGGCTTCGTGGAAGAGGCCGAATAGAAGACTGCCGTCAAGATTTAAAACTTCTGTTCTTAGAATTTCTGTTATTATCCCAATTTGTAATAGTTTTTTTGTTTGGTACTTGGATCATTTAGTATTTGGAAAATTTCCGCTGCAAACTTATGAATAGTGTAATTTCGATTATCAGCTTTTGTCACAACAAATCCTAGTACATCGGGCTAAGATTGTTGTTTTGAAATATTATCCAATTGTTATTTTGATTCCGCTATTTATTGTCGCATTTGATTGATTGATAGACCATGCGTCGCGCCCTCGTCCTTCCCGATGTTGGGGGCGTGATAGGAGTAGTATTGGAGCCCGCTTTTTGAGAAGGACACTTACAACGGGCTAACAAGGATAAGATTCTTCAGACTTAGATGGTAATTTCACCTAGGTAGAAGTGAACCGTAGGATTGAGACCTAAAATAGATTTCTCGAGTCAATTCTCATAAAGATATCATTCGACTTGTCATTATTCACTTGGAATATGCATAGTCAAGTTCAAATTCCCTAAGTCATTGGCCAATGTACTTGATTAAGTATCCACGTCATTTTCCCGACCAAATTAATTCTTCTATTGAACTCTTGAAACAGATATAGTTTATTTCACTTGTCCATTTCTCAAAGTCATGTCACTACTCATTCAAAATTGATGAAGTTCCTTTAAACTCCACTAAACTTCATTGTCTTCTTAAAAATGGAGTATAATTGTTCCTTTATCATTAGCATCATATAAGCATATTGGTTGAATCATTAAGTTCACTGCCTTAATGATTATTCATGCTTAATAGAGCCTTATATTGGACATTAGATTTTACGAAATACTGACTTAGTTTTATAATTTGATGGACCCCGCAGATAATAAGGATTTGACCAAGGAAAATCAGAATACCCCTAACTCGATATGTATGCTCAGGCGGATAAGCCAAACTTAACCAGAATCAACTATAAGTGTTCAATCGTACACTTAATTCTGCATAACAACATAAATACTAATAATTCCACATAGGACTGTAAATCCTCACACATTTCCTAATTTATAATAGATGGCTGACGAAGAGGTGGACGCCCTCGCATGAATCGTGACGAGCAGCATCAATGCGATGATCGCTCACACTCTCCTCCACGAGGAGGAAATGGGAACGATGCCATGGCCCAAGCCCTCACTCAATTGATGAGCTTCCTACAACAGCAGATTGCTAACAACGGGAACAACAACGAAACCATTATCGCACCTTCGAACGATTCTTACGCTTCAACCCGTCTACCTTTGATGGCGAACCCGACGATATCAAAGCTGAACTCTGGATGGAGAGAATTGAAGGAATTTTCAACGTCCTTCAGTATACTGATGAACAACGAATACCACTAGCTACATTCTGACTCGAGGCCGCAGCTCATGACTGGTGGAGGAGTGTAAACGAGCGCTGGATGAGAGAAGACCGTGTCAGGAGATGGGCTAACTTCCTGACCGACTTTCGAACTCAATACATGTCAGCAGCAGCCAGAGAGGCTATACGGGATGAGTTCTACCACATGAAGCAAGGAGCCATGACAGTCGCCTAATATTAAGCCCAGTTTAACAGATTGTCTAAATACGCACCCGAAATGGTAACAACTGAGGAGGAAAAGCTCTATAAGTTCACTAGAGGGATAAGGCAGTCACTTCAATAGAGCCTTCTAACTGTTCAGCTGGCGACACTTAACCAAGCAGTGGAAGCCGCCACCCGGATCGAGAGCGGAACTGCGAGGTTAGCTCAACAGCAAAGTCGTTTCTCCAGCAACGCCAAGAGGCCTGCTACCTGACCAACATCAATGCCACCACAGAAGTTTAAGAGGACGGGAACTCAAGGAAGCTCGAGTGGGACAAAGGCACCAGGTCTCAACAAACCATCAACGCCTTTCACCCAATGTGGTAGGAAAGGGCATAAGTCAGATTTGTGTTGGAGGAAGCTCGGAAAGTGCCTATGTTGTGGCAGCCCAGATCATGTTCGAGAATGCCCAGATCTGAACCCCCCGGCGATCAAACCAACTACTACATCTAAACCAGGAAACAACAAAGGGAAATCCCCAGCTCGAGTATTCACATTGACTGGTTAGGATGCACCAAAGAACAATGATGTGGTGAAAGGTACACTCCTGATATCTAATCAACTTGCACGAACACTTATAGATCCAGGATCGTCCCATTCGTTTGTTGCACCGCATTTTTCTAAGAAACTTTATAGACCATTAAAATCCTTACCATTATGTCTAGAAGTATCTACCCTGATGGGAGTTAGTCAGCTAACGGATAAAATCTATTCTGCGTGTGATGTGATCATCAGCGGTAACTGTTATTCTGCCGATTTAGTAGTGCTTCCAATATTGGAGTATGGCATCATCCTAGGAATGGATTGGCTATCTAAGCACTATGCACAATTGGATTGTCATTCTAAAATATTTAGGTTTTGCGAACCTAACAAGCCAATTGTGGAATTAATTGGAGACGCTCGAGTCAACCTAGCACCTATAATATCAGTTATCAAGGCTAGGAAGGCAGTTGCCAAAGGGGGAACTGGATTTGTAGCCTTCATCACTAACAAGCCCAAGATTAAGTAGGATATAGAAACCATACGTGTAGTGTCCAAATACCTTGACGTATTTCCCAAAGAATTAACCTCCCTACCACCTGACAGAGAGGTTGAATTCAATATCGAAATCATGCCTGGAAAGGCACCCACTGCAAAGGCACCATACCAAATGGCACCAATGGAGCTGCAAGAGTTGAAGGTACAACTACAGAAGCTACTCGACGTGGGTTTTGTACAACCGAGTGCATCACCATTGGGAGCTACGGTATTGTTTGTCAAAAAGAAGGATGGAACATTGGGGCTTTGCATAAATTACCATGAACTCAACAGCATTACAGTTAAGAACAAATATCCTCTCCTGAAGATAGATGAGTTGTTTGAACAACTCCAAGGAGCTATGGTGTATTCCAAGTTCGATCTTCAACAAGGATACTACCAGTTAAAGATTAAGAAGGAAGATGTTCCTAAAACAGCATTCCAAACTAGATACGTCCACTACGAGTTTTTAGTGATGCCTTTTGGACTCACGAATGCTCCTGCGGCATTTATGGATTTAATGCACAGAGTATTTCAACCCTATCTCGACCAATTCGTAGTAATTTTCATCAATTATATACTCGTGTACTCTAAGTCGGAAAAAGATCACGAGAGACATCTTAGACTAGTGTTGGATACACTAAGGCAGCACAAGTTGTACGCCAAGTACAGGAAGTGTGAATTTTGGTTGAGGGAAGTGGCGTTTCTGGGCAACATTATTTCTGGAGAAGGGATTGCAGTAGATCCATCTAAAATAGAGACTATTATGGATTGGAAGAGGCCAGAAAATGTAACTGAGATCCGAAGCTTTCTTGGACTTGCGGGCTACTACCGTAAATTCATCAAAGACTTCTCGAAGATAGCAGGACCCATCACCCGGCTAACCTAGAAACAAGTAAAATTTGAATGGACGGTTATGTGCGAGTCATGTTTCCAGGAACTCAAGAAGGGACTTACCACTGCACATATACTGACACTTCCAGAAGGAACCAAAGGATTTGTCGTATATAGTGACGCCTCAAAGGATGGACTCGGGGCTGTACTAATGCAGAATGGTAAAGTTATCGCATATGCTTCCAGGCAACTCAATACGCACGAGAAGAATTATCCAACGCACAACCTCGAACTTGCTGCAATAGTATTCGCCTTAAAGAAATGGCGACATCATTTATACGGCGTTGAATTCACCGTGTTTACAGACCATAAAAGCCTCAAGTACCTATTTTATCAAAAGGAACTTAATATCTGGCAGAGAAGATGGGTAGAGCTTTTAGAAGATTATCATTGTGAAATTCAACACCACCCTAGGAAAGCGAATGTCGTGGATGATGCCCTCAGTAGAAAGGGTAGAGTGGCCCAACTCATGGTATGAGAATGGCAAGCTATTGAGGAATTGAGATGTCTAAAACCTATTCATGTAGGTACTCACTTAATCTGCGCCAACCTCACAGATAAATCGAATCTATTAGACGATATTCGATTAGCACAAGAGAGAGATCCAAAACTTCAAGAGTTTACGGACAAGATCGCTAAGGGCGAGAAACCTGAGTCTACGACTTCCAAGGATGGAATTGTAAGGTTTAAGGTACGGTTATGCATACCTCACGACGAGGAGCTCAAAAGACGAATTCTCGAGGAAGCCCATTGCTCGAGATATGCGATACATCCAGGAGGTAACAAGATGTACCGATACTTGAAGAAACATTTTTGGTGGGTGAACATGAAGAACCAAGTGGAAGAATTCGTGGCGCGATGCCTCACATGTCAGAGAGTCAAAGCTGAGCATCAGCGACCCTCAGGACTACTATAGCCACTAGAAGTCCCTGAATGGAAATGGGAAATAGTAACCATGGAGGTTATAACACCATTTGGGTGATCGTCGACAGACTGACGAAGTCATCACATTTCGTGCCGGTTAAAAAGGACGACAGCTTTCAAAAGCTGGCTAGGACCTATATTAGAGAAATCGTTCGACTTCATGGAGTGCCCGCGGACATAGTATCGGATAGAGATCCTAGATTCGTATCTCGTTTTTGGAAAGTCTTTCATAAGGAATTAGGAACTTCCTTGAGCTTCAGCACAAGTACGCATCCCCAGACCGATAGGCAATCTGAACGAACCATTCAAACCCTTGAAGACATGCTACGAGCTTGCGTACTGGACTTTCAAGAAAATTGGGATTTTCATCTACCATTATCCAAGTTTGTATACAACTGTTGCGATATTTCTTACACGCAAGTGCACATTATCGTTTACAAGTAATAAAGTGATAAGTAGAGTATCGTTCCCACGAGGACTGAATCTCTAACTACCGATTTTTATGTATTCCAGTTTTATTTGAACAATCGAATTTGGGTTTTGAAATTAATAACTAAAAGAATTACTAAAAGACTAAACAGTAGAAAACGATAGCTTGAATAAAGGGAAATCAAATGATGAATAAGTCTATGATTTTGAATCCACCTCGGTTTATCCGAATTTACTCTCGATTATCCGTAATAAATAATTTTCCCAATTTATTGAAGGCGGAGATTGCTAATATATTCTACCGCCTCTCCCGAGGTCAATAGATTTGTCTAAAGGCGAATAACGCACTCTATCCCTAGGTGAATTAATTCGTCAATAGGCGAAAAGCATAAAATCTCCAAAACGCCACGTAGTTCCTATGAGTATATTCCTATCTCACAGAATAAAACGGTCCTCACCAATAGTTCCTCACCAATTCTCCTCCCCCGATTCGAATTGAATGATTAAATCAATACAACTATTGGCCTAATAATTGAAAGCATTAAACACAATTGGGAAAACTCAACAAAAAGGTAATTAATTTGATAATCTCAAGCAATTCGTCAAAACGTAAGTTTCATCAAAATCCTAGATTAGAGTTTTAGCCTGACATACTAATAATTGAAAATACAGAATAAATGAATGAAAGCATTAAAATAAAACGCAGATGAAGCTCGGATTCCTCCATTCTTCGGCTTCTTCCCTCTGCTCTTGAAGTCTTCTGCTTCCCTCCTCTTCTGCCGTCTCCAAGCTTAAGATCCAAAATATAAAAAATCCAAAGATGAATAATTAGGGTCTTAAACCCTTATTTATAGCTTAGAACATCCTCCAAATCGCGTCCGTATGAGTAGGTCGAAAACTGGATTCGAAACGGCCCAAATCCGCGCGGACATACAAAAACCGCCTAGTGTGCCGCGGCACAGAGCCTTCAACTGGATGCCTGGGCGTCATTTAATTCTTCTGTGCCGCGGCTCACCTGGACTGTGCCGCGGCACAGAGTACAGTTCACTTTGTGCCCGGCTGGGTGTCTTCCTGTGCCGCGGCCCTGCTTCCTTGTGCCGCGGCTCATAGCCAAAATTTGCCGTTTTCGCCCGTTTCGCCTCGTTTTCGCTTCCGGACTTCAATTTCCTGACAAACATACAAACTTAAGGTATTAAAGGCTCATTTAAATAATTTCACTCTCCAAAATAATACAAAATAATGATAAATAAGCGTATAAAAATACGCCTAACAAATACCCCCAAACTTAAGCCTTTGCTTGTCCTCAAGCAAAAAGAGAATTAATTTAAATAAAAGAATGTCGTGAATAAACGTACAACTCATAGTGTTCAACCTAATCAATACTATCCTGTAATTCTCTCTGAATAATACGAGTGTCGTAATAGCGAGCTACACTCAGAACACTGATCCCACAAAGTAATCAAGTTCAGTCCTAATCACTCGTTCATGAAGAAAATCTAGCTCAAAGGTTAACAAAACGTGAATCAAATCGACCGTCAATATGATAGGTTAAAATAAACAAGCTATTTCGCCCCGTTCCTCAGTCTAATGGCACAATTTTCACGAGTTTCATAAAAATAATCCTCGGACAGTAATCCCTTATATATATATGCTCAAGAAATTTATTCGAGTTGACCACTAGGTTCGGATCTCGGGATGTTTCCTCGGGATAATCCTAGGGTGGAACTTCCATTCTCATGTATTGGGAAACCGTTTGATGTAAAAGACACTCATGGGGCACATGGATGCTTCTAGTTACTAAGTTCCCTTCTACAATGGAGAAATAACTCGAATATATAATATCCGCATGTCCGAATCAAGGTCGCTGTTTTACGTGAGGGTAAACAACGGGTCACGCGAACACCCCTGGTTACTAGGCTCCCTATCATCGGCATGTGAAATATCTAAATCACTAGTGTAATCAGGGTCGTCGTTTTACGCGAGAGTAAACAACGGGTCACGTGAATACCCCCGGTTACTAGACTTCCCTTCATAGAACAAAAATTATCTCGACTCTTGGGAAAAACTGACCGACTCTAAACTCACTCTAAGTGCCAACACGACTAATGTAACTGTACGACTAACTAACCGAAAAATGTAACCAAATGTATCGACGGTGATTTTAAAACAAGTATGTATCCTCTCTTATCCGCTAAGACCTCTACAATCACGAAAAAATTTGGACCTAAATGAATACTAAGCAGAAACAGAAATTACTGACTACAACTCGACTAAAACTCGACCGTTTATTCAGAGAGAAAAACAGTGTCGTAACATCAGTATTACACAAATAGAATCACGAAAAATTCACGAATAGAGAAAATTAAGACAAGCAAGGCTATCGAAAAAAAATAACGCAACGTAATGAAAAGTGCAACGAAATAAAGTACAACAATGAATGTAGTAACTGAAAGTAAACCCCCCCCCCAAACTTAGGACGTACATTGACCTCAATGGACAAAATATGATATGCAGTAAAAGTAAAAGGTCAAGTACTCCCCTGCAGTCCGCTCACGAGCTGGTGCCGGCATCATCCGGTGAGTTTGCATGCTTCTTGACTACATCATGCGGAGTGTGAATAAATGAGCTTGCATCATCAAAAAGGAAGTTAAGTACGAGCTCTCAAGTTTAACATGATGTAAGGGTTGGGGATAATGTAATTCGATAACATGATTCATTGCATATAATTTGAAAATGCCTGGCTTACCAATTTTTCATTGCTGCAATTTATCAAACACTTTGTGTGCACCAGTTAAAATGAAGAACAAAAATTTTTATGGTTAACTCCAAATCCCAAAAATAATAACACAGATAATAACCCTGAATAACGACAACTATCATCACCAATTCATTCATAAATATCAATTTCATCACAATATCAAATTCCCCATATTCCAACTCCATTTTAGAAACAACATTGAAGAACAACTAGCAATATAACTTCAATTCTTTTCAAATCAAGTATCACTTATGATTAAAAAATCAAGAATTACCTGAAGAATTTGAGAGGGAGACAAAGAGAAAGTTATCGAGTGACCTTATTGTGCCGTGAAACATCCGAGGGAAGGGTCCCTAGAGCTGGCCGATCAACTGAAAGAAGCATACCTGGCCATTCTTATAATGCGACGGGGGCCGCGGCCGCGGCCCAGAGTACAGTCGGACTGGGGCGCATTTGTCATACTTCCGGGTGCCGCGGCTCAGTTTGGGCGTGCCGCGGCTCAACGTGTTAGTGTGCCGCGGCTCGTTTGCCCCGTGCCGCGGCACAAAGTACAGCCTCCTGGGCGTTTCTTGGACATTTGGTGTGCCGCGGCACAGGGTATGTGTGCCGCGGCTCAGTGACCTGGTGTGCCGCGGCTCAGTGATATCGTGCTGCGGCATAGAGTACAGTTTGTTCGGCCATGTTTCATCAGCTGGTGCGTGTCGCGGCTCACTTTTCTTGTGTCGCGGCCCATCATTGAATTCCTCCCCTTGGCTGATTCCTGCACAGAATTTTTACACGAAAACATCAAGACGAGAGGGAAGGACGGATCAAAGAAGAATGACGACAAAGAAAGACTCTAAAAATGCAAGAAAACAATAAAGAATCTACAACTAATACTCCGGTTGCCTCCCGAGGAGCGCTAAGTTTATAGTCTTCAGCCGGACTTTTCTCGCATTCATCCGGCGGTGGATAAGGCGACGCTCGTTTTCTGCGTGTCTATTGGATTTCCCAAGTATGCCTTCAACCGTTGTCCATTAACTTTGAATTTTCGGGCATCTTTTTGTACTTCTACTGCACCATGTGGAAACACTTGAACTACGGTGAACGGTCCCGACCATCGTGAATGCAATTTCCCGGGAAATAACTTTAAGCGAGAGTTAAATAGCAACACCTCTTGTCCCGGGACAAATTCTCTCTGCGTGATGTGCTTATCATGCCAAATCTTTGTCCGCTCCTTATAAAGCTTCGCATTTTCGTATGAATCGTGGCGAATTTCTTCCAACTCGTTCAGCTGCAAACAACGCTTTTCACTAGCGGATTTCAGATCAAAGTTTAGTTTCTTTATCGCCCAGTAAGCACGATGTTCCATCTCTACGGGTAAATGGCAACCTTTCCCATAGACCAATCTGTAGGGCGACATTCCGATAGGTGTTTTATACGCAGTCCGGTACGCCCAAAGTGCATCATCGAGTTTAAATGCCCAATCTTTTCGAGACGAGCTGACCGTCTTTTCTAGAATCCACTTCAGCGCTCGATTTGATATCTCGACTTGACCGCTCGTCTGAGAATGGTATGCTGTAGCAACACGATGAGTGACTCCGTATTTTCTCAAAACCGCATCAAGAAATTTGTTGTCGAAGTGTGACCCACCATCACTGATAATAGCACGTGGAGTCCCAAAGCGTGTGAAGATATGTTGTTTAATAAACTTGATTAGGACATTGGACCCATTCGTAGGTAGTGCCACTGCTTCAACCCATTTTGAGACATAATCTACGGCCACCAAAATATAGAGATTCTTGTTTGATGGAGGAAATGGACCCATGAAGTCGATCCCCCATACATCGAACAATTCAACTTCAAGTATGGTGTTCAGCGGCATTTCGTGTCGTCTTCAGATGTTTCCCGTCTGTTGACACCGATCACACGTGGACACAAAGGAGTGAGAATCTTTGAATAAGGACGGCCAACAGAATCCCGATTGTAAGACCTTCGCCGTTGTTCTATTTCCACTAAAATGTCCACCGTAGGGTGATGCATGGCAATGGTTCAGCACACTGTGGATTTCCTCATCCGGAATGCATCTACGGATACTTCGATCGGGGCATCGCTTGAAAAGAAAAGGATCGTCCCACAAATAGTACTTAGCATCCGAGATTAGCTTCTTCTTTTGATGGCGTGAGAGGTCGTTCGGAATTGTTTTACTTTCCAAGTAGTTCACTAGATCAGCATACCAAGGCGCGTGTTTTGAATCCAACTTGTAGAGCTGCTCGTCGGGGAAGGTTTTTATAATTTGTGGCTGAATTTCTTCCTTCTTGAGGGGACTCTCTAATCGTGAAAGGTGATCGGCTATAACGTTTTCCGTCCCTTTCTTGTGCCGAATCTCCAAGTTGAATTCTTGAAGGAGTAGCACCCACCGAATCAACCTTAGTTTGGCATCCTTCTTCCCCAAAAGGTATTTTATTGCTGAATGGTCGGTCCACACTATCACTTTCGTTCCCAGTAGATAAGCCCGGAATTTATCAAATGCAAAGATCACCGCCAAAAATTCCTTCTCCGTTGTGGCATAATTTCTTTGGGCGTCGTCGAGTGTTCGACTCGCATAGTATATGACATGGAACACCTCCTTCATGTTAGGATTCAGCCGGCGTTGATGCTCCACTGATGGTTTGTAGTCTTCCTCCATCGAAATCTTGTGCATGCAAATTGACGGGCTGATCCCCTTAATATCCGTAATAGACCATCCAAGAGCAGATTTGTACTCCCTCAAAACTCTTAATAATTTCGCCTCTTGATCTCCCTCTAAAGTGGCCGAAAGAATAACTGGAAGGGAGTTGTCGGGCCCCAGGAATGCATATTTTAAATGAGGCGGCAGCTTCTTGAGTTCCAACTTTGGAGGTTTTTCGATCGATGGGGTTGGTCGAGTTAGTGAACTTCCGAGCTCCTCGAATGGTTTGCGAATAAAAATTGGTGGAGAAGCATCCATGTGTCGTACGTAGGCTGCATGCTCTCCATTTAGTTCGGAAACAGCCCCAATCAAAACGGATTCTAATGGATCGGGTGGATAATTTTCTCAAAAAGTTCTACTCACGCACGAGTCAATGACGTCAACTTGGAAACAATTTTCAGCGTCACTCGGATATTTTACGGATCGAGAGATATTGAATGTTACTTGCTCCTCTTGAACACGTAGAGTAAGCTTCCCCTTTTCCACATTGATCAAAGTTCGGCCGGTCGCCAAGAACGGTCTTCCCAAGATAATCGGGATATCTTGATCTTCCTCCATATCGAGCACAATAAAACTACCGGAAAGATAAATTTGTCAACCTTTACTAACACGCCCTCTATTACTCCTCGATATTTGATAGATCGATCCGCTAATTGCAAGGAGACCGTCGTCGGCTTGGCTTCCCCAATGTCCAGATTTTTAAAAATAGAAAGGGGCATAAGGTTTATGCTGGCCCCGAGATCGCATAGGGCTCTTTCAAAATACGAATTTCCGATGATACAAGGGATGGTAAAGCTTCCCAGATCTCTCAATTTAGGTGGGAGCTTCTTTTGTAAAATAGCACTGCACTCCTCCGTTAAAGCGACCGTCTCATATTCCTCGAGCTTTCTTTTGTTGGACAAGACTTCTTTCATGAATTTCACATAACTCGGCATTTGTTCCAACGCGTCGGCAAATGGAATGTTTATGTGCAATTTCTTGAAGACGTCGAGGAATTTTGAAAACTGCTTGTCCAGTTTTTGCTTTTGGAAACGCTGTGGGAATGGAATTTGAGGAGTGGGCTGAGTAGTCGATACTTCCTTTGGCTTGGGCGCCTCATCCTTTTCCTTCTCGTTCTGCTCGATCGGCTGCTCTTTGTTATTAATAGGCTGCCCTTTCAACTCCTTTCCACTTCGTAATTCGATCGCTTGCACATTTTCCTTGGGTTTCACTTCGGCTGCGCTGAGCGATGCACCTTTAGACCGAGAAGACAATAAATTAGCAATCTGCCCCATTTGTCTTTCTAGATTTCGGATGGAGGTAGAGTGATTTTGGAGGGTCGTCTCGGTGCGGGTCATGAATTGGCTCGTGTTAGCCGCCAATTGAGCAAGAGCATCTTCCAATGATACCTTTGGTGATTGAGGGGGCTGCTGTGGGGGCTGCGCGAAGTGAGCTTGTGGAGGTTTCAAAGCTTGCCCGTTTCTCCACGGAAAATTTTGTTGATTTCGCCACCCTTGATTATAAGTGCTGGGGTAAGAATTATTTTGTCGATTTCCATTGCCCACAAATTGAGCTTGCTCCATCTGATGTTGCTCGAATGCATTTCCGACTTGACACTCCGCGCTCGGGTGGGATCTGTTACACCAATTGCATGTCTCAATGGTAACAGGGGAAGGTGCGTGCGAAAATGCTTGGAGCTGTTGGGTCAAAGCGGCGACTTGAGCTTACAAGGTGGAAATCGGATCATTACTTGAAACTTCCATAACTCGCTTCGGCGTCAATCTTTCCGATGGTCATTGATATGCATTTGCGGCCATAGCTTCCAACAGCGAGTGTGCCTCGGCTGTAATATCCGGATTTATTACGGTGTATTTCATATGTATTCAAATCATGTATTATTCGGATTGATGGTTTTGATTATCGGAATATGATATTTCGTGCATTGACATCATTGTACATAAGTATAGAAACTTACGAAATTGTTCAAGCAACCTCGTGATAGCGCACGCTAAGAATGTATCTTAACGCGCGCTATCGGGCCATTATTAGCGTACGCTATGCAGGTATGAGTAACGTGCGCTAAGGACTCAATTATTGAGCGGGACAGCTAGCTCATGCGCCAGCGGGACATGGGTCCGGATAAGATTCCCGCTGACGCACCCGGACAAATTATGAAGTCAACCATTATTAGCGCACGCTAAGGGATGCTTAGTAGCGTGCGCTAACTTGTCAATAATGCAGAATATTATAAATGGGACAACAACCGCTTGGGCTTTCATTTCCTTCGTCTATACTTCATCTTTGAGAGTCCAGAGAGCAAGAATCTCCCTTCTAAACACTTAGAACATTTATGAGTGATCATTGAATGATTGAGTACCACTTGTGAGTGATCATTGAAGAGAAGTAACACCTTGAGGGGCACATAACCAACCGAGTCGGATTACACCTTGTGGTTCAGTGATTTCGGCATATTAAGGTATGTTCAACCTATCACCAGTCTTAGATTTGGATTTCCAATGGGTATGATGATCATGTTAACGAGATATTGAATTTCATTAGTGAATTATTTCAACAACATCATGTTTAGAAGATTTGGATGTCTACAATTACAATATTATTGTTGGAACCTTGAAGTTGGAATCCTAGTACTTCAAATGATGAGAGAAATATTCGGAAGTTAACAATCCATATGATTTATGTTATCTTTGTGATCATGATTTGGAAAAGATATTATAAGAACTTAAAGGAAGAATCATCTTAGGAAATATTCTTTCGTATAAGTCGGAATTGTTAGTTCACCTCAAGATGAAGTCTGAATATGTATAATGATAGTAACATCTAATACATCAACCGGAGATCACCAACTTTGCATGAGAATTGTAATCAAGATGGATTATGGTGTCATGATGATTATACGTATATTTGCATCTTGAAGTTGATATCATCCTGTAGATCTTTCATAAGAATAAGAACTTGGTATTCATGGAAGTAACATGAATTATCACGAAGGATTTCATTGTTTCGAACATGGCAAGAATAAGCTTTCGTCAGAAAGAATCGCCATGCGAGATAGCGCACGCTATGATATGCGCTTAACGTGCGCTATCGAGTACTAATTAGCGCGGCGCTACGCTTGGTACATAACGACGCTAGACCAAAGAATGAGTCGATTGGCTGATCGGTGAAGTAATCGACCATGAGTAGTTAGCGTGCGCTAGTCTTTGTTGTTTGCGTGCGCTATCGGGCGGACGTAACGCACGGTACACGTAATACTTAGCGTGCGTTAAGCTATTCGGGCATTGCGCTTATGAACTTTTGACCGTTAATCGAATTGTTAAACATTTGTACGAAGTGAGATAAATCCTATATTATTTCTTTTGTTAAGGTTTGGTCTAGTTACGTGATTGATTGAGGAGGACGATCGTCGAGTGTTCATTTCCGTGGAAGTGTTATTATTGTCTTCAAATCGAGGCAAGTACCTTAATTGTTTTACGTATTGTTGTTATACATATTGTCGTGCATGTATGTCGTTATTGTATGTCCACCTCGTGTTGGTCCGACGAAATCATCGGGGGATCTATGCTAGCGCATACCGGATCATCGGACGGGTTTTTCCACCATGGGTTGGTCTGACGGGATCATCGTGGGTTCTAGGCAGTGAACGCTGGATCGATGGAATTACCATGTGTATGTATTGATATCATGTTGTGATTATCAGTTGTGTATGTTATGTTTGAGTTTCTCGTAGGAGAAGACTCGTTGGTATTTTGTCGTTTACGTTATTCTTATTCACCGTGAGATATGAATAATATGTTGTGGTACTTGTACTAGCATCGTTGTGCTAACCCCTTCGGGGGTGAACATTTTGTTTGTGTTCAGGATCCAGGAGAGCGGGGAAACAATCACTGGAACTGTATGACGACGAGGGTGCAGAGTGATGTCGCGACCGGGTATATTTACCTGTTGTTTATTCGTTATTTCAATAAGTACTCGAGTACAAAGTCATTTGTGATGATTTGGATTTGTTGATGTATTATTGAGTTCTGTTGAACAATTGTACTGTTTCTGTATTTGGTCAGAACTGATGTACTGTAATTCCGTTATTTTCATTCGTTAGTACCTTTTTATGCTTGTTCAATTCTTCAGCCTTGTAAATCCTTATGTAAAGGATTTACGGCGCTGTAATATTCCCGAATATATTGGGGGTGTTACAGAATATGGTATCGGAGCTAAGATTATGGATATCTTGGCCGTTGGGTTAAAATAGGGGTCATCTATGTCTTTTGGGGTAACCGGCCGTGAATGACATCACTGCACTGCCTACGTCTTCATGCGAACAGTGGTTGTAAGTTCCTAAACTCTATCGCGTTCTTTACATATTGTATCTCTTTATACTCGAATATTAGAACGATGTTGTTTCTGTATATTGAGTATTTATGCTTACGCATGTTGAGAGGCGGACGTGGATGTGGTCGCGGTCGTGGACGCGACGAAGAAATGCCGAGAGGGAGGCGTCGCTTCTAACCAAAGCGCCATAGCTCAAAGCGAGCCGCAACAATCTATTAATAATGAACCAGATCTCGCCGTACTGCAGATCCTTCACAAGTGGTGAACCAGATGACTCGGGCCGCTGTGTCGTGGACCGAATGCAAGTGGCGGTGGGACTACAGCAGGAGAGAGACAGCAAGGGATCCCGGATATGGGAAATCGAGGTGACCGGTGGTCAAGAAGTGGCGAAGATGCAACCACCCAAATTCGACGGTATTTCGAGACTCCCACCAGGATCATTGGTTAAAGGAGCTGAGAAAATCTTTGCCTAATCAACCGCCCAGACGACGAGAGCCTCTATCGCTCAATATTTTCTCGATAGGGAAGCGTCCGAATGGTGGGAAGCCATCCGGCCTGTAGACCATGATTCCGATTGACAGAGTTTCGATTGATGATGGAAGCTCGATTGCCTCGCCCCGTGAGGGAAGCCAAAGTTCGGGAGTTTTTCTCCGCTCGCCTTCCGATGTGCCGCATCCTGCAATCAAGACGCGTTTAACCAAAGAAATGGCATTTGTTCGACATCCGGTCGTAATGTGATGCGTAAATGATGATTCATTTCGATATGAGAATGAAACCAAGTCCAGAGGTACATGTCCGATTCGAATGTACCACACTCCGCCAATACCAGGATAAGGCGTTGGCATATGAGATCAAGGAAGCGGCCATGGAGAAATTTGCGAAACCAAGAAACAGAAAGTCTCCGGTACTTTTACAGAGCACAAGAACAGTGGGGCCCGTAAGGCCCAAGTCATCCTTTCACTCTTTTCAGAAACCTCCGCACCCACCTAGGAGCGGAAAGACTTGGGCGACATCAACTCTTACCGATGTTACCAGAAATGCTTTAATCTGCGCCAGACGGGCACTATCGACGAATTGCCCCTTCCGCCGTGACTTGTTTTTGATCAGGGACGAGAGGGACATCGGGCGGTGTTTTGTGAAGAGGTGCAAAGTCTTTAGAGCCCGTACACCACAAATACCCATAAGGAGGCCAAGATTCCATGAGACGCAAAGAAAGTGTTCGATGCCTCAGACTTTGGCCGCGGCGAGGTAGAGGACAATGGGACCGAAAGGGGACATCGAGTGCCGGATCTGCTCCCCACGTCTTTACGAGATGAGGAGGACAGACGATCGTGATGTCTTGCCGCATCGTGCATCGGCCCGCATCCTTTCCCAGCCAGTTAGCGTTTTATTTGATACAGGAGCTACACATTCTTTCATATCCTTGTCTTGTGTAAATCGTTTGAATATTTCCGGTTTTCATGCTTGTGAACCTTATGTGGTTGTGTTACCGAGTGGAGAAAGGATTGTCGGAAATTTAGAAACTAGAAATTTCCCTGTATCATTTGGAGGCAGAGAGTGGCTCTCAAACCTGATCGTGATAGAAATGCAAGGAGATGACCTGATACTCGGAGACGATTGGCTTAATCGGTACGGAGCAATTGTAAACTACCGAAGGAGGAATATCTCGCTGGTCGCTGACGATGGTTCCGAGATTCTCGTTTGAGGGATGGAAACCGGAAGCTCAGAAAGTTGATCAAGGCGATGAAAGTCACAAATTGTTGAAACAAGGTCAGATGCACCGTGTTACGCAATGAAGAAATAAGACGAAATTGTGGAACTTTCATCCATTCCTGTTGTGAACGAATTTCCGGATGTGTTTCTGACGAGTTACGGACTACCTCCACGAAGGGATGTGGAATTTACTATTGGTGGAACACGGAGCGACACCAATTTCTAAGGCGCCGTATCGTATGGCACCTACCGAGATGTACGAATTGAAGAAGCAATCGGAGGAGTTATGGACAAGGGCTATATTCACCAAGCGTTTCACCCGGGAGCGCCGCTTTTTTGTCCGAAAGAAGGATGGATCGCTCCGATCGTATTGACTATCGAGAGTGAACAAGATGACGATTAAGAACAAGTATCCGTTGCCACGGATTGATGATTTGTTTGACCATTGCAAGGAGCAACAAGATTTTCTAAGATCGATCCGAGATCGTGATACCATCAATCGAGGATTAAGGAGTCTCGATGTTCAAATCAGCGTTCGTAACTCGCTACGGGCATTATGAGTTTGTAGTGATGCCGTTTGGTCTCACTAACGCACTCCGTATTTATGCAATTGATGAACCGTGTGTTCATTGAATTTTTGGATAAATTTGTGGTCGTGTTTATTGATGACATTCTCGTGTATTCTAAGAGTCCTAAGAACATGCGCGGATTTGCGGATTGTATTGGAACTCTTGAGAAACGAGCAATTGTACGCCAAACTTTCTAAATGTGAATTCTGGCTAAAGGAAGTAATGTTCCTCGGCCATGTGGTGTCAGCTAAAGGAGTCCGAGTAGATCCTCAGAAGATCGAAGCAATATTGGATTGGAAGCCTCCAAAGAATGTGAAAGAGGTCCGAAGCTTCTTAGGACTTGCTGGATATTATCGTCGATTCGTGGAAGGGTTTTCTAAAATTTCTCGCCCACTTACTCGACTTCTGCAGAAAACTGAAAAGTTTGAGTGGAACGAGTCGTGTCAGACTAGTTTTGATGAGTTAAAGAAGAGACTGATGACGGCACCGATTCTATCACTTCCGCAGGGAACTGAAGGATTCATAGTTTACAGTGATGCTTCGAATCAAGGACTTGGGTGCGTGTTGATGCAGAATGATAAGGTGATCGCTTATGCGTCGCGACAACTGAAACCTTATGAAGTGAATTACCCGACACATGATTTGGAACTAGCAGCAGTGGTTTTTGCCTTGAAGATTTGGAGGCATTATCTGTACGGGACTCACTGTCAGATCTTTACGGATCATAAGAGTCTCAAGTACATATTCAGTCAGAAAGAGTTGAACATGCGGCAAAGAAGATGGTTGGAACTGATTAAGGACTATGACTTGGAGATTTTATATCATCCAGGCAAAGCAAATGTAGTGGCCGATGCACTTAGCCGCAAACCTGTCTCTATTCAGATGCTGGAGACGCTGACATCCCAACTTAGCCTTCAACGAGAGATGATTCGTGAAGGAATTGAGGTATGGTTACAAAGAGTCCAAGGACAATCAGTGCGTGATGGAGATAACTTCATCTTTAACCGAAGAAATCAAATCTAGACAGGCAGATAATCCTCTGATGATTCGGTTGCATGATGAAGTGATCAAAGGAAAGGCCCCCGGATTTATAATTCATGACGATGGAGTTTTGAGATTTCAGAACCGACTGCTCCCGATGTTGATGTTCAAGCGCACGATTATGAAGGAAGCTCATAGTTCGCCCTATTCTATCCACTCGGGCACCAAAGAAATGTATAAGGACTTGAAGCGCACTTCGGTGGGGCAACATGAAGCAAGACGTAGCGGACTATGTTTCAAATGCTTGACTTGTCGCAGTTAAGATCGAGCATCAACGGCTGCTTGAATGTTGAAGCCGCTCCCGATTCCCGAATGGAAGTGGGAGGACATATCAATGGACTTTATCACTAATATGCCGAAAACCAGACAGAATGAACATGATTTGGGTGATAGTTGATCGTTTAACCAAATCGGCTCATTTTCTAGGCATTAAGGATACGTGGGGACCAGAGAGGTTGGCACGAGTCTTTATTTCGGAGATAGTTCGATTGCATGGTACGCCAAGACCATTGTTTCGATCGAGACGGCCGCTTTGTGTCTCACTTTTGGAAGGCGCTCATAAGGCCTTGGGGACCGAATTGAACTTCAAGATACCTTATCACCCGCAATCGACGGACAATCTGAGAGAACTATACAAACGGTGGAAGATATGCTAAGGGCCTGTGCCTTAGATTGGTCAAACGATTGGGAAGTTCATCTACCGTTGATTGAATTTACTTACAACAATAGTTGGCATGCTTCCATTAAGATGGCACCGTTTGAGGCATTATACGGAAGGAGATGCAGATCGCCCTTATGTTGGGACGATTCATCGGACTTGATCGAACAACCAGAGTTGATCGAGCACTCGAGAGAAGATAGCCTTGATTCGTGAAAGGTTGTTGATCGCCTGCAGTCGCCAGAAATCCTATGCGGACGTACGCCGCCGCCCATTGGAGTTCAGTACTGGAGATCACGTACTTTTGAAGGTTTCTCCTACCCGGGGAATCTTTCATTTAGGAAGGAAAGGAAAGCTGAGTCCGAGATATATCGGACCATTTGAGATCCTCGAGAGAGTTGGGGAGTTGGCATACAGATTAGCATTGCCGCCGTCATTGTGCCATATTCATAACGTGTTCCACGTATCCCAGTTACGGAGATATATACCGATCCCACCATATCATTGATTTCAAGTAGATCGAAGTCGAACAGATGGGACGTTTGAAGAAAGACTACCAAGATACTCGAGAGTCGAGTTAAGCAACCGAGGAACAAGTCAATCGCTTTGGTCAAAGTTCTGGTCACGCCATGGAACTAAGAAGCCACCTGGGAAATGGAAGCTGATATGAAGTCCAGATATCCCGAGTTATTTTCGTCTTGAGTTTCGGGACGAAACTCCTTTTTAGTAGGAGAGTATGTAATATCCGGATTTATTACGGTGTATTTCATATGTATTCAAATCATGTATTATTCGGATTGATGGTTTTGATTATCGGAATATGATATTTCGTGCATTGACATCATTGTACATAAGTATAGAAACTTACAAAATTGTTCAAGCAACCTCGTGATAGCGCACGCTAAGAATGTATCTTAACGCGCACTATCGGGCCATTATTAGCGTACGCTATGCAGGTATGAGTAACGTGCGCTAAGGACTCAATTATTGAGCGGGACAGCTAGCTCATGCGCCAGCGGGACATGGGTCCGGATAAGATTCCCGCTGACGCACCCGGACAAATTATGAAGTCAACCATTATTAGCTCACGCTAAGGGATGCTTAGTAGCGTGCGCTAACTTGTCAATAATGCAGAATATTATAAATGGGACAACAACCGCTTGGGCTTTCATTTCCTTCGTCTATAATTCATCTTTGAGAGTCCAGAGAGCAAGAATCTCCCTTCTAAACACTTAGAACATTTATGAGTGATCATTGAATGATTGAGTACCACTTGTGAGTGATCATTGAAGAGAAGTAACACTGAGGGGCACATAACCAACCGGAGTTGGATTACACCTTGTGGTTCGTTGATTTCGCATATTAAGGTATGTTCAACCTATCACCAGTCTTAGATTTGGATTTCCAATGGGTATGATGATCATGTTAACGAGATATTGAATTTCATTAGTGAATTATTTCAACAACATCATGTTTAGAAGATTGGGATGTCTACAATTACAATATTATTGTTGGAACCTTGAAGTTGGAATCCTAGTACTTCAAATGATGAGAGAAATATTCGGAAGTTAACAATCCATATAATTTATGTTATCTTTGTGATCATGATTTGGAAAAGATATTATAAGAACTTAAAGGAAGAATCATCTTAGGAAATATTCTTTCGTATAAGTCGGAATTGTTAGTTGACCTCAAGATGAAGTCTGAATATGTATAATGATAGTAACATCTAATACATCAACCGGAGATCACCAACTTTGCATGAGAATTGTAATCAAGATGGATTATGGTGTCATGATGATTATACGTATATTTGCATCTTGAAGTTGATATCATCCTGGAGATCTTTCATAAGAATAAGAACTTGGTATTCATGGAAGTAACATGAATTATCACGAAGGATTTCATTGTTTCGAACATGGCAAGAACAGATTCTTGCCGGAAGAATCGCCATGCAGAGATAGTGCACGCTATGATATGCAGTTTAACGTGCGCTATCGAGTACTAATTAGCGTGCGCTACGTTTGGTACGTAACGTACGCTAGACCAGCAGTCGAGTCAGTTGGCTGACCAGTGAAGTACTGACCATGCGTAGTTAGCGTGCGCTAGTCTTTGTTGTTTGCGTGCGCTATCGGGCAGACGTAACGCATGCTACACAGAATACTTAGCGTGCGCTAAGCTATTCGGGCAGATTGCAGTTTATGAACTTTTGACCGTTAATCGAATTGTTAAACATTTGTACGACGTGAGATAAATCCTATATTATTTATTCTGTTAAGGTTTGGTCTAGTTACGTGATTGATTGAGGAGGACGATCGTCGAGTGTTCATTTCCGTGGAAGTGTTATTATTGTCTTCAAATCGAGGCAAGTACCTTAATTGTTTTACGTATTGTTGTTATACATATTGTCGTGCATGTATGTCGTTATTGTATGTCCACCTCGTGTTGGTCCGACGGGATCATCGGGGGATCTATGCTAGCATGCGCTGGATCATCGGACGGGTTTTTCCACCACCGGTTGGTCTGACGGGATCATCGTGGGTTCTAGGCAGTGAACGCTGGATCGATGGAATTACCATGTGTATGTATTGATATCATGTTGTGATTATCAGTTGTGTATGTTATGTTTGAGTTTCTCGTAGGAGAAGACTCGTTGGTATTTTGTCGTTTACGTTATTATTATTCACCGTGAGATATGAATAATATGTTGTGGTACTTGTACTAGCATCGTTGTGCTAACCCCTCCGGGGGTGAACATTTTGTTTGTGTTCAGGATCCAGGAGAGCGGGGAAACAATCACTGGAACTGTATGACGACGAGGGTGCAGAGTGATGTCCCGACCGGATTTATTTATCTGTTGTTTATTCGTTATTTCAATAAGTACTCGAGTACAAAGTCATTTGTGATGATTTGGATTTGTTGATGTATTATTGAGTTCTGTTGAACAATTGTACTGTTTCTGTATTTGGTCAGAACTGATGTACTGTAATTCCGTTATTTTCATTCGTTAGTACCTTTTTATGCTTGTTCAATTCTTCAGCCTTGTAAATACTTATGTAAAGGATTTACGGCGCTGTAATATTCCGGAATATATTCATTCGTTGTGATTGAATTGTTGGTGTGAGCGTTGAGTCGTTTGCCATGCATTCGTTGTGCTAGCCCTCTGTGAGAGGTGTGATGTTGGTCTTAAATGTTGTCGCTTCGTGGTGATTTGCGTGTTATCACACCTGTGCGAACTGTTAGAGCTTGGGTTTGCATGATTGTGTACATTTGTGATTGTTTCATGATGTTTTGTAATTGTGTGCTGGTTATCATTCGGGCCATGGAAATCGCCGAATGATGCCGTCGTTGCTGTGAATTCATATGTGTCTTGCCTTATGATGGTAATCGTTGTATGTGTTGTGTCATGATTTTCTGTTTTGCTGAATGGTTACTTATTCAGTATGCCGAGGGGAAGAGGTCGTGGTCGTGGAGACCAGTCGCGTGATCAGGGTCATGCTGCCGGTGATGGTGTTGGTATCGGTGTTGTTACTATTTTGCAGTAGGTAGCTGCACAGATGACTCAATTGACGCAAGCAGTTCAACATAATATGGATGTGACCCAGAACATTGTTGCAAATCAGTGGCTTCGAGAAGTGGTTCGTATGAATCCCCCTCGTGTCGCTGGTGCCGCAGGTGCTTTGGGCTGGGATGGTTGGCTTTTCCAGTTGGAAAGGATATTTGAGGTAGTTGATTGTCAAGAAGAGCGTAAGTTGCCAGTCGCTCAGTATCTTCTTGACAAGGATGCGGCTAGTTGGTGGGAGGCTGTTAAGCCTCGAGATCGTCTTGTCACGTGGGTAGAGTTCCAGGGATTCATGAGAGATGAGTTTTGTCCGGAACCGATCAGAAACCAGATTATTAATGAATTCTTTTCGCCGAAACCACAAGATATACCGCTGTCTCGAGCTATTATTGACTATAGCAAACAGCTCAACTACATGCAGGATTAGGTCAGGACAGAGGAAGATAAAATCTGTCATTTTAGTAGGCGAATGAAGCCGGAGATTCGTCAGTACATATCAGGTCTCACTTCTACTTCTTTGAGAGAGTATCAGAATAGGGCGGTAGCTTATGACCTATCTGTACAATCGGATGGGCATATGTCCGATTTGAAGAAACAGAAAACTGTTCGGAACATCTCAGGAAATCAGGGGAGTGGTCCCCTTGGGCTGGGACTTCGTGTCATCATCCTAAGAAGGTTCCTCGATCGTGTGATCACATGAAGAGTATTACCACTGCAGTAAGTAATGTGAGTAGCATGAAGACGTGTTACAACTATAGTCGAGCAGGCCATACTGCGACGAATTGTCGTTCACCACTAGTCAGCTGTTTCGATTGCGGTCAATTGGAACACCGAGCCGCGCATTGCGAGACGGTAGGTGAGTGGTTTGGAGATCGAGTTTTCGTCTCCGCTCCGAAAGGACACGGAGATGCCTAGTGTGGTTTTCGAGAATTTCGGCATGGTCGGAGTTCTTCGTGGTTACCCTCGTGGATCATTGTGTGTTTATTTTTGTTGGAGCAATATCGGTGTTTGCGCAATGTTGCGGAAGCGTAAATTAAATGTGCGAAAATTAAACGACACACGGATTTATAGAGGTTCGGCCAAACGTGCCTACATCCTCTCTCGATGTATCTTTTTCTATAGGATGAAAATCAAAACCTCTGCACCTCTCTTCTATCGGTCGAGGGATTGCCGTTACAAGCTCGTCTTCTATCTATCCGAGTAAAACCGTTTTATTACTTGTCTTTTTGTCGGTCTAAGTTAAACCGTTTTCCTTTTCTATTGGACAAGGAATCAACCACTCTAGTTTTCTGTTGGTACTAGATAAACCTCACTAAGATAGAGATTGTGATTCTAACAGTGCCGCATCCTTGATCCTAATAACACCGAATCCAATCGTATATTTCCTTTTACCTCTCATGTATGTGTTGAATGTATAAACACTCAAACTAACAATATAAGCTTAATATCACAACAATAATATAATGTATATGAATATCAGATCAATGTCTTGATTGCTTGAAGTTGTTGTATGGTTTGATACCAAGAATGTGGTATTTATAGCCTTCTTCATCAAACTATCCGTTATTGACTTCTGACTTGCTAGCGTGCGCTAGCTCTTCCTCTTAGCATGCGCTATCGCACATATTTGCCTTAGCATACGTTATGTGCTGCATGTTACGTACGTTAACGTCTTCCAGTTTCAGTCCAGTGGCTACTGTCTCTGACTGTTAGCGTGCTCTAACACTTCCTTGTAGCGTGCGCTAATCTTGCATCATTGCATGCGTCATATTTCCATTTATACTTTTTGACTTTGCATCAACATCTTCCCAACAGATTGATTGACTTGATTTCAAACTGATATTCAGCATGCGCTAAATATCATCTGTTGTCTGCGCTAAACTTACTTCATTGCATATGTCATTCTGTGTTTGAATCTTTTCATAACGGTAATATGGACTTCGAGAGTGTGCGTTAGTAAACATGTTTAGCGTGCGCTATCTTAATCAGATGACTTCACTTCAGGTAACTTCGAACTTGTCTGATCTGCAGATAACTCTCGTTAGCGTGCGCTAGCCTTGATATGTAGCGTGCGCTAATGTAGTCCAGATTGCAACTTTTTGCGTCTTCGTCTGCTTCGTTGATTTGTTTCACCTCTTTGTTGTTTTGTTTTGTTTAGCAATTTAATCATCAAAACACTATTTGTGAATATGTGGAATAAATATTCCAATATTCTCCCCCTTCTTGATGATTACAAAACAACCCTTGAATTGGATAAAACCTGCAAAATTAAAAATATATGTATATGTATGTTTCAAAGTTTTTGGCTTTGATCGTCTCGTTAGTTTCACCCATTTTCTTTTCTTTTGTCATTTTCAGCTTCTTATTATTTTTCAACTTCTCCGTTTCTCCTCTTTTTTACTTTTTATTTTTCTCGTCATATCTTTCATGACGCTTTTTATCCGATTCAACTCCTTCTACCCCTTTTTGTATTTAGCAAAAACTGTAAAAAAATATAGAGGATACCAATTTGAATATGTAACACCCCTGATATATTCAGGAATATTACAGCGCCGTAAATCCTTTACATAAGAATTTACAAGGATGAATAAATGAAAATACAATAGCAGATACTAAATCATGAAAACACTGAAATAAAATACGACAGTTCTGCTTCAATACCGAGAATAAAAATATCCAAATGAAGAATATTAATACATCACTGAAATCCAAACATCACAAATTACGACGTACTCGAGTACTTATTAAAATAACCAACAACGAACAATAAACCCGGCCGGAACATCACTCTGCACCCTCGTCGTCATGTAGCTCCAGTGGTTGTTTCCATGCTCCCCTGGATCCTGAACATAAATAAATGTTCACCCCCGAAGGGGTTATCACAACGATGCTAGTACAAGTACAATAATCATACAACAGTGATGTAATCAACAATCATCATAACAAGTTTCTCCAACGAGAAATAACAACAACACATATTACATCATAACAGTCTCAACATACTGATGGTATTCCAACGATCCAGCGCACACAACTATAGATTCCCATGATTATCCCGTCGGACCAACGCATGGTGGAACTACATGTCCAACGATCCAGCACACACAGCTATAGATTCCCATCATGATTCCCGTCGGATCAACGCATGGTGGACATTTAATCACAACACATGTACATAATACAATCACAATATTACTGACATAATATAAACAATTCTAATTTAAAGTACTTGCCTCGATTTGATGACAAGAATAAATCTTCCACGAATATCAAAACACTCGAAGGTCGTCCCCTTCGATCAATCACGTTGCTAAGATCGAACCTTAACAAAAGAAATAATATAGAATTCATCTCAAGTCGTACGAACATATAACAATCCAAATTAGGGTCGGAAGTTCATAAAACGTAATCTGTCTGGCTTGCTTAACGCACGCTACGTATCCTATGTAGCGTATGTTAAGGCTACTCGTTAGCGCATGCAATTATACGTAGCCTAGTGTACGCTAACCATGCATGGTCAGTACCTCACTGATCAGTCGATTGACTCGTGTGATGATATAACGCACGTTATGTTCCAAGTGTAACGTACGTTAACTTATGCCCGATAGCGCACGTTAACTATAAAGCTTAGCGCGCGTTAAACACGTATGACAATTCTTCCTCGGGCAGTCAACTGTTCTAATGGTGATGAAACCTACGAAATCCTCAGTGTTTAATATATGTTATCTCCATGCGTATCACATTCATCTCATTACAAATGATCTCACGGATTTAAACATCTTCGAGATACAAGAATACGCATAATTATCACAACACCATATTCCATCTTGGTTACAATTCTTATGCGAAGTTTTGTGTTCTTAAGATCGATGCACTAGATTCCGATATAATCATTACAACCCGAATAACCTTGAAGATGAACTAACAATTCCAACTAATAAGAAAGGATGCACTCTTCTATGGTTCTCTCCTAAGTCCGTTTAACAAACGTGATAACAACTTTACGTCTACGAATTATGGTAACGTCATTACTATGGATAATCAACCTCAGAATATTTGTCTCATAATTCGACGTGGTAAGATGCTAGTCATGATGTTTCCAACGATGATATCTTAAGTATAAACATTCCAACTTATACACATGATGTTGATTGGATAATTCATAAATGGAACTCAATATCTTGATAGCATAATCCTCATATCCTTAATAACACGAATCCAAGGTACGAGATAGTATTAACATACCTTATGATGAAGAAAACACTGAAACAATGGGTAGACTTCAACCCCGGTTGCTTGTGTGTCACTTCAAAGTGAGTTTCTTATTCAATGATCAAGTGTAAGCACTCTCCAATCTTCAATGATCAAGTAAGGAGGATTTCTATGAGTTTAAGGAGTATGGAAGGCTCTATGGACTTCCAAGGAATGAAGAACAAGTGAAGGAAACGTAAACCAAATGAAATGAGGGTGCAGTCCCTTATATAATGTTTCTGCACATTAGCTGATTAGCGCACGCTATTCTACCATCCTTAGCGCACGCTAATAAGCGTTGACTCCAAAACTGTCCAGTTTCGCCCGCGGGAATCCTATTCGGACCCATGTATGGTTGGCGCATGTGCTAGCCACCTAGCTCAATAATTGACTGCCTAACACATGCAATTCTTCGATCGTAGCGTGCGCTAGTTTTAGCCGATAACGCATGTTAAGCTACATTCTTAGCGTCCGTTATCACGAGTTTGCATGAGGAAATTTACATGTTGCTATACTCATGTACAAAGACATAAATGTGAGAAATATCATACTCCAATTATCGAGATCACAATTCCGAATAATACAGGGCTCAAATACAGATGAAATACTCAATAATAAATCCGGATATTACATACTACCCTACTAAAAAGGAGTTTCGTCCCGAAACTCAAGACGAAAATAAGTCTGGATATCTGGACTTCATGCTATCTTCCGTTTCCCAAGTGGCTTCTTCCACTCCATGGCGTGACCTACTAAACTTTGACGAAAGAGATTGGTTTGTTCCTCAACTTCTTAACTCGACTCTCGAGTATCCTGACTGGTCTTTCTACAAACGTCCCATCCTGAGCAACTTCGATCTCGCCGAAATCAATGACATGACTAGGATCTGGTATATATCTCCGTAACTGGGATACGTGGAACACGTTATGAACATGGCTCAATGACGGCGGTAATGCCAATCTGTATGCCAACTCTCCAACTCTCTCAAGGATCTCGAATGATCCGATATATCTCGGGCTCAGCTTTCCCTTCCTTCCAAAATGAAAGATTCCCCGAGTAGGATAAACCTTTAAAAGTACATGGTCTCCAGTACTGAACTCCAATGGGCGACGACGTACACCTGCATAAGATTTCTGTTGACTCTGGGCGGTCAACAACCTTTCACGAATCAAGGCTATCTTCTCTCGTGTCTGTACGATCAACTCCGGTTATGTCCCGATCAAGTTTGATGAATCATCCCAACATAGTGGCGACCTGCATCTCCTCCCGTATAATGCCTCAAACGGTGCCATCATAATGGAAGCATGCCAGCTATTGTTGTAAGTGAATTCAATCAACGACAGATGAATTTCCCAATCATTTGACCAATCTAAGGCACAGGCTCTCAGCATGTCTTCCACCGTTTGAATAGTCCTCTCGGATTGTACATCTGTCTGCGGATGATAAGCTGTACTGAAGTTCAATACGGTCCCCAAGGCCTTATGAACTGCTTTCCAAAAATGTGATACAAAGCGACCATCTCGTTCAGAAATAATGGTCTTCAGCGTACCATGCAATTGGACTATCTCTGAAATAAATACTCATGTCAACCTCTCTGGTTTCCACATGTCCTTAATGCCTAGAAAATGAGTGGATTTGGTTAAACGATCAACTACCACCCAAATCATGTTCATTCCTGACTTGGTTCTTGGCATACTAGTGATAAAGTCCACCGATATGTCCTCCCACTTCCATTCAGGAATCGGGAGCGGCTTCAGCATTCCGGCAGGTCGTTGATGCTCGATCTTAACCTGCTGACAAGTCAAGCATTTCAAAACATAATCCGCTACATCTTTCTTCATGTTGCCCCACCAAAAGTTCTGCTTCAAGTCCTTATACATCTTACTGGTGCCTGGGTGGATAGAATAGGGCGAGCTGTGAGCTTCCTTCATAATCGTTTGTTTCAGATCATCAACATCGGGAATGTAAAGTCGATTCTGAAATCTCAAGACTCCATCATCATGAATTACGAATCCGGGGGCTTTTCCCTTGATCACTTCATCACATAACCGAATCATCAGAGGATCATCTACTTGCTTAGATTTGATTTCTTCGATTAATGATGAAATAATTTCCATCATGCACAGTTGTCCTTGGACTCTTTGTAACCACATGTCAATTCCTTCACGAATCATTTCTCGTTGAATGCTAAGTTGGGAGGTCAGAGTCTCCAGCATCTGAATAGAAACAGGCTTGCGGCTAAGTGCATCGGCCACTACATTTGCTTTGCCTGGATGATAAAAAATCTCCAAGTCATAGTCCTTAATCAGCTCTGGCCATCTCCTTTGCCGCATGTTCAACTCTTTCTGACTGAAGATGTATTCAAGACTCTTATGATCCATGAAGATCTGACAGTGAGTCCCGTACAGATAATGTCTCCAGATTTTCAAGGCGAAAATTACCGCTTCCAACTCCAAATCATGTGTTGGGTAATTCACTTCATAAGGTTTCAGCTGTCGTGACGCATAGGCAATCACCTTATCATTCTGCATCAATATACATCCGAGTCCTTGGTTCGAAGCATCACTGTAAACTATGAATCCTCCAGTTCCCTGTGGGAGTGTTAAAATCGGTGCTGTCGTCAATCTACTCTTCAATTCATCAAAGCTTTTCTGACACATTTCATTCCATTCAAACTTTTCAATTTTCTGCAGAAATCGTGTAAGTGGGTGGGAAATTTTGGAAAACCCTTCCACGAATCGACGATAATATCCAGCAAGTCCTAAGAAACTCTGGACTTCTTTCACATTCTTTGGAGGCTTTCAATCCATAACTGCTTTGATTTTATGAGGATATACTCGGACTCCTTCGGCTAATACCACATGGCCGAGGAACATTACATCCTTTAGCCAGAATTCACACTAAGAAAGTTTGGCGTATAATTATTCATTTCTCAACACGTCTAACACAATCCGTAAATGTTGTGCATGCTCTTCCGGGCTCTTAGAATACACAAAAATGTCATCAATGAACACAACCACAAATTTATCCAAATATTCGATGAACACTCGGTTCATCAATTGCATGAATACAGCAGGTTCATTAGTGAGACCAAATGGCATCACTACAAACTCATAGTGTCCGTAGCGAGTTCTTAATGCTGATTTCGAAATATCAGATTCCTTAATCCTCATCTCAGATCGATTTTAGAAAACACTGTTTCTCCTTGTAACTGGTGAAAAAAATCATCAATCCGTGGCAACAGATACTTGTTCTTAATCATCATCTTGTTCAGTTCTCAATAGTCAATACACAGTCGAAGCGATCCATCCTTCTTTTGAACAAAAAGAACTGGTGCACCCAAGGGCGAAACGCTTGGCTGGATATAGCCTTTGTCCAGTAACTCCTCCAGTTGATTTTTCAGTTCGTACATCACAGTAGCTGCCATATGATACGGCGCCTTAGAAATTGGTGTAGCTCCGGGTTCCAGCTTGATGGTAAATTCTACATCCCGTCGTGGAGGTAGTCTAGGTAACTCGTCAGGGAATACATCTGCAAATTCGTTCACAACAGGAATGGATGAAAGTTCCACAATTTTGTCTTCTTTCTTCATTGCATAGCACCAAAATCCGGTACAGCACTGTTTCAACAATTTGATAGCTTTCATCGCTTTGATCATCTTTTCTGAGCTTCCTGGTTTCCATCCTTCAAACAGTATTTCGGAACTATCGTCAGCGATCAACGAGATATTACTCTTTCGGTAGTTCATGATAGCTCCATATCGATTAAGCCAATCCTCTCCGAGTATCAGGTCGTCTCCTTACATTTCTATTATAATCAGATTTGAGAGCCACCCTCTGCCTCCAAAATATACAGGGAGATCTCTAGTTTCTAAGTTTCCAACAATCCTCTCTCTGCTCGGTAAACCAACAACATAAGGTTCACAATAATGAAAACCAGAAATATTCAAACGATTTACACAAGACAAGGATATAAATAATGCATATCTCCTATATTGAATAAAACGCTAACTGGCTGGGAAAAGATCAGAACGGTACCTGATGCGACAGCAGCATCCTGATCATCTATTCTTCTCATCTCGTACAGA
This sequence comes from Orobanche coerulescens, assembly GCA_033398695.1. NCBI lineage: Eukaryota > Viridiplantae > Streptophyta > Magnoliopsida > Lamiales > Orobanchaceae > Orobanche > Orobanche coerulescens. Next base: position 137,505,549 of record CM065813.1, on the reverse strand, counting down.
CGTGGGGGAACAGATCCGGCACTCACTGTACTCTTTTGATCCCACTGTCCTCTCCCTCATCCGCGGCCAAACCTCTGAGGCATCTGAACACTTTGTTGCGTTTGTTGGATACTGGCTACTCTCTGAGTTGTCTATGATGTAAGGGTTCCATTGAACTTGGTGGCATCCTTGAAAAATGTCGCACGGTGCCCTTCCTGTCCGCAATCAAAACATGTAACTGGAGTACGCAAACAATTACGCCAAAGGTGGCCTGGGCGACCACAGTTAAAGCACTTCCTAGATGTATTCGTCGTGGCTGACACTGCTCCGAAATTCTTTCCGCTCTTGGATGGGTGTGGAGGTTTATTGAAAGAATGAAAGGATGACTGGCCCTTGCGGGGGCCACTACTCTTGTGCTCCGTGAAACTACCAGAGACTTTCTGCTTCTTGGACTCTGCCAACTTCTCCATTGCTGCTTCCTTGATTTCATACGCCAACGCCTTATCCTGGTATTGATGGAGAGTGGTACATTCAAAACCGGACATGTACCTCTGCATTTATGGTTTCATTCTCATATCAAAATGGATCATCATTTCTGCATCTGTTCTGACCAGATGTCGAACAAATGCCAGCTGCTGGTTAAACGTCTTCATTATCTGGGATACGGGTTCGTTTGATGGCTGTGCGGAGAAAAATTCCCGAACTCCGGCTTCCCTTACAGGACGAGGGCAACACTGAGCTTCCATTATCAATTTAAATTCTGTCCAGTCTGCATCATGATCTGCAGGCCGGATGGCTTCCCACCACTCGGATGCTTCGCTTATCAGAAAGTACTGAACAATAGACGCTCTCCGGTCGTCTAGGCTATTGATTCCGGAAAAAATTTTCTCCAATTCCTTCAACCAATGATCCCATGTAGAAGTCTCAAAAAAGCCGTCGAATTTAGGTGGTTGCATCTTTGCCACCTCTTGCAGCCATCGGTGGCCTCGATTTCCCATATCTGGGATCCCTTGCTGCCTATCTCCCTGTTGTAATCCCACCGCCACCTGCATTCGGTCCACGACCTGAGCGAAATGAGTCATCTGGTTCACCACCTGACGAAGGATTTCGGGCACCGCAGGTTCCGATTCATTATTAATAGATCTCTGTGGCTCGCCTGAGCTGTGGCTGGCCTGATTAGAAGGCGAAGCTTCTCTTTCGGCATTCCTTCGTCCGCGTCCACGACCGCGACCACGTCCACGTCCACCTCTCAACATACTGTAAGCATAAATACTCAATATACAGGAAACAAAATCGTTCTAATCTTCGAGTATAAAGAGATACAACATGTAAAGAACGACATAGAGTTTAGGAACTTACAACCACTGCTCGCATGAAGACGCAAGCAGTACAGTGATGTTATTCACGGCTAGTTACCTCAAAAGACATATATGACCCCTATTTTAACCCAATGGCCAAGATATCCATAATCTTAGCTCTGATACCATATTCTGTAACACCCCCGATATATTCAGGAATATTACAGCGCCGTAAATTCTTTATATAAGAATTTACAAGGCTGAATAAATGAAAATACAGTAACAGATACTAAATCATGAAATCACTGAAATAAAATACGATAGTTCTGGTTTAATACCGAGAATACAAATATCCAAATGAAGAATATTAATACATCACTGAAATCCAAACATCACAAATTACGATGTACTCGAGTACTTATTAAAATAACCAACAACGGACAATAAACCTGGTCGGAACATCACTCTGCACCCTCGTCGTCATGCAGCTCTAGTGGTTGTTTCCCCGCTCTCTTGGATCCTGAACATAAACAAATGTTCACCCCCGAAGGGGTTAGCACAACGATGCTAGTACAAGTACAATAATCATACAACAGTGATGTAATCAACAATCATTATAACAAGTTTCTCCAACGAGAAATAACAACAACACATATCACATCATAACATTCTCAACATACTGATGGTATTACAACGATCCAACGCACACAGCTATAGATTCCCATGATGATCCCGTCGGACCAACGCATGGTGGAACTACCTGTCCAACGATCCAGCACACATAGCTATAGATTCCCATGATGATTCCCGTTGGATCAACGCATGGTGGACATTTAATCACAACACATGTACATAATACAATCACAATATTACTGACATAATATAAACAATTCTAATTTAAAGTACTTACCTCGATTTGATGACAAGAATAAAGCTTCCACGAATATCAAAACACTCAAAGGTCGTCCCCTTCGATCAATCACGTTTCTAAGCTCAAACCTTAACAAAAGAAATAATATAGAATTCATCTCAAGTCGTACGAACATATAACAATCTAAATTACGGTTGGAAGTTCATAAAACGTAATCTGTCTGGCTTGATTAACGCACGCTACATATCCTATGTAGTGTATGTTAAGGCTAGTCGTTAGCGCACGCAATTGTACGTAGCCTAGCGTACACTAACCATGCACGGTCAGTACCTCACTGATCAGTCAATTGACTCATGTGCTGATATAATGCAGGTTACGTTCCAAGCGTAGCGTACGTTAACTTATGCCTGATAGCGCACGTTAACTATAAATCTTAGCGTGCGCTAAACACGTATAACAGTTCTTCCTCGGGCAGTCGTCTATTATAACGGTGATGAAACTTACGAAATCCTTAGTGTTTAATATATGTTATCTCCATGCATATCACGTTCATATCATTACAAATGATCTCACGGATTCAAACATCTTCGAGATATAAGAATACACATAATTATCACAACACCATATTCCATCTTGGTTACAATTCTTTTGCAAAGTTTGGTTTTCTTAAGATCGATGCACTATATTCCGATATCATCATTACAACCCGATTAACCATGAAGATGATCTAACAATTCCAACTAATAAGAAAGGATGCACTCTTCTATGGTTCTCTCCAAAGTCCATTTAACAAACGTGATAACAACTTTACGTCGACAAATTATGGTAACGTCATCACTACGGATAATCAACCTCAGAATATTTGTCTCATCATTCGACGTGGTAAGATGCTAGTCATGATGTTTCCAACGATGATATCTTAAGTATAAACATTCCAACTTATACACATGATGTTGTTTGGATAATTAATCAATGGAACTCAATATCTTGATAGCATAATCCTCATATCCTTAATAACACGAATCCATGGTAGGAGATAGTATTAACATACCTTATGATGAAGAAAATACTGAAACAATAGGTAGACTTCAACCCCGGTTGCTTGTGTGTCACTTCAAAGTAAGTTTCTTCCTCAATGATCAAGTGTAATCATTCTTTAATCTTCAATGATCAAGTAAGGAGGATTTGTATGTGTTTAAGGAGTAGGGAAGGCTCTCTGGACTTCCAAGGAACGAAGAACAAGTGAAGGAAACATAAACCAAATGAAATGAGGGTGCAGTCCCTTATATAATGTTTCTGCACATTAGCTGATTAGCGCACGCTATTCTACCATCCTTAGTGCACGCTAATAAGCGTTGACTCCAAAACTGTCCAGTTTCGCCCGTGGGAATCTTATCCGGACCCATGTCTGGTCGGCGCATGTGCTAGCCGCCTAGCTCAATAATTGACTACCTAACGCACGCAATTCTTCAATCGTAGTGTGCGCTAGTTTTAACCAATAATGCACGTTAAGCTACATTCTTAGCGTGCGTTATCACGAGTTTTCAATGCATTTTGAATGATCGATTTCAATAAATTTCCCTTTTACAAGAATTTTGAAATTTTCATTTTCCAAATATTTGTATTTAGATTTAAGGGATTTAATCTCATTTAAAGCATTTTGATAATCGGTATGTAATAACTCGAATGCTTCAAAAAGTTCGTCGTAAGAATTACTTACTTGGCTTTCGACGTCGCTATCATCGAATGAACTCCGGGCCATAAATGCAAGGTTATTTTGATCTATGAAATCATCATCAATATCTTCGTCACTCCATGTTGCAATTAAAACCTCTTTGAGTTGTAAACGACAATTCTTAGCAAAGTGGCCTGGTTTACCACATAATCGACAAGTGTTGTCGAATTTCTTAGATTCGCCCGCTTGGATGTCTTTCTTTCTCTGGTTTAATAAGTGTTGGAACTTATTAATATTCTTGGCATAATATGCCGATTTTTCGTCACTTTCGTCCACCGGGATTTCTTCCTTTCTAGACATCTAAGCCTTCATGGCTATCGATCTTTCCTTCGGTTTCGGTTTGGCATTCCGAGATTTTAGAACTATCTCATAGTTGATAAGAGAACCAACGAGAGCACTAAAATCTAGATTATTTAAATCTTTAGATTCCATTATAGCCATCATCGTACCATGCCATTCTCGAGGTAGTGATCGGAGAATTTTCTTTACTTTCTCACTACTTGAAAGTGGTTTCCCGAAACATGCTAATCTATTTGTGATGACCAAGAATCGGTCGAGCATTAGAGTGATGGATTCGTCGTCATTCATTTGAAATAACTCGTAATCGTGAAGGAGCATGTTTACCTTCGTGTGTTACCTCAAGCATTTTCCAAATTTCTTTGGCACTATCACACGATGATATCCGGTTGTGTTCTTCCGGATTTAAGGCACAATATAGGAGTTGAGTTGCCTTACAGTTGTAATGGTCATTTTTCTAATCGGAATCGTCATTTTCTTCAAAAGTTTTAAGCGTACCGTTGGAATTCATCGGAATTTTCGGACCAAGACAAATCACCTTCCAAAGCTCGATGTCATACGCTCGGATGAATATTGACATATTTTTCTTCCACGTCAAAATGTTCGAGCCATAAAAAAATGGTGGTCGATTGAGAGAAAGGCCTTCGAATAGAGTATATTGAAACGCCATTTGGATCGACTCCTCGGATGTTAAGCCGCTTATTGGAGGAATATCGGTGTTTGCGCCGTGTTGCAGAAGCGTAAATTAAATGTGCGGAAATTAAACGACACACGGATTTATAGAGGTTCGGCCAAACGTGCCTACGTCCTCTCTAGATGTATCTTTTTCTATAGGATGAAGATTAAAACCTCTGCACCTCTCTTCTATCGGTCGAGGGATTACCGTTACAAGCTCGTCTGCTATCGGTCCGAGTAAACCCGTTCTTTTACTTGTCTTTTTGTCGGTCCAAGTTAAACCATTTTTCTTTTCTATTGGACAAGGAATCAACCACTCTAGCTCTCTATCGAGACTAGATAAACCTCACTAAGATAGCGATTGCGATTCTAACAATGCGGGATCCTTGATCCTAATAACACCAAATCCAATCGTATCTTTTCTTTTACCTCTCGTGTATGTGTTGAATGTATAAACACTCAAACTAACAATATAAGCTTAATATCACAACAATAATATAATGTATATGAATATCAGATCAATGTCTTGATTGCTTGAAGTTGTTGTATGGTTTGATACCAAGAATGTGGTATTTACAGCCTTCTTCATCAAACTAGCCGTTATTGACTTCTGACTTGCTAGCATGCGCTAGCTCTTCCTCTTAGCGTGCGCTATCGCGCATATTTGCCTTAGCATATGTTATGTACTGCATGTTACGTACGTTAACGTCTTCCGATTTCAATACAGTGGCTACTGTCTCTGACTGTTAGCGTGCGCTAACACTTCCTTGTAGTGTGCGCTAATCTTGCATCATTGCATACGTCATATATCCGTTTATACTTTTTGACTTTGCATCAGAATCTTCCCAACGGATTGATTGACTTGATTTCAAACTGATATTTAGCGTGCACTAAATATCATCTGTTGCGTGCGCTAAACTTACTTCACTGCATACGTCATTCTATGTTTGAATCTCTTCACAACGGTAATATGGACATCGATAGCGTGCGTTAGTAAACATGTTTAGCGTGCGCTATCTCCATCAGATGACTTCACTTCAGGTAACTTCGAACTTGTCTGATCTGCAGATAACTCTCGTTAGCGTACGCTAGCCTTGATATGTAGCATGCACTAATGTAGTCCAGGTTGCAACTTTTTGCGACTTCGTCTGCTTCGCTGATTTGTTTCACCTCTTTGTTGTTTTGTTTTGTTTAGCAACTTAATCATCAAAACACTATTTGTGAATATGTGGAATAAATATTCCAACAATTTTCTATTCTTCGACTGTGCGTGTTTTCTTGTAATAGGTACCTTTGGTTTTGTGATCGTTCGTATACTTGACTTGATCGTGCTATCTGTTTGGTGATACTTGGCATTGGATGGTTTTATTATGTTTCTGTTTGTGACATTGTGATGATTGTCATCGAGCTTGATTTCACGTTGTATGTTTCTTTTCGTTTCTTGTAATGTTTTGCCGATGGGCGTAAGTTATGCAGTTGTTGTGTATCTCATTGAGTTGTTCCTGGTGGGATATTACTCCTCCCTACATAATTTTAGATTTTGGGATGAAACTTCTTTTAAGGAGGGTATTATGTAATATCCGCAATTTTGATTTTTGGTAAATTTATTTTTTGCCAGGAGTCCGTTTTGACGGCTCACTTGTGACCGTTTCGTCATTCTGAGAATGAAGAATTCTGCACTTTTTGACATCCAAGTTCGTTTCGGTGTTGTTTTTGTTGAGTTCCGTGCTTCTTAGCGACTTTTCCGCAGTTGAGTTCGATTCTTGTGAATCTCGTTCGAAACTGTTGTTTCGAGTTTCCTGTAAGTCCGTTTAACATCGTTAGACGTGTTGTGAACTTTTGTTTGCTTATTCGATCATGTATCGTGACTTTCGGGCATTTTGGGCCATTTTGTAATTTCCCAAAGTTGTGGATATCCGCCTTTATCTTTGTTGTTTCGACCCTTTTCATGGTGGCATGGGAGTTTGATTAGAGCTTAAGCTCTTAGTATGATTATATTCTGGAGCTTTCTGTGCATATCTTGAACTTGAAGATTCGGTCAGAGAAATCCGTCGTCGTACCCATTTTTGAAAGTACTGTTGCTGTCATTCTGAGTCATTAGCGCACGGTCCAGGTGAATAGCGCGCGCTAAGGTGCTGTAGTTAGCGCACGCTACGGGTGTGGTAGCACTGGCTAACTGGTAGTTCGAGGCAGTCCAGAAGTTACTGGACTGGGTCTGGAGGTCTCGTTAGCGCGCGCTAAGTTTTGTGGTTAACGCACGTTAACTGTACATTTTGGCAGAACGCTTGTTTTTGATGCTTCGATAGCACACGCTAATCAGTGAAGATTAGCGCACGCTAAGCTGTCCAGTATATATTCTGGACAACAGTCGTTTTTCACCATTTCCACTTCTTTTCCTCTCCTCTCCGCGGGTGTGAGTCATGGGCGACTAGGGTTCGTGATCGGGACCGATTTCTACTCCATCCAAGATGTTTCGGAGCATCCTAGGTGATTATAACATCAACAAATCCATTTTTCTTCGTCGGAACGAGGTATTTTCCTTGATTCCCTAGAGTTGACATTTTTGGGAGTTTTGTTCTTGATTTCGTATTCCATCCGATTTTGACGAATCGATTGTTGTTAAATGATGTTGTTAAACATATTCTATGGATTGTATATCCAAATTTTGGTTTGGAATTCCGTTTTCATGTTTTTGTCGGGTCGATTAGTGTTCTTGGTCGTTTTGGGGGAAACCCTTGAACTTTCGTCGTTTGTTCCTTCAGCGACTTTAGGTCATGCTATTGAATTCATTTTCATTGTTGTTATTGTCGTTCGTAGTTTATTGTCACGGGTTGGCGTTTAGCGGAGTAGGTGGGTTCATAGTCGGTTCGTGCCATCCTACTCCGGTTGATTCTCCCCGTTTGTGATTATTCGAGGCAATACCTTGCTCATACATTTCTTGTTTTGTGGATATGATGATCGGTGATCATTTTGGTTTGTTTGTTTGGTTGAATGAACTTTCAAAAGATTCAGTTTAGCCTCATTAAAGGCTCTCTTTCAAAATCGTGTGTATTTTGTGAATGATTAAGCGAATCTTATGAATATGTTCGATGTTGGTGTTGTGATTTGATAATATACATATATACATATATTATCCCATTTCGGTGCATTGTGACTCGACGTTTTGTGTCGTGCTATGTGTTTGTTGCCTTTGGGTGAATTGTTTGGATATCCTTGGCGTACTGTGTTATGTGTGTGAATGTGTAGATATGGGCGGGGTCTAAGGTGACACATGGCTTGTGAACATGTGGTCAGGATGTAATAAGTGATTGATCCAATCATGAGATTCGACACCTACGGTGACACATGGCTTGTGATCATGTGGTCAGGAGACAACAAGTGATTGATCCAACCGTGAGATGACGTGGCATATGATCACGGTGTTATATATGTGATGTTGGATGTGTTCTGCCAGGTCGAGTACCTTGGATGTGTTACCGATATTTCGTATCTTGGGTGGTTATATTTTGTTCACTTTATGTTCGTCGAGGACACGTGACGTGGGCTTTGAACCCTGTGAATTGTTGTTGGTTTTTATTTGAGAAAGCATATCTTTGGGTTGTGACCACTTTCAGTTTCTTAGAAAAGAGAAGGATTCGTTAATCCTAAATAGTTTCTGTTAAAACTCCCGAGGGCTTTAATTTCTAAAAGTATTTTGTAAATTGTTCTCTTGATTGCTGATCTGTTGAGTTTGGAAAGTTTAACTCAAACCCTTTGCCTCGGTTGTAATTTGATAATATACATATATACATATATTATTCCATTTCGGTGCGTTGTGACTCGACGTTTGTGTCGTGCTATGTGTTTGTTGCCTTTGAGTGAATTGTTTGGATATCCTTGGCGTACTGTGTAACGTGTGTAAATGTGTGGATATGGGCAGGGTCTATGGTGACACATGGCAGTGATCATGTGGTTAGGATGCAACAAGTCATTGATCCAACAGTGAGAGCATAAGGACACTTACGGTGACACATGGCTTGTGATCATGTGGTCAGGAGACAACAAGTGATTGATCTAACCGTGAGATAACGTGGCAAGTGATCACGGTGGTATAAGAAAACCTATGGTGACACATGTCTTGTGATCATGTGGTCAGGAGACAACAAGTGATTGATCCAACCGTGATATGACGTGGCATATGATCACAGTGTTATATATATGATTTTAGATGTGTTCTGCCAGGTCGAGTACCTTGGATGTGTTACCAAGATTTCGTTTCTTGGGTGGTTATATTCTGTTGACTTTATGTCCGTCGAGGACATGTGACATGGGCTTTAAACCCTGTGAATTGTTTTTATTTTTATTTGAGAAAGCAAATCTTTGGGAAGTGACCCCTTTCGGTTTCTTAGAAAAGAGAAGGATTCATTAATCCTAAATGGTTTCTGTAAAAACTCCCTAGGTCTTTCATTTCTAAAAGTATTTTATAAATTGTTCTCTTGATTGGTGACCTCTCGAGTTTGGAAAGTTATACTCAAACCCTTTGCCTCAGGATGTATCTTTCGCTATGTTTGAATATTTGGGGATTCCTGATGATTATTATTCTTGGAATACGAATTATATGACTTTTATTTTCACTTTGTACTTGCAGTAGAAAAATAGTGGAATTTTGCTAACCCCCGAGTAATCGGGGTGTGGATGTCTGTTTTGCATTCAGGTTTTGGGTAGCATAACACAAGGTTGGCATGAATGATGATGAAAGATGATCGATACTAATCATATGAGGACCCGTACGATGTTGTGTTGGCCTAGTTGTAATTTATTTCCACTGCAGTATTTTCCCATTGCACGGGAGTGTTTTATTTTGACCCCTGTGTGGGCATGTTTTGAGATCGAATTGTATGTATAAACTGAAAGACTAAATCGGTCTACTGGGTCATTTCAGCCTTAAAGACGATGTTAAATGTTTGATTTTGTTACCAGCCTGGTAGATCCTTGAGGAAAGGGTCTATGGCGTGTAATATCCCTGAGAGGATTAGGGGTGTTACAGTCCAAGCGTACCTAGAAAAGTCGTCAACAATAACAAGACAGTATTTCTTACCTCCCAAACATACAAGGTCTATACGACCGTAGAGGTCCATGTGTAGTAAATCCAGCACCCGTGGGTGTACAGGTATTTCAGGGTGGTCTTGACTTGTTTGCCTTTCTGACAGGGTCTACAGAATCTATTTTTATGAAATGATACGTCGAGCAAACCTCTAACCATTCCCTGTCTAGCCAGTTTGTTGATAGTCTTGAAGTTGATGTGCGACATCCTTTTTTGCCATATCCAGCTTTGATCATCAGTTCCACTGGCAACAAAACATGGAATAGTAGAGCTCGTAGGCTTCCAGTCAGCAATGTACATATTACCTGATCGGCCTCCTGTGAGGACGACTTTTTTGGTCTTGATGTCCTTCACCCTATAGTGATCTATATAAAATTTGACTGAGACTGCTTGTCACAGAATTAGCTATTACTGTAAGCCTTCAACATAGGCTAGCCAGTGACTTTAAACTTCCCTACAAGCAGGGTTTCCTTCCCTCTTGTTCTTCCTTTATATTTGTCACTGAAGCGTACCTTTTGGACCACGACCTTCTACATAATCTGACAGCTTGCAAATATCTCCTGTCATATGCCGAGAGCATCTGCTGTCAAAGTACCAGATGTCCTTTTCTTTGATATCCTGTAAGCCTAGAGTTTATGTTGATTTAGGTCCCCTTTGATTATCGGGTCCATGGATGTTACTGCATTTTGGTACCTAAATTTGCCTGACAACAATTGGTTTGTTGTAGGTTACTTTTGGCCCAGTCTTGGGATATTTACGTGGGGCAGACATGTATTCACTGTAACCTTGATTATTATGCATGAAAAATCTAGGGTTTTGATTCCAGTACAATTGCCGTCTTGGATGAGGAACCATTTTATTCGGACTTACAGCATGACTTCTAGGTATCCGGTTGGATTCCCAGAGTTGTTGGTGGTACTGTGTGGACGCCTGTTTCCTGGATGGATAACGGGGCTCCTATATCAAGTACCTTGGCACACTATACTGTTAGTAGTACTGCGGTGCATGCCTATGATGCTTCGATACAACTTTCTTTCTGAATGGCTGTTGGCGCTTTTGGTATGCTCTGAGAGCATACTATTGATTACGTCTCACAGGTCGGGGAGGCTGATGTTTCCACTGTTTATGATATGAACTTGGCGGCGAAATTGCAGCCTTTGCTGTACGAGGAAGGGCAGCTATAACCTTTGCGGGACTTTAGGCCTCTTCGGGTTCAGGAATGGGTTCCACTCTGATGATGAAAACCATACTATATTTTCCCTTATGGGAGAACGAGTCATATCCTAAGCCACGTTTATCGTGGGTGTGCTACCTAGTGCTTAGAATTTCTTCCATCCTTCTAAAAGATTTTTCAAATGATTTCAGGATGGTCTCTAGTTCTCCTTCTCATTTCTGGAGAGTTTTTACTTTCGCTTCGAGTAAAGCATAATCATTTGTCTTACACTCACTATGAGACTTTGCCTCATTTTGATCTTTTGCAAGTTTATGATTGCTTTCTATGAGTTTTTCATAAGTGACCTTGCTGTTTTCGCAATCCAAAGACATATTTTCATAGTTGTTTTGAGCAAGTCATTTTCGTCTTCCAGCTCCGGTTTAAAATTGCGAGCTGTATATTTTCTCGTTTGAGTGTCTCATGGGACGCTCTCGTATATTAGGAATTTTCTCCAGATTTAGAATTGCTAATATAATGTTAGGAATTCTTAAGATTATGATATCGCCATCAGCTGCAACTGCTGTCATGTCTTGATGTGTATTTCCATTATTTATGTGCTTTTGTTCCCTTTTCTTCTTTCTACAGTCTTTCTCGTAGTGGTTTAAACCACCACAATAATGGCATTTGAAGTATCTTCTAGGTTTAGACTTCCCCCTGGATTTATCTCTAGTAAACTTAGAGATTTTATTTTTACTTCTCCCTCAATCAATATTTTTAGCAACTATTGCATGTGTCTCAAAAGAGTGACCTTGTTCTTTTCTTCTGGATTCTTCATTAAGAAGAAATCTTTGACCATCTGCAAGTTCATAGCTCCATCTGGAGCCGAGATGTTTATTGAGACCACAAAAGTGTCCCAACTATCCGGCAACGAACTCAGTAGCAATAAAGCTACCAGTGCATCATTAATGGAAATCTTCATATTCATGGATTGATTAATTAGACCCGGATATGCATTTAGGTGCTCCGTCATGTTGGCACCCTCCGTATATTGCAATCAAATAATTCTTCTTATTATTGAAGCTTTGTTTAAGGCATTTTTTCTCTCAAACATCGATTCAATTTTCTTCCAAAGATCATCGGCTTTTTCCTTATTAGAAAAATGATGGAAAATACCGTGTTCAATGAAGCGCCGGATGTAGCCAACAATTTTTCTGTGCATGATCTTCCATTCTGCATCACTTGTATCCTTCGGTTTGGCATCGTCACCATGTAAGGGTAAATAGAGATCCTTACAGTAGAGAAGATCCAACATACTTGGTTTCCAAATTGAGTAATTTGTTCCATTCAATTTGACCATACCACCAAGAGACGACGATTCCTCCATTTTTAATCCGCCTTCTTAACTAAATGGCTCCGATACCACTTGTTGGGAAAAATTAACTTCTTTAGAAAATAGTGTTAAAATAAAATGACACTTGCACAACGGAATTAAGATAAATATTTTCCCACTATTTGGGTCTAAAAAAATGGGATATTTGAAAATTAAATAAGACACAAGAATTTTACGTGGAAAACTCAAATCGGGAAATACCACGGGAGGACCTTAGTCCGAAACAATTCCACTATGACTATAGCAGGTTTACAGAATTCTCCCTAAATAAATTCGGGGATACACAATCTCTCAAGAGGATATCTCTCAGAATACAAAAATATCTAAAGTATTTAACTTGGAATGAGTAAGAAAAATAGGAAACACACTTTTTGAGGGAGATAGAAAAATACTCTATATTTTTCTCTCATTTTCTTTTCTCATTACCCTCTATTTTCTCTCTCTATATTGCACTCTCTTGTGCTTTGTTTCTTGCAGGTTTGATCACCTTGCATTTGGCGGAGGAGAGCTCAATTTATAGAGCAATTGAGACTCAAATTTATTCCTCCCATAGCCGTAAATGTTTGAAGCAATCTTGAAAGTGATGGCTGCAAATCCTTGAATATCATTACTTTTGACTTGCCAAAAGATGGTGGGATGCTGCTGGATTCCATCATGGTGAGCTTTGAATTCTCGTTTCTCCACAAGTAAGGTGATATTTTTTGGGATTGTGGGACATGATGGGGACTTTCTCAACAATACATACATACATACAATCATACATGTAATACCCGAGATCTTCGTTCCTGTTTCGTCGAATTTTTTCTTCAGTCGAGCGGAGTGTTGTCGTACGCGTCTTTGGAATCGTATGCTTGCATGGTGGTACGTTGAGTTTCGTAGCATGCTCGTTATCGTTTTGGATCTTAGTCGGTGCGTTTGTATGATCGAGACGTCGTCGAGTCTCGAGTCGGACGGTCGGGTGTTGGGTGAGTCGAGTTACGGCCGTAAGGCCTGGCCGATTACGGCCGTAAGACTACCGCACAGCCTGGCCTGGGAGGACTCGGTTACATCCGTAAGGGTTATCATGTTACGGCCATAATGCTTCGTTACGGCCGCAAGCATTGGCCGGTTACGGCCGTAATGGATCGGCAGATTTCGAGTAGTGGCCCTGGGGACCTGGTTACGGCTGCAAGGACGTGTAGAGTACGGCCGTAAGGCGTACTCGTTACGTATGTAAGGCAGCGGCCGTTACTCACGTAAATGGAGTTGACCGAGTTATGGCCGTAAGGCACTGCCGGTTACGGCCGTAACGTTGTCGGCCATATATAGGCCTGGGCATCGGCCAAACCTCATTTGCTTCGTTTTCATCTCTTGTGGCGGATGTTGGACGGGAGAGATGAGGAGTGGAGTTTTTGGTTGATTCCACTCAATTTCTAGGCGTTTTGGATGATCCTTTTCGATTATATCATCACCGAATCCTTGTTCTTCGTCGAATCGAGCTATTTTCTTCCTTAGAACCCTAGTTGTTCGATTTTTGGGGGTTTCTTCGTGATTTTTTGATTTAATCTGTAGTTGATGAATCGATTATGGTATTCTTGTAGTAATGGTCATGATCTTCGGGTTTTGTAACTCGTTTATCGATTTTTAGTACCCGGAACTTGATTCTTGATTGTCTTGAAGAAACCCTCGGATTCTTGTTGTTTTTCAGGTTGATTCGGATTCCATTTAGCGTTATTGATTCGTGGTGATATTATTTTCGTTGTTTTCGTGGAGTTGACGAGTTATTGGTCATTCTTGGGAGTTCGGGGGCTACCCGACCGTGTCCGTTCGGTGTTCCATTGCTCGTGGTATCGAGGCTAGTATCTTGCCCATACATTACGTATTTTGTGGATTTAATAGTTGGTAATTGACGATATGTGCTGAATGAATGTCTATAATTAACTTTCAAAGGAATCGATATGATTTTCAATATTTCCTTAAAGATGATTCGTATATTTTCGTTGTTAAATGTGCTTTTCTAAGTATGTGTATTAGTGTTGAGTATAAGAATACCTTACTCTCGTAGGGTATCATTTTGTGTGATTATGTCATTTGTAGATTTAAAGTTTAACCCTTCGTTGAGGTATGTGTGGGGAAACATGTGTTTATGGATGATCATGTGATATTGTGTGATAAAGGTGGTAACTCCTTTATGAGGAGGTTGTGTCGTTCGGCGTTGTTGGAAAGGTATTTTCTCTCATTGCTATGTGATTGGTACTAGCTGCATCGTTGAATTCTAATGTTAATTCTATCTTTACTTGGTCATGAGTATGTGTTGAATGAACTGGCCATTCTAGTAAGGTACCTCGACTATATATATACTGTGATTGACTTTCGAGGCTTGCGGTTTGCAACTATGAATTGTGGAACACGTGTGTGTGTGTTATTGTTCTTCCACCCAGAGCGTTCGACGGGGCGTCTGGGGCCCGTACTAACACTACCAAAAAAAGTACTTTAGCCGACGACCCGGAAAAAAACGGCCGACGACTATAAAGTGTCATCGGCTAAACTTCGCACTTTAGCCGACGACTCAAAATACCGTCGGCTAAAGGGTTTTAGCCGACGACTTGGTGGAGGTCGTCGACTAAAGCTCGAAATAGTCGTCGGCTATATTAAAGAGATTTAGCCGACGACCGTCATAACGTTTAGCCGACCGAAAAGAAAAAAAAATAATATACTTTAGCCGACGACCTAGATCTAGGTCGTCGGCTAAACCCTTTTTAAAAAAAAAATAATTTACTTTAGCCGACGACCTCTATCTTGGTCGTCGGCTAAACTCCTTCCGAAAAAATAATATTGTAAGGGTTTAGCCGACGATCTAGATCTAGATCGTCGACTAAAAACTTTTTTTAAAAAAAAAACAATAATATACTTTAGCCGACGACCTATATCGAGGTCTTCGTCTAAACTCTTTCCGAAAAAAAAAAATAATAATGTAATGGTTTAGCCGACGACGTAGATCTAGGTCGTCGGCTAAACCCTTTTTTTAAAAAAAATAATATACTTTAGCCGACGACCTAGATCTAGGTCGTCGGCTAAACCTCCAAGTGAAAATTATTTATAGTTCAGGGAACACCAACCCAATCTCGCACCTCTCCTCGCTAAAGAGCACATTTCTATTCCCGATTCTTTCAATTATTCCCGAAAAAAGCTTGTGAGTTGCTACTTTGAGTTGTGCTAATGGAGGTCAAGGTTTCTATCAGTTGTTATAATCACCATTTCGATTAAGGTATGTATTTTATTGTATTTTTTATTGTGATTTCGAAACTTTGTTTTATTCATGTTACATTCGATAGCTTTTATGTAAAACGATTAAGTTTTATGATGATAATCATTATGATTAATTGTTTGTTGTGATTTCATTTATAATTTGAACAATATTAGTTAGTTGGATTAATATTGGAAAATGTATACATTTTCAGGATGGATAAGAGTTGGATTGGGTTACGAAAATGGGATCCAAGTGTAATGGATGTGATGAAGCGCTTTATGAGATTTGTAAAAGAGCACGACGGTGGTAATACGTTGCACTACCGTCCATGTAATAAATGTAGATGTCGCAGTGATATGTTTCGTTTTCCATTTGATGAGGTCTGGGAACACCTAAAGAAGAATGGTTTTGGAGTAAATATACATGTTGGATATACCACGGTGAAGCACCGACTCGTTATTCCGTATGATCACGGACAATTTAGTGGTAACGGCGAGTTCACCGATCCGAAGAGGAGGTTGATTGATGATGTGTTTGGTTTTTCCGAGACGCTTGTACCAATCGAGCAAATCCCACAACCTCAGACCGTTGCCTTGCAATACCGCTGGGCTTGACAGTACAATAAGCTAATTCAACTCCAATGCACTCTATACCTGTGGTGTAACATGACTGTTTGATTGTGTCATGGAAATGATGAGATTAAAGGTGGAAAACAAATCATCCATCAAGTCTGTAGATGATTACTTGGAGCTTACGAGTAATATGCTTCCACAGGGTCATCATCTTCCTAATACATATTCAAAATGAGACGAATTTTGAAAGATCTTGGTCTTTCCTACATTAAGATCCACGTCTGCATGTATGATTGTGTTCTATTCTGTGGGCATCCTAATGAAGACCTCACGAGATGTCCTGTATGTGATACAGAGAGATATAGGATCACTCCTTCGGAAAAGAGAAACCGGTGAAGGTACTTTGGTATTTTCCATCAAGGACAGTTGGAACGGCTTTTTATGTCTCCTCACACGGCAAAAGCAATGAGATGGCATGCCGAGCCGCGCACTAATGACAGGATACTATGATACACCCTTCGATGGAGAAGCATGGAAGCATATAGATAGGAGTATCCGAATTTTTCTTCGTATATCCGAAATGTGAGGCTCCTGGATTGCATCTCGATGGTTTCAACCCTTTGGTAACATGAGTCTTTCATATACCATATGGCTCGTTGTAGTGATTCCTTACAATCTTTCTCCGTGGATGTGTATGCGGAAGGAGTATAATATGTTGACCTTGTTAGTCCTGGCCGGATATCCGGAAAGTGTATCGTTGTGTATATGAGACCTTTGATAGAGGAGCTGAAATTGTTGTGGGAGCAAGGTCATCCCACGTCACGCTTATTCGTCCGAGACGTTCTACTTGCATGCCATGTGTATCGGCACTATTAGTGATTTTCCTGCATATGGAATGCTGTCTGGATCTGTTATTAGCGGATATAGAGGTTGTCCAGTGTGTTTGAATGCAGATTGTGCTAGGTACCACTGTAGGAAAGTTATCCGAATGCGCCATCGGATATGGCTTGACAGGGAACATGAGTGGCGTATGGATGCTGCAGCATTTGATGGCACTGTAGAAATGGGCGAGCCACCACGACAGTGGACAGGTGATGTAATACTATCAATTCTTAATGAGTACGATTTTGGTCAGCTTAGCAACCATCCTGATGTGCTTGCAGCAACCCCTGAAAGGCCCGACAGGTATAAGTATTGGTCGCACAAAAGTATATTCTGGGAATTGCCTTACTGGTCCAAGTTAATGATAAGGAACTTCTTGGATGTCATGCACATTGAAAAGAATGTTTGTGAAAGTGTGGTTGGGACAACCTTAGGTTGGGATGGAAAGACCAAAGACGGGCCAAAAGCACGCAAAGGTTTGGAAGAAATGAGCATAAGAAAACATTTGTGGTTGAAAACACAAGGGAAAACAAAAATGCCTAAGGCAGCTTTACACCATCATCACTGAAAGCAGTAGAACCGAGATATTTTGGATAAAGACTGCTAGGTATCCTACCGGGTATGCTGGAAATATAGGAAGATGTGTTAATTTCAGGGAGAACAAGTTAACTGGTTTGAGGAGTCATGATTGTCATATCCTACTCCAACGCCTATTTCCGGTATTTATTCGACCGTACTTACCAAAACAGTGGTCGAGCCGTGTGTTGCATTGTCAAGATTTTTCCAAACTATGTACGAGAGAAGTCAAGAGATCTGATTTGCGTAAAATGCAAGATGAGATCATCTATATCTTGTGCAAGTTTGAGCGAATATTTCCTCCAAAGTTTTTGACCTCATGCCTCACCTCATGATCCACCTTCCCGTGCGCTTATTGGTCACCGTCCAAAGGCACTACACGTGGATGTACCCGTTGAAAGGCAACTCGGTGATTACAAAGACTCGTGGCAATAAGTCTCGCACTGTAAGGATGCATTGCAGAATCTTACCTTGCGTCGGAGTGTATTACGCATATCAAGTTGTATTTGGGCAACTTCGATCCCCCTTCCCGCTCTATTCCAGCAGATAAAATACAATTCAATCTTTCTATCATATCCACTGAGGTTGACGTCTATGGGGGGTTGCCAGGAAGACAATTAGGCCCGTACGAGTCACGAATTGCACATTGGTGGATATTGCTCAATTGTCCAGCAGTTCAGTACTGGAAAGACATCCACTTGTCATGCGATATGGTGCGAGGTGACACTAGATTCCACAATGACACTTTTACCGACTATTTTGGAGAATGGGTACGTATACATTCAATTGCTATTGCATTTTGGACTTAAGATATTTTTTTACATAAAAAGTTTATTTACGACAGATGACACACATACAAGATGACGGACACCCTAACTGGTCGCGTGAACTTATGCTTCTTTCTATGAAGCCGGTTATGTCAAGAATTTATTCGATGGCCAAAGTCAACGGTGTCACATTCGTATGCCTTGGGAGAGACCAAAAAAGAAGATGTCAATATTTTGGGGTTATGATAGATGGTGGATATTACGGTGTTCTTTTGGAAGTGGTAGAACTAATTTACGGGGAAGGCATGACAATTTACTTGTTTAAGTGTCGATGGTACGACACCAGTCTTGGAACCGATATGCAAGACGACTACGGGCTGTTATATGTTGACACTTCCACTTCATGGTATGAAAGTGATCCTTTTGTATTTGCTACATCAGCAAAGTCGGTGTATTATTTGGACGACTTGGTGAAGAAAGGCACATGGAAGGTAGTGAATGTTGTGAAAACGAGGAATATTTTTAGTGCTGCTACACTGGGAGAAACAACAGGTACTGATGACGATGATGCTTATCAAGAGCCAAATGCAGCGAATATTCCACTATCAACGACAATTACAATGAATAATATTCCTGAAGGACGAGTCATCCGACTTCGTGGCGATGCTCGCGGGTACGTTGACGTTGATACAAACGAATTACTTGAAAATTCTGATGACGATAATGTGGACGACTTGAGGCATATGTTGCCGGATATCAACTCAGATAATGAGACAGACTGCAGTGATGACTCAAACTATGAGCCATAAATTTAGTAGATGTATATTTTTATTTGTTAAATATAATTAAAAAAATAGTAATAATAATAATCATAATCATAACATTAATATAATATCAATAATATTATTAAAAAAACCTGGGGTTTAGCCGACGACAAGATCTACGTCGTCGGCTAAAGTTTAAAAAAAAAAAATTATACTTTAGCCGACGACATATATGACGGTCGTCGGCTAAACCCGGAAGTGAAACGACCGTGTTAGACAACACGGTCGGGTCAGTCATACAGTGTGTTTTCCCATTCTGGGCAGGTGCGACACGGCCTGTGTCCCCTGACACGATCGACTAATGTTTTTTAAAAAAAAAATTGATAGCCGACGACTTATAAGAAGGTCGTCGGCTAAACCCCCGACCGTGTCCATCAACACGACCCGTGTCGCACCCGCCCAAAAATTGAAAACAAACTGTTTGCCTGCCCGACCGTGTTGTCTAACACAGTCGGGTCACTTCCGGGTTTAGCCGACGACCGTCATATATGTCGTCGGCTAAAGTATAATTCTTTTTTTTTTAAAAAACTTTAGCCGACGACGTAGATCTTGTCGTCGGCTAAACCCCCACCTTTTATACGTTTCTCGTACCTCCCTTTTCTTATTTTCTTCTTCTGCCCCCTTAGCCATTCGCCCGCCGATCGTCACCCAGCCCCAACTCCAATCGTCCACCGATCGTCACCCGTCGCCCAATCTTCTGGTTTAGCCGATCGTCCAGCCCGCCAGCCCTCCGCCCGGCAGCCCCGGTCCCGTCGCCCGCCCGCCCGCCCGACGCCCTCCGCCCGTCGCCCTCCAGCCCGTCACCCTCCGCCCGTCGCCCTCCGCTCCGCCTGTCGCCCTCTAGCCCGGCCGCGGTAACCCTTGTCCTTTTTTTTTTATTTTGTTTGTTGAATTTATTGTATTTGTTTGATGAATTTGTTTAGATTATGTGATGAATTAGATAAAATGTTTAATGAGTTGTGATGCAATATTTGATGAATTTAGTATTTTCAATATTTTGTGTTTAATGAGTTGCGAATATGATGAATTTGTTTGAGGAGGAAGGGATTGTATAGCCGGCGTTAATCGAAAGATTAACGTGGTATGGCATTGATAATTACTGTTGTGTTGAATTGTTTAGTTGATAAATTTGTTTAGATTATTTGATGAATTTATTTAGAAATATTTGATTAATTTGTTTGAGGAGGAAGGAATTTTATAGCCGGCGTTAATCGAAAGATTAACGTGGTATGGCATTGATAATTACTGTTGTGTTGAGTTGTGAATTTGATTTATTTGTTTAGATTATGGATAGAATAAAGCAAGCGTTGGGGAAAAAGTCGACAAAGTCGACCACTCCCGATTCGGGGGGAGTTCCGCAGCCTCTAGTAAGGCGGATCCCGGTACACTATACATATCTCAGAGCAGCGTTCGTGCCCGCCAGATACTAGAAGCTACCGGCATGAACGCTGACGATTTTTATAGGGCGACAGATGAGCCCGCTGCACTAGCGCGGCGTTTATCCTTTCAGACACCACGACCGACCCCCTCGCAGCCGGAGACTCGTATGCCTCCCATCCACCGACCCACGTCTAGCCCTCACACATCAGGAGATGTACGGAGTTTTTCATCCGCGGTGCCCCACAGTCCGCCGCCGACTCTATTCATGCCTCCGATGGTTCCGACTATTCCGGAGGTCGATGAGTCGGGAGCCCGAGTTCCCGTTCGATTGATTAGCCCTGACGAGGCATACGTCTATGAGTCTTGGCCAGACAACATGTTTTGGCGCAGTTGTCGGGTTTCGAAGACGAAACTGTATGAGGAGATAGAGAGGGAGAAGGAGAAGGGCAAAAATGTAGTCGAGGAGGAGAAGAAAAAGAGGAAGACTCGTGGCCCAGCAAAGGGTCTAGCGCTCGACTTGTACGTAAGTAAGCATGGCCGTTATGAGATTCCTCTAGACAGACACGGCCGGCCGGTGATGTCTTCTGACGCTGCGGCGTCATATAGCCGTAATGTTGGCTTTGTCATTCGAGACAGAGTCCCCGTTTTGTGGCCCGATTGGGGGGACGTGCCGCAGTGCGTGAAGGATGCTTTGAATAATGCTATGTCGGTAAGTTAATAAATATTTAATAAGTGTTTTTCAATCAACACGTAGTTCTTGAAAATGCAATATGTGATGTTTTTAAATTATTGCGTATTTATGCTGTTCATAGGTGTGGTTTGTCATTCCCGACTCTCTACTACGTACTTGGTGTGACGAGGTGCAGTCTACCAAGTAAGTCATTTTAATTTATTTTGTATCTACATTGTTTGCGTAATTTTTTTCTTACGAATGATATATGTTGTGCAACGTGTGTTGTAGGTACAAATCTTGCAAAAATGAGATGCACATGTTCTGGACAGCCTGGGGTGATACCCGAGAGGCTACCCGGAAATAATTCAAGTTCCGGGAGTACGAGTGGAAGTGGCTGCGCGCCCATTTTCGCGACCCAGAGTTCATGGTATGACTAAAAAACCCTCATTTCATTCTTCCTCTTTCAGATTTTATTTTTTTGAATTCTAAATATAAACTCCATTTTTTTAAATTAATGTTTCAGAATATAAAAAATACTTGTAAGTTCTGGTTTTTTTAAATTAGAAAAAATCGGGACTTCATGTATTTTTTTAAAATTCTGGAATATTATTAATATTAAAAAATCGGAATTTTTTTATTCAAAAGTGGAAATAAATTATTTTAATAAAAATAAAAACTAGAATATTATTTTCCATAAAAAAATAAAAATCTGAATATTGTATTTTATTTATTAAAAAAATGCTAGTATTTAATAAAAAATAATAATATTTCAGTTTTTAATTTTTTTGAATTCTAAATATAAACTCGATTCTAAATAATATTTTTTTGAAGGCGACTAGCTTGACCAACACGACCAATCGTGCTGGTCTGACTGACCATCACAGTCTGGGTTCCCGGTCGATAGCCAGAGTTGCGCACGAGGCCATTTCTTCTGATTCGTTGGATGCATTTGCCTACGTGACTCAGAAAGCATTTCCGAACCGTCCCGAGGAGCATGTAAGTCATTTTTTATTTTATTTTAGTAATAAAATAAATGCCTTTGTATTATACTTTTATTGATATTCAAATATTTATTTTCATATTAACTTAGGAGCGTGTGCGGGAGGAGTCTCAGAGGATGCTTGCTGAGATTGCTCGGGAGCAGCATCCGGACTTAGCGGAGACTGACCTCGATTCTGCCATTGGACAGATCGATCAGGCCGATCCTTATGTTCGCGCTAGGGTGTGGGGTACCGTCTACCCTCCTTGAGGTAGTTGGTACCGCACTAAGATGATGGGAGCCGAGGGTCACCATGTATTGAAAGATACCCCCAGCTTCCAGCGCCCTCGCGGACGGGATGCACGGACTGCCTATCTCGAGGAGCAGTTGAGGGCGGAGAGGGAGCTCCGGGCTGAGAATGAAAGGAGGACTCAGACGCGGTTACATGAGAGCGAGCAGAGGACTGAGTCGCGGTTAGAGAGTTTCCAGAGACAGCAGAAGGCCATGATGGACTGTATGATGACGCTGACTCA
This sequence comes from Orobanche coerulescens, assembly GCA_033398695.1. NCBI lineage: Eukaryota > Viridiplantae > Streptophyta > Magnoliopsida > Lamiales > Orobanchaceae > Orobanche > Orobanche coerulescens. The sequence continues at coordinate 137,482,653 of CM065813.1, read as the reverse complement.
GACCATTAGTCAGCCGACTTGTGCACTGCTCCACCGCCTTCTCTCTTCGGACAGACCCCATCTTCACAGCCTCGTGACGAGGATCTAGGGGATGGTGGTAATCCTTCTACTACTACATTTCGACATTTAGATGATTTTAGCAGTGGATTCTAGTTGTGTTGTTGTAGTACTCTTGTATATTTATATTTGTGTTACAATTCTGTAAGTGATTTTATTGACGCTACTAGTATGTTGATGAAATTAATGTTCTGGAATATGTTGTGCGTTGATTGTTGTTGATAATGAGAGCTGGTGTATAAAAATTGCAGGTGCAAAAAATACAGGTTTTGGGATCCCAAATTCAGAATTAATTTTTTTTTAAAAAAAGGGTTTTAGCCGACGACATATAAGGCGGTCGTCGGCTAAAGTAATTTATTTTTTTTAAAAGGGTTTTAGCCGACGACAAATAAAATGGTCATCGGCTAAAGTAATTTTTGTTTTTTTAAAAAATAGGGTTTTAGCCGACGACCTGTAAGACAGTCGTCGGCTAAAATAATTTAATTTTTTTTTTAAAAATAGTTTTAGCCGACGACATATAAGACGGTCGTCGGCTAAACTATATTTTTTTTTTAAAAAAATGGTTTTAGCCGACCGTCTCGTTAAGGTCGTCGGCTAAATTTTTTTTTTTCCAACAGGTTTAGCCGACGACCGTGTACTAGTGGTCGGCTAATGGTTGAACTTTAGCCGACGACTGCACAAAGGTCGTCGGCTAAACCTTGGCCGACGAATATCGGCCTTAGCCGACGGCTGGCATGATTAGCCGACGACTTTGGGGTTTAGCCGACCACTTTAAGTCGTCGGCTAAAGTCTGATTTTTGGTAGTGTAAGGGGTACGGCCGCGGAAGTGGTTTCCCACCTGGAGCGTTCGACGGGGCGTCTGGGGGGCGATGCTAAGTGGCACATCCGTGGGTTACCAAGTGTGGTTTATGTGATATTGATGTTGATGTTTTGGTTAATTGTGCTATTGTCCGGGGCATCACAATGCTTTGTGCTCGGGGTCGAGAAACATTATATATCGAGTCTTGGTGTTTGGCTAGAATGGCATTTTAATGTATTATGTGTAATGTGTCCTTGTGAGTGAATTAAAGTGAATGATCGGGTCGTGGACCCTGTGTTTTGTGACCGGAAGGGTTGGATCGTGGATCCCGTATTTTGTTAATGGATTTGCATTTTGGAAAATGGACTTTGGGGATGTGACCCTAAGTGGCTTTAGAGAGATTAAGAACTTTTCCATTTCCAATGTTTTCAAAACTCCCGAGATTTGAACATGTTTTCAAAGTGCTTACTTGCTTCGTTCATACTTTCAAGACTTGAACTATTTTTAACTAAATGAAATATCTGGGGAAGTCTTTCGTTTCATTCTCGGAATGTGTTGTGTATGGCTCGTATATGCACTTTATACTTGTACTAGCAAAACAATGGAGTTTGCTAACCCCCGGGTATCCGGGAGGTGGATGTCTGCTCTGCGTCCAGGTACATGCAGGTCTTGGGAGCAAAACACAGGATCGGTGTGAAGGATGATGGAAGACGATCGATACTAATAACACGAAGGCCAGTTTTAGGGGCAGTAAGTCGGAGTTCATTGCATAGTCTTTTCCACTGTCGTACTTTTTGTTATGATTGTATTTTACCCTTCTGCGGGTATGAGTCGAGATAGAAATGTGTATATTTGGACTTGTATGTTAGTGATGAAAGACCAAATCGGTCTATTGGTTCGTTCTTTTAATTAGGTTGGTATGTAATGAAATGTGTTGTTTCAATGTCTAGCCTGGTGGATCCTTATGGAGAGGGTCTGCAGCGTGTAATATTCCCGATTTGATTCTGGGGGTGTTACATTAATGTTATCAGAGATTAGGTTGCGGAAACCTAGGTTGTCGGATTGAGTTGTGTGTTATCGGGTCTTGTCTTGTCTTGTCTTGTCAGATTTTGTCTGACTGAGTCGTGTCACGATGCGTCGTCTGAGGTGTCGATCGTGATTAGTATCGAGGTGCAACCATCATCTTCGTGTGATCTATGGATGTAAGTCTCCCTACTTTGTTGTGTCTCGTGTTATATGAGCTTGTGTGATTTTCGTGTTATGATGTGAAGTTAAATGTGAATTGTGAATACGTGATCCGTGCTTGTTGATTCTCGTACTGTGCTGGAATGAAGAGTGGGGCCGGTGTATATGTATATATGTGTGTGTATATATATATATATATATATATCGTTTTTACAGGAGTAATGTTTGGTTTGTTTACTCAATGAAAGTTTATCGATGTGATATTTTAAAACTTCAAATGTTTTGGGAAGTCGCGTAAATTCTCATTTTAAAACATCCTTCAAGAAAGGAAAAATGTTTGATTTTCGTATAATGACCTCAAGACCGAAAATTTTGAGAATTCAAACTATTTATATTTCATTTTCATCTTGCGTTGTAAATTTTCAAAATTTGTTTTTAAAAACTCAATTGAGGTCTACCAAAAGAATTTACTTGAAACATGACTCTCGCTTTCAACTTTTTGATTTCACGATCATCGGTTCGGAGGCATGTAGTGATGTTGACGTTATTGTTTGGGCAATAATGCTCAAAATTGTGATTAAGTTGGTGGTGTGAACGTTAAGCCGTTCTGGATGCATTTGTTGTGTGAGTCCTCATTATTGAGAGGTAGGATTTCAGTTTTCGATGTTAATTATCTTTTGACGATTGCTTGTGTGATACTATAATTATGTGGACAGATGGTGTAGACGTGTGATTGGATTTGATGGTAAAGGATTGTGTTTGATGTGACGGTGCGATTACTCGGCGGCCTCTTTGAAAATTGTTTGAAATTGGCGAGCCGGCCTTGAATTTTCTAATGGAACCCCGACGGTATTGAAAGAGTCGTTTTAAAGTACCTTTAAATATTTTGTAAAATGTTACCGTCGTTGATTATTGTGTAGTGTTGAGAGGATTTTCGAAAATGATTTTTGACGTATTGTTGTATTTTCAAATAATTCGAGTACATGATGTTCAGAAATCTTTCACATCATAAAAATTCTTTATTTTCAAAAACCAATGCAATTTTTATTTTCAACAATATACTGTGGAAGATAAAGAATCTTACTCGATTTAAACTTCAAACTCGGGTTTAGAAAAGTTTTCTGTACTGAGACAGTTATCGTGCGTGATCTTGAATCACTCCAAAATGATGATGTGTAGTGGCATGGTGATTTTGATAGTGCCGGTTGTAAGGAAATATTATTTTGAAAATAATTTCAAACTGAGACGGTTAAAGTCCGTTGTTTACAAGTTTTGATAAAACAACAGCCTGGGGTATCAAAAATATTTTCAAATTTTTATTTTGGAAATATATATATATGAATTCCAAAGGTTTTCAAATGATATTATCTAAATGGATACCGCGTGGGGATTTGAGAAGAACATTATAAATGGTTGATTATATTGGTGTATAGTTATTACAGCCGTGTTTGAACCGGTATGGGTCATAAGACTTTTGTTGATGTGATTATTTAAATGGTTGGTTATGATACCAAGTTCCGAGTATCGCAATTGTAAATTTTTTATTCGTGTAATTATCGAGAGTGGGCACTCTTATCTTGTTGCTATTAGACACCTTATGTCGGTATCGACCCCGTGTTTTGTTAACGGAGTTGGATTTTGGAAAATGGACTTTGGGGCTGTGACCCTAAGTGGCTTTCGAGAGATTAAGAACTTTTCAATTTCCAATGTTTTCATAACTCTCGAGATTTGGAAGTGTTTTCTAAGTGCTTACTTACTTTGTTCCTACTTTCAAGACTTGAACTATTTTGAACTAAATGAAATATCTCGGGAAGTCTTTCGTTTTATTCTCGGAATGTGTTGTGTATGGCTCGTATTTGCACTTTATACTTATACTAGCAAAATAGTGGAGTTTTGCTAACCCTTGTAACACCCCAAACTAGGCGGATATTACAGTGCCGTGAATCCCCGACTGGGACCCACCAGGCAAATGAAAATGATGAAGTAAATAATATAATTGTAGTACCGAACCACATTATATTACCAAACACTCCGATGAGGAGTTTAACTACAACACACCAGGACAATACCGAATACTAGTGTATTTTATATGAAGATAAAATACACCACCCTGAATAAATAAACATTACAAACGGAATTTGCAGCGGAAAATACAAATGATGAAATAATCGAAATGATCAAAATGACCGAACAAACGGAATGACTGGGCCCCTACTAGTATCATCGGGACTCGCCGCCGCCAACATGCTCTTCCCGTGCCTTTGCCTTGCCGTGACTAAACAAAATCCCAACGGCCGCCATACGTAACAACAATCCTCAAGAGTTGAAATTACACAATCATGAATTAACTGAAGTTATGAAATATTCTTAATTATGAATTGCGCTGAAGAGGAGCATCATAGTACGCCCGTAATGTCCTGTGCAAGTGTACAAGACGAATGTCCGGACACACCCGTCCTTGTACCTAATTAGTCTCACGGAGGTAAGCGTTACCGTGTGCACGGTCCGTTGTATCGGTGAACCCAATACATGACCATCGTGTGCCCGACTAAAAATTCCACACAGCCACACCCGGCCACGCAATATGAACCCGGAAGGTCACATGAACGAGAATGACCGTGATGAATATCAATGAATAATAATTAGACAAGGCCAAGATGACTCACCGATATGATAGTAATAGTGACGTGATTGATAATCCAATGAAATGATTTGGAACCGTCGTTCCTCGTGAATGAAATGATTATTCGACAATTACAAGTCTCGAAATGATTAATATTATGATGAATGAATTATGATTATGAGCAATCAACAACAAAAGGAATGAGTATCCTTTTAACCGAGTAAGATTTAACTTACACAATACCGATGAAGAATGTCCGTCCACGAACAACGTCCTAACCAAGATACCGATCGCTCGAACAACCTTGAATAACAATAATTACCAACAATCGTTCAATACACGTATCAAACAACAAAACACGACTAACCCAAGGGTCGAAACAACGATAAACAAACTCATAGGCATTCCAACGAATACATAACCGACCGCACAACTTCGGAAATATCCAATCCCGAATATGTCGAAACCCACACCAAAATGAGTATTTCGAACTAACAAAACACTTCAATGATATCAATAATCCATTAGGAATCCATAATTCATGATTATAACGACATCAATCGGAAAATCCCCAATTAACCGAAGTCAACCCCAAGGGTTCTTGAAAACAATTCCGAAAATAACCATTAAATCCGGAGGAATATATTTATCCAAGTAGATAATCCATAACTTAACATATCCCAATGATAATCCAAGCTTACACGAAGAAATCGGAAGGAAAACCCAAAAATCCGAAATTCTAGATCCAAGAGATTAATACCTTCGATTCGATGTGATGAAGATGATGAAATGATGATCAATCCGAAAGATGAGTTTGAAGATGATGGTTGATAATTACACCTCGAAGAACCCTCTCTGAATCGCTTGAAATCGCCCAAAATACCGAAGGAGTGAAATGAGATGAACAAATGAAGAAGTCTGACTAACTGTCCAATTTATACTCAGACCAGGTTAGCGTGCGCTAGTCCTTGTGCATAGCGTGCTCTAATGAGTAATTTGGGTAGTCCAGTACCCACTGTCCGAACACGGTAGCGCGCGCTACGTACCTCTTTGTAGCGTGCGCTACGGCCATACTACTAGCGTGCGCTAATATCCATTGTTAGCGTGCGCTAGCGAAATATTTGATGCCCAGTACTGGAGTCGAGAAAACCATCTGCCCTCTGATCTAACCTCGATAGCGTGCGCTACAACCATTATTTAGCGCGCGCTAATATATCGGTTGCGTACGCTAACAACAATGCATAGCGTGCGCTATGAATAAACCCGGTGCAGTCCAGTAGCCACTGGACTCAACCTGATCCGCCCCTAGCGCGCGCTACTCTACACATATAGCGTGCGCTACTACGACCCGTTAGCGCGCGCTACTTACCACTCGTAGCGTGCGCTACAATTATTCTCACCTGCAGTCCAGTACCTTCTGGACTGCAGCCAAGGTAGCCTTAGCGTGCGCTAAAGCTGAGCGGTAGTGTGCGCTACCTATACCCAATTAGCGTACGCTAAAAGGAGTATGTAGCGTGCGCTACTCCTCAAGCACAGCTTGCAACGAAAATGACAATGATGATAAACACGGCACGAAACTCCAATCAGATTAATGATGAATGAAGATCGATACTCGATACAATTACTCTGAATGATGAATACCATGACTGAATCTGGGTGACAAATGATCAATAATGAATGAAATTACTGAGTATCAATTACTGAATGATAAATACCGAATGATAATTACCGAGTGATAATTATCAATTACAACTGGGTATTACATACACCCCCCCTTAAAAAAGTTTCGTCCCCGAAACTAAGGGTCAAACAACTCGGGATAACTCTCCCGCATACTATCCTCGGTTTCCCAAGTAGCCTCTTCGACTCCGTGTCTAGACCACTAAATTTTAACCAAAGGAATCGTCTTATTCCTCAACTGTTTGATTCGCCGCTCTAAAACTCGTATAGGACGCTCCTCATATGAATGATCGTCGGCGATCTCGATTTCGTCGAACTGAAGTATGTGACTCGGGTCGGCAACATACTTCCGCAGCTGAGAGACATGAAACACATTATGAATTCGGCTCAACGCCGGAGGTAAAGCCAATCGATAAGCTAACTCGCCCACTCGATCCAAAATCTCAAACGGTCCAATGAATCTCGGACTCAACTTTCCCCTCTTCCCAAAACGGAAGATACCACGACTCGGGGATACCTTGACCAACACATGGTCACCAGCCTCGAACTCTAATGGTCGATTTACGGTTATTCCGCATATGATTTCGCCGACTGAGCCGTCAACAAACGACTCGATCAAAGCTACCTTCTCACGGCGGCTATAAGCATATCGGGCCTCGGTGCCCAATGATTCTCGATAGGTCGTCCCAACACAACGGAGATCGACAACGACGACCGCACAAGGCCTCGTAAGGTGCCATCTTGATCAAGCATGCCAACTATTATTATACGTGAACTCGATCAATGGTAGTTGGGCTTCCCACTGCCTTTCCAATCGAGGACGCAGCCCTTAACATGTCCTCTAATGTCCGAATGGTCCTCTCCGATTGTCCGTCTGACCGAGGATGAAAAGCGGCATCGAGATTAAGCCGAGTTCCCATAGCACGATGAATCGATTTCCAAAAATGCGACACAAACCGTCCGTCACGATCGGAAACGATACTTTTAGGAGTACCGTGCAGTCTCACTATCTCTTTGATGAAAAGTTGGGCAAGTCTCTCGGGACCCCACGTATCCTTGATCTCAAGGAAATGGGATGATTTAGTTAAGCGGTCCACGATCACCCAGATCGTATTCATGCCACAACGACTCGTCGGCAAACTCGTGATGAAATCCATAGAAATGTCTTCCCACTTCCATTCGGGAATATGAAGAGGTTTCAGCATACCCGCCGGTCGCTGATGTTCAATCTTAACTTGTTGACAGGTTAAGCATCTCGAAACAAATTCTGCGACTTCTCGCTTCATATTACTCCACCAGTAATTTTGTTTCAAGTCCTTGTACATCTTGCTAGACCCCGGATGCACAGAATAAGGGGTAGCATGAGCTTCTTTCAAAATCGAGTTTTTCAACTCGTCATTCGCCGCACGCACAACCGATTCTTAAACCTCAAAAGTCCATCCTCGTGGACCACAAATCCAGGGCTTTCCCTCGAGCCACATCCTCTCGGATGCGCAACAATGATGGGTCCGAACCCCGATTCTCTCGAATTGTCTCCTCTAGTGACGATGAAATCTCTAACATACAAAGCCGCCCGAACTCGCCAAGCTGCACTCGATCTCGGTCTAAGGAGTTCCCGCCAAGCTCCTTCGAATCTGCAAACGGGCAAGCATCTCGCTCCCGAACGGACTTACGACTCAAGGCGTCGGCGACAACGTCGCCTTGCCCGGTGATAGAGGATCTCGATATCATAATCTTTGATTAATTCCAACCACTGCCTCTCGACGCATATTTAACTCCTTCGAGTAAATATATACTTTAAACTCTTATGATCGGTGAATATCCGATGTGTGACGCCATAAAGGTAATGACGCCAAATCTTCAAAGCGAACACCACTACCGCTAGCTCCGTGTCGTGGGTCGGATAATTAACCTCGTAAGGTCTCAATTGCCGTGAATCATAGGCAATAACTTTCCTGCTCGCATGAGTACACATCCGAGACCCCGTCCGACGCATCACTATAAACCACAAATCCTTCCGCTCCTCGCGGCAAGGAAAGTACAGTGCCGACATTAACCGGTTCTTGAGTTCCTCAAAACTCACGACACGCGTCGGACCACGTGTATTTCTTATCCTTCCGCAATAAGTTCGTCAAGGGTTGAGCGATTTTAGAAAATCCTTCCACAAATCGCCGATAATAACCCGCTAATCCGAGGAAACTTCGGATTTCCTAAACGCTTTTCAGAGGTATCCAATCTCGAATAGCCTCCGTCTTCTGAGGATCGACACGAACTCCGTCTGATGAAATTACGTGTCCAAGAAACGTCACTTCGGACATCCAGAACTCACATTTGGAGAACTTCCCATAAAGTTGTTCTCGTCTCAACACGTCGAGCACTCGATGAAGGTGAGACTCGTGTTCCTCCCGGTCACGAGAATAAATCAAAATGTCATCGATGAAGACAACAACAAACCGATCCAAAAAGTCGATGAAAACCCGATTCATTAACTCCATGAATACCGCAGGTGCATTAGTCAATCCAAACGGCATAACCACAAACTCATAGTGACCATAGCGAGTTTGAAACGCCGTCCTCGCGATATCCGACTCTCGAATCCGAATCGATGATATCCAGATCTTAAGTCGATCTTGGAAAATACCAAGCTCCCCAAGTTGATCTAAGAGATCATCAATACGGGTAAGGGGTACTTATTCTTGATCGTCACCTGCTCAACTCCCGATAATCAATACATAAGCGGAATGAACCATCCTTCTTCTTGACAAATAACACCGGTGCTCCCACGGGACGCACTTGGCCGAATATAACCCTTCTCGAACAACTCTTCAAGTTGGTTCTTTAACTCCCGCATTTCGGCCGGGCCATCCGGCACGGTGCCTTCGATATCGGGACGACTGTGCTCCAACTCAATCGTGAATTCCACATCCTCTCGTGGAGGCAAACCAGGTAACTTGTCCGAAAACATCGGCATATTCCTCACCACCTAATATCCGTCAACATTATCGATGACTTCTCGGTTTTGGCCATGTAGCACCAATAACCGACACATCCCCGATTGAGTAATCTTACCGCTTTCATCAAATTAATGACCTTACTGTAACAAATGGATTACCTCCCTGAAACACACATTCAACCCCATCGTCTCAAATGATAGTGACCATACGCTTACGGACACTAATGATGGCATCATGACGATCCATCCAATCAATGCCCAAGATGACGTCGTCCCTCGGCAAATCTACCACGATTAGGTCCGCTGGCCATACACGACCATGAAACTGAATCGGACAATTCTGAATCTCACGACACGATAATTGCCTACCATCGTGTAGTCCAATGACATAAGGCTCACAACTAGTAGCACTACCCAGACGTAGTCTACTCAAACATTACTCATAAATGAATGAATGCGATGCACCAAGATCGAAAAGAGTACACACAAAGTTGAGATAGAATATCGAGTGTACCCGAGATCATTCGGGCCTCTCGGATCATCAGCCTTCTTCATCTCATAAATCGGGGCTTGCTAGTCCTGCACCGACGCTCCTGTCACGCTAAAAGCTCCACCTTTAGTCGCTCCCGCTGCTTTAAACGACGCCGATTGAGTGGCCTGATTCTCGAACGGCTGATCGCTTAGGTACCGAGATGACGCTCGAGTAGGTTTGGAGTCCCTACGGCAAAACGGGCCTTATGTCCCACAATTCCACGCTTATGACACGTGATGCATCGTCTCGGACACTTGGTGCCGACATGACCAAGATCCCCACAGCTGTAACAGTGATGGCCGAACTCGCCGCCGTGATCGAGATTCCGCGGGTTTAGACGACACCGGAGGTCGCTCGTAAAAGCAGAGCCCGCACGGGGTTTCTTGAAGGTTGTCTCGACCGCCTTCGCATCGATTACAATTCTTCGATTTCTTGCTAGCGCACGAAGGTTGCCGCTTAGCAATTTCCTTAGCAAGAAGCTCGTAGGTGAGAGCTTTCTCAATGAATTCGCCAACGTGGTGCAATTATGATTAAGTAATCAAGTCTCATACGGGGTTTCACCTCTTGCTGAAATATTTGATCTTATCCGCCTCGAATGAATGATGGATGAGGCGAAAGGAAGAAGTTCCCGAAATTTCTCGGCAATGGCGAGAACATCCTCGTCTGTTGAGGGGTCGGGGTGAGCAATTCTAATGACTGACTCTCCGAGTGGGGCCGGATAATACCTCTCCATCATGAGAGTCTTGAATCGATCCCAAGTACAAGATCCTTCGGTGGGCTTCAACGATAACCACCAAGAATGTGCGCTCTTACCTGTAGTAAGCCGCAACAAACTTTGTGTCCCTAGGGACACTCTACCATAGCAAACAAACTTCTCGAAATGCTCGAGCCAATGAATGATATCCGGCTCAGACGAGCCCTAAAAAGTAGGTGGCCTCTCGAGAGATATCGCCGATGATGTTACTCACATTCCTCTCTTGTCTCTCGAGGTGGCGGCGGAGGAGCTCGCGATTCTCGATTGACGGAGTTATGCATCGTCTCCATCAACCGAGCCATCTCGAGTCATTTGGGCCATCATGCCCCGCATAAATGGGAGTGGATCAACCCGACACCCTCTCGACCGAGCCGTGTCCCGGTACGACTCCCGATAATGAATGATCGCGTCCGTGTGAATGAGTGGCGCTGGCCGCCGATGAATTAGCATTATTCCTCGCTTGCACGTGTATTCGTGACGAGCTCTCGATTCGGCCCGCTCCACGGCCTCGTCCTCCACGTCCTCTGCCAGCCCTTTCCATACTGAAGTGGAAAGTCATATGATGATTATATATCTCGCATGAGTATCACATTATGATTATATTATGAAATGATGAAAATGAGCATACGCGCTCAAATACAGCGATTACATGAATGATCAATTGACGTGACATGATTATCTGATGAAGTTACTGAAATGATTATCTTGAATGAGTTAACAAGATTAATGATTCGATCTTCCTGATCAACAACTGAACAATGAAATGAATTGACTGATTAATGAGTTAACCTGACCGTCCTGGTCAACGTGACAATGATGATTGAGGATTGTTAACTGATGAATTATGAATGAATGATTAATGCCAGAAATTATACCATGGCATTAGAAATCTTACAGTTCTTGGTCTGATTGGCTCGGCATTTGCACAGGTCACACGTGACGCGAAAGTCCAATGATACTAGTCCGATGACGATGATTTCAAACGAGACATGACTTGGAGGGTAGTATTCAAAACCACGCTCCGATACCAACTCTGTAACACCCCAAACTAGGCGGATATTACAGTGCCGTGAATCCCCGACTGGGACCCACCAGGCAAATGAAAATGATGAATTAAATAATATAATTGTAGTACCGAACCACATTATATTACCAAACACTCCGATGAGGAGTTTAAGTACAACACACCAGACAATACCGAATACTAGTGTATTTTATATGAAGATAAAATACACCACCCTGAATAAATAAACATTACTAACGGATTTTGCAGATGTAAATAAAAATGACAGAAATAATCAAATGATCAAAATGATCAATGACGGAATGACTGGGGCCCCCTACTAGTATCATCGGGACTCGTCGCCGTCAACATGCTCTTCCCGTGCCTTTGCCTTGCCGTGACTAAAACAAAATCCCAACGGCCGCCATACGTAACAACAATCCTCATGAGATGAAATTACACAAACATGAATTAATCAAGTTATGAAATATTCTTAATTATGAATTACGCAAGAGGAACATCATTGTACAACCGTAATGTCCTGTGCAAGTGTACAAGTCGTATGTCGGGACTCTGCAGTCCTTGTTCCTAATTATTCTCACGGAGGTAAGCGTTTCCTTGTGCACGGTCCGTTGTATAGGTGATCCCAATTCATGACCATCGTGTGCCCGACTAAAAATTCCACACGCCCACACCCGCCACGCAATATGAACCCTAAGGTCACATGAACGAGAATGACCGTGATGAATATCAATGAATAATAATTAGACAAGGCCAAGATGACTCACCGATATGATAGTAATAGTGACGTGATTGATAATCCAATGAAATGATTTGGAACCGCTGCTCCTCGTGAATGAAATGATTATTCGACAATTACAAGTCTCGAAATGATTAATATTATGATGAATGAATTATGATTATGAGCAATCAACAACAAAAGGAATGAGTATCCTTTTAACCGAGTAAGATTTAACTTACACAATACCGATGAAGAATGTCCGTCCACGAACAACGTCTTAACCAAGATACCGATCGCTCGAACAACCTTCAATAACAATAATTACCAACAATCGTTCAATACACGTATCAAACAACAAAACACGACTAACCCAAGGGTCGAAACAACGATAAACAAACTCATAGGCATTCCAACGAATACATAACCGACCGCACAACTTCGGAAATATCCAATCCCGAATATGTCGAAACCCACACCAAAATGAGTATTTAGAACTAACAAAACACTTCAATGATATCAATAATCCATTAGGAATCCATAATTCATGATTATAACGACATCAATCGGAAAATCCCCAATTAACCGAAGTCAACCCCAAGGGTTCTTGAAAACAATTCCGAAAATAACCATTAAATCCGGAGGAATATATTTATCCAAGTAGATAATCCATAACTTAACATATCCCAATGATAATCCAAGCTTACACGAAGAAATCGGAAGGAAAACCCAAAAATACGAAATTCTAGATCCAAGAGATTAATACCTTCGATTCGATGTGATGAAGATGATGAAATGATGATCAATCCGAAAGATGAGTTTGAAGATGATGGTTTATGATTACACCTCGAAGAACCCTCTCTGAATCGCTCGAAATCGCCCAAAATACCGAAGGAGTGAAATGAGATGAACAAATGAAGAAGTCTGACTAACTGTCCAATTTATACTCAGACCAGGTTAGCGTGCGCTAGTCCTTGTGCATAGCGTGCGCTAACGAGTAATTTGGGTAGTCCAGTACCCACTGTCCGAACACGGTAGCGCGCACTACGTACCTCTTTGTAGCGTGCGCTACGGCCATACTACTAGCGTGCGCTAATATCCATTGTTAGCGTGCGCTAGCGAAATATTTGATGCCCAGTACTGGAGTCCAGAAAACCATCTGCCCTCTGATCTAACCTCGATAGCGTGCGCTACAACCATTATTTAGCGCGCGCTAATATATCGGTTGCGTACGCTAACAACAATGCATAGCGTGCGCTATGAATAAATCCTGGCATCCAAGAGCCACCGGACTCAACCCGATCCGCCTAGCGCGCGCTTACTCCACACATATAGCGTGCGCTACTACGACCCGTTAGCGCGCTACTTACCACTCGTAGCGTGCGCTACAATTATTCTCACCGCACCCAAGACCTTCCGGATCGGCCCAAGGTAGCCTTAGCGTGCGCTAAAGCTGAGCGGTAGCGTGCGCTACCTATACCCAATCAGCGTACGCTAAAAGGAGTATGTAGCGTGCGCTACTCCTCAAGCACAGCTTGCAACGAAAATGACAATGATGATAAACACGGCACGAAACTCCAATCAGATTAATGATGAATGACGATCGATACTCGATACAATTTCTCTGAATGATGAATACCATGACTGAATCTGGGTGACAAATGATCAATAATGAATGAAATTACTGAGGATCAATTACTGAATGATAAATACTGAATGATAATTACTGAGTGATAATTACTGAATTACAACTGGGTATTACAACCCTCAGGTATCCGGGGGTGGATGTCTATTCTGCGTCCAGGTACATGCACGTCTTGGGAGTAAAACACAGGATCGGTGCGAAGGATGATGGAAGACGATCGATACTAATCACACGAAGCCCAGTTTTAGGTACAGTCAGTCGGAGTTTGTTGCATAGTCTTTTCCGCTATCGTACTTTTTGTTATGAGTGTATTTTACCCTTCCACGGGTATGAGTCGAGATAGAAATGTGTATAATTTGACTTGTATGTTAGGGATGAAAGACCAAATCGGCCTATTGGTTCGTTCTTTTAATTAGGTTGGTATGTAATGTAATGTGTTGTTTCGATGTCTAGCCTGCTGGATCCTCACGGAGAGGGTCTGCGGCGTGTAATATTCTCGGGTTGATTCTGGAGGTGTTACATTACACATATATATATACACACACAACACACACGGTATATACAAATATATGTATCACACACACACACACTATATACTCCCTCCGTCCCATATATATATATATATATATATATATATATATATATATATATATATATATATGGGCCACATTTGACTTTTTCGGTCAACCAATGCCGGGTGGATCGAATTTGCCAGGCTACTGCGGAGCGAGTACTGTCCTATATCAACCCATGCCACTCATGCATGAGACTTTATCAGTGCCAGGCCACAGAATATGCCAGTATCGAAGATCATTCGGGCCTACCGTACCGAGCTATGTTACATCTCACAGATGGTTCCATCAGAAGATCAACAAATAAGCCACATTGCACATAGGTTGCCAGAAGATGTACAATGATATGCCACCGGATTCCACTGCACGACTCTGAGGATGTACGAAGACGTAGTCACAGCATATGCCGGTACTATTGTTAACCCCGACACCGGACATAATTCGAAGAAGCAGAAGACATATATTCAGTCAGGGAGCAGCAACAAAATGAACTCGGGACACATATCTTCTTTTAAGTCAGCAGTTTCGTACCAACATAGGGGTGCATCAAATCTGCCTTACCGTAAGGACTGCTTCAATTGTGGCGTGTCTGGACATACTGAGGATCGGTTTCATAAGTCGGCTACCAAATGTTTGTCTTGCACGAAGAGTGGACACATGTCTCGTTAATGCTGGCGGGCCAATCCTACACATAACTCAGCTCCCCAACCGAGTCAACAAGGCTCTGTGCAATCCTCCAGGATGCCTGCCATTTCCAACTACCGAGATTCACCCCATCAGACTCAACCATCGCCACACAGTACCAGACGAGGCCGTGGGTGCGGAGGTGGTACTTCATCCTTTTCGGAGTCAGTGCCATCCCATTTATTTGAACTGAGAGCTACGTATGGTCAATCCGCGCCAGATATGTTAGGTACCCTTCTTGTTAAGTCTCAGCATGTGCATGTACTATTTGATACCGGAGCCACACACCGATTTATATCTGTGGAATGTGTTGAACGTTTAAATCTTGCTTATGTGCCTTTTGAATCCTTTACTGTTAAACTACCCGAGGCTAGTAGAGTAGGTGGTGATCTATAAGTTCGAGACTGTCAGATCTGCATCAATGATCATAGTTGGGCCGCTAATATTATGGTCTTCCCGCTTCATAATGAAGATATCATTTTAGGCATGAACTGGATGCCATTGCACAGAATGATATTGGATACCTACCACTTGACTATTTCCATCACCGCTCATGACGGTACCACACATGTTATCAAGGGTCGAGAACACTTCAGTACGAAAGGATCTCTCAGCCTTCTCTCATCGGAAGTCACCTGCAACTCTTGAAGGAAGTACTATTGGTGTTATGTTCTTCAGGAGAATACATCACAACTTGCGGTCACAAACATTCCGGTGGTGAATGAATTTATAGACGTCTTTCCCGAGGAACTACCAGGGCTGCCACCGCACCGAGAAGTTGACCTCTCCATTGAACTCTAGTTGGGGACGAGACCAATTTCCAAATCTACTTACGGGATGGCATTGGCCGAGATTAAAGTATTAAAGATACAACTGGAAGATCTGCTGGGGAAGGGATTGATTCGCCCAAGCACCTCGCCGTGGGGCGCGCTGGTACTTTTTGTTAAGAAGAAGGACAACTCTCTACGCTTGTGAATTGACTATAGAGAACTAAACAAGGTTACTATCAAGAATCGTTATCTACTTCCAAGAATCGATGACCTCCTAGATTAATTACAGGGCGGTTGTGTTTTCAAATATCGATCTACGGTCTGGATATCACCAATTAAGGATTCGGGAGGAAGATATACCTAAGACAGCATTTCGATCGAGATATGGACATTACGAGTATATCGTGGTATCATTACGGTTGACTAATGCCCCAGCCGTTTTCATGGAATTGATGAATAGAGTTTTAATCAATTTCCTCGATAAGTGCATCGTGGTTTTATTGATGACATCCTAATTTATTCTCGAAGCCGACAGGAACACGAGGAACATTTGAGGCAAGTACTGAGCGTGTTGAGGTGGCACCAACTTTATGCAAAACTTTCCAAGTGCCAATTCTGGATGCCGGAAGTAAATTTACTCAGACATGTTGTCTCATCAGGGGGAGTTAAGGTCGATCCACAAAAGATCGAGACGATAATGAGTTGGGAATCGCCAAAGAACGTCAAGGAGGTAAGGAGTTTTCTAGGATTGGCGGGTTACTATCTATGATTCGTCCAGGCCTTTTCCTGTATCGCTCGACCCTTAACGAACCTACTGAGGAAAACCACCAAGTTTTTATGGACTACGGACTGTCAGAAGAGATTTGATGAGCTCAAGAGGAGACTGACTACTGCTCCAGTGTTAGTGCTACCACAGGGAACAGAAGGATTCATTATATACACAGATGCATCTAAACATGGGTTGGTTATTGAGTATGCATCCCTACAGCTGAGTCCGTATGAAATGAATTACCCGATGCATGACTTGGAGTTAGCTGCAGTGCTGCACGCCCTCAAGATTTTGATTTACGAAGTTACTTGTAATATTTTCACGGATCATAAGAGTTTGAAATATATCTTTACCCAGAAAGAATTAACCATGAGACATAGGCGCTGGTTGGAGTTAATCAAGGACTACGATGTGGAGATCTCATACCACCCCGGGAAGGCCAATGTGGTAGCTGATGCTCTTAGTCGGAAAACTACATAAGAAGTAATGTTATCGAGCATAACAGTTCAACCCGAACTGCAGCAAGACATCAGGAGAAGCAGTACCGAAGTATGGATACAACTTAGGCAAGGACAATTGTGCTCAATCAATATACAATCGTCCTTACTAGACGAGATACATCTAGCATAGATGGAGGATCCCGAACTACGTGCTATTGGTGCAAGGATCGAGGGAGGAGATGTTTCCGACTCTAAGATCCAGGGTGATTTGGTGAGGTTCAAGAATAGGATATGCATCCCTCCGAATGATGAGCTGAAGCAAACTGTACTGAGGGAGGCGCACTCCACTCCCTATTCTATTCATCGCGGCATGAGCAAAATGTACAAAGATCTGCAATAGAGTTTTTGGTGGGAAAATATGAAACGGGAAGTTGCTAGGTTCGTCGCCCGATGTATGACGTGCCAACAAGTGAAGATTGAACACTGCAGGCCAGCCGGAATCATGCAACCCCTACCCATTCCGGAGTGGAAATGAGAGAGAATATCGATGTATTTTGTCACTAAGTTACCAATGGCGGTGGGAGGAAAGGACACAATTTGGGTTATCATTGATCAATTAACGAAATCGGCACATTTCATTCCTATTCAAGAAACAACCGGAACAGAGCAATTGGCCACTATTTTCATCAGGGAGATCGTGAGGCTGCACGACGTTCTCTCATCCATTATTTCGGATAGGGACACCATATACGTGTCCCGTTTTTGGAAAGTCGTCCATAAAGCTATGGGGACCCAGATACATTTTAGCACAGCTTATCACTCTCAGACGGATGGACAGACCGAACGTACGATTCAAACCTTGGAAGATATGTTGAGGGCATGTGTGCTCGATTGGGGTAAGGATTGGGCTAGACATTTGGGGTTGGTGGAGTTTTCGTATAACAGCAGCTGGCATGCGAGCATAGGCATGGCACCATTTGAGGCCCTGTATGGGCGAAAATGCAAGTCGCCAATATGCTGGGATGATGCTTCTTACACCCCGATTACCGAGTTAGATCCATTAAGAAGGTCTCTGTTGTTCGAAAGCACATGCTGGCCGCGTAGAGCCGGTAGAAATCTTATGCCGAAAACTGGAAGCGACCATTGGAATTTGCAGTCGGGGATCACGTTTGGGTCAAAGTATCACCTATGCGGGGTATCCGGCATTTCGGCCAAAAGGGCAAGTTAAGTTCGAGGTTCATTGTCCCGTTCGAGATATTAGACCGGGTAGGAAAGCTTGTGTATCGATTAGATCTGCCGCCGTATCTCGATGGAGTGCATAACGTCTTTCACGTCTCCCAGTTAAGGAAGTATGTCTATGATCCGATTCGCAAACTCAATTTCGAAGAAGTGGAAATTTCCGATGACGCTGCCTTTAGAGAGGTACCAATCTCCATCTTGGATCGGCGTATGAATACATTGTGAAATAAAGCCATACCCCTCATGAAGGTTCAGTGGTCGCACCACGGCATGGAGGAAGCAACTTGGGAGATCGATTCGAGCATGAAGGAGAGTCATCCCGAGTTATTTTCTTAGTTTCGGGAGGAAACTATTTTAAAGGGGGTGATATGTAATACCACCGGTATTTCATGCTTAATTACCTTGTAGTGTGTGGTTTCTTATAGTGTGATATTGCCTTTTTATATTATGTGATTTCATTAAATGCTATTGCGATACAATTGTGTGATGTGGATGAAACAGAGGTGATGCACCTTGATGCCGTTGGACAATCGTCGGTGTGAATATAACGGTGGTCAACGTCTTGTTCCCCGATGAATTGTTGATGAGTGGAGAGGATGGTCACCCCGAGATGGTTAAAATGTGATATATGACTAAGGGACCGAATGTCTAACGCACGTTATCGGATATGCATAATGTATGCTAAATCTGTAATATTATGTACATTAACGTAACTTGGTTACATACGTAATGGTTGAGTTGGTCTTCCGACCAGAATCTTCCTTTTGATGTGGATTGGGTTACTTTCGGCGGGATAGAAGACAAATGAGTCAACCCTTTATAACATACGCTATTCTCCAATCTTAGCGTACGCTACGGTCAGGTGCCTTACGTACGTTATGATGACTTACATAGGTAATAGATAGGTGCATTTCAGGCAGTGGCCTTTGGACGGCCTGTACATACGTTAACGGTAGTGCATTACGTATGTAATGACCTTTGCGTACGTAAAACCTGGAACCTTAACATACGTTAACAAGATCGAGTGTTATAAAATAACACCCCCTCCCTCATTTCTCTCGACCTCAAACCTGAAGAGAAGCATTCTTGAAGCATTTCCCCAGCCTTATACTCGATTCTTGGCCTCTCATACACTTGAATTAACATAGAGGAGGTGATTTAGCAAGCTCCGGTGAAGATTATCCAAGTCATGTGATCCATTCTTGGTTCTCCTCGTGGCTCTTGTTGATTCATCATCCCTCTTCATTGTTCTTCATCTATTAAGGTAAGTTTATCAATCCTAGAAGTAATCTCCTCAATGTTGTTGATTATACTTGTTGGATTACGGGTTCTTGGGTAGATTTTGCTAACTCTCGTAGACAATCTAATCGGGACTATCATTGGTGATATATTTTTTTTTCATACAACTCGTTGTAACCATCACATGCGAAAATTTACATCTCAATCGACATTGGAAATATAAAACTTGACGAATCAGTTGTAGGTGAATTGCGTAGGAATCCGTGACCGTTTGATAAACTAGTCGTAAACCACTCTTGCCATATGATTATCAACGTTAAATTAGCTAGGGGAATCAATTGATAGTATTATTGTCATTGAGAATCAAACACTGAGATCATTGCATAAAATGGTAACCCACCGGTTGAAGTACTCGGAATAGAGAATTGAATTAGAAGTTATTGAATTCGATTATGCTATGGTCGTTTGTTGCTAGTCGAATGATGATTGGGATAATCTTGCTGAGCAAATCGTTATAGCTAACGTTAATCATAGAATTGAACGGCATAGTAGTACGTATCACTTGTGAACTTAGAAAAACGATATTAGTTTAGGCGGAATCGGATTAAGTTAAGAATTCGGTCACGAGAGGAACGGGAAAACTGGTTTTATTCATCTTTATCTGTACGAGAGAGTAATCAGGGAATACGTGATTAGGTTAAGCTCGATCGATCATGGAAGCCTAAGTTATTGTAAGGTACCTACTGTCGGATTAAAGGCAAGTGAATTCTTGCTCGAGATATGCTAGCATTATTGAAATGTTCGTGTTCATGAATGTGCCATTGTTGATGAATGCCGAAAGTTGTCTTTCTCTAAAAATGTGTTATGAATGGGCCGATGTGTTGGGGGTAAAACCTGTATAGTACCGGTGTGGAAATCTGTTGAGGGGTAGGACCCAAATAGGGCACCCACGTTCCAGGGTATTCCTGTATGGATACTTCGTGACCCTTGGTTACGACCATGGGGTTTATGTGATAAAAAGATAGACAACATCGGCCGTGCCGTGAATTATCTTCTGTTTGTTATGTGGCACGGTGTTGGTAAAACTGTGTATATTGTTGCTAATAATGGTTATTGGTATGCATTCTCTGACCCCGGTTATCTCGCATGATTTGTCGTGCCAGGTAAATTTGTTGATTATGTGCAGGACATTCCTGAGGGGTCAGGTGAGGCTTGAACGGTGTTGGAATGAAGTCTTGTTGCTGCATGATTTAAATTTGATTTTTGAAACCTCTGTTATGTAATAATCGAACTTTGAATTATGTCCCTTCTCAAAACATTTCGGCTTATGATATGTAACCGTGGATTTTATCATTTTATTATAATTTCATTAAAATGTCTACTTCCAAAACTAGCCTTGTGGGTCCCACACGGGATTCATGGCACTGTAATACCTCGGGAAATTTTGGGGGTGTTACACATGGCCGTTCGCTAAATGGGGAGTTGACCTAATAGGCCCTATACCTAAGGGGCACGAGGGAGTATAATATGCTATAGTAGCAATTGATTATTTAACCAAGTGGGTGGAGGTCGAACCCATGGCATGGAAACCCGAATAGAAAATAATCGACTTTATTTGGAAATCGCTCATCTGCCGCTTTGGCATTTCTCAGTCCATCGGCTCCGACAATGTCAAACAATTTGACAAAAAGAAGTTCGGGACATTCGGCGATGGCCTCAATGTATGGAATAACTTATCAATGCCATATTACCCCAATCCAACGGACAAGTCGAGGTAGTTAACAAGATTATAAAATAGTACCTCAAGACACGCCTCGAAGAAATCAAGGGTTCATGGCCGGAGGAGCTGCCTGGGCTTGTGGACTTATAGGACGATCGATCTGTTGGGTATAGTGCCCTAGGACATTCGGTGCCTAGATTTATATTTGTCACATTTAAATAAATTATTTTACGAAATGTGTGCAGGTTTTAATATTATAATAATCGAATATAGTTATTCGCGAATAATAAAATTGTTTATATGTCTCGGGTCTAATCACTTATAGTGGAGAATCAAGTGATTTATATACTAGTATAAGTTTGATTGATAATCATTGTATTCAGTGAGTCTACTTAAGATCGAGAAAGCATTTGAACCTAATAAGTCTGGCAGTTTCCATGACTTAGTTTAAATATGATATCGCGTGACAAAGGGATTTGACACGTTAAAATATTTAAATGGACTATAAATTTATATTATTTAGGTAATTATAATGTATTGGTAGAGACCACTTATGATTTAATATTTAATAAAATATTTAATAATTGCCAACATAATATAAGTCTTTTGGGTCACATATATGACAATTAAAGACAAGCAAGACTAATTATTAGATAGAACATTATATATTATACATATTAAGAAATTAAATAATGAATAATATATAATATATGATATTATATACTATATTATTTAATTATATCAGCTGGGAATAGAAAATATAATATTTGGATATTATATTTATTAAAAGACTAAATAATAAGTAATATATAATATGGGATATTATATATATATTGTATTATTTAATAAGTTGAGGGTTAACTAAGCAAATACTAGAGTTTTGACTCTAGGTTTTACTTAGTATAAAAAAGGGATATGTGACAAGGAGTTATCATAGAATTAAAAGAAGAAAAATCGGCCCTTTCCACCTCAAACCGGCCGCCCCCCTTTTTCTGTCCAAGGAATCCCGGTTCGGGCATCTCATGTTCTTCCCTTAGTGGATTTTGATCAACAGTACAAACCTTCTACCGAGGAATCATATGTTATATGTTTATCAATATTATACATAAGGATCTAATAATACCCGTTTGTGCAATTGTTCGTATGTAGATTACCGGAAGAGGAAGGTGACTTTCATCAGCTTTTGGTCCTGATCTAGATTTGTTCTTCAGACTAAAGTAATTCGATGAACTATTATTAAATCAATTAAATTACTGCATGAGATCCTCATCTTGGATTTTTCGGTTCTTATTCTGTTGTGTTTTTGCTCATATTCGATGTATTAAATAAACAAAAAACCAAACAATGGTCGATTCCAGCTTGCAAGTGATTTAATTGTTTATGTAGAACATGTTTATATGCTTTGAATATATAAATTGTAGATAATAGAATGAAATAACACATCCACTCTTTCACTGCGATCCGTCCTTGAGAAGGACAAGCTCAAAGAAAATGGCATCAACTATTTGGATTAGATTTGGAGCTTGAGAATAGTTCTCAAGCAAGAAATAAAGTTTTTCGTTCTTGAAGAAGAAATTCCCAATGAACCTGCTAAAAATGCTAATAAAGCAACACAAGAAAAATAGAAGAAACATTGTGATGATTCCATTGATGTGAGTTGTCTTATGTTGGCTATCATTTATCCAGAACTTCAAAAGAATCAGGAAGAAATGGAAGCTTATGAGCTTAATGCTCACCTCAAGGATAGTTTCTCAAAGCATGCTAGGCAAGAGAGGTATGAGACCTTTCAAGCCTTGTATGCTTGCAACATATTGAGGGGACTTCTGTCAGCGCTCATGTACTCAAGAGGAAAGGATACATTGATCATCTTGATAGGATTAGTTCTTCACTTTCTAAGGAGCACTCCATGGATGTGGTCCTAAACTCGTTACCCTATAGTTTCAGTCAGTTCATTATGAACTATAATATGAATAAAATGGGTAAATCCATTGCTGAGCTGCATGGGGATGCTTAAAATGGCTAGGGGTGGTATACCGTACCGTACCGAATTTTTTTGTCGATACCGTATACCATACCGAAAATTTCGGTACAAAAAAATTCATACCGATACCGTACTGAAAGTTTCGGTATACCGAAATCCGGTATACCGAAATTTCGGTATGGCTTTCGGTCCATACCGATACCGTACCGAAATTTCGGTATACCGAATTTTATTTCGGTATCGGTATATACCGAACTTATCGAAATACCGAATTACCAAAATATCGAAAAAATCTTGATATACCGATATATACCGAAATACTGAATAAAAAAGATACCGAAAATATCGACATACCAATATATATATTGAAATACCGATTTTTTTTTAGTATCTCGGTATATACCAAAATACCGAAAATAAAAAAATTTTTATACCGTTACCGTACCTAAATTATTCGGTACGGCACCATATCGTACCAAAAATTTGGTATACCAAAATTTTCGACAATTTCGGTAATTTTTCGGTACGATAAATTTGGTATTTCGGCATTTCGGTATATTTTGCCACCCCTAAAAATGGCTGAGCAAAGTAGTAAGAAGAAGCGAAGCCACGTGCTGATGCTCAAGAAAGGGAATTTCTTCAAGAACAAAGGTAAGGGTAATGGTAAAGTAAAAGTTGCCAAAGATAAAGAGCCAACTAAACCAATTTTCAAGGCAAAGCTTCCAAACATGGAAATTGCCCTCATTGTAATAAACCAGGGCACTGGAAGAGAAATTGTAAGCTTTACTTAGAAGAGCTGAAGTGTACCAAGGGTAGTGATACTACGTACTATAGGTATATTTGTAATTGAAGTTAATTTATCCTAACTCCTGGGTATTGGATACTGAATGTGTTAGGGTTGTATACTGCAAATCATACTTTATACTTGTATTACCTTATTTCCTTGTAACTACCTATGAGAATATTAATTACATTTAATCACATGTTTTGCATATTTATTCACCTTATGGTTATGCAAATGATTTTATATTTTAGATAATGTGGTGTGTCGGTGTCACATGGAAGATCCATTATCGGTGCCTTATAAAATAATATAATAGTTCACAACCTATGCTTGACATTAATTGGTCATGACTATTAGCACGCATTAGCGTATTTGCATACGTTGAACAGGATCAAAGTGAGAGTGTCTTCTGTACTGACTGTAAGAAGGACGTAAATCTCATATAATTAATTTTTTTAATTCTAAGTATATAATATTTAATTGTGTATTTATAATAATTATTGAGAATCAAAATGATTTACTCAATAAGCTTCGTATCTTGGACAATAATAATATTTATATGATAATTATTATTTTTACTAAAAATCGTGTGCCGACTTGTGCGGGTTGATGATGTTCCATTGAGGAGCTCGATAATGATTATTAGATATCTTGTATCAAGATGGAATACTACGAATTATCATGTTTAGACGCGTATATAAATATTACTTGTTTAAGTTGCTTATTAATCTATTCAATTAATTATTTGATGATACTAAATAGATCATATTCTTGAGGGCAGATTTTAGTAAATCCGAACCCGTCGCTTTCGCTGCGTTTTATTTCCATCAATTGGTATCAGAGCCGGTCTTTAGGTTTCGTTCAATTTAATTAAGTTTGTGATTAATTTCTAGCAATTTTAAAAAATATTCACATATTATGATCTCTGGAATATTTTGCTAGAATTGTCTTGCAGGTGAATATGGTCCAATTATCATGGCTATATAATTTTATTTTAATTTTACGCATTTTGGTAATTTGGCACGGTTTTGAGGCATGTATAAGTTTTTCCTGTGAGAAAATCCACAGGTAGAATAGTATTTTATTTTTTCTTGTAATTGTTGTAAATTCGATGTATTTTATTTCGTGTAGAATTGTAATCGAGTTTGAGTACACAAAGTACGAAGGAAAAAGGAGTCCCACAAGAAAAGGAGTCCCAACCGGACGAACCGACCAGAACCAGGAATCTGCCATGCGGTCCGACCGTGGGATCGCGGTCCATACCATGGCCCAGGCTGCTATTCGGGTCGGGTCGGGTCGTCCGGGATAAGGACCTATTCGTTTTTCTGCCGTTCGTTGCTTTCGTTGGTGCACAATATTTAAATTTGTAATTTTCTTTTGCAATTAATTTCGCATGGAAAAGAAAGTTTCTAAACTTGGAAACTTTGTGGGCCAATCGGGAAGAAGTGACGATATGATTGAAGCGGTGGGAGATTTCGAGCCGAATATTTTCTCGTTATTCAAAACGAGGAATGAAACCCATAGTAATTGGATTTAATTATCCAACTTTTTTATTTTTGGTTTTTTTATTATTTTGGAAGTTATGGCATGTATGAAGGGTTATTATACAAATAGGTTACTAAAGTTTACCAAAAATGACAATTTTCTGACTAAAGTTTTTTTTGTTACAAAGAGGTTACTAAAGTTTTCGGGTTTGTCAATTGGGTTACTCAAAGATTAAAATCTTACACAAATGTAACTGCGAGAGTGGGCAACCGGATGATTACCGGTTCCCCTTGTCCACGTCAGCACCATAGTTTTAAATGTTACAAATAAGTTACTATAGTTTACGGGGTTATTAAATAGGTTACTGAACTTTATAAAAAGTTACTATGCGTGTTTTTTTTCTTTTTTTTTTTTCAAAAAAAATAAAAAATAAAATTTTCTAGGAAAAACTTTATCTTTTCGAAAAAACATTATTTATGGAAATTTGTTATTTCTTCCAAAAATTAAAAATATTTTCTGGAGAAATATTTTTTTTTTCCAAAAAAATATTTTTCGAAAAAAATTTATTTTCTAGAAAAAATATATTATTTTTTCGAAAAAATAAAATTATTTTCTGGATTTTTTATATTTTAAAAAAAAAAAAATACTTTTTGCAACCGGTTACAATGGGTTAAAACATCTTTAGTTACTTAAGTAACCGGTTACAAAACTTTAGTAACCTATTTGTAACAAAAAAAACTTTAGTAACAAAATTGCATTTTTTAGTAAACTTTAGTAACATGTTTGTATAATAACCCCATGTATGAATGTATGTGTGATATGTTTCTTGCATGTTAGGACGAGAAAATTAAAAACCTTAAGGCTAAAATAAATAAGTGATTAAATTGATTTTTTGTTCTTTTGATAAAATCAAATTAGCCTCCATAATTAATTTAAATTGTGAAGTATTTAGCATGCGCGTTGACATTGGGGTCTTCCTCCATATCAGATGTGCTAATTATAAATAAGTTCACTAGTTTTAAATTTCAAATGGTAACAAAAGGTAGATATTGTTTTTTTATGATAGGACATCTCCATCTGTAGGACTATTATTTAAAAAATAATATTTTAAGGTTGTTAAATTATGTTGTTCACTTAGGTGTATTAATTAATAAGCTCCCCATCGGAATCTATGTTAATTAATATACATTCAAGAGGAACCAACTATTAATTTTTCTTGTCATAACGTATATTGATTAGATAGTAAAATTAAGGACGTAAAACTTACTTGGAAAATATGTGTGTAAACGTCCACACAATCATGGATTGCATATGCGGTTTTTTCGAGGTGTTGGTTGCTAGCATATATATTTTGTTTTTAAGGTTTTTCAATATATTTTGCTATGCATTATGTGGTGAATATTATAATTTTATCTCAGATGTCTTTCAATCCACTTGCTGCAATTCTCAAAGAAAACAAACTAGATGGCACTAACTTTGCTGATTGGAAACGTAATCTTAATATTGTCCTGACTGTTGAGGAACACAAGTTTGTTCTAACTGAGGAATGCCAATTGGAGCCAGATGCGGATTTGACACCCGACGAGGTTAAAGAATTCCATAGATGGAAGAAATCTGATACGATGGCTTGCTGTTACATCTTGACTTCTTTAATAAATGTAAAAATCTCGGCGAGATGTTTTGTCATCAGAACCGGGCGGTTAGGAAAAATGGTATGAGGGTCTTGATGACGACCCAAATGCCTGAAGGAACCGCGGTACGGAATCATGTTCTAAATATGATTTCTCATCTAAATGAACTTGATATCTTAGGAGAAACTATCGATGCAAAAACGTAGGTCGATATCATCCTAGGCAGCTTACCTAGGAGCTTTGAGTAGTTACACCTAAACAACAATATGAATCGTAGGGAGTATACCTTGGCGGAATTGCTGACAAAGCTTCAAGCTGTGGAAGGTCTCTTCAGGCAAGGGTATCAATTTCTTGCGGCTACTGGTCTTTCGACTTCTAAACCCAAGTGGGGGAAGAAGACGAAACAAGTGGACTAGAAGCAAGTGGCAACTCTCAAGGTAAAAAGCAAGGCTCCTCATACTGAGGCGAGTAAAAGGCCAAACGGAAATTGCTACAAGTGCAGTCAGAAAGGACCTTTGAAAGGGAACTGCCCTGCTTTTAGGATAGGTATGTCTCGTGCACTAGTAGCAAACCATGTTTGGCAGTTTGTTCTTCCACTTCGTAGATGTAACACCCCCAATCCGCTCAGGGATATTACACGCCGTAGAACCCTTCCTCAAGGATCTACCAGGCTCGTAACAACATATAACAACTCAACCATGCCCTTAAGGATAAAATGACTCAGTAGACCGATTTGGTCTTTCAATAAATACATACAACTCAAATACAAATCATGCCCACGCAGGGGTCAAAATACAACCACACCCGTACAATGGGAAAAGTACAGCAGCGGAAAATAAAGTACAACTGAACCAATAAACAATATACGGTTCCTCATGTGATTAGTATCGATCATCTTTCATCATCCTTCGTTCCGTCCCTGTGTTATGCTCCAAAACCTGAATGCAAAAATAGACATCCACCCCCCGAATACTCGGGGGTTAGCAAAACTCCACTGTTTTGCTAGTGCAAGAACAAAGTGCAAATACGAGCCATACAATTCACATTCCACGAACGATAATAATTCGGAATCCTCAAAGGTTCAAATACAACAAGATGAACACTTCCCGAGGCGAGAGTTTGAGTAAAGACTTCCCAAAATTTCAAGATCAAAATATCAAGGGAAACAATCTATAAAATGATTTGAAATACCATCGGGAGTTTTAATAGAAAATGATTTAGGATTATCAAATCCTACTTTTCAAAAACCCAAAATACGAAAGGGGTCACCACCCCAAAGGTTTACTTTCCGAAAAATGACCTTTACCAAACCGTTGGGATTTTAGCCCCAAATCTGTAAAATGACTTTTACAAGACCATTGGGATTTTAGCCCCAAATCTCATCAACTCACAGTACACAAGAACGACCACAAGGTTCGTCTCCCAACATCAAAATCCACAAATAAAGGATTTAACACAAACAACAAAATACTCTAGTGCCATCCTAGCCAAGTAAGCCAAACGAACAACTTACCTCTTACACACTTAGTCGATGCATGCAATCATGAAAACCGTTCAAAAGCACTCATTTCCGGAAATGCCATTATCAAATCACATTTGCAAAATGCACCACAATTAACCGCGGACCCACCCCTCCGTGGATCCCTACCGAGACCCCGTCGGATCTAACCCGTAATGGTTAAAAGCAAGCTCGCGGATCCACCCCTCCGTGGACCCCTACCGAGACCCCGTCGGATCTAACCCATATTGAGCATACACACACACACACGTTACTCATGCAATACTAATATGCTTAGAATGTAAGTTCATTAAGAATACTCACTAGAGATGGCCATTAACTCGACACCATTATCAAACTCTTCAAAACACAATAACAAGATTAAATACGGAATACACGATTCCAATAACTTTAAACAATAAGAGTATCATCATCAAATCCTTCAACGTTCAAAATAATCAAATCATAATCAATTTCCAAAACACGCCGTTCACAAAACGCACACGCATTTGAAAGAAAGCCTTTAACGAGGCCAAACCGAAATCTTTTGAAACTTCGTTTCAAACAACCTAACAAACACACTAATACGATCACCGATCATCATATCCACAAAATAAGAAAAGTATGGGCAAGGTACTTGCCTCGATATCACGAGCAATGGAAAAGTGAACGGATATGGCCGGGTAGCCCTCAAATTCCCGAACACTATCTAGAACGCGATAGCACCGAAATTACTACGGGAAAACACCACATGAATCATCAATCACCGACGGAATTCAACATCGGAATCATCGAGCACCTATAATCCTCCGTAATGAATAATAAAACATGATTACGACGAGAATCAAGGCCGAAAACAACGGAAATCCCAACAAACTATCAAAGGGAACTCATTCGAACATTTAATCGAACATTAAATGTTAAAGACCCTTCAAGAAGAAAGAAATCACCCCTCGGGTTGAACGAACCAAAGATACGAGTATCCAATCCGTAGAACAAGTTCAAAACAACGTTTATACAACAATTATTTGATTAAAAACGGATTGGAATCGAAATCAAAAAGCAAAATCCCCAAATCTACAAAAACAAGGGTTCAAGCCAAAATACCTTGATTTGGATGAATGATTCAAGTAGAGGTCGAAAATCTACAACAAGACTTGAGGTGGATGATCTCTACAAGTTTGGGAGCACTCAAATCGCCCAAAATCACCCTTGAAATCGCCTAGAAGGGTAGGAGGAAGAAGAGAGGAGAAAATGAATGTTTCTCCTCGAAAATCTGCTCAAAAACGCAGAAAAAGCCCGTGTGCCGCGGCACAGGACAAGTGTGCCGCGGCCCAGGACAAGTGTGCCGCGGCCCAGGGCCACAAAAAACGCCCATGAATCAGCTTAGTGCCGCGGCACATCTGAAGTGTGCCGCGGCACACGGTACAGTCCACTCCAACACGAAAAAGGCACATCTTGTAGTCTTGGCTATTTCGACCATAACTCCTTCGTCTGGACTCCGATTGACTCACCGTTTGAACCATTGGAAAGCTAACTTGATGCTATATAATGTTGCAAAGATTCAGAATTTTTGGAGTTTCCAAGAATTAATGGTGACTTTAGAAAGTCGAACTCCCACGTGAAAAAGTCGATTAAGGACACGGAACTCAACAAAACGACACCGAAACGAACTCAGATGACAAAAAGTGCAGAATTAATCATTCTCGAAATGACGAAACGGTCATGAGAGAGTCATCAAAACGGACTTCCGCTGAAAAAGAAAATTACCGAAATTCGAAATTGCGAATATTACATTCTACCCTCCTTAAAAGAAGTTTCGTCCCGAAACTTAAAACAAGTAGGGAGAAGCAATATCCCGCCAGGAAAACTCAACGAGATATACAAGGAAACGCGTAACTTATGCCCATCGGCGAAACGTTACAAGCAACGCAAGGAATATACGGCGTGAAAACACGCTCCACGACGATCAACACAATGTCGCCGTTAAGGATATAATAAAACCAACAAGTGACAAGCGTCATCAAATGGATAATACAATCAAGTCAATTATCTGAACAATCACAAAACACAATGAACGAAAATCAATACGATTGACCAACCCAACGGTACATCAATCAAAACGCGAGCCAATCGCTGAATAAATACGGAATTCGACCGCCCAAGGGTTGGAAGATCGAAAACGAGACTAATTTCCCAAACTTAAGGGAATTAGGAAGGAGCCTGAATGCTCAACGATCACGAAATGAGGACAAAAACCGAACAAACAAACGACCGAACCACAAGGGTCGAGACAACAAAAAGCGAACAATCATGTTCGAATCACAAAGAACAATAAAATTCAAACAACAACTCCAAGGTTCACATCTCGACTCGAGACAATATATGATCCGGTGAAAACAACAACATATGCATTCACATAAGATCCACACGAAAGGGAATAGAAATTGAAAAGTCACAACGACAAACGAGCTATTCCGAAACAATACCACACTCGTTCGATCAACAAAAGCAAGGGGCAGGACAAACTCAGAAATGTCAACGAACATGATGAGTCGACAAAGTCAAAAACACAAGAGTTCCAAATCCGATCCACTTCGAATAAAAGAACTAATAGAACTAGATGATGTCACTTCCGAACAAGGTTCACAAGAATCGAACCGAACTCGAAAAAAATCACAGCGATAACCAGATCAACCCACAACAAGATCACAGTTCGTTCGGACGATGAAACCAAAATACAGAACAAGTTCAGAAAGTATCAACGAATACGAGCGAGTCGAAAGAATGGAGAAAGAGAAAATATAGAAGTCAAAATAGTACGGGCATTACCTCCGACCTCGTCCACAAAATTCACAAAAACGGGAGCAAGGTAACAAGACATTAAACAACCGACACATAACGGAACCATCACCGATGCACACGGTCATACCAACCCAAGCTCTAATAGCTCGCACATGCGCGACAACGCAGAAATCACCACGAGACGACAACATTCAACACCAACAATTCAATACCTTGATTTGGATCATCTTTCATCATCCTTCGTGCCGTCCCTGTGTTATGCTCCAAAACCTGAATGCAAAAATAGACATCCACCCCTCGAATACTCGGGGGTTAGCAAAACTCCACTATTTTGCTAGTGCAAGAACAAAGTGCAAATACGAGCCATACAATTCACATTCCACGAACGATAATAATTCAGAATCCTCAAACGTTCAAATACAACAAGATGAACACTTCCCGAGGCGAGAGTTTGAGTAAAGACTTCCCAAAATTTCAAGATCAAAATATCAAGGGAAACAATCTATAAAATGATTTGAAATACCATCGGGAGTTTTAATAGAAAATGATTTAGGATTATCAAATCCTACTTTTCAAAAACCCAAAATACGAAAGGGGTCACCGCCCCAAAGGTTTACTTTCCGAAAAATGACCTTTACCAAACCGTTGGGATTTTAGCCCCAAATCCGTAAAATGACTTTTACAAGACCATTGGGATTTTAGCCCCAAATCTCATCAACTCACAGTACACAAGAACGACCACAAGGTTCGTCTCCCAACATCAAAATCTACAAATAAAGGATTTAACACAAACAACAAAATACGCTAGTGCCATCCTAGCCAAGTAAGCCAAACGAACAACTTACCTCTTACACACTTAGTCGATGCATGCAATCATGAAAACCGTTCAAAAGCACTCATTTCCGGAAATGCCATTATCAAATCACATTTGCAAAATGCACCACAATTAACCGCGGACCCACCCCTCCATGGATCCCTACCG
Organism: Orobanche coerulescens; assembly: GCA_033398695.1. Lineage (NCBI taxonomy): Eukaryota > Viridiplantae > Streptophyta > Magnoliopsida > Lamiales > Orobanchaceae > Orobanche > Orobanche coerulescens. The sequence goes on along the minus strand of CM065813.1, from coordinate 137,450,084 downwards.
AGACCCCGTCAGATCTAACCCGTCGTGGTTAAAAGCAAGCTCGCGGATCCACCCCTCCGTGGACCCCTACCGAGACCCCGTCGGATCTAACCCATAGTGAGCATACACACACACACGTTACTCATGCAATACTAATATGCTAAGAATGTAAGTTCATTAAGAATACTCACTAGAGATGGCCATTAACTCGACACCACTATCAAACTCTTCAAAACACAATAACAAGATTAAATACGGAATACACGATTCCAATAACTTTAAACAATAGGAGTATCATCATCAAATCCTTCAACGTTAAATTCCCAAAACACGCCGTTCACAAAACGCACACGCATTTGAAAGAAAGCCTTTAACGAAGCCAAACCGAAATCTTTTGAAACTTCGTTTCAAACAACCAAACAAACACACTAATACGATCACCGATCATCATATCCACAAAATAAGAAAAGTATGGGCAAGGTACTTGCCTCGATATCACGAGCAATGGAAAAGTGAACGGATATGGCCGGGTAGCCCTCAAATTCCCGAACACTATCTAGAACGCGATAGCACCGAAATTACTACGGGAAAACACCACATGAATCATCAATCACCAACGGAATTCAACATCGGAATCATCGAGCACCTATAATCCTCCATAAGGAATAATAAAACATGATTACGACGAGAATCAAGGCCGAAAACAACGGAAATCCAAACAAACTATCAAAGGGAACTCATTCGAACATTTAATCGAACATTAAATGTTCAAGACCCTTCATGAACAAAGAAATCACCCCTCGGGTTGAACGAACCAAAGATACGAGTATCCAATCCGTAGAACAAGTTCAAAACAACGTTTATACAACAATTAATTGATTAAAAACGGATTGGAATTGAAATCAAAAAGCAAAATCCCCAAATCTACAAAAACAAGGGTTCAAGCCAAAATACCTTGATTTGGATGAATGATTCAAGTAGAGGTCGAAAATCTACAACAAGACTTAAGGAGGATGATCTCTACAAGTTTGGGAGCACTCAAATCGCCCAAAATAGCCCTTGAAATCGCCTAGAAGGGTAGGAGGAAGAAGAGAGGAGAAAATGAATGTCTCTCCTCGAAAATCTGCTCAAAAACGCAGAAAAAGCCCGTGTGCCGCGGCACAGGACAAGTGTGCCGCAGCCCAGAGCCACAAAAAACGCCCAGGAATCAGATTAGTGCCGTGGCACATCTGAAGTATGCCGCGGCACACGGTACAGTCCACTACAACACGAAAAAGGCACATCGTGTAGTCTTGGCTATTTCGACCATAACTCCTTCGTCTCGACTCCGATTGACTCACCGTTTAAACCATTGGAAAGCTAACTTGATGCTCTATAATTTTGCAAAGATTCAGAATTTTTGGAGCTTCCAAGAATTAATTGTGACTTTACAAAGTCGAACTCCCACGTGAAAAAGTCGATTAAGGACACGGAACTCAACAAAACGACACCGAAACGAACTCGGATGACAAAAAGTGCAGAATTAATCATTCTCAAAATGACGAAATGGTCATGAGAGAGTCGTCAAAACGTACTTCCGCCGAAAAAGAAAATTACCGAAATTCGAAATTGCGGATATTACAGTAGATAGTTGATTCAGGCTCTACTGATCATGTTTGCTTTGACTCGCATAGTTTTCAGGTAACCAAGCAGCTTAGTGTGGGCGAGATCACCATTAACTGGGGCGATTATTCCAGGCTTATGGCTATTGCAGTGAGAGTCTTGCAGTTGAAGATTAATGATAAAATATTATTCCTTAGTAATGTATTATTAGTATGAGATTTTAGAATGAATTTGATTTCGGTTTCTAAATTATGTGATGGTTTTTCAGTTTCTTTTGATGATGATGCTATTGTTAGAAGAAATGGTAAATATATTTGCAAATGTATTTATACTGATGGACTTTATGTCAGTAATACTGCACAAACTCCCATATATAAACATAAATTGCTTAACTCTTTGTCTGAACCTAAAAAGAGAAAAATAACCTTCGAGCATAAACCAAACATATATGTGGAATTTGCGGTTAGGACATGTAAACCTTAGGAGGATTCAAAGATTGGTAGATAGTGGCCCATTGGATGACCTTCAAGTTTAGTCATTTCCAATTTGTGAATCCTGTCTGGAAGGTAAGATGAACAAAAGGGGTTTTAAGACCAAGAGAAACCGTGCTCAAAATATGTTGGAATTAGTTCATACGAATGTATGTGGTCCAATGAACGTCTAGGATATGGGTGGTTTCGAATATTTCATCACGTTTATAGATGATTAATTGAGATCTGGATACATCTATTTGATGCGACGTAAGTCTTAAGCCTTTGACATGTTCCGAGACATCAAGGCTGAAACGGGGAAGCGTCATGGAAAGAGTTTCAAGTTAGTACGATCTGATCATGGTGGGGAATACCTTAGTGGAGAGGTTTTGGATTTGTTGGCAAATGAGGGGATTTTGTCCTAGCTCACTGCGCCGGGAACTCCACAAAAAATGGTGTTGATGAGAAAAGTGACATAACACTTTTATAAATGGTTAGATCAATGATAACTTTTTCGGATTTACCTATTTCGTTCTTGGGGTATGCCTTGGAAATAGTGGCATACATTCTAAACCTGGTGCCTTTGAAATCAGTTCCAAAAATACACACAGAACTATGGAGTGGGCAAAAGCCCAGTCGAGGACACGTTTGGATTTGCGATACTCCACCACATATGCTGAATAAGGAAGCTGATAAGTTGGCATCTTGTACAGAAGTACAAGTGTTTATAGGATATCTTAAGGGAACGAAAGGTGGCTTGTTACATAGTCCCCAAGATCAGAAGGTCATCATTAGCACCAATTCCCGATTCCTGTAAGAGGATTATAAGATTAGTCACAAGCCCATGAGCGAAATAATTATAGAAGAGTTGAGGGGCGTGACTCCGTCGATACCAATCATATAAGAGCTAACTAACACTACACCACATATCGATTTTGAGACTTTTACACCAACTTGGTATTTGCCTTGTCGTAGTGGGAGGGTTGTTCATCAGCCGGAATGATTAATAGGCATGGGATAGTCTTTATACTCAATCCCAGGCGAATATTAATCAGATCCTTGGACTTACAAGGAGGCAAGCCAAGATAAAGATGTTGACTCCTGGAAAGTAGCAATGGAATTAGAAATGGGATCTATGGATTCCAATCAAGTGTGGGAGATAGTAGAACTATTGATGGGGTACAAGGCAATGGAAGTAAGTGGGTATACAAGCGAAAGAAAGGTGGTGACGGGAAGGTTGAAACCTTCAAAGCGAGGCTTGTAGCAAAAGGTTACACTTGAAAGAGGGTATCAATTATGATGAAACCATTTCGTCGATAGCCATGCTTAAGTCAATCCGAATTCTGTTAGCTATAGCTGTGCATTTGGATCTGGAGTTTTGGAAAATAGATGTCAAGACTGTATTCTTGAATGGAAGTCAAGAAAAGGAAATCTACATGTGCCAACCAGAGGGATTCATTGCTGAATGAGAAGAGTACTTAGTGTTCAAGATTAAGAGATCCATTTACAGACATAAGCAAGCATCTAGATCTTGGAACACTCAATTTGACGATGTAGTCCAGTCATATAGATTCGTCCAATGTCTGAGTGGGATTTGTGTGTATAAGAAATGCGATGGAAACGTGTTGGTGTTTCTTGTACTACATGTAGATGATATCCTTCTGACTGGAAACAACGTGAAGGAGTTGTGGGATGTACGGGTATGGCTATCTAAGCAGTTTGATATGAAGGAATTGGGACAAGCATGACACATCCTTGGAATCAGGACCTTTCTTGATTAGAAGAAAATGATGTTGTGCTTATCTCAAGCATCCTATATCAATACAGTGCTAAAGCGGTTTAGCATGGAGAATTCCAGAAAAGGTTTTCTACCTTACAGACATGGAATTCAACTATCTAAGGATGTGTGTCCCAAGACACAAAAGGAAATAGATGACATGAAGCTGATCCCTTATGCGTCAGGTGTGGGAAGCCTCATGTATGATATGCTTTACACTAGACCAGATATCTGTCATGCCGTAGGCATGGCTGCAAGATATCAGTCGAACCCAGGACCAGTACACTGGATTGCTGTCAAGCATATAATAGAGTACCTGAGAAGGACTATGGAGTATTTGCTAGTATATCAATCAGACAAACTGTGTCCAGTAGGTTATAATGACTCAGATTTTTCATTAGACAAAGAAAAGTCCAAGTTTACTTCAGGTTATGTGTTCAGCCTGGGAGTTGGAGCCATTAGCTAGAGGAGTGTGAAGCAGAAATGTATCTCACACTCTACTATGGAATTCGAGTACATGGCAATCTCTGAGGCAGCTTAGGAGGCGGTATGGCTCAAGTACTTCCTGCAGGACTTGGACGTGATTCTCGATTTGCCAAAGGGTATTACACTTTATTGTGATAATTCCGGTTCAGTCGCAAATTCGAAGGAACCATGAGCCCACAAGGTAAGTAAACATATCAACTGTAGGTACCACCTCATACAACACTTCGTAAAGAAAAGAGATGTAGTTGTAGCCAGGGTTGCATCGGAACATAATCTTGCTGATCCTTTCACGAAAGGCACACCCTCAAAAGTTTTTGAAAGACATGTGGAAGGAATGGGATTACAGTGTATGACAACATTGCTTTCACTACGCCATAAGTGCTCATAGGCAATGTTTTTAGCTAGTGTTGCCACCAAAGCGTTTCAATAGATTGTTGACTTTTGATCTTTTGAAACACTACTGAAATAGTATTGCACTAGATATACATTTGTGGTTGGAAGATAAAAATGGTGTTGCGCGACGTGCAACACCTGTAATGGTGTTGCATTATATCTATTTTTTTTAATAATTTTTTCAAGTTACTGTCAAAAACAAACGCAATGAAATGAAATTTAAATTTTGATAATTTTTTACTCTTAATGTTTGATATATAACTTATGATAAATTTGATTTAAATTAATTATATTTAATATAAATACTTATCATATTTTTTAATATTGTAATTAAAAATTGTAAATATTTTTTATAATTTTAAAGTTTAATATATTATCAATATATTTAATGAAATTTAAATTATGATATATGTTTTATTTTCAAAGTTTGACATATAGTATAATATAAATTATAATTTTTATATATTTAAATTATTTAATATAAATACATATTATAAATTTAATATGAAAATTTCAAAATTTTAAATTATAGAAAATAATACAATTGTTTTTAAAAATACTTATATAGTGTTTTTAGAAAAAGCTGTGGTAGGTTCCGTATTTTAAGTAATATTTCTTTAATTTTCGTAAATTAATGAATATTTGTTTATTCTTACATAGAGATTTTGGAAGGGCTGTCGTAGTTAAAGGCCACTCTTTTAGTAAAGATCAAAATTATGGCCCAAGCCTTGCTTTAGCCCAGCTCGGTCCAGACCCAGATTCGGCCCGAGACCCGGTATCTGACCCGGAAACCCGACCCGTGAGCTAAACCCTTAACCCACTCCCTCACTCGACTCCCTCTCTCATTCGATCCTGACTGAAACCCTAGCCCCCAAATCAGAGAGACAACTCTCTCTCGAACTCTCGTCGTTCCCTTCTTCCTTCATCGGCCGTCACGCCGCCGATCAATCTCTCCTTCCTTCTTCCGTCGATGCTTTCACCCCTCCAACCCCTCTGAGTTCTCGATCTCTTTCTCTCGCCCTTTTGACTTCAGCCACCCGGGACTTCGCGCGCCATCCTTGTCGCTTTCGTAGCTTCATCGTGAAGCTGTTGAGGAGGCGCCGCCGCAACAGACAGCCATTGCCATCACTTCGCTTTTGAAGTTGTCGGCGTCGTTCTGTCGTCCCCCAGAGCTCTGGAGCAGAGAATGCTCCACTCTTTTTTCCATTTTTCAGTCGCTCTAATTCTCTCGGTTATCTAATCCATTCTGCTCTTTAATCTCCCGCACTCTCTCTCTTCATGTCTCAAAGAGTCGCCAATCTTTAATTAGCAAGATTGATCAAGCATCTTCAGAACCGAAAATCATGTCTGCTGTGCTGGCTCTTTTATTAAACGAAGGACCAAGAAGTACATTTGACATCCCATGGGTCGATTTGATTGGTCAATCTGTCTCTATTGCTTCTGCTCAGTCAGGGAGTGTTGGAGCTGATAATTCCTTAGAAACGTCATGGTGAGCAGAGAGTGAAAGTTTGAAATCTATACTGACAGGAGCCCCTCAAAGCAAGCTTGGCAGATTAGCATTGGTAGAGACCCTTTCTCAATAGATCTGAACTTGGATGAAAATCAGGCTTCCAAATCTCCTTTCAGGGTATATTTCCTCATTATGCTTCTTGTCTTCTAGTCTCTAGGGCTGCAGGATTCAGGGCAAGTCCCAAATAGTGCAGGACGAACTTTTCAGACTTGGTGAACAGATGGTTCAGAGTTCCGAAGGTACAAGAGCTTTAGCTTTGGAACTTTGCCGTGAATTTGAGAACAAGTTCCTTCAACATATCACAATGGGAGAGGTGATGCTTCATGGAGATGTTATCCAATTCTATTAATTTATTTGACCCATTATAGGTTAAGGCTTTGTTTTATTTATTTACTTACCCCACGAAGTTGCTGCCATGATCCATTCCCCAGTCCTCATGAACTCTTGAGTTTGTTAAAGTTTTTGTTTAACTTGTTTTTTTATCAATATCATTATCATGTTACCATTATTCATCTGGAATTATCGGCAGGATGTCATTGCAATGTATTGTTTGATTATCGTGCTACAGTTATATATTGATATCTAAGCTACCTGTCATTATGTAACAATTCCACTGACCCTGGTTTTTTCAGGGTGGTTGGTGGAAAGTGGTCTCTAGTTTTGAAGGCAATTCCCCAACAGGATCAAGCAACTACCTATGGAGAGGCATTTTGACATTAATAATGTCAAAATGGTATGTTTTTGCCATTTTGGGCATCCATGTTTTTTGATATCTTATTATTATTCTGTTTGTCCATATTGATGTTTTCAGACTGATACCATATTGTGCTCGAAGCTGACGGTTATCAACCTTATCTCATCTCTCCTGAGAAAGGGTTGAGATCATTGATTAAGGTTGTTTTGGAGCTGGCAAAAGAGCCTTCACGTCTTTGTGTTGATGAGCTAAATCATTGTTTTTTTATTAACCTATTAGCATGTCCTTATTTATGTTGTTCTTTCTTGGTAATTTCTTTGTTCCCTCGTAGGTGCATCGGGTACTTGTCGATATTGTCTCAAATTCTGCAAATGCCACACCAGGCCTCGGAAGATACCCTCCTTTCAAGCGAGAGGTAAACATGAATATGAATCTGGTTTCTCTATTAGTCAGTGCTGTATGTGTCTCTTCACTTGCTGTATCTAATGAAATACTATTCTTTACAATTTATATAGGTTGTGGCAATTGCCATGGCTGCTTTGGAAGGATTCAAGAATGAAGCCAAAAATATGGTAGTTGCACTTATTGTGAAGCCAAAAATTCTGAAGATATTTTTGCCACAGCAGCATTGATTTGGTTAACTATGGTGTTTACGTCTTTACGCCGAAAATCTTTAGCGTCATCCAGGATGTATATCTACACAGGGAAGACAGAGATATTTTTAATTTTACGACTCCTTCATGAATACCACAACCTAAACCCCCATTTTTATCAAATCTTGTCAACTTCAACAACAGTTTCCTATTCAAGGAATTGTGGAAGAGTGGGCCTCAGAATAAATATATGGCGCTACACGATGTGAAATTTATCATACCTACTCATCAATATGATACATATTTATTGATTATTGTTATTCTTTATTTTTTCTTTATTGCAGTTGATGTAGGCCATATATCTAGCTATGAATCCCAACTTTACGCAACAAGGTATAATCAGCACTGGTTTTGCTTATCTAAATGTTTTTGTTACATTATTGTTGTATAACAAAATTTTGCAGCGAGTTCCTTAGTAGTTACAATCACTGTGAAAGAGCAGCGCATACTGTTTTTTACCCCCTCAGTGACCTAATAGTTCCTTTCTACATTCTTTCTTAGAGTCCAAGTAGTTGAAAATGTGAACTAAGATAGTTACCTTTATTTACTTATGAACTGTTTGTTACTCTATGTAGAAAAATCACCCTCCTTTCAAATATCGAGGCATTTGTTGATATCTGACTTTTACTCATTTTGATACCTTATTTTTTGTTTCGCAACTTGAAGAAACTGCTGATAACGAAAAAACGGACACTGATAAATTTCGATCACTTGTATTTAGAGTTTGTAATTTCGTACTTTTTAAGTTAGATGGTGGTGTTGCTTGGTTTTGGTACTTTTGAAGTTAAATTGGTGGTTTGTTGCTTTGTATAAATTTAGGACTTTGTATTTTGTATTGCATCCTTGTTGCAAAATTTCATAGCTATGGTAACATCCAAGAAGGTAACACCCCCCTTAAGTGTTGTAGAAAGCCATCTATGGCGTAGTGTTGGTTTTTGGCTGCCGTGGTTTATTTTGGATGGGTTGATGTAAAAATAAAATGGTTATTTCAAAATATTTATATGAAGTGTTGTTTTTTACTTTAGCTATTGTTAGTATTACAAAACAAAAAAAAAATGATGACGTGGCATCAATATGGGACCCACAGATGACATAGCACAAAGTTGGGACCCACATGCCGTGGTTTACGTGGTTATGCTGTTGCATTATAGGCGTAATGCAATACTTTTCCATTGTTGCAGTAAAGACTAAAAGTGTTGCCTTAGGTGTCAAAGGCAACGGCCGTATTGGCAACAAGAGTTTGGTGTTGCCTTTGGCCTAAGGCAACACTTTTCGTGTCTTCTGCAACAATAAACAGGCATTGCCTATGAGCACTTATGGCGTAGTGTTTGAGTATAAGTGGGAGATATGAGAGACTATGTAATAGAGTAGTATACTTAAAAGCATGTTTCGAGTATAAGTGGGAGATTGTTAGGGTTGTATACTGCAAAGCTTACTTTATGCTTGTACTACCTTATTTCCCTGTAACTACCTATGAGAATATTAATTATATTTAATCACATGTTTTGCATATTTATTCACGTTATGGTTATGAAAATGAAATGTCTAATTATTTTATATTGTAGATAATGTGTGTGTTGGTGTCACACGGAAGATCACATTATTGGTGCCTTATAAAATAATATAATAGTTCACAACATATATAATTATTAGACAAATTATATGATAGGTTGTAGTGTAAGCTTGAGATTAGTTGGTTTTGACTATTACCATGCATTAGCATATTTGCATACGTTGAATAGGATCGAAGTGAGATAGTGTCTTCTGTACTACTGTAAGAAGAACGTAAATCTCGAATAATTATAATTTCTTAAATCTAAGTATATAATATTTATTCGTGTACTTAAAATATTTATTGCTTTGATTTACCATGGGTGAGAGTCTGAATGATTGACTCAATAAGCTTCGTATATTGGGCAATAATATTATTTATATGATAATTATTATTATTACTAGAATTCATGTCCCAACTCGTGCGGGTTAATAATGTCCCCTTGAGGAGCTCGATATGATTATTATATTAAACCTTGCATGTGGATTTAATTTCAATATAATAATAAGGTTCGAATGGTACTACTCTTGGATAAGATATTAATTAATTAAAGCTGTCAGTAGCTTAAATTAATTACTGGACATTCGATATCTTAAACACGGAAAATAATATATTTAAATAAGAGGCCCGATTTTTTAAATTGAAATTTGTGTAGAAAGTGCAATATTAACTCTTTAGTGGACTGAGTTGATATTAAGAGACTCAATATTGGCCTAATGTGGAAATTTTAGGTCTATTAGGAGTCCTTACCTAATCCTCCTTAAGATCTCTAGAGTAGCCCATAACACCAATAAATACAACATAAGGGATCGGCCGAAATTCATACTTTACAGTCCAAGAAATTTTGATTTTTTTTCCTGCTTTGTGTTTGATTGTGGATCTTGACTTGTGTCTTCGATTTCATAATTGGATAACACAATATTTTTCTAAAGATAGGCGGGATATACTTTAGAAGATCTAAAGATAGAAATAAATGAGATCGAGGAGAAAATTCAAAGACTTTGCTTCAAAGGTAATGTATTCTTAGATCTCTTGGATCTATATAGAATACTACGAATTATTATATTTAGACGCATATATAAATATTGCTCGTTTAAATTCCATATTAATATGTTTAATTAATTATTTGACGAGTCTAAATAGATCCGATTCTTGAGGGACGATTTTAGTAAATCCAAACCTGCCGCTTCCATTGCGTTTTATTTCCATCAGAATGTGGATCTCACATTTGTATAAATGTGCACGGGTTGAGAAGCAGTAGAGAGCTGAAGAAAGCGGAAGTGTATCTAAGAGTAGGCAATGCAGCAAGAGTTGCTGCACTAGCCGTTGGAACTTATGATCTAGTTTTACCTAATGGGCTTTCGTTAGTTTTGAACTATTGCTATTATGTTCCTGCTATGAATAGAAATATTATTTCAGTTTCTACATTAGATTATGAAAGCTATAGTTTTCTTATCAAGAATAAGATTATTCGTATTTTCTTTGATGACTTGCTTTATGGTACTGCAAAGTTATATACTAGCCTTTATAATATTGATATATATGAGTCCAATACTTTGGAAGTCTATAGCGTTGCAACCGATAAACCAAAGCTCAACGATTCTAATCCGAATTCCTTATGGCACTATCGTCTTGGCCACATAAATGAGAGATGCATTTCTAAACTTCATCATGATGGACTTTTAGAATCTTTTGATTATGAGTCATTTGGGATATGCGAATCTTGTTTATTGAAAAAAATGACGAAGAATCCTTTCATTAGTCATGGATAAAGGGATAGTGGTCTATTAGACCTAGTACATACTGATGTATGCGGACCTCTCAACACTCATGCCAGAGGCGGATATCAATGCTTCATCACTTTGAATGGAGGTGCTATGAGATGGAAGAGTTCCAAGCAAATCACGATTGCTGATTATGTAACAGAAGCTGAGTACCTAGCAGCATGAAATGCAACTAAGGAAGCCTTATCGATCAAGAAGTTCGTTACTGAACTAGGAGTGGTGCCAACCATCCAGGATCCCATAAGCCTTTATTGTGACAATAATGGTGCCATTGCACAAGCTAAAGAGCCTAGATCCCATCAGAATTCCAAACATATACACGGGAAATATCACCTAGTCAGAGAGATCGCCAAACAAGAAGATGTTACAACATGTAAAGTAGCAACGGAAGAGAATGTTTCTGATCCACTTACCAAACATCTCTCACAAGGAAAGCATGAAGAGCATGCTACATCGATAGGCCTAAGAGTCATGAATGAATAGTCCTCGTGAAAGTGGGAGATTTTTTGGTATAGCGCCCTAGGACATTCGATCTGCCTGGATTTATAATTGTCACATTTAAATAAGGTTATTTTATGACATTTATTTCTCGTTGATTATTATAATTTGTCCATGTCTTAATATTATAATAATTGAATAATAGTTATTTGTGATTAATAAGATTATTCATATGTACCTTGTCCAATCATTTAGAGTGGTGACTCAAGTGATTAATATATTAGTATAAGTCTGATTGACAATCATTGGATAATTATGCACATGGTACGGATCAAACTTATGGGTATTGGTTGGAGAACGCAATACTGGACAGACCCGCATTGAGATCACTGTGTGGAAATGTCATAAGTGAATCTCAATGTAACAATATGTCACTAAATCCTTGAACCTGAGATTATCATAGAGTCTAACATGATAACTTCTATGTCTTGATGTAATCCAACATCATTTGAAATATCGTGATCTTAAAGATTAGCAATCGGGATTAGTGGGAGTTATGTAGAAGGAAATCAATAATCAAGGTGGAGATTTGTCACTCTATTTGGGGAGAGAGATGTTTGTTGGGGTCCTCGATGTAACATCCCCAAAACCGTATGGGAATATTACACGCCGTAGACCCTTTCCACAAGGATCTACCAGGCTAAACATCCATAAACAACCAAATGCTTGCCCGACCAGGGTCAAACAATAAAATGATACAGACTGATATGGTCACTTACACGTGAATACACAGACCGATGAGGTCACACAAACCAATCGATAAAACTGACTTAAATAACATTACCCACACAGGGGTCGAAATACAATACAGCGGAAGACTGAAATCAACTCTGACAACACAACAAAAATCAAAATAACTCTCGACTCATGATTAGTATCGTAGCTCGTCATCCTCTTGTGCCAATCCGTGATCGCCCGAATCCGCATGTACCGGACGCAAACAGACATCCACCCCCGACATTACTGGGGTTAGTAAAACTCCACCGCTTTACTAGTGCAAGTATCAAATCATACGAAATGTAACGAGCAATTAATAATCGTGATCAAATATAATAATCAAGTATCAAATATTCCCGGAGGTTTTCACAAGGGAAGATAAGCTATGAAGCATTCAAAATAAGATTATCATCTCGAATTTTCAGAATTTCAAAACCTTAAGACCTCAAGTCCCGATTCACAAAACCTTTCGAAAAACTTAAGGGCCTTAACCCAAAACTCGTTTCATAATTCAACAGTTTACAATACCTAAACATTTCCACAAATCTCGTGGGGCTCGGCCCAAAGATTATTTCTTAAAACTTTTCCTTTAAAGACTTTGATTTGAAAAGTATCATGCTCATGACACCGTGATCCACTGTCACGTGTCTCCGTAGGTTCAACAACCCGCACGGACTACATCACGCACAATTAAACAAACATAATCAATTCCGACACCGTGATCCACTGTCACGTGTCTCCGTAGGTTCAACAACCCACACGGACTATTAACCAAACATAACCAATTCCGACACCGCGATCCACTGTCACGTGTCTCCGTAGGCATAACAACCCGCACGGACTATATCAATCACAACAATCACACACAGTCCCGACACCGTAGTCCACCGCCACGTGTCACCGTAAGCCCCGCCGAGCTCACCCGGTTGACGACCGTGTCCGAAACTCATGGTCCACCGCCATGCGTTACCGTAGGCCTCGCTGCATCAAAGACGATTGGACCTCGCACTCACTAAGTTCTAATCCCGTAGTCCACCGCCACGAATCCTCGTAGGTCCGTCGAACCAACACGAGTGAACTTAGCGGTCACACACATATTCACATTCACATTACATACAACAATGAGCGCAATTAATCAATCACCTTGATCACCACAAAATCGTACATTGCACGCACATAACACAACCTCGACACTCGCAACAACTATCATCAATCAACGACATTTAACCAACATAACACACATTCGGTACACAATACATTGCACAACCAAGTGTACAACCATCCCATATGTACGTCGCATTCCTGCACAAATGGCACAACGCCTAACACGTATACTGATATAACACTATTATCACAAAGCCTTCAAATTGCGGAAAACACAACCAACTCAAACGGAACATATTTACGAAGGCAAGCAAAGTCATCATACATCTCATACGTAATTACTAGTCGCAAGATACAAGTCGTATAGTAAGATACTTGCCTTAATAACCGCTACCTAACACTCCGAAGAACACGGTTCGACCGGGAAGCCCGAACCCCGAAGAAGACAACGAACGGAAGGGTTCTGACTCGAGTTCTTCACAAGAATTCGTTCCTAAGTCACAACGATATCAATTCAATCACAATTTTACGAAAACATATGGAACTTCCCAAGTTCTACCCATTGAAGCATTTTATCGGACACTTTGAAGGCGTAGTCCAATTTAATCGATTATTCAAATAAATACTCAAATCCGTTCCACAAAACTTCAAGGGTATTGAATGATTACGAGTTTCCAATCAAGTTCTAACAATAATATGAATCAAAACGAAGCAAATCGGCCAAAACACCAAGAAACCTCAAGAACATCCAAAACCAAAAGTTTAGGTGTTCTTACCTTCGATCCGGGTGGAAGATGATGTTAATCCATGATTACAACTTCCAAAACATGTTGCTCTATGTCATATCTATCCAAATCCATCCATTATTGACGAAGAAACGCGAAGAAACGAAGAAAAAGGGTGAAAATGGCCGGATGACTCGGTCCAGGCCCTTAAATAGCCGACCCTGGCCGGCAGGGACTCGACCGTGTCCTGCTAGACACGGTCGCGTCGCCCGATAGTGACCCGTCCGACAGCGACTCGGCACGACTCGACCGTGTCCTGGAACACGGTCGGGCGTCTGGCGATCGGTTACGCCTATCCGGAAGAGTTCGACTTCGGCCGTGCTGGGCGACGGATCGGGTCTCGAGGCGAGACTCGGCATTTCCGGACGAAATGCAGCACGGGCCGTGTCGGACGACACGGTCGAAGTTCGGCCGCGATGATCGCCAATAACGAGCGGGTGAGCTAAAACGACCATAACTCTCTCGTCCGACTCCGATTGACTCACCGCTTGAACCATTGGAAAGCTAACTCGATGCTCTATAATATTGCAAGATTCAGAATTTTTGGAGTTACCAAAAATTAATGGTGATCTAACAAAGTCGAACACATACTTAGAAAAGTCGTTTAGTAATCCCGAATTCAACAAAACGACACCGAAACCCGAACTCAATACGAACCAAGATACGGTTACGAAGTACTCACAAAGACGAATCTAAGAGATAGTAGAACACACGATTCCGACCACCCGAAGGCTCGAAATTCGACAACGGAAGGTAATTACCCCAAACTTTGGGAAATTACGAAAATGGCCCAAATGCCCGAAAATCACCATACGACAACGAATAATCAAACCGAAGCTCACAACACGTATAAAAACGTTAAATGAACTTACGAAAAACCCCAAACGATAGTTTCGAACGAGATTCGCAAGAACCGGACTCAAGCGCGGAAAAGTCGCTAAAAAGCACGGAACTCAACAAAGCAGCACCGAAACGAACTCGGATGACAAAAAGTGCAGAATTAAATATTCTCCGAATGACGAAACGGTCAAAAGCGAGTTTTCGAAACGGACCTCCGCCGAAAAATGAAAATTACCGGAAATCCGAAATTGCGGATATTACACTCGATAAGTAGGACAGAAGGAAATGCATGGTCATGCTCAAATGAAGAGTCATTTGATTCAATCAGTCTACTTAAGATCGAGAAAGTATTTGAGCATAATAAGTATGATATATCAATAGGATGTGGTTGTGATGATATATCTTCAAACTTTGTTTCAAAGAATGTGTTTAAAGGATTTACATACCACAAGCAAGGTATAACTCTCTTCGTATCGAAAGGGTTTATCACTTCCTATGTAGACGCATAACCGGTGTTCTACGTATTTTATGTCTGTTTATCGACGTATACATGCTCATTAACCAATCACTTTTGGACTTATAATTTATTAATGAATCTATTAGTCTCTGTTTATAAAGTTCATTCAACTCTCATAACTTAAAATTCCAAGGTTTTATAACAACACTTGATTAAGAGAGTTTATCAAAGTCTTATCATAATCAGATTTTGTTTTGCTTATAACCACTAGAATATACGTTGTATTTGCACCAATTTTTGACATAGTATCCCTAAGATACTTAAGAACAAGTATATTCAAACTCCTGTCCCTGAAACATACGGATAAAGTAACATATACTATTAATTCCAAAAGGTAGCAGAATTGATTCCTTTATTGCCTTAGTGAGTTTTAAGCCTTATAAATCCATATTTAACACAAGGGTTAGCCATGGATGAATTCTTAATATCATTATAACATGTATAAGAACATATTCAATCTCTCACACCTTCGAAATAGCTAAGAAATATATCAAGAACAAGGAAGAAACAAAGGAAACTCACCTTGATTGTCAAAGGAATTGAGGTGTTGATGTTTTGATGATTTCTTCTTGAATTTTTGGCGAATTTTCGAAGTGGGGAGCTTCTTGTTCATGTCAAAACTGTAAATGAGGTTTGAGGGTCGGCTTTATCCATCAACCAAGTGTGTTAAGTCGGTTATGAAGGTGAAATGTCCAAAATACCCTCGAATGACTACTAGAGACTAGGTTTGAAATAATTGATCGATTCAAGTAGTTATGATCCGGTTCTTGGAGTGTTTGAACCGGTTACTAGTATATATTGACCTAATTTAGGATATGGATGATCTTTCAAAGGGTTTCGTAGAAGTTTAGGGTGTATTTTTATTGCATAAACTCGATTACTCATGCGAACAATGCTGAAAATGCTAGTGAAGTAGTTTATTGTCAAACTTTCTAAAACTTCACAAATGGGACATTGTAGATAAGAATGGAAGGACTCATTTATTAAAAAGATATAATTAATACAATAAAATAGATTCCACGTATAAAACAAGGATAGCGCAGGTTTTATACTGTACAGATTCCACGTATAAAACAATTGAAGGACTGAGACATCTGTATTGGTATAATTATCATACTTGGTCGACAATTGCATTTGATGATAGTGTGTATCATATGAGAATATTATTGGAAGGAGTATGTGTATTTAGTATGTCGTGTATACGTATCTAGTATGTTGAGACGTTGGACAAGGATAGCTGAAAATGGCTAAGTATAGCCTTATTAGTGCACATTAATATTCAAGAATAGCGCATGCTATCGTGCAGGTTTAGCGCACGCTAAAGGCAAAGGATAGCGCACGCTAGTGCAGAACAGATTAGAGGGAATGTACATGTGGACCCGGCTACTTTCGGCGCATGTTCCGATAAGGTCAATGGATGTTTGCTACGAAGGATTAGCGCACGCTAAGCATGAGGCTTAACGCACGCTAATTGTAGATCTGTCAAAGGGAATCTTATCCTTGTCAGATGCTTTCGGCATGTGGACCCGTCTTCGGAGCATACAGACAAACAAGTCAACTATGAGTAGCGCACGCTATGGTCAGACACTTGCGTACGCTAAATAGAGGCAATTACGTACGCTATTGTATGGGCATTTCGTACGTAAATCATTGTACGAAGTAAGGTGAGAAAACAAGCCAAGCCACTCAGTTCGTGTACCGAACGTTCGCGTGTCTAGTCCGTTAAATACACTTCGTTTTATCCCAAATGTACTTATACTTAATTAATTGATCAAATTAATTAATTTTATCAAATACAAAATTATAATAATATATTTCTAATAAATAATTATTTATGAATTAAATTAATCACCCGGTAATTAATTTCAATTCATTAGACCGCATGATTTATCAAATAAATCAAATTAGATATCTAATATCCAATATTAATGAAGAGATAATAAATAAATATTTATCCATTAAATTTCCTTGTGCGCGACTCCATAGGCCCGTCTTAGTCGGCAATAGGAGGAACCAAGGAGTACGAGTAACACTTAGCCAGTCTAGTGCTTCGTACCGTAACCCAACTAAGAACGAACGATCGGATCATTCCAAAACTATTATGTCGTGAATACCGTATACGTATAAACCCTTCAATCATATGTCCCGGTCAAGTATTAGGGTCACGGTAAAGTCAAACCCTATTATAACTTGACTCTATGTATTTTGTTAATGCAAATCGAGATCACCGAGCTCTTGTGTATAAAATACAACTAGCTCTAACTGCTTTGGCCAAAGACTTATGATCTCATTTGCCATTAATCGCATAGGACATTTACCTGCTCAGTAACAGGAGAAAAAAAACCCTATCTTGGTATTCAGTAGAGACTGCTAGTTGCCTACTAGATTGCATTTCGAGGTTGACCCCACCAACCGGCGATTGGATCAAACTACTCTAATGACTACCTTAATGTTACAAGAACATCTCCTACTGAAACCTCAAGTTAAAGGTCCACGTATACCTATCACAACCTTTCGATTCCGTCATTGACAATCCCTGAGTGATATCCATGTAACCGAATCGAGGTGAATCCTATTCGAGTATACTAATCTCATTAGCATACCTATAATGTGTGCTCCCACTAACTCTTAGTGAAGACAGTCACTCTACATGTAAAAGTACACGTTATACAAATCTTGGCTAAACTTAATGCCCAATTAAGTTTTATCGACTTGCGAACTAAGTTAAGCATTCGAGCTCTAAACACTTCCAGTTCCTATCTCCTTATCTCCATAAGGAGTAGAATGTTTGCTCTCAAATGCAAGGACTATTATTATATATACCAAATCACAATTCCAGTGATATACAATAATATAGAAATAATAATTGCGTTATTAAATATTCATAATTACAATACAAATGCTCTCACTCTTTCATCCTCTGAGTGGAATTCGAGGGCATATTCCTAACAATCTGCCACTTGCACTCAATGCCACAAACTATGGTATCTAATACCCATACTCTCCATATGTCTCTCTAAGACCTTCTGAGATAGTGGCTAGGTAAGCGGATCAGCAACGTTATTTGCTGTGTCTACTCTCTACAGTATAACATTCCCTCCCTGAACCATTTCTCTAACAAAATAATATTTTCTCGCAATATGTTTGGTATTATGGTGAGTCCTAGGCTCCTTATCCTGTGTAAGAGCTCCCTCGTTGTCACAAAACAGCGTCACGGGCTTCTCTGCATTAGGAACCACTTGAAGTTCCTCAGTAAACTTATTAATCTAAAAAGCTTCTTTAGCAGCCTCCGTGGCTGCCTGATGTTCGGCTTGACATGTAGAGATAGTAGTCGGACTTTGCTTGGCACTTCTCCAAGAAACTGCCCCACCATTCAGAGTAAAGATATACCCTGATGTGGACATCTGAGCATCCATGTCCCCCGAAAAATCTGAGTCTGTATAACCCATCACTCTAAGGTCTCCACCACCGTATTTAAGAACCAAGTCTTTAGTCCTCCATAGATACTTAATAATGTTCTTCACAGCAGTCCAATGTTCCTGCCCTGGATTTGACTGAAATCGACTTACTACGCTCATAACACAGGTAATGTCTGTTCTAGTGCACATCATTGCATACATGAGACTACCTACTGCCGAAGCATAGGGTACCCTGCTTATTTCCTTTCTATCTTCCTCACTTTGAGGACACATCTCTAAGGAAAGTTTTACACCATGTTACATAGGTAGAAACCCTCTTTTAGGATCTTCCATCCTAAATCGCCTTCAGGATCTTTTCTATGTAGAGGGCTTAGGAAAGACCTAACATTCTTTTAGCTCTATCCCGGTAGAGACGAATATGCAGAATATAGGTAGCTTTCTTTAGAAAGCCAAGCTTTCACAGAACTGAGCATTCCTACATCATTTCCTATAAGTAGAATGTCCTCTACATATAGTATTAAAAACGCAATTTTTCTCCCACTAACCTTCTTGTAAATACAGGTCTCCTCTTCGTTTTGGACAAAATCAAACTCTTTGACTGTCTCGTTAAAATGAAGATTCTAACTCCGTGAAGCTTACTTCAGTCCATAAATGGCACGCTGAAGTTTGCATACTTTATGAATATTGGTTTGAGATATGAATCCCTTAGGCTGTTCCATGTAAATCTCTTCCTCGAGGAATCCACTTAGGAATGCCGTTTTCACATCCATTTGCCATATTTCATAATCTAAGTGGGATGCTATGGCAAGCATCATGCGAATAGACTTAATCATAGATACAGGCGAGAAGGTCTCGAAGTAATCGATTCCTTCTCTTTGGGAATAACCCTTTGCCACAAGCCTGGCCTTATAGGTATCAACCTTGCCATCTCCGTCAGTCTTTCTTTTATAGATCTATTTGTTTCCAATAGGCACTATGCCTTTAGGACGATCTACTAAAGTCCAGACCTGATTAGCATGCATTGAGTCTATATCAGCTTCCATAGCTTCTTGCCACTTGGCGGAGTCAACATCTACCATCGCTTGGTCGTATGTAGAAGGATCATTCTCTTGACTATTTTTTGTCATCTCATGGACACCCAGTTCCTCTTGATGCAGATAGCCATACCTCTCAGGTAATTGAGAAATTATACTAGACTTGCGAAATTGTGTTTGTATTTTATAGGGCTGAGAATCGGGACATCCCGAGGTCCCGGTCCCGAGTCCCAAATGTCCCGGTCCCGAAAATCACCAATTTGGTGGTCCCGGTCCCGATCGGGACTTCGGGAGTCCCGATTCTTGAAATGGGACAAATTTAAGTCCCGGTCCCGGTCCTGATCCTAAGGATAATTTTTTGAAATGTCCCGAATGTCCCGAAATGTCCCGAAATCCCGAAATCAGAAAAGTAAAATTAATTGATTGAAATTAAAAATTTCAATCAGTATTTCAGGACTCCCAAGTCCCGAAATTACCAAAATTTAAGGTCCCGGTCCCGGTCTCGTAAGATTCGGGACTCGGGGTCCCATTTCCCGTCGGGACTCGGGACGGGATCGGGACTCGGGATTTCCCGATCCTAAATTCTCACCCCTACTATTTTAGAAGGTTCAGTTCTAATATCTTGCACAGATGTCTCATTTAGTGTTTCTTTTATTTCTTCTAAAGAAATATTTCTACCTGCACCTCATTTCTGAATATACTGATCTTCCAGGAAGTGTGCTTATATAGAAACGATGATCCTATAATCTTTGTGCATGTAGAATAGATATCCCATGGAATCCACCGAATATCCTATGATTAAGACTTGTTTTCCTACCTCTCCACATCTCATGTGGGGTCTTAGAAATGGATTTGGAAGGACATCTGTTCAAGATATGCACAACAGTATGGAGCGCGTGACCCCACAGATAAATTGCTAGATCAATATAGTTAAGCATGGAGCGAACCATGTCCAACAAGGTTCAGTTCCTTGTTTCTGATACACCATTTAATTGTGGAGTAGCTGGAGGAGTGAATTATGACACTATTCCTAGTTCTTTTAAGAACTCATCAAACTCGGTACTCATGCACTCACCACCTCGGTCTGACCGAAGAGTCTTAACACGGTTACCTGTTTGATTTTCAACTAGGGCTTTAAATTCCTTGAATTTATCAAAAGCTTCAGACTTATGTTTCATTAAGTACATGAACCCATACCTAGTATGGTCATCAGTGAATGTAATGAAATACTAAAAGCCATCTCGTGCCACTTCAAAAGTGCCACAGATGTCGGTATGGATCAATCCAAGTTTTTCAGCAGCTCTTTCAAAAGTCCATGTGAATGGTAACTTAGTCATTTTACCTTGAAGGCAAGATTCACAAGTTGGACAGGGATCTGATCCTAATGAACCCGTAAGCCCATCTTTCTTCATTTTATGAACCTTGGTCTGACCAATATGACCAAGTCTAAAGATGCCACTTAAGTGCTTGGTTTGTTTCATCCATACCACGCTTCCTAGTTATAGTGTTCACAGTTGTTTTATTCTTTAGATTCAAATGGTATAAACCATTTAATAATGTAGCAGTACCAACCAATTTATTTCTGAAATAAATACAACAGGACCCATCTCCAATAAAGAAGTGAAATCCCTTTCGGTCCATGACCGGAATTGATACAATATTCTTGTGCCCCTTGGGCAAAACAAGTTCATCATCTAAAGTAAGAATAAAACCAGATTCTAAATCCAACATAAGGAATCATATATCAGAAGCCTCGACACTATGCCTACTTCCGACAGTGACCATCACCTCCCCTGAATCCAGCTTCCTACTTCGTTTCAGATCTCGATTCATTGTAAAAATATGAGAACTCGCACTGGAATCAAGTGTCCACGAAGTAGAATATACAGTTACAGAACAATTTGTTTCTAAAACCTGTAGTTCCGTACCTAAAGGCGCATTACGGTCAAGCTTTGGACAGTACCTCTTCCAGTGGCCTAGCTCACCGCAGTTGAGGCATACATCCGTTTTCTTGGCCCTTTTGCTCTTTTAAACCATTGGGGCTTTGCCCTTTCCCTTGTCGATCTTGGCTATTGGACCTAACTGCTTTTTGTTCTTTGTCTTCTTATTCTTGGACTTCCAAGTCCCAGAAGAAATCACAAGTGCAGCTTCCTTTCCCTTTGTCTTCATTTGAGACTGGGCACTCATCAGTTTGTTCATTATCCCATCTAAGTTACATGCAATCTCATTGCAGTGAAGTTTATGACAAATTGGGAAAAGGAGTGAGGAAGTGACTATTGGATAAGAACAGTTTGCAGAGATACATGCATCTGAAAATCAAGAGCTTCTAATCTCTCAATCATCGAGATCATTTTGAGGACATGGTCCCCAACCCTCTCTCCTTCCTTCATCTTGGCGCCGAATAATTGCTTCGATATCTCATATCTAGCAGTTCGACTATGCTCTCTATAGAGCTCATCCAGGTGCCCTAAGATGGCTCTCGAAGACGTCATCTTTTCACGGGCACGCTGAAGCTCATTAGTCATTGAGCCTAACATGTACCCGCACTCTTACATCGTCTTTACCCATTTCTCATGGGCATCGACATATTCCTGATTGGCTCAGGTTCTTGCAGAAGCTGCTGAGATATCCGCCTCCAAGACGTATCCCAGGATTTCCTTAGTTAGGACAATCCTCAAGTTTTGAAGCCAGTCCACATAGTTCGGACCAGTCAGGACGTTTTTTTCTAGTAGTACAACGAGTTGGTATATTGTCATATTGAGAGTTACTGTTAACTGCAGAAAATAATTTAAGATTCGTTAGAGATTGTTTAATTATGATCCGAGTAAAGAATTTAAGGACTTTCTTTATTCATAACTCGGCTCCCACTATTTTATTGGTATTTACACACTCCCATGTTAAATCCGGAAGTTTTGGGTGACTTCATAGTGGTGATCGATTTCTTTATAAAGTTTAATAGAGGGCAACCCTATAACACCACCAAACCACTCGGGAATATTACAGCGCCGTAGACCCTCTCTGTGAGGACCTACCAGGCTAAATACAAGAACAATACATCACATTACACGCCGATTAGGCTAAATAATGAATCATTAGACCGATTTGGTCTTTTGCCACAACATAAACATCAAACATACATAACTCCTTCCCACAACTTCTACCCACGTAGGGGTTAGAATACATCAACAATCCCATAAGACGGGAATGTACCACAACAGAAAGATAAGACAATAAGACTTTACTAAATTATTCAAAACTGGTCTCCATGTGATTAGTATCGTTGTCTTCCATCATCCTTCGCACCAATTTTATGATTCGCTCCCCAGCAACCTGCAAGTACCTGGACACAATACAGACATCCACCTCCGAATACTCGGGGGTTAGCAAAACTCCACTGTTTTGCTACTGTAAGTATAAAGTGCAAATACGAGCTATACACAACCTACTCGAAGAATTTAATAACTCGATTAATTCCAAAATTTAACCCAACGAAGACTTCCCGAGACATTTCATTGCATAAAATAGTTCAAACCGTAAAAGTTGAAATGAGACATGTAGATTCTTTGAAAAGCATTTAAAGATTCTCGGGAGTTTTAGAAAGACATTTTTGGGCTAACGAATCTTCAACTCGACAAACCACATAGGGACACGGGCCAAAGAATTTTTTTTTCTCAAAAATACCAATCCGGTCACAAACATGGGGTCCACGACCCAATCATCCACATCACAAACTCGAGTGAATAACCCAGTGGTCACACTCGATACACAACCAAATCACAATGTACGGAAACAATCACAGGGCCCGTATCCTTATGCAAAATAATATCACAATCAAGAAACGAATCATATACGACACTTATACTGGTGCCATTCTAGCCAAGTACCAAGACCTTACGTATGACGTATCTCACACCGAGAATAAAAGCGTTGTGATATTCCGGACATATCACAATTATCGAAAACAACAACATGCCATAATCATCATCACAAAACAAACTCTCGAGCTATACTGGCCCTGTACCTCTCGAGAAAAATACACACCCCAGAGACACCTCGTCAGGCCCTCCCTGGTGTATAGCCCAACCGAGTGATCCGTAGGGAAACACAGCCTACCGGACCCCAGGGGACCCTCACTGGTTTTACTCAGCTCGCACACACTCAATCAACAAATGGCACAAATCACATTTACCAAAAACACATTCCCCCGAAGTACATCAAATGTAAATCAATGTACTTGCTAGGAATGGCCACTTAACCCGGCACATACTCACAACCAATATTATACAGCATCACATACTCATCAGTAAACACACATATCCACACACATACACACCTCTTGCCAAAAAGACATAATCTTTAGGTCCACTAACGATGAAATCACACACAACGGCACCATCCACAAACAAGGCACTCCAATGCACAACACTAATACACATTCTCGAAACAACACATTCATTCACAAACACACAAGTAGATCTTTGTGAAGGCTTTTATCGAGAATATACCAATTATTTTGTAAGTTCATTAAAACATTCCGATCGCACATATAGTCAATTACCAACTATTACAGCTACGAAACATGAAGCGTATAGGCAAGATACTTACCTAGATAATTGATACAGGACACTCCGACGAACATGGCTCGACCGGGAACCTCGAACACCTACAATTCTTCGGACGGAAAACAACGATAACTCGATCGATCGGGAAACAACGAACGGAAGAGTTCCGACTCGGATTCTTAACAAGGAACCTGACCCTAACATCATGACATCAAAATCAATGATCGTACGAGGAAGAATAATCATAGAATGCCCGAATCCCCTTTGTGACATTTTATCGGGCACCTTCAAGGCGTCGATTAAGAACTCAACAAAATGATGGATCTTTAGCAATCGAACCATGGAACGACAATGAAATGGGTAGAATACAACTTAATATTCAATAATCCATCACTAATCTAAGTTACACGGATCAAACGGACGAAATCAAACAAAATCCCCAATTTTCCCAAAACTAGGATTTTAGGAAAACTAACCTTGATTCGCTGGATATAAGGATGTTATGGGATGATTAATCGATGATATAGGCTCAGGAACTTCATGGATTAATTGTTTAACATCACACCCTTATGTTCTCCAAGGCTCTAGCCGCGGAAGGGAAAAGGAGAAATGGGAAAAATGAATGAAACTGGGTTGCTCGACCATATTTATACTGGGGCGCACTAGCGTGCGCTAGACTTCCGAGCTAGCGCGCGCTAACGGGCGGTCATGGTGGACAACGTTCGGTCGGGGCATGCCATTATGCGCTAGACATGTGCTCTGTCGGCCTGAGCCGCAATCCAGAGACTTCTTGTCCGACCTCGGTAGCGCGCACTGCACGGGTGCTTGCGCGCGCTAGTCGACCCATCCATAACCTCCTGGACTAAACTGCTCGGCCATGTAGAGTGCGCGGGGCAGCTGATAGCGTACGCTACATCTGACGATTAGCACGCGCAACGACCGTCGGTAGCATGCGCTACCTGCTGATCTTTCTCGATCCCAAAACCTCTGAACCTCACTGCCCAGCCCGATAGCATCCGTTGGTCAGACGGTCAGCGTGCGCTATTCCTGCCGAATTAGCGCAACCTTCCGACTGTAGCGTGCGCTATGCCAGTTCTTGCCGCACCTGTCCGACCAGCGTCCACACCCATCCGACCAGCGTCTGCACCCGCCCGTCCAGTACTCGCACCCGTCCGGCCAGTGCCCGCACGCCATGACTTGACGACTTGATTATCCGAAAATACCCGGAACGAACACGACAAAATGCCAGTGGACAACAATATCGATCCAAAATGAAAACAATGGATAACAAGTCACCACATACGGTCACAAACACAAAATTAGTCATCGAGAAAATAATATCGGCACTCGGCAACTGGGAAATATCCAAAGAAAAATACAAAATAACTGGAACGAGAATCGCGGGCATTACATCCTACCCCCCTTAAAATAAGTTTCGGCCCGAAACATAAAACAAGAGCAAGGCGACTATAGATAACACACATTATCTGATACTGACAGCACACAAGAGCTTCATGCAGCATAAAGCTATTGTGGTCCGATTCAATACGCAAGCACGTTTACGAAAAAAAATCAACGAATACGAATCGCTGTGGTTAATAAAAAAACTGAGTAGTAGAACAATCAAATCGCGAGGTTAACACTGAAAAAAAGTATGAAATTTCAATAACTCAAGGATTTGGAAGATCAAATACGAAAACAATTTCTCAATCCTTAAGGAAATTATGAAGTGGCCCAGACGCTCAACAATCACGATTACGAGATCAAACAGTAATGCTCGGGTAACGACGAACAAATAACAATGATCGAACAACAATGATTAAGCAACAATCTGAAGTTCACGCTTCAATTGAAGACATCAATAAACTTGTAGGAACCACGAGATGTTAATTTCGCACACGGTTCACAGGAAATCGATCCGAACTTGGAAAAATCACAACGTTATACAGATCAATTTGGGACAATATCAGAACTCGCTCGAATAACAAATGTGAGAAATAACACAAGGTCAGAAGCATCAACGAACACAATCGAGTCGAACAAAATGGAAGCGAAGAGATTTCGTCCCCTCTAAACAACGAGAACGAAGTGCTAGAATAACATCCTTCCTGGCAATATCCTCTTGGTCTCACATATGATCTCCACGACCATCTGTACCGCGGTCACGACCGCGTCCTCTGCCCTTCGGCATACTAAGCGGATACTCACTCAATACGACGAAACAACTTCGCAAAATAATATACTAAAGTGTCAACTCACCACGACATATCACCTAAACCAACTAATAGCAGCTTGATAAGAAAATCCATGGGATATCCCTTTATAAATGATATCATTTGGAAATATTTAAATTTGAATGCTTATTCAAAATAAAACTTTAAAAGTATTTTTGTTACCTCGGGCGGTTTTATTAAAACTTGTAAACAAAAGACTTTAACCGTCTCATTTTTGAAATTATTTGCAAAACAATATTTCCTTGCAACCGACATTATTAAAATCACCATGCCACTACGCATCATCATCACTGTTAATAATAAACAAGGTAACCATTCGAGATCATCAAACCATTCGTACATGCACTAAATCCGAATTTGAAGTGTAAATCGAGTAAATTTTTTTTCATCTTTCACTATATATTTTTGAAAATAAAAATCGTAGTGGAATTTGAAGTAGAAAAATTTTATGGCGTGAAAGATTTGGTTGAAAATCATGTACTCGAATTATTTGAAAGTACAACAATACGTTAAAAAAAAATCATTTTCGAAAATTCTCTCAACACTACACAAAAGTCAACAACGGTAACATTTTACAAAATATTCAAGGTACTTTAAAATAGATCTCTCAAACACCGTTGATGTTTTATTTGAGAATCCTAGATCGTCTTGCTGATTCTAAATAATTTTCAAAATCCGTACGGAGCCGTGATTAATCGAATCGTCAAATTTATCAGAAAAGCGTTTTCATACACGCACACAGTAAACAAAATTTATCAATTCATCAAACACAGTCAATTACCACCTAGCGCTTACGAAAAGTCATAAAACATATTCACACACAAAAGTTATCGTCGTTAGACAACGCACATAGAATACAATCACAATGATTGGTTGCAAATGTAATATCCGCAATTTCGATTTCCGGTAATTTTCTTTTTTTTTGCAAAAGTCCATCTTAGCGACTCTGTTGTGACCGTGTCATCATTTCGAGAATGATTAATTCTGCACTTTTTGTCATCCGAGTTCGTTTCGGTATCGTTTTGTTAAGTTCCACGTTCTTAAATGGCTTTTCCGCACTTGAGTTCGATTCTTGCGAATCTCGTCCGAAACTATTGTTTCGAGTTTCTCGTAAGTTCATTTAATATTATTATTCATGTTGCGAGCATTGTCTTGGTGTTTCGATTGTGTATCGTGTATTTCGGACGTCTGGGCCATTTTCATAATTTCCCAAAGTTTGGGGTAATTACTTCCGTTGTCGAATTTCGAGCCTTCGGGTGGTCGCAATCGTGTGTTTTCTTAGCGCTTGGATTCGTCTTTGCGAGTACTTCGTAACCATATCTTCAATTCATATTCAGGTTTGGATTTCGGGGTCGTCCGGACCGTCGGAGTTGGCCACGGGCGAGTCGTGGCCGGGCATTTTGGGGCCAGGCCACTCTTGGTCGAGTTACGGCCGTAATGGTCGGGCAGCTACGGCTGTAAGGCCTTCTACGTATGTAAGCCTTGGCCGGTCATGTACGTAGCACTGCCGGCAGTTTTGGGCAGAAGACTCTGTAACACCCCCAAGTTGTTCAGGGTATATTACAGCGCCGTGAGCCCCGACGTGGGACCCACAAGGCTAAACATATACGGAACTATAAAACTTGACCGAGGAGGTCTACATATAATGAGAAGAAAGACGATACAAAGGTATTCAAAATCATAACCAATGTATTCACAGACATTACATCACAAGTCAATACTTCGGCAAACACAGGCCGGAACTTCAAGGAAAGAGGAAAAACAATACTCGAGTATTCAATAACCAATCCAGTACAACAACCCTGAATGGAAAGCTCGAAACATAACTGGAAGACCAACACAGTATCACACTTGCCCACCATCTTCATGCCGACCCGGTACACACTGTCCGATCTTGGAACTGAAATACATGAAACGTATTTCCCCATAAAGGGTTAGCCGTCGAATAGCTAGTGCAAGTATATCAAGTATGAAACACAATACTCCTCGACAATAAAGTAAATGTAATCCGTCAATTCATCAAGTCAAGACTAGTTATTCTAATGACTAAAATCTTATGACGTATGTGAATGCCGTAAAAGCAGTTCGCTCATATCATACGCCGTTACATGTAGGAATGCCGTCAAAGCGGTTCGTTCGTTACATGCCCAATACATATATGAATGCCGTAAAACGGTTCGCTCATAATATGCCATTAATATATCTATGAATGCCGTAAAACGGTTCGTTCATATCATGCCATCAATTCCTCTTACTTTCAAAGTCGAACGCACAATCATAAATGTATACTTGCCTTTGAGACATCGAGAAATCGAACGGAGGAAGGGTATGAGTTCGGTAGGTCCAAGAACGCGCTTCCGGCACCTAAACGATTCGCAAGGAGTATGATAATTACTCATCCATATTCAAACTACACGAAGGAACTCCCCAAACCCGTCTATGATTCATAAAGATATACGGATAATCAACTAAAGGTTGGAAAATCGTTCTAAATCTCACAAGTCCGAAAACGGCACAATCGAAACCATGAATTCGAAGGAAAGGTATACGTACGGTATAGATACATCATAATCTCAAGGTTCTCAAGCTTCAAAGCGGGTAAAACGGACGAATCTACGAAAAACCCCCAATTTCCCAAAAAGTAGGGTTCTAAGGATTTTTACCTTGATTCGGACGTTAGGAGGGATTAGATGTTGAGAAATCTTTGTTCTCCAACCAAATATGTTGTTGCTAGAAGGAAGATTACTCCCAATCGCCTGAGATCGTCTCTCCCGATCGCTTCCCGTCGAAAATGAGTGGAGTAGGTGAGAAATGACGAAATGGGAGTCAACTGTCATATTTATATCTGCCCAGTCTAGCGCACGCTACGCCTCCTTCATTAGCGTGCGCTAGCGAAGTCACCGGATAGTCCAGTGGTTTCTGCCGGTTCCGTTAGCGTGCGCTAACCGTATGTCTCTAGCGTGCGCTAGTCCAAAACGTGGAACTTACTGTCTCTGCCCTGCTCAACACTTAGCGTGCGCTAGCGCTAAGACTTAGCGTGCGCTATTCCATAACTCTAGCGTGCGCTAGCCGAAGCCTAGCGTGCGCTACCTGATATTCCAGAAAACCTGGCAACCTCACTGCCTCCGCTGACCAGCGCGGTAGCGTGCGCTACGGACGAATGATAGCGTGCGCTACTAACCACGAATAGCGCGCGCTAACCACTCCTAGCGTGCGCTAAACCGCCCGATCGAGAGCGATTGGCGGATTCGACTGGATCGATCCACTTAGCGCGCGCTACGGCCTCAAAGCTAGCGTGCGCTAATCAAGCAGATTTAGCGTGCGTTAGCCTAGGCCTAGCGTGCGTTATATCTCTGTCCCAGAACATTTCCGCAAGGTCTAAAACGACATGATCAAGAATCAATAGAGATATAAAACTCAATAACAATATTAACAACATCTCCAAGCATTTACAGAGCGACAAAATAAGGAGGATGACAGAATCAAGCGATCGATAAAAGTACGGGTATTACATTCTCCTTCTAAAAGAAGTTTCGTCCGAAACTTAAGAAATAAACAATTCGGGTATTCCACCCGCATCTTCTCTTCCGTCTCCCAAGTTGCCTCCTCGACTCCATGCCTCGACCATTGCACTTTAACCGGTGGAATGGTTTTATGCGAGTTGTTTCTCGCGACGCTCAAGGATCTTTACGGGTCTCTCCGGAAGGTAATATCCTCGGCTACGCCAATCTCACCGTAGTCGATGACGTGGCTCGGATCCGTCGTACTTTCTCAATTGAGACACGTGAAAAACACTATGGACGTGACTCAAAGCCGGAGGTAACGCCAAGCGATAAGCTAAATCTCAACTCGTCAAAATCTCGAAAGGTCCGATA
Organism: Orobanche coerulescens; assembly: GCA_033398695.1. Taxonomy (NCBI): domain Eukaryota; kingdom Viridiplantae; phylum Streptophyta; class Magnoliopsida; order Lamiales; family Orobanchaceae; genus Orobanche; species Orobanche coerulescens. Next base: position 137,419,599 of record CM065813.1, on the reverse strand, counting down.
TACCTCGGACTAAGTTTCCCCCTTTTTCCCGAGCGGAAAACTCCACGGGTCGCGACACCTTGAGTAAGACATGATCCCCACTTCGAACTCTAAGGGTCGACGCGAGTATCGACATAGGATTTCGACGACTGGGCGGATAATCGGTCCCGGATAATAGTAATCTTCTCCTTAGTCTCCATCAACATATCCGGCTCCGTCCCAACTAGCTCAGAAGCCTCGTCCCAACACAATGGCGACCTACATCGCCTACCATAAAGTGCCTCGAAGGGTGCCATTTGGATCGACGCATGCCAACTATTATTGTAAGCAAACTCGATCAACGGCAAGTGAAGCTCCCAATCATTACTCCAGTCTAAGGCACAAGCCCGTAACATATCTTCCAACGTTTGAATCGTCCTCTCTGTCTGTCCATCCGACTGAGGATGAAAAGAAGTGCTCAATCTCAACTCAGTACCCAAAGCCTGATGAACGGCCTGCCAAAAGTGCGACACGAAACGGCCGTCTCGATCAGAAACAATGGTTTTGGGGGCACCGTGTAACCTCACGATCTCAGCAATAAAGGTTCGAGCCAGTCTATCCGGCCCCCAAGTATCCTTAATACCCAAAAAGTGTGCAGACTTAGTCAACCGATCGACAATTACCCAAATCATATTCATTCCGGCTCGAGTCCTCGGCATGCCAGTGATGAAATCCATGGAGATGTCTTCCCACTTCCACTCGGGAATGGGGAGCGGTTTCAACAACCCCGCTGGTCGTTGATGTTCGATCTTGACTTGTTGACACGTCAAGCACCGTAGTACAAACTCCGTAACGTCCTTCTTCATATTATTCCACCAAAAATTGCGCTTCAAATCTTTGTACATCTTGCTCGTCCCGGGGTGGATTGAGTAAGGCGTAGCATGAGCTTCTGAGAATTCTCGCCTCAACTCTAAATCGTTCGAACACAAAGCCTCGCCTAAATCTCGAATACTATCCTCGTGAATCATAAAGCCAGAGCTCTTCCCTTAATTACATCTTCCTTCGATTGAGAAATCATCGGTCACTCCACCGCTTCCCTTTGATGTCATCAACTAAAGACGAAGTAATTTCGAGAGTACACAGCCTCGTACTCGTTGAAGCCAAACTTCTATCCCTCGCTCAATTAAGTCCTGACGGATTTTCGTCTGAGGTGTAAGAACCTCGAGCATTTGAAGAGATGCCGATTTGCGGCTCAACGCATCCGCAACGACATTAGCTTTACCAGGATGGTATAGAATTTCCAAGTCATAATCCTTTATGAGCTCTAACCAACGCCGTTGTCTCATGTTCAGCTCCTTCTGACTGAAAATATACTTCAGACTCTTGTGATCGGTATAAATCCGGCACGGCGAACCATACAAATAATGTCGCCAAATCTTGAGTGCGAAGACAATTGCGGCTAATTCCAAATCGTGAGTAGGATAATTCATTTCGTAAGGCTTTAATTGTCGTGACGCAAAAGCTATTGTCTTATCATGTTGCATAAGGACACAACCTGTGCCTTGACCAAGCGTCATCAGTAAACTGCGAAGCCTTCGCTACCATGTGGTAAAGTTAGAATCGGCGCTGAAGTCAATCGTCTCTTTAGTTCATCGAAGCTCTTCTGTCTCTCATCCGTCCAAACAAACTTTTCGGTCTTCTGGAGTAATTTCGTAAGCGGTCGAGCGAGTTTCGAGAACCCCTCGACAAACCGACGGTAATACCCAGCAAGACCCAAAAAGCTACGAACCTCTTTAACATTTTTAGGCGGTGCCCAATTTATCACTGCCTCGATATTCTTCGGGTCTACACGAACCCCTTCGGCCGAAATCACATGGCCGAGAAACATAACTTCTTCCAACCAAAACTCACATTTCGAGAATTTTGCATAGAGGTGCTCGGTTCTCAAAATGTCTAAGACCAAACGCAAGTGTCGGGCATGTTCCTCCTTATCCCGAGAATAAACCAAGATGTCGTCAATAAAGACGACTACACACCTGTCGAGATACTCGATGAATATTTTATTCATCAACTGCATGAATACGGCCGGCGCATTCGTCAACCCAAAAGGCATAACTACAAATTCATAATGCCCATATCTCGTCCGGAAGGCCGTCTTTGGAACGTCAGATTCCCTCACTCTAAGTTGATAATACCCGGATCTTAAATCAATCTTCGAGAAAACCGCAGCTCCTTGCAATTGATCAAATAGATCGTCTATACGAGGCAAAGGATATTTATTCTTGATGGTTACTTTATTCAGCTCACGGTAGTCAATGCACAAACGTAGTGAACCATCCTTCTTCCTGACGAAAAGAACGGGCGCGCCCCAAGGCGAAGCGCTCGGTCTGATGTACCCTTTTTCCAAAAGTTCTCCCAATTGAGTCTTCAATTCCTGCATCTCGGAAGGTGCCATCCGATAAGGTGCTTTAGAAATCGGAGCCGCATCTGGCTCTAGGTCCACGGTAAACTCTATTTCTCGATCTGGCGGTAATCCCGGGAGGTCATCCGGAAAAACATCAGGATACTCATTGACAACCGGAATCGAAGAGAGATCGACTTCGTTTCCTTCCATTTTCAAGGCATAACACCAGTAGCCCGCACAACCTTTATTCAAAAGTTTTACGGCCTTCATGGAACTGATAAGTAACTTGGATTGGCCCAACTTACGTCCCAAAAATGAGTACTCAGATCCGTCCTTAGTCATCATAGTGATAACTTTGGTACGGTAATTCATAATCGCTTGATGACTATCAAGCCAATCCTCACCGAGGATTACATCCTCGCCTTCCATATCAACTACAATCAGGTTCGATAACCATTCCATACCGGATATAATCACCGGAAAATCTCTAATCTCCCGGTTCCCCACAATTCTATCCCCGCTAGGCAGTTTCACGATGAAAGGATCGCAAGCAGTCAAACAAGTTATATTCAAACGGCGTACACACTCAAACGAAATAAATTATTGTGTTGCACCCGAATCAAAAGTACAATTTGGACGAGATAGAATATGAATGGTACCTGAAGCCACCGCCGCGTCGGGTTCATCTTCTCGGCGCATCTCGTAAACCCGTGGTTGTACCGAGCCGACACTAGAGTTCCCCCCTCCAGCATTCTGGCCCCGTCCCCGGCCCCTGCCGAAATTCTGTTGAGGTTGACCAAAAGATTGCCGCTGATTAATACCTTGATCAAGTGGCGTTGGAAGCGGCTTGGTGTCCAAAGTCTGGTTCGGCTCGGAGCAATAAACCGCTCTATGCCCCATCTGTCCACACGTGTGACACTTTAATGGTGGAAAGTAGCATTCCGAATTCAAGTGGCCTGGGCGGCCACAATTATAGCAAGTCACCGTGCGATTTGAGGTACTCAGGTGGAACGGTAACCCCTCTTCCCTTTATTAGAACGCGACGACTGTCCGGCGAAACGGTTAGTCGTCTGGGGCTTCTGAAAGTTGCCACCTTTAGATCCAGAAAAATTTCCCGTGACTTTCTGTTTCTTCGGCTCTTCAACGGTATCGTTGTCGGGGCTCAACATATCATGGGCTAAGGCTCTATCCTGATACTCTTTCAACGTGGTACAAGCAAATCCGGCCATGTACCGTCGTAAGTCCAATTTCATCCGCATATCAAAATAACGGATCTTATCACGCTCGTTACGTACTTGATCCTTCACATGGATCAATTGTTGATTGTACTCCACGATCGCCTGCGAAACGGGAATATCCTGTGGTTTAGCCTCGAAGAAGGCTCGGATTCGGCTCTCTCGTACCGGCCAAGGGCAAAACTCGGCCTCCAAGAGCTCTTTAAATTCATCCCACGAGGCAATACGATCCTGTGGCTTGATGACCTTCCACCAAGTAGCGGCCTCCTTAGTGAGGAAATACTGAGCAATTGGTACTTTCCTCACCTCGGGGCAATCAACCGCCTCGAAAATCTTCTCTAATTCCGCTAGCCAGTCTTCCCAGCCTAACGGGTCTGTGGCACCGCCAAACTGTGGAGGGTGCATACGGATTACATTCTGAAGTAAGGCATCCGTGTTTGGGTTCGGGTTATTCATCTGAATAGTTTGGGCCAAAATAGTCATCTGAGTAACCAATTGTTGAAGTGCATTCGCCACCCCAACGTCCGCGTTGTTCCCCTGACCGTCTGACTGGTCGTGCTGACTCTCGGTGTCGGGATGCACCGAATTAGACAAACTGGGGTTGGTCGACCCCGCAACTGAGCTGATGGAAACGGCCGCGCCACGACCTCTTCCTCGTCCACGGCCACGACCCCGGCCACGGCCCCTACCAGCTGACATACTGAAGAACATACAAGTCACGTAAGCACAATTCAATCACGCATCGTCAAAGTGTCCGATTCTCAAGAATACCAACAGAACGACGCAAAACAAACAAGGAAACACTAGAAGAGTAAGAGGTCTTACAAGTACCGGTCGCACTGTGATGATGGCAAAGTAGTGATACTGCGGACAAATGACAACTCGATCGACCCAAAAGACCGACAGCCTAGGTATCCATAGACCTAAGCTCTGATACCATATTCTGTAACACCCCCAAGTTGTTCAGGGTATATTACAGCGCCGTGAGCCCCGACGTGGGACCCACAAGGCTAAACATATACGGAACTATAAAACTTGACCGAGGAGGTCTACATATAATGAGAAGAAAGACGATACAAAGGTATTCAAAATCATAACCAATGTATTCACAGACATTACATCACAAGTCAATACTTCGGCAAACACAGGCCGGAACTTCAAGGAAAGAGGAAAAACAATACTCGAGTATTCAATAACCAATCCAGTACAACAACCCTGAATGGAAAGCTCGAAACATAACTGGAAGACCAACACAGTATCACACTTGCCCACCATCTTCATGCCGACCCGGTACCTGCCTGTCCGATCTTCTGGAACCTGAAATACATGAAACGTATTTCCCCCATAAAGGGGTTAGCCGTCGAATAGCTAGTGCAAGTATATCAAGTATGAAACACAATACTCCTCGACAATAAAGTAAATGTAATCCGTCAATTCATCAAGTCAAGACTAGTTATTCCGGAATGACTAAAATCTTATGACGTATGTGAATGCCGTAAAAACGGTTCGTTCATATCATACGCCGTTACATGTAGGAATGCCGTCAAAACGGTTCGTTCGTTACATGCCAACAATACATATATGAATGCCGTAAAAACGGTTCGTTCATAATATGCCATTAATATATCTATGAATGCCGTAAAAACGGTTCGTTCATATCATGCCATCAATTCCTCTTACTTTCAAAGTCGAGAACGCACAATCATAAATGTATACTTGCCTTTGAGACATCGAGAAATCGAACGGAGGAAGGGTATGAGTTCGGTAGGTCCAAGAACGCGCTTCCGGCACCTAAACGATTCGCAAGGAGTATGATAATTACTCATCCATATTCAAACTACACGAAGGAACTCCCCAAACCCGTCTACGATTCATAAAGATATACGGATAATCAACTAAAGGTTGGAAAATCGTTCTAAATCTCACAAGTCCGAAAACGGCACAATCGAAACCATGAATTCGAAGGAAAGGTATACGTACGGTATAGATACATCATAATCTCAAGGTTCTCAAGCTTCAAAGCGGGTAAAACGGACGAATCTACGAAAAACCCCCAATTTCCCAAAAAGTAGGGTTCTAAGGATTTTTACCTTGATTCGGACGTTAGGAGGGATTAGATGTTGAGAAATCTTTGTTCTCCAACCAAATATGTTGTTGCTAGAAGGAAGATTACTCCCAATCGCCTGAGATCGTCTCTCCCGATCGCTTCCCGTCGAAAATGAGTGGAGTAGGTGAGAAATGACGAAATGGGAGTCAACTGTCATATTTATATCTGCCTGGGCCTAGCGCACGCTACGCCTCCTTCATTAGCGTGCGCTAGCGAAGTCACCGGATAGTCCAGTGGTTTCTGCCGGTTCCGTTAGCGTGCGCTAACCGTATGTCTCTAGCGTGCGCTAGTCCAAAACGTGGAACTTACTGTCTCTGCCCTGCTCAACACTTAGCGTGCGCTAGCGCTAAGACTTAGCGTGCGCTATTCCATAACTCTAGCGTGCGCTAGCCGAAGCCTAGCGTGCGCTACCTGATATTCCAGAAAACCTGGCAACCTCACTGCCTCCGCTGACCAGCCCGGTAGCGTGCGCTACGGACGAATGATAGCGTGCGCTACTAACCACGAATAGCGCGCGCTAACCACTCCTAGCGTGCGCTAAACCGCCAGTCCAGAGAGCAGTTCGAAAACTGGTTCTGACCTGACTGATCCACTTAGCGCGCGCTACGGCCTCAAAGCTAGCGTGCGCTAATCAAGCAGATTTAGCGTGCGTTAGCCTAGGCCTAGCGTGCGTTATATCTCTATCCCAGAACATTTCCGCAAGGTCTAAAACGACATGATCAAGAATCAATAGAGATATAAAACTCAATAACAATATTAACAACATCTCCAAGCATTTACAGAGCGACAAAATAAGGAGGATGACAGAATCAAACAGTCAATAAAAGTACGGGTATTACAGACTCGGCCATGGCCGGTTATGGTCGTAAGCCATGGCTGATTACGTACGTAAGGCGGCGGCAGGCTGCCTATATATGGCCAGCAGACGGGTTTTCACCCATTTTCTCACCTCGTTTCTTTCCCTTCCGCGGCTGGAGGCTTGGTAGGCGTGGAGGCATGTTGTCAAGTGATGAATCCATGAAGTCTTGGAGTTCATATCATCGATTATCCATCTATAACATCCTTTGATCGAGCGAATCAGGTCAGATTTCCTAGAAATCCTAGTTTGGGGAAATTTGGGGTTTTGTTTGATTTCGTCCATTTAATCCGATTTAACGTAGATTAGTGATGGATTATTGATTATTAAGTTGTATTATACCAATTTCCTTGTTGTTCTATGGTTTAATTGCCAATGATTCGTTGTTTTGTTGAATTCCTAATCTACGCCTTGAAGGTGTCCGGTAGAAGGTCTTAGAGGGGGGATTCGGGCGTTATGCGATTATTATTCATCGTAGGATTGTCGATTTATTGTTGATATGACTTAGGGACGAAATCCTTGTGAGGAACTCGAGTCGGAACCCTCCTGTTCATTATCTTCTTCGGGGTCCGAGCTTCCCGGTCGAACCGTGTTCTTCGGAGTATTCAGTAGCGGTTATTAAGGCAAGTATCTTGCTATACGAATTGTGTATTGTGGATAGAGTTTGTGATAAACTCCGATGAATTATTTTGTTGTGTGTTTAAACTTGGTGCCACGAGATACATTTGATTGAATTGGCGACCCTGGTTGCCGTTTGAGCATGTGGTTTTAAATTCGACTGTTTTTGGAATGTTGTAATTTTGCCCGCTAAGGGTAGGTTTGAGAATGTTTTCTGAAGGACTTTACGGTTTGAGCATTTTTGTAGAAATCGATTTTGGAAAATATTTTGGTGGTTTGGTCCAACCACGGTTTGTATGGATTCTAAAATCGATTAAATTTTGACAAATGAGCCGTGTATTTTCAAATGACACCATCAGACGGTATTTAGAAAATGTGTTTTAAAATACTTCGGACATTGCAAAATACCACCGTCATTTTTATTACGATCGAAAGGATTTTTTTGGAAAATTTCTGTTTTGCAAAACGACTCTAATTTTCGGAATTTAAAGGTTATGTGTTTGTTTGTTGGGACTAAGTCGTTACGACAAGTTTGTTACGTTGTTATACTTGTCGGAGAATGTTATAGGGTTTTCTATAGGTTGGAGTACATTGTTAGGAGTCGATCCTTAACCTTTGGAGCCGTGTCGGGGCTGATAGGACAATCCTGCTGTCCTGCAGCTAGTGATTACGGCCGTAAGATGTTTTCCATTACGGCCGTAAGCACATAGATGTTACGGCCGTAAGCTTTTGACTGTCGCGGTAATAACCTTGTTGTTATAGTTGTATCCGCGCCCTCTACCAATCAATTGATTTCAGTAGATATAGTCGTATGGTCCACCAAGGACGACTGTGAATATCCTGTATGTCGTTAATGATGATAATAATAATAATATATGTATTGGCAAGGCCATTTTGAGGATATTGTTTATCGAGAAGATTGAAGTTTCAATGTGTTGTTTTGTAAATAACCTCAAGCAAAATAGTTTTGATAATGAGTTTATGGTTTTGGTTAAATGACGAGGTATTACAAATATTTTCAAAAATTTCATTTCAGCAAAATCTTTCACACTCACAAATTTTAAAATATCATCATTCGAACAAATACCTCGGGAAAAAAAATTTATTTTTAAAGAATGTGACAAGTGCCTGATTTTAATGACATGTATGTGGTCTTGACTGTGTTTACTTTGGTAAAAGTCGTGCACCTCTGTTGGTGTAACCGTGCGAATTACTTATGAATTTAAGTCTATTATTGCAGTGTTAGTTCGTCTACTCGTGTGATGATTTGGAGTGAATACTTTATTGTGCTGCTGTTTGTTGCCCTATGTTGATTATGTGATAATTGTTTTGTTGTTCTGATCGGTGGCCGTTTAGTATGCTGAGAGGTAGAGGTCGAGAGCGTGGTCGTGGTAGAGGTCGGAATCAGGAGCATGAGAGGGCGACTCGCTCATTGTCGAGCGCCAATGAGCTCAGTACAGGTGGTCGAGATGACCAATCGCGTGAGCAGAGGCAATCAACTGGGGAAAATGCTGACATTGGCGCTGCCACCATCCTTCATTAGGTGGTTGACCAGTTGGCACATGTGAATCAGACCATACACCGGTATGGGATGCCAGATGAGGATAATGGAGCTAGAAAGTGGTTACGAGGTGTGATGAGAATGCACCCGCCCCGTTTTGTAGGTTCTTCAGACTCATTAGGTTGGGAGAACTAGCTCTTCCAATTGGATAGAACATTTGATGCCATAGCTTGTCCCGATGAGAGAAGAGTTCCTATTGCTCAATACCTGCTCACAGGGAAGCTGCAGACTGGTGGGAGGCCGTCGCGCCTAGTGATCGTGCCGCTACTTGGGCTGAATTCAAGACTGCTATGGAGGCCGAGTATTGTTCGCCGCCTGTTAAGGAATGTAGAATTGTCGAGTTTATCATGGCTACGCCCAGAGATGTGTCGATATCTCAAGCAATAGTCGATTACAATTGACAGCTGTGTTACGTTCGAGATCAAGTGCGAAGTGAGACAGATAAGGTTCGATACTTTGATATGCATATGAAACCTCAGGTTCGGCAGTGTATGGCCCCTTTTATGTGTACAACGCTGAAGGACTATCAAGATCAAATGGCTATGATGTCTACAGAGTCTGTATCGGTAGCGAAGAAGCAGAAGATTTCCGATGACGCATCGGGAAGTGAGGGAATTGGGATTCCTAAACCTCGACCCTCATATCAGTTGAGTATGGGACCTTCTCGGTCAGCTAGAGAATCTAAAAGACCCAAGCCGGTGTCTTTGAGTTCTGGTAATGCTCCTAGATGTTTCAACTGTAACGTTCTGGGCCATGAACGCGCGCATTGTAAGAAACCGCCGGTGACTTGTTATAATTGTGGACGCGAGGGGCATTGAGTTCAGTATTGCGAGGTTGTTGCCAAAATGGTAGGGAACAGGAGTTCCATCCCTACTCCTGGAGGGCCCAGTGATGTCCAGTGATGGTGTTTTCGTGCTCGTGACGCGGATTGTTTCTCGTGTAGAGATGTATTTTGTGACGTTTTTATGTTTGGAACTTGGCGACTGATATTTGTTTTGAATAAGTTTCTGTATGGTTGCTGAACCTACGGAGATGTGACAGTGGACCATGGAGTCATGAAATTAGCAATTTATTATGTGTCGTTGTGTTGTTATGTATCACTGTGATAACCTTGTTTTAAGTTTCGGAACGAAACTTATTTTTAGTGGGATAGAATGTAATATCCGATATTCTCGTTTTCCGTTATCTCTAATTGTTTGTGTTTTGACGTCGGACATTTTCTTGTTGATAAGAATCGGAGTGATTTCTATCGTGATATTCTAATTGTTTCTATCGCATAGCCGTTTTAGTCGGGTGCGAATTGTTGTCGCGTACGTTTTTTTGATTAAATGTGTGCATGTGATGTGGTATGTGATGTGTCGTTAATTGCTCGTTATTGTTTTGAATTATAACCGGTGGCGTTGTGTTGGTCGTTGTGGAACGTGTTTTCACGCCGTATATTCCTTTGCGTTGCTTGTAACGTTTCGCCGATGGGCGAAAGTTACGCATTTCTTGTGTATCTCGTTGAGTTTTCCTGGCGGGATATTGCTTCTCCCTACTTGTTTTAAGTTTCGGGACGAAACTTCTTTTAAGGAGGGTAGTATGTAATATCCGCAATTTCGATTTTCGGTAATTTTTCTTTTTTGGCGGAAGTCCATCTTAGCAACTCTGTTGTGACCGTTTCGTCATTTCGAGAATGATTAATTCTACACTTTTTGTCATCCGAGTTTGTTTCGGTATCGGTTTGTTGAGTTCCGCGTTCTTAAGCGGCTTTTCCGCACTTGAGTTTGATTCTTGCGAATCTCATCCGAAACTGTTGTTTCGAGTTTCTCGTAAGTTCATTTAATGTTTTTATTCATGTTGCGAGTTTTGGCTTGGTGTTTCGATTATGTATCGTGTATTTCGAACGTTTGGGCGATTTTCGTAATTTCCCAAAGTTTGGGGTAATTACTTCCGTTGTCGAATTTCGAGCCTTCGGGTGGTCGGAATCGTGTTTTTTCTTAGCGCTTGGATTCGTCTTTGCGAGTACTTTGTAAACATATCTTCGATTCATATTCAGGTTCGGATTTCAGGGTCGTCCGGACCGTCGGAGTTGGCCACGGCCGAGTCATGGCCAGGCATTTTGGGGCCAGGCCACTCGTGGTCGAGTTACGGCCGTAATGGCCGGGTAGCTACGTCCGTAAGGCATGCTACATACGTATGCCTTGTCCGGTCACGTACTTAGCGCTGCCGGCAGTTTTGGGCGGAAGACTCGGCCATGGCCGGTTACGGCCGTAAGCCATGGCCGATTACGTACGTAAGGCGGCCGGCAGGCTGCCTATATAAGGCCAGGAGATGGGTTTTCACCCATTTTCTTGTTAGGATTCGGTGCCTAAAACGAAGGCCCAGCGGAAGCGGTAAAACGAAAATTATTTCGATCCGAATCCCTACGAGGATCGATTGAGCTACGTATATACGATTATATAAACGAAAAGCAAGAGTCGTAAGAAACTAACCCTCGAAGTCCGTTGATTAAATGGTAACCTTCTCTTGAGCTATTCCCCAAGCTTTAGTTTGATCTCTACGAGTCCAATCCGCTCCAAGCTCTTTAACGATCCAACGCCGAAAGCACCGCGTCTCTACTTGCCACGCGCCGGAAAAACGACCAGAATAACAACACTTGATTAACCTCTAAGGTTATGGCTAGAATCAAGTGATGAAGCTTTTATTACTACACTCTAAGTGTATAATATATCTCTCAATAATTTCTCTCAATTTTTCTCCAAGAAAAATGAAGAAGAAGTTGATGAACAAAGATGAAGAAGACTTGGAGAAGTCTTTTCTCTATCCCTCTACACTCTATTCACGTTGGAATTGGTCTTCACATGAGAAGTGAGATGTCTTCTTCATTTATTCAACTCTCCACATGAACCTCTCATGCATGTGGGAATCTAACCCCACCTCCACAATTATCATTCATTAAAGAATGAAGACATAAGTCCAAAAGGAAGGTGGCTAGAAATGGGGGGCGGCGGCCCATGGAGAAACGGATGAGTTCGGTTCGTTTCGGACTCCCGAGAGTCCAAACAGATAAACTCCAATTCCGTCCCGATGTATTTGTATAGTTTAATTAATCCAATTAATTTCATCATATCAAATACATTATAACATAATTAATTTCTCCAAGAAATAATTATATCCATGAATTAAATTAATCACCTAGTGATATATTTAATTCATTAGGCCGTAAATCAATTTATCCAATAAATTGATTTAGACATCTAATATCCCAAATTAGATATCCAATATCTAATATTCATAATGAGAGATTAAGCTCGATTTATTCCGTCGTCAATCCTAATGCGCGACTCGGTAGGTCCGTCTCAGTCAGCAATGGGAGGAACCAAAGAGTAGTAGCACCACCTAGCTAGCCTGGTGGCCTACACTGTACCCCGACTGAGAATGAATGATTGGGATCATTCAAGAACCATTCTGTCGTGAATACCAGTATACGTATAAACCCTTCTTTCAAATGTCCCGATCAAGTTATAGGGTCACGGTCAGTCAAAACCTATCTGTGCTTGACGCTATGCATGCGTTAATTCAAATCGAGATCATCGAGCTGTCATGTATCTAATACAACTAGCTCCAATGCTTTGGCCAAAGACTTATGATCTCATCTGCCAATAACCGCATATGACATATAACCCGCTCACTAACGGGAGAAAGAATTCTATCTTGGTATTCAGTAGGACCTGCTACTTGCCCGTCAAGATGCACGTCGAGGTTGACCCCCGCCTTCCGATTTACAGGGTCGAACTACTCTAATGAAAATCATGACATCACAAGCACATCCCTACTAAATCCTCAAGTCGAAGGTTCACGAATACCTATCACAACCTTTCGATTCTGTCATTGACTGTCCCGGAGTGAAATCCATGTGACGAATCGAGGGTGAGTCGGTTCGAGTATACTAATCCAATTAGCATACCTATAACGTGTGCTCCCACTAACCATTAGTGTTCGACAGGCACTCTCCATGTCAAAGAACACGTCATACAAGTCTTCACATAAACTTAACGCCCAATCAAGTTTCATCGACTTGCGAACGATTAAGTATTTGAGCTATAACCTTTCCAGTGCCGACCCCCTTATCCAAAAAGGAGTGGAATGTTTTGCTCTCAAATACACGGACTAGTTTCTATATGTTTATTTACGAGTTAGAAATGCAAGTAACTACCAGTAAATAAAGAAACATTCATTTGCCTTATATAAATGGTTTACATAATTACAAGTACAATGCCCTCACTCAACAACCTCTGAGTGGCATTCAAGGGCATACTCCTAACAATCTCCCACTTGCACTCAATGCCACACACTATGGTATCTAATACCCATGTTCTCCAGATGACGCTCCAAGCTAGTCTGAGAAAGTGGCTTGGTCAGTGGATCGGCGACGTTGTCGGCCGAGTCTACTCTATGCAGCACAATGTATCCCTTGCGAACAAATTTTCTTACGAGATGATAATTCCTCTCAATATGTTTGGTGCTGTTGTGAAACCTCGGCTCCTTGGCCTGCGCTACAGCTCCGTCGTTGTCGCAAAGACAAATGGAACAGCAGCCAAAGACATGGTATCATTTGAAGTTCTCCTAAACTTCTTACCCGTAACCCTTCCTTGGAAGCCTCTCGAGGCCGCTTGATACTCACCGACAGTGGAATCAGCAGTCGCACTTTGCTTGGCACTACGCCAAGATACTGCTCCTCCATTAAGAGTAAATATGTATCCAGAAGTGGACATCGAGTCGTCCTTCAGTCCTTGGAAGTCCGAATCAGTGAATCCCACCACATCTAATTCTCCACCGCCATACATAAGAACCATATCTCTAGTTCTTCTCAAGCACTTGAGAACGTTCTTTACAGCAGTCCAATGTTCCCTACCTGGGTTTGCCTGAAACCTACTCACCACGCTTACAGCATGCGCGATGTCAGGTCTTGTACACAACATAACATATATAAGGCTACCCACGGCCGAAGCATATGGTATATTACTCATTTCCTTGCGTTGTTCCTCACTTTGAGGACACATCTTCAAGGTGAGTTTTCTTCCATGTTGCATCGGTAGGAACCCTCTTTTAGAATCATCCATCTTAATTCGCTTTAAGATCTTATCTATATAGAGGGCTTGGGAAAGGCCTATTGTTCTCTTCGCTCTATCCCGGTGGAGCCGAATACCAAGAATATAGGTTGCTTCTCCCAAGTCTTTCATGGAGAAATTACTCGAAAGCCAAGCTTTCACAGAACTGAGCATTCCCACATCATTTCCTATTAGTAGAATGTCATCAACATATAGTACTAAGAATGCAATCTTGCTCCCACTAACCATCTTGTATACACAAGGTTCCTCTTCATTTTGCACGAAATCAAACTCTTTGATTGCCTCGTCAAAATGAAGGTTCCAACTACGCGACGCTTGCTTCAGTCCATAAATGGAACGCTGAAGCTTGCACACTTTCTGAATATCGACTTCGGACACAAAGCCTTTAGGCTGCTCCATATAGATTTCCTCCTCGAGGAATCCATTAAGGAAAGACGTCTTTACGTCCATTTGCCATATCTCATAATCGTGGTAGGAAGCTATAGCAAGCATCATGCGAATAGACTTGATCATGGCTACGGGCGAGAAGGTATCGTGGTAATCGATCCCTTCCTTCTGGGTATAGCCCTTTGCCACAAGCCTGGCCTTATAGGCGTCAACCTTGCCATCACCATCAGTCTTTCTCTTGTAGATCCACTTGTTCCCAATAGGCACTATGCCCTTGGGGCGGTCTACTAGAGTCCAGACCTGATTGACATGCATCGAGTCTATCTCAGCTTCCATAGCTGCATGCCATTTCGCGGAGTCTACATCCACCATTGCTTGGTCATAGGTCGTCGGGTCGATCTCTTGGCTATCACTTGGAACCTCATAGAGACCCAGCTCCTCCAAGTGCACAAGCCCATACCTCTTAGGTAAATGAGACACCCTACTAGACCTACGAGGTGGTTGTACTTGTGATTCAGAAGGTTCGGTTCCAGTTTGTTGCACAAGTGTCTTCTGAGGAGTTTCATTATATTCTTCTAAAGAAATACTTCTACCTGCTCCGCCTTCCTGAATGAACTCATCTTCCAGGAAGTGTGCTTGTAAAGCAACAATGATCCTTCGATCTTCGGGCATGTAGAATAGATATCCCATCGTCCCAGACGGGAATCCAATGAAACGTCCCTTCGCAGACCTAGCTTCCAACTTTTCCACCTTAGTCTTCTTGACATAGGCGGGACATCCCCAAATCCTAATATGATTAAGACTTGGTTTCCTTCCTTCCCACTGCTCATGTGGAGTTTTAGGAACGGATTTGGAAGGACATCTGTTCAATATATACGCAGTAGTCAGGAGTGCATACCCCCATAGGTAAATCGGCAAGTTAGTATAGCCCAGCATGGAACGAACCATGTTCAACAGGGTCCGGTTCCTTCTTTCTGACACACCATTTAACTGAGGAGTACCTGGAGGTGTTAGTTGTGAAACTATTCCATGTTCTTTAAGGAACTCGTCAAACTCCAAACTCATATACTCGCCACCTCGGTCCGACCGAAATGCTTTGATATGATTACCAATTTGTTTCTCGACTAGGGCCTTGAATTCTTGGAATTTCTCAAAGGCCTCAGATTTATGTTTCATTAAGTATACATAACCATACCTAGTATGATCATCTGTAAACATAATGAAATATTGATATCTGTCACGTGCTGCTTCCAAAGCACCACAAACGTCAGTATGGATTAATCCCAGTTTATCAGCGGCTCTTTCAAAAGTCCCTGTGAAGGGGGACTTAGTCATTTTTCCTTTAAGGCAAGATTCACAAGTAGGAAATGGATCCGATCCCAATGGACCCATAAGTCCATCTTTTTCCATCTTGTAAACCTTGGTCTGACCAACATGACCAAGTCTTAGATGCCATTTCAAAACTTGATTGGTTTCATCCTTACCACGTTTTCTAGTCATAGTATTCACAACTACTTTGTTGCTGAGATTTAGATGATACAATCCATTTAACAATGTAGCAGTACCCACTAGTTTATTTCTAAAATAAATTTTGCAGGAACCATCACCAATGAAAAATGAAAAACCTTTTCGGTCCATGACCGGAATGGATACAATGTTTTTGTGCCCCTTGGGCAAAACAAGTACATCTTCTAAAGTCAAAACAAAGCCGGATTCTAAACCCAAAAGAAGTGATCCTATGTCGGTCGCCTCGACACTATGCCCGCTTCCGACTGTGATCATAACTTCTCCAGCTCCAAGCTTCCTACTTTGTTCCAGATCCTGATTCACGGTACAAATATGAGAACTAGCACCGTAATCCAAAGATCCAGAAGTAGAAAATACCGTAGCGTAACAATTTGTTTCCAAAACTAAAAGTTCTCAGACTAAGTGCCATGAAGAATCGATGCCTCTAGCCCAAAGGGCCCACCACCGCACTTGAGACAAGCATCCTTCTTCTTCTTGTTCTTTAGAACCGTCGGGGCCTTGCCCTTACCCTTAAGGTCCTTAGCTTGTGGTCCAGTCCGCTTCTTGGTCTTTTTCTTCTTATTCTTAGACCTCCGAGGTCCAGAAGAAATCACAAGAGCAGACTCCTTCATCCGCGGAGTCTTCATCTGAGACTGAGCGGTCACAAGTTTGTTCATTAGCCCAGCTAAATTACCTGCAATCTCATTGCAGTTGAAGTTCATAACAAACTGTGAGAAGGAATCAGGGAGAGACTGTAGGATAAGGTCGGTTTGGAGGAAGTATCCATTTTAAAATCAAGAGCCTCCAATCTCTCGATCATGGATATCATTTTGAGGACGTGTTCCACAACTTTCTCACCTTCCTTCATCCTTGCACCGAACAGTTGCTTGGATTTCTCATATCTAGCAGTTCTGCTGTGCTCACCATAAAGTTCGGTTAAGTGAGATAGAATCTGCCTAGCAGAAGTCATTTTCTCATTAGACATAGAAGCCATCGTGTATGCACGGACTTTTACATCATCCTTAACCCACTTTTCGTGTTTTTCAATCTCTTCCTGATTGGCTCTGGTCCGCACAGGAGGCGCCGGAATGTCCGTCTCTAAGACGTATCCCAGTGCCTCTATACTGAGGACTATCATCAGATTTCGGAGCTAGTCCACAAAGTTAGGTCCAATCAGGGTGTTCTTTTCGAGCAGAATTGCGAGTGGATTCATTGTCATATTGAGATTTGAGTCTGCATTAAGTACGATAGATTAATTAGTGACTCATTCAATTATGTTCTGAGTATAGAATTAAGGTCTTTTCTATTCTTGTTACCCAGCTCCCACTATTTTTATCGGAATAACACACTCCCATGTGAAATCCGGAAGTATTGTCGCTCTACTTCATAGTGGTGATCGAGTTCTTTATAAATCTTAATAGAGGGCAACCGAATAGGTTTCTAGTCTATTAATTTTCATAAAGTGGTGTCCAACACCAACCCATCTAATGGATGATTCGATCTTCTTTTTCCCCTTGTTCACTCCCCTCAACCTATACGGTTGCTATGGTTCGTGTACAAGTTAAGTTTATACCATCGACGCAACCGCCACAATCAATCTTATCCGGCAACCTATCAGGTTTCTAGGGATAAAATTTGCTCCAACCGAAGGCATCCAATGCGCTCCCGGTAATTTATCCGTCCTCCCCGAACGACTACCCCAATAACTCGGAAGCATAGCACATCCGGTTTGGATTTCAATTTCCCGAAAACTCGATGGAGGGAAGGAAAACCTTGAAACCTTATAAACTTAATAATTTGTTGTGGGAGAATTATCGCGATTAATGTTAAACTTTGCACATTAATTCATTTAAGCGCGTTTGTGGCATTCATACAATATGAAACAACCATTCACAACCTAGTTGCTACCAACATGTGGTTCATGGACCGTTCCTAGAAAACAAAAACTCCGTAATCTAATTACAAGTCTTCGTATTGAATCTTCATCTTCTCGAAATGGATCTTCCTCCGGTCTTCGTCATTACATATAAATTTTACGTCGAAAATTTCATCCTAGATACAAACATTTCTAGTAAAATAAATAGGCTCAAAATGGCCTTTACAACCCAATCGAATAAAACGAACGATTCAAAACTAAGTCCACGAACCACATCCCCATTAAAAAGCATTCATCCAATAAATACTATATAAATGAAAATCGTAGAGGTACATTGATCCAATCAACAATACGAACCGATCCAATCGATTCACACAATCGGTAATATGATAACGTTCAAAATAATTCGGTCGACCACAAATACTCCAATTAAACAAATTTCCCTTATAAAATTAAATACCATAAATCATTTTAATAATATTAAATACAATTTAACATGTGGGAGATTAATTTTCAAGAATACACGAAAAAATGGAGCCGGGTGAAAATCGCCAAGATGACCGAGTCACCTCGGCAAGATACACAAATGCTGGCATGGCCGAGTCACGCTCGGAAGATGCCGCCAGACACGACCGAGTCACCAGACACGGCCGGTCTGCTGCAATGGCTAATCGCGACACGACCGAGTCACCAGACACGGCCGAGTCCGCTCGGCAGCGACTTGCCACATCACGGACACGACCGAGTCACCCAGGACACGGTCAAGTCACTCTCGGCCAGATTACCCTTTTTGTCCAAAAAGTCGTCCGACGACGATTCAGGGCTAGATTTTCGACCAGATATCCAATATCAATATTTTCTGACTTTCATATCTTATATACGATCGCAAATGCCAATATCGTATATACGATCGCAAGACCTACGCTCTGATACCACTGTTAGGATTCGGTGCCTAAAACGAAGGCCCAGCAGAAGCGGTAAAACGAAAATTAATTCGATCTGAATCCCTACGAGGATCGATCGAGCTACGTATATACGAATATATAAACGAAAAGCAAGAGTCGTAAGAAACTATCCCTCGAAGTCCGTTGTTTAAATGGTAACCTTCTCTTGAGCTATTCCCCATGCTTTAGTTTGATCTCTACGAGTCCAATCCGCTCCAAGCTCTTGAACGATCCAACGCCGAAAGCACCGCGTCTCTACTTGCCACGCGCCGGAAAAACGACCGGAATAACAACACTTGATTAACCTCTAAGGTTACGGCTAGAATTAAGTGATGAAGCTTTTATTACTACACTCTAAGTGTATAATATATCTCTCAATAATTTCTCTCAATTTTTCTCCAAGAAATATAAAGAAGAAGTTGATGAACAAAGATGAAGAAGACTTGGAGAAGTCTTTTCTCTATCTCTCTACACTCTATTCACGTTGGAATTGGTCTTCACATGAGAAGTGAGATGTCTTCTTCATTTATTCAACTCTCCACATGAACCTCTCATGCATGTGGGAATCTAACCCCACCTCCACAATTATCATTCATTAAAGAATGAAGACATAAGTCCAAAAGGAAGGTGGCTAGAAATGGGGGGGGGGGCATGGAGAAACGGATGAGTTCGGTTCGTTTCGGACTCCCGAGAGTCCAAACAGATAAACTCCAATTCCGTCCCGATGTATTTGTATAGTTTAATTAATCCAATTAATTTCATCATATCAAATACATTATAACATAATTAATTTCTCCAAGAAATAATTATATCCATGAATTAAATCACCTAGTGATATATTTAATTCATTAGGCCGTAAATCAATTTATCCAATAAATCGATTTAGACATCTAATGTCCCAAATTAGATATCCAATATCTAATATTC
Source organism: Orobanche coerulescens (assembly GCA_033398695.1). Lineage (NCBI taxonomy): Eukaryota > Viridiplantae > Streptophyta > Magnoliopsida > Lamiales > Orobanchaceae > Orobanche > Orobanche coerulescens. The sequence goes on along the minus strand of CM065813.1, from coordinate 137,400,106 downwards.
ATAATGAGAGATTAAGCTCGATTTATTCCGTCGTCAATCCTAATGCGCGACTCGGTTGTAACACCCCCAAGTTATTCAGGGAATATTACAGCGCCGTAAGCCCCACCGTGGGACGCACAAGGCTAAACATACGCGGAACTATAATTTTGGACCGATAAGGTCTACATACAATGGAAGGAAGAACAATACAAAGGGTATTCAAAACATATCCATTGTATCTAAAGACATCACAACACCAATCAATACCTCGGCAAACACAGGCCGGAACATCAAGAAAATTGGAAAATAATACTCGAGTATTCAATGACTATTCCAGTACAACAATACTGAATAGAAAACTCAAACATAACCGGAGGACAAACACAGTATCACTCTTGCGCACCATCTTCATGACGACCTGATACCTGCCTGTCCGCTCTCCTGAAACCTGAAATACATAAAAAGTATTTCCCCCATAAAGGGGTTAGCCGTCGAATAGCTAGTGCAAGTATATCAAGTATGAAACACAATACTCCTCGACAATAAAGTAAATGTAACTGCCAATTCATCAATTCAAGACTAGTATTCCGGAATAACTAAATCTCATAGCATCGCATCAATGGATATATGAATACCGTGGAACCGCACCAGAGGCTACGGAACCCTTAGGGGACCTATCGGCCCGCCCTAAAGTGGTCCGTTCATATCGTCCGTCATCATTACATGTATGAATATCGTGGAACCGCACCAGAGGCTACGGAACCCTTAGGGGACCTATCGGCCCACCCCAAAGTGGTTCGTTCATATCATGTCATCAATATATCTTACTTTCAAAGTCGAGAACGTACAATCATAAATATATACTTGCCTTTGAGACATCGAGAAATCGAATGGAAAAAGGGGGTATGAGTTCGGTAGGTCTAAGAACGTGCTTCCGGCACCTAAACGATTTGCAAGGTTCTCAAGGTTCTCAAGGTTCTCAAGCTTCAAAACGGATAAATCGGACGAATCTACGAAAAACCCCAAAATTTCCAAAAAGTAGGGTTCTAAGGATTTTTACCTTGATTCGGACGTTAGGATGAATTAGATGTTGTGAAATCCTTGTTCTCCAACCAAATATGTTGTTTTTAGAGGGAAGATCGCCTCCAATCGCCCAAGATCGTCTCTCCCGAGCGATTCCCGTCGAAAAGGAGTGAAGAAGGTGAGAAATGACGAAAATAAAGTCAACTGCCATATATATATCTGTCCAATCTAGCGCACGCTACTCCTCCTTCATTAGCGTGCGCTAGCGAAGTCACCGGATAGTCCAGTGGCTTCTGCCAGCTCCGTTAGCGTGCGCTAATCGTCTGTCTCTAGCGTGCGCTAGTCCAAAATGTGGCATCCAGTACTGGAGTCCAGAACTTACTGTCTCCGCCCTGCTCAAAACTTCGCGTGCGCTACAGATATGTCTTAGCGTGCGTTAAGCAATAGCTTTAGCGTGCGCTAGCCGAAGCCTAGCGTACACTACCTGATAGTCCAGAAAACCTGGCAACCTCACTGCCTCTGCCGATCAGCCCGGTAGCGTGCGCTACGAACGAATGTTAGCGTGCGCTACTAACCACGAATAGCGCACGCTAACAACTCCTCGCGTGCGTTAATCCGCCAGTCCAGAGAGCATTCCAAAAAAATCGTTCTGACCTGACTGGTCCTCTTAGGGCGCGCTACGGCTCAAAGCTAGCGTGCGCTAATCAAGCAGAATTAGCGTGCGTTAGCCTAGGCCTAGCGTGCGCTATATCTCTGGCCCAGAACATTTCCGCAAGGTCTAAACGACACAATCGAGACCCAAACAAGATACGAAACTCAATAACAATATCAACAACATCTCTAAGCATTTACAGAGCGACAACATGAGAGAAACGGCAAGGTCAAACAGTCAGTAAAAAGTACGGTTATTACATTCTCCTCCTCTGAAAAGAAGTTTCGTTCCGAAACTTAAGAAATAAATAGTTCGGGGTATTCCACCCGCATCTTCTCTTCCGTCTCCCAAGTCACCTCCTCGACTCCATGTATCGACCATTGCACTTTAACCAGTGGAATGATCTTATGCCGAAGTTGTTTCTCGCGACGCTCAAGAATCTTCACGGGTTTCTCCGGAAAGGTAATATCCTCGGCTACGTCAATCTCACTGTAGTCGATAATGTGGCTCGGATCCAGCACGTACTTTCTCAACTGAGACACATGAAAAACACTGTGGACATGGCTCAAAGCTGGAGGCAACGCCAAGCGATAAGCTAAATCTCCAACTCTGTCCAAAATCTCGAAGGGTCCGATATACCTCGGACTAAGTTTCCCCTTTTTCCCAAAGCGGAAAACTCCTCTGGTCGGCGACACCTTGAGCAAGACATGATCCCCCACCTCAAAATCCAAGGGTCGACGCCGATTATCAGCATAAGATTTCTGACGACTCTGGGCAGCCAGCAATTGGTCCCGGATAATAAAAATCTTTTCCTTAGTCTCTGTCAACATATCCGGCTCCGTCCCAACTAGATCAGAAGCCTCATCCCAACATAATGGCGACCTACATCGCCTACCATAGAGTGCCTCAAAGGGTACCATTTTGATCGACGCATGCCAACTATTATTGTAAGCAAACTCGATCAACGGTAAGTGAAGCTCCCAATCATTACTCCAATCCAAGGGACAAGCCCGTAACATATCTTCCAACGTCTGAATCGTCCTCTCTGTCTGACCGTCTGACTGAGGATGAAAGGAAGTGCTCAATCTCAACTCCGTACCCAGAGCCTGATGAACGGCCTGCCAAAAATGCGATACGAAACGACCGTCTCGATCAGAAACAATGGTCTTGGGGGCACCGTGTAACCTCACGATCTCAGCAATAAAGGTTCGAGCCAGTCTATCCGGTCCCCAAGTATCCTTAATACCCAAAAAGTGTGCAGACTTGGTCAACCGATCGACAATTACCCAAATCATATTCATTCCGGCCCGAGTTCTCGGCATGCCAGTGATGAAATCCATCGAGATGTCTTCCCACTTCCACTCGGGAATGGGAAGTGGTTTCAACAACCCCGCTGGTCGTTGATGTTCGATCTTGACTTGTTGATACGTCAAGCACCATAGTACAAACTCCGTAACATCCTTCTTCATGTTATTCCACCAAAAATTGCGCTTCAAATCTTTGTACATCTTACTCGTCCCGGGGTGGATTGAGTAAGGCGTAGCATGAGCTTCTCGGAGAATTCTCTGCCTCAACTCTAAATCGTTCGGAACACAAAGCCTGCCCTGAAATCTAAGAATACTATCCTCGTGAACCATAAAGCCAAAAGCTTTTCTTTTAATTACATCTTCCTTCAGTTGAGAAATCATCGGGTCACTCCACTGCTTCCCTTTGATGTCATCAACTAAGGACGAAGTAATTTCGAGAGTACACAACTGTCCCTGTACTCGTTGAAGCCAAACTTCTATCCCTTGCTCAATTAAGTCCTGATGAATTTTCGTCTGAGATGTAAGAACCTCGAGCATTTGAAGAGATGCCGATTTGCGGCTCAAAGCATCCGCAACGACATTGGCATTTCCGGGGTGGTAAAGAATTTCCAAATCATAATCCTTTATCAATTCTAACCAACGTCTCTGTCTCATATTCAGCTCCTTCTGACTGAAAATATACTTCAGGCTCTTGTGATCGGTATAAATCCGACATGGTGAACCATACAAATAATGCCGCCAAATCTTGAGTGCGAAGACAATTGCGGCCAACTCTAAATCGTCAGTAGGATAATTCACCTCATAAGGATTTAATTGTCGTGACGCAAAAGCTATCGTCTTGTCATGCTGCATAAGTACACAGCCCAGGCCTTGACCCGAAGCATCACTATAAACTGCAAAGCCCTCGCTACCATGTGGTAAAGTTAGAATCGGCGCTGAAGTCAATCGTCTCTTCAGTTCATCGAAGCTCTGTTGTCTCTCATCCGTCCAAATAAACTTTTCGGTCTTCTGGAGCAATTTCGTAAGCGGCCGAGCGAGTTTCGATAACCCCTAGACAAACCGACGGTAATACCCAGCAAGGCCCAAAAATCTACGAACTTCCTTAACATTTTTAGGCGGTGCCCAATCTAGCACTGCCTCAATCTTCTGCGGGTCTACACGAACCCCTTCGGCCGAAATCACATGGCCGAGAAACATAACTTCTTCTAACCAAAACTCACATTTCGAGAATTTTGCATAGAGGTGCTCGGTTCTCAAAATGTCTAAAACCAAACGCAAGTGTCGGGCATGTTCCTCCTTATCTCGAGAATAGATCAAGATGTCATCAATAAAGACGACCACACACCTGTCGAGGTACTCGATGAATATTTTATTCACTAACTGCATGAATACTGTCGGCACATTAGTCAACCCAAAAGGCATAACTACAAATTCATAATGCCCATATCTCATCCGAAACGCCGTCTTCGGAACGTCGGACTCCCTCACCCTGAGTTGATAATACCCGGATCTTAAATCAATCTTCGAGAAAACTGCAGCCCCTTGCAATTGATCAAATAAATCATCTATACGAGGCAAAGGATACTTGTTCTTGATGGTCACTTTGTTCAGCTCACGGTAGTCGATGCACAAACGTAATGAACCATCCTTCTTCCTCACGAAGAGAACGGGCGCGCCCCAAGGCAAAGCACTCGGTTTGATGTACCCTTTTTCCAGGAGTTCACCCAACTGAGTCTTCAATTCCTGCATCTCGGAAGGTGCCATCCGATAAGGTGCTTTAGAAATCGGGGCCGCATCTGGCTCTAAGTCCACGGTAAATTCTATCTCTCGATCTGGCGGTAATCCCGGGAGGGCATCCGGAAAAACATCGGGATACTAATTAACAACCGGAATCGAAGAGAAATCGACTTCATTTCCTTCCGTTTTCAAAGCATAACACCAATAGCCCGTACAACCTTTATTCAAAAGTTTTACGGCCTTCATGGCACTGATAAGTAACTTGGATTGGCCCGATTTACGTCCCAAAAATGAGTACTCAGATCCGTCTTTAGTCATCATGGTGAAAACCTTGGTACGGTAATTCATAATCGCTTGGTGATTATCAAGCCAATCCTCGCCGAGGATCACGTCCTCGCCTTCCATATCAACTACAATCAGATTCGATAACCATTCCATACCAGATATAATCACCGGAAAATCTCTAATCTCCCGATTCCCCACAATTCTATCGCCGCTAGGCAGTTTCATGATAAAGGGATCGCAAGCAGTCAAACAAGATATATTCCAACGGCGTACACACTCCAAAGAAATAAAAGAATGTGTAGCACCCGTATCAAAAAGTACACGGACTGGATAAGATAAAATATGGATGGTACCTGAAGCCACCGCCGCGTCGGGTTCGTCTATTCGACGCATCTCATAAACCCGTGGCTGTACCGAACCGACGCTAGAGTTTCCTCCAAAGATTCTCGACCCGTCCCCGGCCCCTGCCGAAATTCTGCTGAGGTTGACCAAAAGATTGTCGTTGATTCATATTTTGATCAAGTGGTGCTGGGGCAGAAGCCCTAGTGTCCAAAGTCTGATTCGGCTCGGAACAATAAGCCGATCTATGTCCCATCTGTCCGCACGTGTGACACTTCAATGGTGGAAAGCGGCATTCCAAATTAACGTGGCCTGAACGGCCACAATTATAGCAACTCACCGTGCACTTTGTGGTACCCGGAGTAGGATGGTAACCCCTCTTTCCTTTACTAGAACGTGACGACTGTCCGGCAGAACGATTAGTCGTCTGTGACCTCTGAAAGTTGCCACCCTTAGAATCAGAAAAATTTCCTCCGAATTTCTGCTTCTTCGGTTCTTCAACGGTATTGTTGTCGGGGTTCAACATATCATGGGCTAAAGCTCTGTCCTGATACTCTTTCAGTGTGGTACAAGCAAATCCGGCCATGTACCGCCGTAAGTCCAAATTCATCCGCATATCAAAATAACGGATCTTATCACGCTCATTACGCACTTGGTCCTTCACATGGATTAATTGTTGGTTGTACTCCACGATCGCCTGAGAAACGGGAATATCTTGTGGTTTAGCCTCGAAAAAGGCTCGGATTCGACCCTCTCGCTGTTAGGAGTATGCCCTCGAATGCCACTCAGAGGTTGTTGAGTGAGGGCATTGTACTTGTAATTTTGTAAACCATTTATATAAGGCAAATGATTGTTTCTTTATTTACTGGTAGTTACTGGCATTCCTAACTCGTAAATAAACATATAGAAACTAGTCCGTGTATTTGAGAGCAAAACGTTCCACTCCTTATCGATAAGGGGTCGCACCGGAAAGGTTTATAGCTCAAATACTTAATCGTCGCAAGTCGATGAAACTTGATCGGGCGTTAAGTTTATGTAAAGACTTGTATGACGTGTTCTTTGACATGGAGAGTGCCTCGTCGAACACTAATGGTTAGTGGGAGCACACGTTATAGGTATGCTAATTAGATTAGTATACTCAACCGACTCACCCTCGATTCGTCACACGGATTTCACTCGGGACACCAATGACGGAATCGAAAGGTTGTGATAGGTATTCGTGAACCTTCGACTTGAGGATTTAGTAGGGATGTGCTTGTGACGTCAAGATTTTCATTAGAGTAGTTCGACCGTAAACCTAAGGCGGGGTCAACTCGACGTGCATCTTGACGGCAAGTAGCAGTCCTATCAATACCAAGATAGAATTCTTTCTCCCATTAGTGAGCGGGTTATATGTCCTATGCGGTTATTGGCGGATGAGATCATAAGTCTTTGGCCAAAGCATTAGAGCTAGTTGTATTAGATACACGACACCGATGATCTCGATTTGCATTAATGCATGCATAGCGTCAAGTACGTATAGGGTTTGATCGACCGTGACCCTATAACTTGATCGGGACATTTGAAAGAAGGGTTTATACGTATACCGGTATTCACGACAGAATGGTTCTTGAATGATCCCAATCATTCGCTCTCGATTGGGTACAGTGTAGGCCGCCAGTGGCTAGGTGGTGCTACTACTTTGGTTCCTCCCATTGCCGATCGAGACGGACCTACCGAGTCGCGCAATAGGATTGACAACGGAATGAATCAAGCTAATTCTCTCATTATGAATATTAGATATTTGATATCTAATTTGGGACATGGATGTTTAAATCGATTTATCGGATAAATTGATTTACGGCTTAATGGATTAAATATATCCGGGTGATTAAATTAATTCATGAATATAATTATTTCTTGGAGAAATTAATTATGTTATTTTGTATTTGATATGTTTAATTAATCGATTAATTAATCGATACAAATACATCGTAATGTAATCGTAGTTTATCTGCTTGGACTCACGGAGTCCGAAACGAACCGAACTCATCCGCTTCGCATGGTAGCCACCCCCTAATTTCCACCTACTTTCCTCTTGTCTTGTTGTTTTCATTTTATATGAAAAAGATGACTTTGTGGGGCTTAGATTCTCATAATAATGAGATGTATCATGTGAGTGGAAATAGAATAAAGAGAGGAAGACTTCTCACCTCATGTTACTTTGATTCCAACGTGAGCTTTGAGTGTAGAGAGAGAGAAAAGACTTCTCCAAGTCTTCTTCATCATCTTCCTCTTTATTCATCAAGTTCTTGATTTTTCTTGGAAGAAAATTGAGAAATAAAAGAGAGATTGTGAGTTATACACTTAGAGTGTTATAATTTCATATGGAAGCTTCATCACTTAGCTCTAGCCGTATCCTCGGAGGATAGCAAGGTGATTGTCGCTCCGGTTGTTTCTCCGCGTGGCAAGTAGAGACGCGGTGCTTTCGGCGTTGGATCGTTCAAGAGCTTGGGGAATAGCTCAAGAGAAGGTTACCATTTAATCAACGGACTTCGAGGGTTAGTTTCTTACGACTCTTGCTTTTCGTTTATATATTCGTATATACGTAGCTCGATCGATCCTCGTGGGGATTCGGATCGAATTAATTTTCGCTTTACCGCCTCACTGGCCTTCGCTTTAGGCACCGAATCCCAACAAAGGGTATCGGAGCGTAGGTCTTGCGATCGTATATACGATATTTTGCATTTGGAATGCTTGATTAAATGATTAGTGATTTGGAATCACAACCGCTTAATTCGTTGTTTTAATTGTTCGTCGAAAATTTAATTTTTCATGTTTTTATGTTACTATATAAATCGGTTTTATTTATTAAAATCGATTATATGGGTAATATTAAATTAGAAAAATATAATTTTTGAAATCGACGAAAAGAGTCGAAAAATCGCCTCGCCTGGGATCGCCTGCTGCCTGTGGCTGCCTAAGGGTCTTGGACCGCCGGGCAGCTTGTTTCTCGTGACCGCGTATCAGCCTCGGCTAAGGACCGGCCGTGATGCCGACCACGGGCTAGGCCCGGCGATTTTATTTCGATTCCGCTTTCTGCTTATGTTTCGTTATAATAATTTTAAATTAAATGGATTTAATTTGACTAAATAAAATACTTGGTGTTTTATTTTGAGGAAATTTATTATTGTGAAATATTTATCATCCGGTTTATACGAACGAATTAAAACTACCATGTTTGTGAATTAATGGATTAATTCTAATAGATGGTTATTTTTTATATTGGTTGGATCAATATATTTAATGTGTAGTCCATTTATTTAGTATTTATCGATGAATGCTTTTGAATGGGGATGTGGTTCATGGACTTAGTTTTGAATCGCTCGGTTTTATTCGATTGGGTTGTAAAGGCCGTTTTGAGCCTATTTATTTTACTAGAATTATTTGTATCTAGGATGCAATTTTTCAATGTAAAATTTATATGTAATGACGAAGACCGAGGAATATCCATTTCGAGAAGACGAAGATTCAAGACGAAGACTTGTAATTAGATTACGGAGTTTTTGTTTTTAGGAACGGTCCATGAACCACATGTTGGTAGCAACTAGGTTGTGAATGGTTGTTTCATATTGTATGAATGCCACAAACGCGCTTAAACGATTAATGTGCAAAGTGCAACGTAAATCGCGAAAATTCTCCCACAATAAATTATTAAGTTTATAAGGTTTCAAGGTTTTCCTTCCTCCATCGAAGTTTTCGAAATTGAAATCCAAATCGGATGTGCTATGCTTCCGAGTTATCGGGTAGTCGTCGGGAGGACGGATAAATTACCGGAGCGCATTGGATGCCTTCTTGGAGCAAATTTTATCCCTAGAAACTCGATAGGTTGTCGGATAAGATTCAATTGTGAAACCGATTTGCGTCGATGGTATAAACTTAACTTGTTCACGAACCATAGAAACCGTATAGGTTGAGGGGAATGAACAAGGGGAAAAGAAGATCGAATCATCCATTAGATGGGTTGGTGTTGGACACCACTTTATGAAAATTAATAGACTAGAAACCTGTTGGTTGCCCTCTATTAAGATTTATAAAGAACTCGATCACCACTATGAAGTAGAGCGACGATACTTCCGGTTTTCACATGGGAGTGTGTTATTCCGATAAAAATAGTGGGAGCCGGGTAACAAGAATAGAAAAGACCTTAATTCTATACTCGAACATAATATAACAAGTCACTAATTAATTTGTTATACTTAATGCGTACATAACTCAATATGACAATGAATCCACTCGCACTCGCTCGAAAAGAACACCTTAATGGGACCTAACTTTGTGGATTGGCTCCGCAATCCGATGATTGTCCTCGGTATAGAGGCACTGGATACGCCTTGGAGACGGACATTCCGGCGCCTCTGTGCGGACTCGAGCCAATCAGAAGAGATTGAAAACCACGAAAAGTGGGTTAAGGATGACGTGAAAGTCCGTGCTTATATGATGGCTTCCATGTCTAATGAGCTTCAGAGAGCTCATGAGAAAATGACTTCGCTAGGCATTCTATCTCACTTAACCGAGCTTTATGGTGAGCACAGCAGAATCGCTAGATATGAGATATCCAAGCAATCGCTCGGTGCAAGGATGAAGGAAGGTGAGAAGGTTGGGGAACACGTCCTCAAAATGATATCCATGATCGAGAGATTGGAGGCTCTTGATTTTAAAATGGATACTTCTCCAAACCGACCTTATCCTACGCCTCTCCCCGATTCCTTCTCACGCTTGTTATGAAATTCAACCGCAATGAGATTGCATGTAACTTAGCCGGGCTAATGAACAACCGGTGACCGCCGCCTCGATGAAGACCCCGCGGATGAAGGAGTCTCGCACTTGTGATTTCTTCTCGACTTCTAAGTCTAAGAATAAGAAGAAAAAGACCAAGAAGCGGACTGACCACAAGCTAAGGACCTTAAGGGAAAGGGCAAGGCCCCGATGGTTCCAAAGAACAAGAAGAAGAAGGATACTTGTCTCAAGTGCGGTGAGCCGGGCCACCGGGCTAGAGACTGTCCGATTCTTCATGGCACTTCGCATGTAACTTTTAGTTTTGGAAACAAATTGTTCTCATCGTATTTTCTACTTCTGGATACCGGATTCTCGTGCTAGTTCTCATATTTGTACCGTGAATCAGATCTGGAACAAAGTAGGAAGCTTGAGCCGAGAAGTTATGATCACAATGGAAGCGGGCATAGTGTCGAGGCGACCGACATAGGATCACTTCTTTTGGGTTTAGAATCCGCTTTGTTTTGACTTTAGAAGATGTACTTGTTTTGCCCAAGGGGCACAAAACATTGTATCCATTCCGGTCATGGACCGAAAAGGCTTTTCATTTTTCATTGGTGATGGTTCCCGCAAAATTTATTTTAGAAATAAACTAGTGGGTACTGCTACATTGTTGAATGGATTGTATCATCTAAATCTCAAGAACAAAGTAGTTGTGAATACTATAACTAGAAAACGCGATAGGGATGAAACCAATCAAGTTTTGAAATGGCATCTTAGACTTGGTCATGTTGGTACCAAGGTTTACAAGATGGAAAAAGATGGACTTATGGGTCCATTGGGATCGGATCCCTTTCCTACTTGTGAATCTTGCCTTAAAGGCAAAATGACTAAGTCCCCTTCACAGGACATTTCAAAGAGCCGATAAATCGGGATTAATCCATACCGATGTATGTGGTGCTTTGGAAGCAAGACGTGATGGATATCAATATTTCATTACGCTTACAGATGATCATACTAGGTATGGTTATGTATACTTAATGAAACATAAATCCGAGGCTTTTGAGAAATTCCAGAATTCAAGGCCCTAGTCGAGAAACAAACCGGTAATCATATCAAAGCACTTCGGTCGGACCGAGGTGGCGAGTATATGAGTACGGAGTTTGACGAGTTCCTTAAGGAACATGGAATAGTTTCACAACTAACACCTCCGTGTACTCCTCGCTAAATGGTGTGTCGAAAGAAGGAACCGGACCCGTTGAACATGGTCCGTTCCATGTCGGGCTATACCGACTTGCCGATTTACTTGTGGGGTATGCACTGATCGCCGCGTATATCTTGAACAGATGTCCTTCCAAATCCGTTTCCTAAAACTCCACATGAGATGTGGGAAGGAAGGAAACCAAGTCTTAATCATATTAGGATTTGGGGATGTCCCGCTTATGTCAAGAAGACCAAGGTGGAAAAGTTGGAAGCTAGGTCTCATAAGGACGTTTCATTGGATTCCGTGCCTGGGACGATGGGATATCTATTCTACATGCCCGAAGATCGAAGGATCATTGTTGCTTTACAAGCACACTTCCTGGAAGATGAGTTCATTCAGAAGGCGGAGCAGTAGAAGTATTTCTTTAGAAGAATACAATGAAACTCCTCGAGAGACACCGTGCAAGAAACTGAACCGAACTTTCAAACACTAGTACAACCACCTCGTAGGTCTAGTAGGGTGTCTCATTTACTCGAGAGGTATGGGCTTGTGCACTTGGAGGAGCCGGGTCTCCATGAGGTTCCAAGTGATAGCCAAGAGACCGACCCGACGACCTATGACCAAGCGATGGTGGATGTAGACTCCGCGAAATGGCGTGAAGCTATGGAAGCCGAGATAGACTCGATGCATGTAAATCAGTCCTGACTCTAGTAGACCGCCCCAAGGGCATAGTTCCCATTGGGAATAAGTGGATCTACAAGAGAAAGACCGATGGTGATGGCAAGGTTGACGCCTATAAGGCGGGCTTGTGGCAAAGGGTTATACCCAAAAGGAAGGGATTGATTACCACGATACCTTCTCGCCCGTAGCTATGATCAAGTCTATTCGCATGATGCTTGCTATAGCCGCTACCACGATTATGAGATATGGCAAATGGACGTAAAGACGGCTTTCCTTAATGGATTCCTCGAGGAGGAAATCTATATGGAGCAGCCTAAAGGCTTTGTGTCCGAAGTCGATATTCGTAAAGTGTGCAAGCTTCAGCGTTCCATTTATGGATCAAACAAGCGTCGCAGTAGTTGGAACCTTCGCTTTGACGAGGCGGTCAAAGAGTTTGACTTCGTGCAAATGAAGAGGAACCTTGTGTATACAAGAAGGTTAGTGGGAGCAAGATCGCATTCTTAGTACTATATGTAGATGACATTCTACTAATAGGAAATGATGTGGGAATGCTCGGTTACGTGAAAGCTTGGCTTTCGAGTAATTTCTCCATGAAAGACTTGGGAGAAGCAACCTATATTCTTGGTATTCGGCTCTACCGGATAGAGCGAAGAGAACAATAGGCCTTTCCCAAGCCCTCTATATAGATAAGATCTTAAAGCGATTTAAGATGGATGATTCTAAAAGAGGGTTCCTACCGATGCAAAGATGGAATAAAACTCACCTTGAAGATGTGTCCTCAAAGTGAGGAACAACGCAAGGAAATGAGTAATATACCATATGCTTCGGCGTGGGTAGCCTTATGTATGCTATGTTGTGTACAAGACCCGACATCGCGCATGCCGTAAGCGTGGTGAGTAGGTTTCGTGCAAACCTGTAGGGAACATTGACTGTCAGAAAGAACGTTCTCAAGTACTTGAGAAGAACGAGAGATATGGTTCTTATGTATGGCGGTGGAGATTTGGATGTGGTGGGATTCACCGATTCGGACTTCCAAGGACTCAAGGACGACTCGATGTCCACTTCGGCTACATATTTACTCTTAATGGAGGAGCAGATCTTGGCGTAGTGCCAAGCAAAGCGCGATCACGATTCCACCTGTCAGCCGAGTATCAAGCACTCTGAGGCTTCCAAGGAAGGGTTCGGATTAAGAAGTTTCTAGGAGAACTTCAAATGATACCATGTGCCGAGTCGCCTGTCTACTGCATCGCGACAACGACGGAGTCAGAGCACGTGCCAAGGAGCCGAGGTTTCACAACAAGACCAAACATATTGAGAGGAAGTATCATCTCGTAAGAGAATTTGTTCGCAAGGGATACATCAGGCCGCACAGTTGACTCGGCCGACAACGTCGCCGATCCACTGACCAAGCCACTATCTCAGACTAGCTTGGAGCGTCATCTGGAGAACATGGGTATTAGATACCATAGTGTGTGGCATTGAGTGCAAGTGGGAGATTGTTAGGAGTATGCCCTCGAATGCCACTCAGAGGTTGTTGAGTGAGGCATTGTACTTGTAATTTTGTAAACCATTTATATAAGGCAAATGATTGTTTCTTTATTTACTGGTAGTTACTGGCATTCCTAACTCGTAAATAAACATATAGAAACTAGTCCGTGTATTTGAGAGCAAAACGTTCCACTCCTTATTGGATAAGGGGTCGGCACCGAAAGGTTTATAGCTCAAATACTTAATCGTCATAAGTCGATGAAACTTGATCGGGCGTTAAGTTTATGTAAAGACTTGTATGACGTGTTCTTTGACATGGAGAGTGCCCGAACACTAATGGTTAGTGGGAGCACACGTTATAGGTATGCTAATTAGATTAGTATACTCGAACCGACTCACCTCGATTCGTCACACGGATTTCACTCCGGACAACCAATGACGGAATCGAAAGGTTGTGATAGGTATTCGTGAACCTTCGACTTGAGGATTTAGTAGGGATGTGCTTGTGACTTCAAGATTTTCATTAGAGTAGTTCGACCCGTAAACCTAAGGCGGGGTCAACTCGACGTGCATCTTGACGGCAAGTAGCAGTCCTACCGAATACCAAGATAGAATTCTTTCTCCCATTAGTGAGCGGGTTATATGTCCTATGCGGTTATTGCGATGAGATCATAAGTCTTTGGCCAAAGCATTAGAGCTAGTTGTATTAGATACACGATGCCGATGATCTCGATTTGCATTAATGCATGCATAGCGTCAAGCATGATAGGTTTGATCGACCGTGACCCTATAACTTGATCGGGACATTTGAAAGAAGGGTTTATACGTATACCGTATTCACGATGTAATGGTTCTTGAATGATCCCAATCATTCGTTCTCAGTTGGGGTACAGTGTAGGCCGCCAGGCTGGCTAGGTGGTGCTACTACTCTTTGGTTCCTCCCATTGCTGACTGAGACGGACCTACCGAGTCGCGCAATAGGATTGACAACGGAATGAATCAAGCTAATTCTCTCATTATGAATATTAGATATTTGATATCTAATTTGGGACATTGGATGTTTAAATCGATTTATCGGATAAATTGATTTACGGCTTAATGGATTAAATATATCACTGGGTGATTAAATTAATTCATGAATATAATTATTTCTTGGAGAAATTAATTATGTTATTTTGTATTTGATATGTTTAATTAATTGGATTAATTAATCGATACAAATACATCAGAACAGAATCGTAGTTTATCTGTTTGGACTCACGGGAGTCCGAAACGAACCGAACTCATCCGTTTCTGCATGGTAGCCACCCCCCTAATTTCCACCTACTTTCCTCTTGTCTTGTTGTTTTCATTTTATATGAAAAAGATGACTTTGTGGGGCTTAGATTCTCATAATAATGAGATGTATCATGTGAGTGGAAATAGAATAAAGAGAGGAAGACTTCTCACCTCATGTTACTTTGATTCCAACGTGAGCTTTGAGTGTAGAGAGAGAGAAAAGACTTCTCCAAGTCTTCTTCATCATCTTCCTCTTTATTCATCAAGTTCTTGATTTTTCTTGGAAGAAAATTGAGAAATAAAAGAGAGATTGTGAGTTATACACTTAGAGTGTTATAATTTCATATTGGAAGCTTCATCACTTAGCTCTAGCCGTATCCTCGGAGGATAGCAAGGTGATTGTCGTTCCGGTTGTTTCTCCGGCGCGTGGCAAGTAGAGACGCGGTGCTTTCAAGGCTGGATCGTTCAAGAGCTTGGGGAATAGCTCAAGAGAAGGTTACCATTTAATCAACGGACTTCGAGGGTTAGTTTCTTACGACTCTTGCTTTTCGTTTATATATTCGTATATACGTAGCTCGATCGATCCTCGTGGGGATTCGGATCGAATTAATTTTCGTTTTACCGCTTCCGCTGGGCCTTCGTTTTAGGCACCGAATCCCAACACTCGCACCGTCCAAGGGCAAAACTCGGCCTCCAAAATCTCCCTAAATTCATCCCACGTGGCAATACGATCCTGTGGCTTGATGACCTTCCACCAGGTAGCAGCCTCCTTAGTGAGAAAATACTGAGCAATCGGTACTTTCCTCACTTCGGGGCAATCAACCGCCTCGAAAATCTTTTCCAACTACGCTAGCCAATCTTCCCAGCCTAACGGATCTGTGGCACCGCCAAACTGTGGAGGGTGCATGCGGATTACATTATGAAGCAGGGCATCCGTGTTTGGGTTCGGATTATTCAGCTGAACAGTTTGGGCTAAAATGGTCATCTGAGTAGCCAATTGTTGAAGTGCATTCGCAACTCCAACGTCCGCGTTGTTCCCCTGACCGTTCGACTAGTCGTGCTGACTCTCGGTGTCAGGATGCACCGAGTTCGACAAACTGGGGTTGGTCGACCCCGCAACTGAACTAATGGAAGCGGCCGCGCCACGACCTCTTCCTCGTCCATGGCCACGACCACGGCCACGGCCCCTACCAGCTGACATACTGAAGAACACACAAGGTACGTAAGCACAATTCAATCGCACGTCATTAAGGTGATCGATTTTCAAGAATACCAATAAAAGAAGCATAATGAATAAGGAAACATCAGAAGAGTAAGAGGTCTTACAAGTACCGGTCGCACTGTGATGATGGCAGAGTAGTGATACTGTGGATAAATGATGACTCATTCGACCCAAAAG
Organism: Orobanche coerulescens; assembly: GCA_033398695.1. Lineage (NCBI taxonomy): Eukaryota > Viridiplantae > Streptophyta > Magnoliopsida > Lamiales > Orobanchaceae > Orobanche > Orobanche coerulescens. The sequence continues at coordinate 137,383,979 of CM065813.1, read as the reverse complement.
ACCGACAGTCTAGGTATCCATAGACCTAAGCTCTGATACCATATTCTATAACACCCCCAAGTTATTCAGAGAATATTACAGCGCCGTAAGCCCCACCGTGGGACCCACAAGGCTAAACATACGCGGAACTATAATTTTGGACCGATAAGGTCTACATACAATGGAATGAAGAGAAATACAAAGGGTATTCAAAACATATCCATTGTATCTAAAGACATCACAACACCAATCAATACCTCGGCAAACACAGGCCGGAACATCAAGAAAATTGGAAAACAATACTCGAGTATTCAATGACTATTCCAGTACAACAATACTAAATAGAAAACTCAAACATAACCGGAGCACAAACATAGTATCACTCTTGCGCACCATCTTCATGCCGACCCGATACCTGCCTGTCCGCTCTCCTGGAACCTGAAATACATAAAAAGTATTTCCCCCATAACGGGGTTAGCCGTCGAATAGCTAGTGCAAGTATATCAAGTATGAAACACAATACTCCTCGACAGTAAAGTAAATGTAACCGTCAATTCATCAATTCAAGACTAGTATTCCGGAATAACTAAATCTCATAGCATCGCATCAATGGATATATGAATACTGTGGAACCGCACCAGAGGCTACGGAACCCTTAGGGGACCTATCGGCTCGCCCCAAAGTGGTTCGTTCATATCGTCCGTCATCATTACATGTATGAATACTGTGGAACCGCACCAGAGGCTACGGAACCCTTAGGGGACCTATCGGCCCGCCCCAAAGTGGTTCGTTCATATCATGTCATCAATATATATTACTTTCAAAGTCGAGAACGTACAATCATAAATATATACTTGCCTTTGAGACATCGAGAAATCGAATGGAAAGAGGGGGTATGAGTTCGGTAGGTCCAAGAACGCACTTCCGGCACCTAAACGATTCGCAAGGAATATGATAATCAATTATCCATATTCGAATTACACGAAGAAACCCCCGAAACCCGTCTACGATTCATAAAAATATACGGATAATCAACTAGAGGTTGGAAAATCGTCCAAAATCTCACAAGTCCGAAAACGGCACAATCCAAACCGTAAAATCTAGGGAAAAGCATGCATACGGTATAGATACATCATAATCTCAAGGTTCTCAAGCTTCAAAACGGATAAATCGGACGAATCTACGAAAAACCCCAAAATTGCCAAAAAGTAGGGTTCTAAGGATTTTTACGTTGATTCGGACGTTAGGATGAATTAGATGTTGTGAAATCCTTGTTCTCCAACCAAATTTGTTGTTGTTAGAGGGAAGATCGCCTCCAATCGCCCAAGATCGTCTCTCCCGAGCGATTCCCATCGAAAAGGAATGAAGAAGGTGAGAAATGACGAAAATAAAGTCAACTGCCATATATATATCTGTCCAGTCTAGCGCACGCTACTCCTCCTTCATTAGCGTGCGCTAGCGAAGTCACCGGATAGTCCAGTGGCTTCTGCCGGCTCCGTTAGCGTGCGCTAATCGTCTGTCTTTAGCGTGCACTAGTCCAAAATGTGGCATCCAGTACTGGAGTCCAGAACTTACTGTCTCCGCCGTGCTCAAAACTTAGCGTGCGCTACCGATATGCCTTAGCGTGCGTTAAGCAATAGCTTTAGCGTGCGCTAGCCGAAGCCTAGTGTACGCTACCTGATAGTCCAGAAAACCTGGCAACCTCACTGCCTCTGCTGATCAGCCCGGTAGCGTGCGCTACGAACAAATGTTAGCATGCGCTACTAACCACGAATAGCGCACGCTAACAACTCCTAGCATGCGTTAATCCGCCAGTCCAGAGAGCAGTCCAAAAAACTGGTTCTGACCTGACTGATCCTCTTAGCGCGCGCTACGGATCAAAGCTAGCGTGGGCTAATCAAGCAGAATTAGCGTGCGTTAGCCTAGGCCTAGCGTGCGCTATATCTCTGGCCCAGAACATTTCCGCAAGGTCTAAATGACACAATCGAGACCCAAACAAGATACGAAACTCAATAACAATATCAAAAACATCTCTAAGCATTTACAGAGTGACAACATGAGAGAAACGGCCAGGTCAAACAGTCAGTAAAAAGTACGGTTATTACATCGGTAGGTCCGTCTCAGTCAGCAATGGGAGGAACCAAAGAGTAGTAGCACCACCTAGACAGCCTGGTGGCCTACACTGTACCCCGACTGAGAACGAATGATTGGGATCATTCAAGAACCATTCTGTCGTGAATACCAGTATACGTATAAACCCTTCTTTCAAATGTCCCGATCAAGTTATAGGGTCACGGCCAGTCAAAACCTATCTGTACTTGACGCTATGCATGCGTTAATGCAAATCGAGATCATCGAGCTGTCATGTATCTAATACAACTAGCTCTAATTCTTTGGCCAAAGACTTAT